>CM077569.1:20550401-21780543 GCA_039657325.1 Stephania cephalantha | reverse complement strand
CTAATCTATTTAAGTCATTCATATGCCTAAGATGTGTAATTAGGCTAAATAAGAGAATTTTGCCCTAAGTATGAAAATTATTTAGAAAACCCTATATTGTCTTATTAAATTGACACATGTATGACATAATAATATGGCTAGAGCTAATAGGAGCCCTTGATGAAACTCGAGATACGTGTGTTGGGTCTTGAATAGGTGAGTAAGTATAAAAAGAAGACTTAGTGCATTTGCTCAACATGCAAATTTGGAACATATATTGTTCTTGAGAACATAAAAGAGGCTAAAAATTTGAGATTTTGTGGCTAGTTATGGTGCAAACTGAAGGGATTCAAGGTTTAGAGATCCAACTATAGAACAATTAAGCCTAGGTAATGGTTCTAACTCACTTTCTTCTTCAATTCTCATGAACGCAAGCTTAATTTTGGAGGCTTTACGTGTAAAATGAATTTTTAAGATGATATCATGTTTTCCCTAGGTCAATTAGTTATGTGATATTATGAATTTGTAGTATTAAACTAATTGGTATAAATTTGGAAAAAAAAATATTGGTGCTTTTGGTGAATAGGAGAATGCATGTTAAGGATGATGATAGATTTGATGATTTGTTGTTGTTGTTGTTGTTGTTATAGTTGATTTTGTTGGGTTGTTGTTGTTGAAGAATAAGAGAAGAGAAGAAGGAGAAGCTAAACAGAAAAAAAAGAGAAAAAAAGAAAAAAAAGTTTAGGCAGAGACAAATTGCATTGCAGTTCGTCTCCCCTCCCCCTAAATCGATTTGGGGAAAGGGGAGCTCGTACGCATGCTTCGTGCATGCGTACGAGCTTGGGCCGGGCCGGCCCTGGCCCTGCCCAATTTGGCCAAACCGCGTCCAGCCGACCTAGGCTCGGTTCAGGTGGGCCCAACCCCATTAAATTAATTAAAAATTAATTTAAATTAAAATAAAATACAAATAAATATAATAATTAATAGAAAAATATGTAAAAACAAATAAAAAATTCAAAAAATTCAAAAAAATCATAGAAATATGAGGAATTGGAAAAAAGGTATAAAATAGGGTAGGATACTCATTGTAACCCGAAAAAAATGTGTCATAACTAAAAATTAGAATAAAAATTCTAATTTGTATTCCCACAATATAAAATCAATTATAGGACCATAAAATATTTAAAATTGATACGTAGGATACTCAAGACCTAGGGAAACTTAGGGACTGACGGAGGGGTATTCCGGGGACGAGCGAGCGGCTAGGATAGAGTTTTTATCGTATTTTGGTAAGTGAACCCCAACAGAAAAACAAGTAGTATTTATTTACTGTTTTATGTTATTAGATTGCTAAATTATGCCAGTTTGGACTTGTTTGACTATTCCATTCCAGCGTGTGTCTGTAAATGGTCAACGGGACAGTATAACCCCTCATCGGCTCCCCCATGATTAGCGATGCGATAGTTGCTATGGTTTCGGTCATGCCCTAAACTACGCGTGAGACTTACTCCGTGAGTCGATGATTTGAGAGATGGTGTTGTGAGGAGTTAGCTCCGATACATATTCCTCTCATTTGAGGCAGTTGGCCGGGAGTTTTAAACTCTTGTCTAACATATTTCCTAATTGAACTTAGGGCGGTGGCGGGGAGTTACTTCGTGACCAGAGTCTCCTTAGTCTAGTGTTATTAGTCTAAGTGTTTAGCAAATATATACCACACTCGCGTTCAACATTTATTGTATTCCTAGTGACTTATCTTCATGCTATTATCCCTTTTCGGTGCATTTCTTATTGACTAGCATGATTTGTAGCCGTTTCATTTGCATTCTTATTAAATGCAACTTGCGTTTCTTCTGGGGATTTACTCACTAGACTCGTCATCAACTTTTTGCATGGATGACCGAGTGCAGATCCTACGACGAGCCGGGGAAGGTCGTACTTTGCGACTTCATGTGATCATCGAGAGCCTCCACTAGCCCATCTCGTAGGTGTTTGTATACATTATGTTACAACTTTTGCGTATATTTTGGGAGACTTGATACACTAATACATATATATTGATCATATTGTACATTTTTTATCGCCTTATACATATGTACTTGGTATCCTTTTAATGGGTTTTTCCTCTACTTAAGGTTTGTTAATGAAGTAAAATCTTTGATATTTATTATTTGCTTTATCTAAAATGAAAGTCTTCCGCTATTATTGAGAACTCACACATTTAGTTGAAAAGACCAATGAACAATTAAATAACTTATCAAATATGTTAAGTGAAATAAATGAATAGTCTAACTAAACTAAATTAAGAACGTATCTTCATAAAACATTGAATAATTGGAATAGTTAGGCCAATTGAAAAAGTTAAGTACTTGTCGCGGGCCGTCGTAGACAGGCGTGCAGATGAAATGGCAAGACTTGGTGACGTGTACGTCAGCATGGTGAGTCCCATACTACCTTGGGATTTGGGGCTGCCACAGTTGGTATCAGAGCCTATATTCAGGCGAGCCTTGGAAAAGTTTAATGAAAGTGTTTAAAACTTAACCAACGAACTTAAAATATGGAAAACTTGATAACCTGACTTAGAACCTTAGTTGGGAAGTGTAGCGAGATGGGTAGTGTATGGTTTTATACATGTATGTTTTGATTTGTAATATGTATATATACACGTATATGACAGTGATTACAGCACATCCGTGCTTGCAGATTCGAGATGGACAGACAACCGATTCCACATACTATGGTTGATGGATGCCAAACGAGTGACCTTACGAGAGTCGGCTTGGATAAGAGTCTTTGCAACACAGTCTCAGTTCATGGCATGCAGCTTGATGAGATCTTGAGACTGCTCTCATCACAGGCATTGACCACACAGGCGACTGCGACAGTTGCCACAACCACTACTACGATTGAGACAACTACCGCTCCAGCTAGTGAGGATATGCCGCTCGAGATAGCCAGAGTTGAGATTCCCGCGGAGTTGGTCATGCCCGCAGCTACACCAGCGATCACCTTGATGGCACTCTTGCAATTACAATATAGCACCAAACAGCGTTTGAGATGGCCTTGAAAACAGAGGCTAAACTAGTTAAAGAGTTTTCTTGATTCCAGCTAGGACATTTTTATGGAGGTGGAGACCCAAAGGCAGCTGGGATATGGGTTCTCGCTCATGAGAGGCTTCACGCGCTACTGAGGATTCACGACAGTATACGAGCCAGAGTCTCTAGCTACATGTTGGAGGGAGACTTCGCGATATGGTGGACCACAGACACAACCACCCATGGGGAGCAGACCACTAGAGCCGAGTTTCGCTGAGTCTTCTACGATCACTACATTCCGATTGGGGTCCTACGATTGAGAGAATAGCTTTTCACACTAAGGCAGGGCTCTCACACCATGGTTCAATACATGGAAAGGTTTAAGTACATGCTGTTATTCGCCATTGATGTAGTTGGGATGGAGCGACTTTAGGTCCACTACTTTATTCGAGGGCTTTAGCCATAGATTGGTAGTTCCATCGTATCGATAAGAATCAGGACTTTACAAGATGTTTATGAGCGGGCATTGGCTCATGAGACATACACCGTGAGGAGTGACACCGCCCATGTTCCCGTATACCTGGTGGATCAGAGCAGGCATGTCAGGTCAGATAGGAAGGGCAAGAGGAACCGCCAATCAAGAGATCAGTGGAGACAGAGGCATATACATGTTGATAGGCAGGAGATCGACGATTATGCGAAATACCTGCTCAGCAACATCAAGTCATAGTAGTCCAGCATCCACGGGGGCAGGCTTAGGGTCAGGGCTAGAGGGGCAAAGACAAAAGGCAGCAGTGGCGGGGACAGATACATGGACAGGGTCAGCATTGGTAGAGCCAAGGTCAGAGGCAAGGTGGACAGGGTCTGGGCCAGAGGTCAGGAGCGTCAGAGATCTGTAAGTAAGGAACACATCATTTATTTCTGATGTAGATAGAGGGGACACTACCATAATCAATGCACCAGTGAGTTCGTGCCACTAGTTGCATCTCCACCAGTACAGGACAGAGAGCAGGTTCATGCAGTGGCAGAACCCGACCGCGATGCTTAACGAAATCTAGTATAGGGTAGGTTGATTATTTACGGTCGTAGCATGCAATCGTTGATTGACTCTAGTTCTATATTTGGTTAAGTAAATCCCATAGTGACCTTTACATCTTTTGATTATAATTTCGTATTAATTGCATTGATCCTTGATATTGCATTTTTTTTGTACATGCATACACAAGTTAGGAGGATAAGGCAATTCGAGTCGCCTTATAGTGTTTGCCAGACTGCATTACAAGGTAAACTATTTAGTATCTACTTGACTGTGTGCACAAGGTATATTAAGCTATTTGACTGTATGTTATAGGGTGGAACTTATAGTTTCTACCTAACTGTATATAGTGTAGAATTATATTATGCTTGAGGGGCTAGAGTCATTGATACTTTGCATCACGTGATTATCATGAGATCACGTTGAACTAGATCATACTTTGATAGACTTTAGGAACGAGACTCATTTGGTTATTCTCCCCGAGCATGAGTCCTTATTATTGTTTACTTACCACTTTCGGAGAATGTTATCTAATTGTAGTTGGATAACAAAAAGGGGATGGATTCACGGTTGTATTAAAATTCTTTGGATTATATTCTTCGTTTAATCTCTGGATCATTTTGCAGTTGATTATTAGAGGTGTATTGGATAGTGTGGGATTTACTTATTTGAAATTATCGAATTTTTATAATTGGATAATGACAGGTTCTAATGGTGACAAGGGAAAGGAAAAGCTTTTCGATTGTACGTGACTTGCTTAGTTTTTTTCTCTATGTATGTAGTAGTTTTTGAATATATTATATTGTATAAATAGGTTTATGGGATTGAGTGTGATTAGGATATCTTTTTGAATGGCAGGAATGCTTTTATGATGAATTGAAATAGTTTAGGAATTAAGGTAATGCTAGTTTAAGAGTTTTGATACTTTAAATCAAGTTACAATGAATATATAATTTAGTTGATGCAATATGTATTGTTATGGGTGGATTATGAGTCCATCGACATTTTCACCAAAGCTGAGCAGGTTTTGTTGAAGATTTTTGTGCCGAGATTTTTGATATAGGTTTAAAAATAGAGGAGATGCTGTCGAAAAATTTGTATGAGATTTTGAGAATTATTTAATTAATCTAAAAGAACATTAAGGTTTAAGGTTTGCTTTAGAATCCTTTCTAGATAATAAAGTGTTATAATTAATGATACAATATCTTGTTTTTAATTATTTATTGATAAAGGTTAATGCTTCTATATTATCAAAGAATTAAGGTAATCTATGCCAGTCAGATGCCCTAATTAGATGGGGTTTGACATAAATAGCCTACATATGCATAAAAATACATAAGTTAAATTAATTGAATCAATTGATTACAAATGCCTATAGTTAGATGGAAAATTGATATCATATATTTGCCCCAAGATTCGCACTAGAATGGAATCCTAGGAGATTTGAGTTTGGAATTTGTGTCAACAAGATGAAAGTTAGTAGCGCAAGAGTTAATAAGGAACATTAGATTGACCTTGAGATACGTGAACACAATTGATTCTAACATAACCTATATATAGCTAAGTCAGTGGGAAATCTCTTCATGCAACAATAACAAAGTTTGTTCTTGGGCTAAAGTGCTAAAAAATTCAGCAAGAACTAGGAGGAATGGAGGCAATCTACTAGTGGAATCAAGCTAGGAAGATCAAATCCAAAAGTTCATTATCTAGGTATAAAAACTCACTATTTACTTGCTTAAATTTATTAAAAGCGTACATGGAAATTCAAGTTTTGGGGGCTTTGTACAAAAATGAATTTCAAAGATTAAGCTACTATTTTTCTTGTCTAAATTTGATTTTTAAACTGATTTTGATGATCAATAATGGTTTCAAACTATTTTTTGCAAGAAATTGGGGAATCATGAGTTCTAGATGCATATATAATTATTTATTAGCAAATTTTTTAACCTAACCTCTGTAAATTGATCATAACTCTCTTATAAGAACTCCAAATAGGGTGATCATACGCTGTTGGAAAGTTTACTCAGAGAACTAAAACTTTTGTTTTCAGAGATATTTTGAAATTCTAACTCCTTCTAGCTTAAAAGTACTTTAAAATTAGACAATTGAAAAGCTAATACAATATTTTTAAAATGAATTTTGACAAGGCATAACTCTCTAAATTTTTATCGGAATAAGCTCATCTTTTAGTATGTTTTTGTTGGGTATGTTGGCTGCCTTGTGATCCAGAATTACAATTTTTGGAACTATAATTTGGGAGAAATTATTTTCACAAGATTGCTAGTCGGATTTGGTTCCAATTTGAGCTATTTTTTTAGAAGTTTGGTATCTCTTTCATTTTAAATCGAGATTTTGCAAATCAAACCTTTTTGCAAAGCTAAGACATAGAGAAAAAGTATCCTGTTAAGTGTCTTTGATGATTTGGAATTTATAATGGTCCAATTTGCACTGCAACATATGATCCCAAATTGTAAGTTGAAACTTTATTTAGTCTTTAAGGCGTTGTTTTGATAAATAGAACTTTGAAATTAATTTAAACCCCTTAAGTTACTCTAAAATACTAGAAATGGAACTCAAGGGACTTGGGGGCTATGGTACGGTAATCAGGAGCGTAGCGGGGGTTGGGCCGGGGTGTTTTTTAGGCTTCGGAGAGGTGCGTAAATCTCTTAAGAAACACATTTTGAGTGTTTAATTGTTTCAATTGTGCTATTTTGTATTCTTTGTTGTTCATTATCCATGTTCTATAACTGCTTCGATTTGGTATAACGATCGGTAGTTTTGTTCGCCGCCGAGGTTTATTCGGATGTTGTGTTGTACGGGTTCTAGTATGCTAGACCATAGCACGTGTCACTTGCGCCCTCGGTGAATGGCAACCCGAGCTACTAACCTCATCGGTGCACATGTTCGGCGAGTTATGACACAGACTAATCCTCCGCTAGTAGTTTGGATGTGAGCCAGTGTGGTACGGGCTGCTGAGATCATTCGGATTGACGAAATATGGACAAGTTTGCTACGCGTGACATAGTTATTTGGTTTCTATTTATGTTATTTATGCATGGAATTATCTTACAATTGCATGTTTATTTCCACATGTTTATTTCACATTATTTTTAGCTTTCTATTATTAAATGCTCGGTGGTTTTCTTTTAGGATCTTACTCACTAGACTTGTCATCTGTTTTGTTGTGATGACTGTGTGTAGATCCTAGTACCGGTAAGGGCAAGGAGATCCTAGCGAGTATCTATGATTGCTTACAGTCCATGAATTACTAGTACATGTTCATTTTGATATTTTGTTTTACTTTTGGGGTTATGAGAGACATGATAGACACTGTACATGTATATATTTACTTTTCATAGTATGTTGTCACCTGATATACGGCGTACTATATTCTGGGTTTTCCACCGTAGGATTGATGCTCTATATGACTTAAAAGTTATTAAAAACTATGGTTATGCTATGTCAAGACTTTTGTTGTAAATTACTGATTATCTACTTGCAACTCTGTAACCGACAAATGAAAGGCTAACTAAATAATGGAATAATTGATTGATATAATCACTGATCAACGAGTTAGCATGACTATCGAGGAGCATCGACTTGGCGATGAGGTTGGCAGGGCTGCGAGACCCGTATAGCAGCTCACCTGGCGGCCTTGGGGTGCGGGGCCGCCACACTATAGACATCATTGTAGACTGAGAAGTAGTGAAAAAGCTAGACCTAATATCACTCTGGTGTTTAATGCCTTTGAACTCAAATTACCTTAAGTGTTTCCTGTTTTAGTGTTCATATGCAGGGTAGATTTCCTAATCCGTTGTATTTAGTACCTAGCATTTCGATAATCAAGTTTTTTTTTTTCATTTGCAGATCATGCAATGATCTAGTTGCTGCCACATGATGCTAATTTTGGGGAATTATAATCGAGCATGGTCATTTCATTTTTTGTCTTAAAAACTGAAAGTGCAATTAGAAGTTTAAAATTTTCTTTTGGTAAGTTTTTTCTACTTTAAGAGAGCGTTTAGGCAGTTGTGCACTTTGGTTTTCATCTGTTTTCTATTTTATTTGTGTTGATGTTATCCTCTAACACCTCTCATTAGGCAATAAGTCATCTCACTCTGCAATAACTGTGTGTAGCATTCTTTCAGCAAAATGGAATGCCACTCTATTAAATTTTATTTATGTTTTGATCAGAAATTAGATGTTCCTATGTTTTCATGTAACGGCCCAATATTTAATGACGTTGTTAATGAGTTTATTTTCACACTTGTACGCCAGCTCAGGCCCACGTGTACGTCTCAGATAAGCTAGGATATGCCTAACTGTGCATAAATAGTTGTCTTTCTCTGTTGGTTGCTTATTTGTGATGTTAATTACTATTTTAATCATTATTGCATCGTATGTGTGAGTTAGATTAAAATATCATGTAAGATTGTGTGTCGGGTAAATGCCTCGTAAAGCGTATCAACGCGTGCACCGAATAGGCGTAGTACGGAGACACTAAGTCTTATAATGCTAACTTAAATAAAATGACTAGAACAAAGGTGAATATGACATAAAATAGATACTCAAACTTTAGGCTAAGTCATAATAATCGGGTACATCAAGGATTGGCGCGCCAATCGAGATGCATGCTCGGACGAGGGGTACCAGATGTCGGGTAGTCGGGGGTTAGTGGATCACAAATATGTGAAGTATGTAACTAAACACACTAACCATATGTAATTATATGCCTAGGTGAATTAATTTGATTTAGGATAAAATAAAGTCATATAGCTGGATAGAAATTAATTGAACCCTCGATAAACCTAGTGATGATCCTATAATACATAAAACAAGGCAAGATGAGTTGGCTTTCATGTGGGGCAAGTGGCTTCATGTGGGACAAGTGGTTTTTATTTGGGGACAAGTGGCTTTAAGGGATGACAGATGTCCTAGCAATTAACTAATAGTAAATCAAAGATTTGGCTAATTAATCAACTTACTAATATAAGTATATAAGACCTATACTTAATGGAGGAGCTTAACATATACAATTGACGTGAAAAATCTGAGGAATTGACGAGGGTCTTGGCTGAAAAATTCAGGGAGACCAAGGAGAGTCGGAGCTCAAATCCAAGTGTCATCAACCCTAGGTACGCATCTCTCTATTTCAAGTTGAAACTAGTTCTAGTTTTTGGCCAATTTTATAGGGTAGATGATTTAGTATTTGCAATTAATTTATATATTTAGATTCCTCATTTCACGTTGATAATCTAGCTATTAAGAAGTTCTTAATTTGGTTTTGAAATTAAAAAATATGAATTTTTGAAATTTTAAGACCAAAATTGAAATTTGCATGTTGTATTATGAACCAACCTATATAATTTGGGCATAACTTGCTCATTTTAAATTGAAATGAACCCAATATGGTGGCATTTGAAAACTAATTCGAAAGGGAACAGCTTTGTCATACTGGAAATCATTTAATTCGAATGTTTTTATGTCCAAAAGTGCTCTACAAATAGGTGATTGAATGCAGTACGTGATTATTGAAACTAAATTTTAAAAGGCATAACGCCCTAATTACTCATACAAATGAGCTGATATTTTAGTATGTTGTTACTTAATATGTTAGCTGCCTTGTGAGCAAAAATCACAATTTTCTAAATGATACGTTAGGAGAAATAAATTTGCTAAATATGTTGGTCGGATTAGGTTCCAATTTGAGCTATGTTTGGTAGAATTACGATATCTCCTTCATTTTGAAAAAGAATTTTGCAAACCAAACTTTTTTGGAAAGCTAAGATAGAGACCAAAAAACTTTGTATTGGTGGAAGATTTTTGAGATCTGGACAATTTTATGCGTAAAAATGCATTGCAACATAAGTTCGAAATCGAGACTTTATTTAGTCATTAGGGGACGATTTGGGAAGATCAATTTAAAACTTATCCAACCAATCTGAATACATAATAAACACACTCAATTGACTTCAGGGACTGAGAGAATGTTACTTAGGTAGCGGAGAGCTAGGCGGGGTCGGATTCGGGAGTTCGGGGAAGTCAAAGCGTGTGTATGAGGTTTGTAAGACCCAATGGAACATCACTTGAGTATTTATTTGCTTTCATTACTTTTTACTCTACCTTGTTCAGTATATCTTTTATTCTATTCCTTATTTACTTCAATTATCTATGTTTGTGTCACTATTTGAACGTTTGGTTGAGTTTACTCCCACTGATTATTTAGTTGTGTGTCTACGGTACGCTAGACCATAACAAGTGTAACAGGAGTCCTCGATGAATAAAGATTTGAGCTACTTTGTCGGTATATGTGTCGATGCATCGTGGGACTACGCTGACCACCGAGAGGACCAGGTGATAGGCCAATTAGGTACGCCCACTGGTGGGATCCTGGGGAGGGTATCTGAAGTATAGTCTAGTCTAATAGGGACGGGCACACACGTTAGCACTTTATTGTTATTTACACTTGTGATGATTCATTTACAGTTGCTTGTTTACATTTCGCGTGTTTATTTAACAATATTTATTGGATTTTCTTTACTTTATCATATGAATCCTCAGTGAGTTTCCTTGAGATTTTAGTTACTAGACTCTTCATCTATTTTGTTGTCATAGCTGAGTATAGATCCTTATACGAGTAAGGGCGAGGGGATTCTTGGCGACTATCTCTAAGTTCGCTCACTATTTGACACACTACTCGTAGGTGTTTATTTACATTTTATGTTAAATATTTTGGGTTTATAGGAGACTTGTGAGACACATGTACTTGTATATATTTACTTTGGTCACCTTATATACAATGTACTCCATTCCAGGTTTTCCGCATTAGGACTGATGCTTTATAAAACATAAAAGTTAATGAAAATTCATGTTTATGTACTTTAAGACTTCCATTGTAAATTTACTAGTTACCTACGTGCAACTCTGAAAAACACAAGGAGCAGTGGAGCCTAGGGGGTGAAGCGTAATTCCTTCTATAACCTGATACCAACGCTATAGTTGGTATCACAGAAATGGTTCGAGGAACCTCGGGAATTAATGAAAGAGCAAAAAACTTAACGAAAAAACCTTAGATATGGAAACCCGATGTACTTACCCTAGACTTTTAGTTAGGAAATGATGCGAGGCAGGTAGAGTTAGGGTTTATATACATGTTATGTTTTTACTGTATATTATATACTATATACATATATACAAGGGTTGATCTGGCATACGTTTATCGAGGCAGATCACGATGGACGAACAACCCTCTGCACTTGCAGAGATTGGTTAGACTAACGATCCGGTTAGGGCCATTACCATCATTACTACACCAACTATTGACGACTGACTCGCAACACATGACGGTTAGTTGGTAGAGATTCTACAATTATTTAGGGCAGGCCAGAACAACCACCGTAGTAACAATAGCTCGAACAACACCTACGATACCGACTACTACCAGTTAAGCAGTCATCACCCTGACGATACCGGTGACGTCTATTCAGGCCACTGCTACTATACTTCCTTAGACACTAGTCTGAGAGGGACCATAGGGATGATCGGGGCCGCATAAATGACTATCAATCATATCAGTACGGATATGATGACCGATAGATTAATGGAGCTCACGTCGTCCTGTAGAGCAATGTAGACATCATACATAGCTGTACCGACATGATCGGAATCAAAGAGGCCTTGACAAAGGTCAGATAGACCAAGGTCAGGGTTAGAGATTCGAGGACAGAAAGGCAGGGATGCCGAAGACCCGTCAATGTTTCCAATGTGGTCAAACTGGACATCTTAAAGGTGATTGCTTGAGGGCATCACCACCACCGGAGCCAGATCAGACGCAAGAGAGAGCTTGCGTAGTAGGGGTGCCCAGCGGGAAGGCGACCAGACAACATGTCGATGGTAGGTTATCTGATGCATAATATCAGTTATATTTTTTAAAATTTTGTGTGTACCTATTATGATTCCTAGCTTGGCATATGAAGACTCAATGGTTGCGCTATACACTAGGCCATAACACGTGGCAAGGGCACCCCAGTGAATTGCAACTTGAGCTGCTTGTCTTCGGTGCACATGTCGGTGGTCGTAGGTCCATGCCGACCACCGCGAGGGCTATTGGGTGATAGCGTAGTGGAGGGTTTGGAGAAGCCCACTATAGGGATCCCAACGTATTGAAGTATGGTCTAGTGGAGTTTGAGAGTCAGTTGGTGACGTCAGTTGTTCCTGCCACAATTACATTTCCATGAAGAGAAGAACAGAAACCCAAGGTTATTTAGGCCGTTAGATTACCTTAAAAGTCCCGTGATATAAGATTTTGTTTACCTTAAATTCCAAGATGAAATTATCTCTAGTTGGGAAGAATTGTAACGACCCCATATTTATTGACGTCATTAATGAGTTTATTTTTAGACTCGGACGCCAGCTCAAGCCTATGTGGATGCCTCAGATAGGCTATGCACGACAGACTGGCATAAATAGTTCTTTTTCTCTGTTGGTTGTTTATTTGCGATGTTACGTATTATTTTAATCATTATTGCATTGCATGTGTAAGTTAGATTGAAATATTATGTATGATTGTGTGACGAGAAAAGGCCTCGTCAAGCTTGTCAGTGCGGGCACCGGCTAGGCGTAGTAGGGTACACTAAGTTTTATAATGCTAACTTAAATAAAATGACTAGAACAAAGGTGAATATGACATAAAATAGATACTCAAACTTTAGGGTTAGTCATAATAATCGGGTACATCAAGGATTGGAGCGCCTCGAAATGCATGTCGAGATACGGGGCACCGGATGTCGGGTAGTCGGGGGTTTGTGGGATCACAAATATGTGAAGTATGTGACTAAACACACTAACCATATGTAATTATGTGCCTAGGTGAATTAATTTAATTTAAGATAAAATAAAGTACTATAGTTGGATAGGAATTGATTGAACCCTTGATCAACCTAGTGATGATCTTAGAATACATATAACAAGGCAAGATGAGTTGGCTTTCATGTGGGACAAGTAGCTTCATGTGGGGACAAGTGGCATTAAGGGATGACACATGTCCTAGCAATTAACTAATAGTAAATTAAAGATTTTGCTAACTAACCCACTTACTAATATAAGTACATAAGACCTATACTTTATAGGGGAGCTTAACACATACATTTGAGCAAAAGAATCAGTGGAATTGAGGAAGGTCTTGGCAGAAAAATTCAGGGAGATCAAGGATAGTTGGAGCTCAAATCAAAGTGTCATCAACCATAGGTACACATATCTCTATTTCAAGTTGAAATCAGTTCTGATTTTAGCCCATTTCAGAAGGTAGATGGCTAATTATTTGCAATTGGTTTTTATATTTGGATTCATCATTTCAAGCTGATAATCTAGGTATTAAGAAGTTCTTAATTTGGTTTTGAAATAAAAAAAAATATGAATTTTTAAAGTTGTAAGACAGAAATTGAAACTTTATTCAGTCATTAGGGGCTGATTTGGGAAGATCAATTTAAAACCTATTTAACCAATATGAATATACAATAAACACACTTAATTGACTTCTGGGACTTAGAGAATGTAACTCGGGTAGATTCGGGAGTTTGGGGAAGTCGAAGCGTGTGTGTGAGGTTTGCAAAATCCAATGGAAAACCCAATGGAACGTCACTTCAGTATTTACTTGCTTTCATTACTGTTTTACTCTATCTTGTTCACTGTATTCCTGATTCTATTCATTATTTACTTTAGTTATCTATGTATGTGTCACTGTTTGAACGGTTGGTCTAGTTTACTCCCATCTGGTATTTCGTTATGTGTCTATGGTACGCTAGACCATGGCATGTGTATCAAGAATCCTCGGTGAATAACGATCTGAGCTACTTTCAGTACATATATCGGTGTGTCATGGTCTGCGTCGGCCACCGAGAAGATTAGGTGATGGGCCAGTTGGGTATGCCCACTGGTGGGATCCTGGGTGGGTATCCGAAGTATCTAATGGATTTTCTTTACTTTATCATATGAATGCTCAGTGAATTTACTTAGGATTTCAGTCACTGGACTCATCATCTGTTTTGTTGTGATGGCTGAGTGCAGATCCTTCTAAGAGTAAGAGTTAGGGGATTCTTGGCGACTATATCTAAGCTCGCTCACTGTTTGGCACACTACTCGTAGGTGTTTATTTACATATCTTATTATATATTTTGGATTTATGAGAGACTTATGAGACACATGTACTTGTATATATTTATTTTTGTTGCCTTATATACAGTGTACTCTATTCTAGGTTTTCCACAGTAGGACTGATGCTCTATAAAACCTAAAAATTAATGAAAATCCATGTTTATGTACTTTAAGACTTCCGCTGTAAATTTACTGGTTACCTACTTGCAACTCTAAAAAACACAAGCCATACTTGTAACTTAATGTGTATCTCCAATAATTGACAAATAATATAAAGAATATGATGAATAACATGCACATCGAGGAGTGTAGACGTGCCGACAGACGTCAGCAGGGTTGCGGGACTCGCGCATTAGCTCGTTCGGCGGCCTCGAGGCACGGGGCAGCCGCAGTCATGTCTAAACAAAACGCTGGCAATGCTCCTTTAGTACAACACTTGTAGCGTGCTCATTAATGAGTCCCCGCTTACGTTTATCGAATTAGAATTTAGAAATTGATCGCTCAATCAAAACAAATCACTAAAAAGAAAAAAAGATTATTCTTATCCATGAACTACCATTTTTGTTATTCTTAGTAATCCACGATGACAAGTTAGCCTTCTCTCTCTATAACTTAGTAATCCAAAAACAATGGAATCTGATAAACAAATCACTTTCCCATGTTACTTTTTTCTTTCACCAGCATATCTTATTAAAATTCTCTAAAATTCTCCTCTGATTTGCGGGTAGATGTTTTTTCTTTTTTCATAATTTAAATTACTTGACTGGTTACCTAGTCTATCTACATGTCCATGCTAGTTTATTTGCGGGTAGATGTTTTTTTCTTTTTTCATAATTTAAATTACTTGACTGGTTACCTAGTCTATCATAATTCATAGCTACATGTTCATGCTACTTTTTTGTTTAAATTACTTGTCTGTGCTACTTTCTTGTGTTGGAATGGTGAGAATGGAATGTGTCATGTTCATTTGATGGGGCATTGTGTTTTAGTACATTCAAAATAACAAATCAGTTTAATAACCTACTAAAATTAGATATTAATTATTTAATTTCCATTGTCAAAACTTTTAATACGAGATATTCTTACTTATAATAAAGATGCCTTTGTCTTAATTATTTATAATTCTTAACTATAAGCTACCACTTTCATGAGATTATTAACTATGGGTTTCAGTTTTCACTTCATTTAACTTGTATGCTGAAAAAATCATTCTAAGGTATGACCAACTACTTCTTCGAGCTTGAACTATGTTTACTTGATATGGTGGTGGCATGATGAGTTCAGCTATGCATGGCAGATAAGTAAGGCCTTTCTCATGCATGTCTAACAATTGGTATGACAAACAACTTTTGTTCTATTGGGTTCTATTCTCTAACATTTTATGTTAAATCTACTAGTGGCAATATATGTTATTCATTGTATCATTTGAAATTTGAGACATAATATTGGTTTCGTTCTCAAGTATAGGCGGCAATTGGATTGAGTTGTTGAGGTCATTTTCTGATTATTGGTTTGTTCAAGTTGAAAAACTAAGCTTTGCTATGAAACTTTCATGAGTACATGTAATGGGTTTTGGCTCTCTGTAGTGAATTATTCTTTATATTTGTAATATTTGGGGGTTCGGATGTGCACTCACCATGACACTTGTAGGAAGACCCTCACCCTCCCTGTTTTGGGTTTTCTAGACAACATTGGAAATACTCTATAGTTTTACTTTATTTGAATAAAAATATTGAATTTTTTAAATGTTTCACTCACAGGTTTACTTTATCCGATGATGTAGAGATACTCAATTGATTGATTAAGCAAATACCACTACTTCGATAAAATCGTGATGAAAAATAACTATTTTGATAGAATAAGATTAGACTATCAAGAAATGTTAATGCCATAATGTTAAGGAAACTAAAGAATATGGAAACCTATGTAATTAGTAGTTTCCTTTTGTAGCCATACATTTTCCTTTTTTTAATGAATTCAGCACCAGTTAAGCAGTTTCACATGATTGCATGACAAATTGCTACTATCCTGCATTGTGACAATTGTAGTGCATTCAAAATTGCTCACAATGATGTTTTTCATGAGTGCACAAAACACATTGAGAATGATTGTCACTTCGTCCATCAACATCTAGTTCGAGGAACTCTTCAACTTTATGTTGTTTCCTCCTCTAACCAGACGTCAGACATCTTCACTAAAGCTCATCTTCCGGGTCGCTTCATGATTTAGTTGACAAACTCAAGTTGGTTTCTACAAACCCATCTTGAGTTTGAGGGGGTGTTAAGGAAACTAATGAATATGGAAACCAGTGTAATATTAAGGAAAGTAAAAAATATGGAAACCTATATAATTAGTAGTTTCATTTTGTAGCCATACACTTTCCTTTTTATATATGATATGGTATAGCACTGTTGTGCCTCGAGATACGAATCATTTAGATCAACAAGATCTACCTCGAGATACGTAGTACATATCTCAAGGATATAATACGTTTGATCGTGAGTAAGCGGTTAGAAGGTGGTGGGTTGTTAATAGCCACAAGATCGTCCTCGAGACACGAAACATGCATCTTAAGGAAGATCAAAATATAAAATGGAAAGAACTGAACCAACAGATCTGCCTTGAGATCTGCGTGACACGAATCTCGAGAAAAATGAAAATATAAACCTAAAACCTCAATCATATCACTGTTTGATCAAGTGATAGAAAGGAAAAGCAGCTGAGAGTTTTGTCAATCTGAGGAAATACTTCGAATGAATCAAGGGTTCAAACCATTATAAATCAATGATCCTCAATGATTGGGTTAGTTTAAAATTCATTTTTGAGTTGAATTCGTAAGTAGATGGTAAATTCGTTGTTAATTATTGATGTTGGTGATTTGAAATGGACTAAGACCTTATTAGAGGCCCTCCCTGATGTTGTGGGGAATTATTTGAATGTAAGTGCTCCCTATAGCAGATAAACATGCTACCATCAAGAATTGTGAGGAGCCCAGTTTATGGAGCGCGCCCCACCAAATGAGGGTGCGCGCTCCCACCCTAGAAAACAACAAAGTTATTGTAGTTTATCTGTGTTTTGATGATGGTTTAGGGATCCTAAACATATTGTGTTCGACCTGAATTGATAACGATTGGTTTATTTTGGGTGTTTGATCAAAAGAAAAAAAGTTTAAGGATGCCGGGAGCTGTGTATAGGAAAATCGATACAGGTAAGTGAGACTCATTTATTTTATCAATTATGCTACGTAATTAGTATATTAGCTCATGTAGCTTATGAACTGGGTTTAGGGCATTGTACTGTGACTCATGTGGTTTTAAATGGTTTATAACTCCAACTTTAGAAGTGAAATGGATAGGGGAATAATAACTAAAATGGAATGGAGTTAGTGGATAAGTACCAAACTTAGAGGCAGGTGGATTAGTACCTACCTCCAATAGAATGGTAATTGGAATATTATATAGTAGTCAGTGGATAGGTAACAAGCTTTAATGACTAACACGACAGCGGTGGATAAGTACTAATCTCAAAGGAATGTGGATAGATGACTACCTCCAATAAGGGTAACTGAAATTTAATTCCATTTCCAATTATGATACCATGTCCATTCACTATCCATTTAGGGTTGGAATCTCTATTAGGCGCTAAAGTATTTTATAAGATTCTACATAAGGCCTATATAGAGCCTCTTAGACTGTATTCTTGCATAAAGGAGATGAAGATTCTTATTTTTTAAAAACATAATTGAAAAGAAGAATCACAGTACAGTTGCGTTATACTGAATAACTTGCATCTAATATATATTGTTTATATCATTTTTGTTACCCTGAGTAGCTACTATTGGTTCATGCTGTTATTCATTTATTCATTGATTATTAGTAGATAGTTGATTAGTAAATGAATGTCACTTACTGAGCAAGATGGAAAACTAAATCCCCTTAATATTACAAGTACACGATTTAGCGCTAAAGAGAAAGGAAAAGGGAAGATCTAGGTGTTTAGAGATCTTTTCCAATGTAATGTACCCTTTTGTATATATATTTATTGAATTATTATTTTATAATAGACAGGGTTAGGATATGGTTTTACAATTGAGGTTTATGTCGATTTTGTATATCTTTAGTTTAATCGAAAAAGTATTAATTCCGTTGCATTTTGTTTTAATTATTATATGATATTTCAAGATATAAAGAATGCGAATATTAGGTTGGAAGGTAAGGTTGATGGCTCTAATTAAGTTTGGCTAGTTTAACAATACTTAATTAGCGTTTTAGGCAGGGTATCGCCCTAATTGTGAAAGAGGATGCTACATATGACTTGTGTGGTGTTATCATAGCAAGTCGGTCCAATATCTTATTTCCAGAAAAGTACTCATGATCTTGATTCATACGCGTGATCATCACATTATTGGGGCATGTGCCATATGTCAATCTACAAACATTGTTTATCTTATAATTTTAGTTAATAAAATTGAGGTGTTCATTTGTTGTTTTATTATAAGAGATTACATGTTTACTTTATAGTAAGATCCATGAGTATTTATTGAAATATCATAAATGTCTTTAGTCGATCATTATATTGGGAACTATAATGAACTAAGAATAGTGTGAATCTTGAGAATACCATAGACTTCAATATTATGAGCATGGTAATTTGACACAATAAAATGTTGTCTTTAACTGGACGATAATAAAGATTGTGATTGGTAACCATGTGAATAATATGTGAAAGTGTGTAATCAAGATAAAATTTTTCACTCTCGTATAGAGAGAAATATCAGTGGATCCCTCGATACGATAGACTGGTATTGGCAAGTCCATGTGAATTCATATGATTAATGTCACTTGGATGTTTTCAGTTTACCTAAAGATCGAGACTAGTATGATTGAATATTAAGGGTGACTTTCAATGCCTTATGTTTAATCAAAGGATATTGCACGACAAAAGGATATGATATATGTCATACATTAGGTTGTATCGATTTTCATATTCATGCAACTTGGGTAGGCATAATGTCTTGCTAGAGATCGCTTATGTCTTGTGTACCAAAATGGTTTTTAATTCACTGCCAACATCGCTTGAACCTATTGGGTCGCATAAAAATAATGGTTTTGAACAATTTCAATTGGTCCAAAGTAATTAATTTTATATGAAAAAACTCATGACATAAAAGTCCTTGTGATTTTTTATATGATAAATATGGGCGTTTGTATAATTTGCTTAAACTGCCTAAATACAATAGTTGTATAATGAATAGGATTTTAAGTGAGAGCTTATCTACACATATAAATAGAGGTTGAAACCCTAAAATGTAATAAAATTTTTGTTTTTGCTATTTTAGAGTTCTCTAGATTTTTGGGAGAGAAAGAAAAATGCTTTCAATCCCTCTTGGGGCTATTGTGGTCACCGTTAGTTTGTGGATTTTGGGTAGAGGACGTGCACTTGAACTTCTTGGAAGTTGAACAACCAATGAAGGAAATCATGAACTAAGGTATGGTTTACTTTTGTAGATCTAGTTTAATGGAACTTATTTTTTATCGCATTGGGGTTTTTCAAAATTGTTTTGAATTTTTCCCTACGTATGAACCCTAAAGCCCAACAGTAGTATCAGAGCCGTATGCTCAGTTTTATTAAACGTTTGCGTGTTTTCTCTAATGCATATACGATATATGTGTGAAAACATTATCTTGATTTATGTATAAATATGATGTACATATAGGTTCTGTGATCATTGTTATCAAGAATTAGTTTTAATATATGTTGTTAATTCATGCATTTGATAGATACATATGTTTTGATTCAATGATAGAATTCGTGTTTAGAATATTTTTGATTAACATATGTTTTAATATTATACGATGCGAATTTTGTTCATTCATATGGTAGAAGTCATGTTTTGGTTAGTGTGATTCTGGTGTTGAATACATAATTTGTTTTTTTGTTCAATAATTATGTATGTCTCCATGATAGAAATCATGATTAGGTTATTAAGATTAATTTAATACGATTCTCGTGTTGAATGCATGATTAAAATTTTGTTTCTTGATTCATTTGCTCATTTATATGTGTCGAGAATATTAACAAGTAATTATTAGGATTGTTATTTAGTATATTTATTCTATTTGTAATTAATTAGAATTAGAAGTAATTAATTTGTATAATCGAGTTTTTAATAGTGTAAATCTGTTTTGATAAGATAGGATCAATTAGGATCAATTAGGATCAATTAGGATCAATCGGGATCAATTAGGATCAATTAGTTGCTATTTTTATGTAAAGCATTTACTCGTAATTTTCTATTTAAACACGCCAAAATGGTGAATAAAATTTATTCCATTCGTCATTCTTTTCGACTTTATGGTATCATAGCCTAAATGGCTAAACCCTCGATGATACCTACGGTATCGATTCTATGAGCTATATTCGCTCACCCTCAATTCCCTTCACCATGAATCTTTCCAAAACCTTTCCATCACTTCTCACAAGCCGAATGGAAACAATTTCCTACTGATGGTCCCAATCGGTGAAACTGTTCATTCGAGGCCGTGGAAAATTCGACTATCTTACAGGTACCAATGCGAGACCCACATTTGAGAAAGATGAAGGTTCGAAAAATGGGAGGCGGAGAGAGAATTCGACGATCATGTCTTGGCTCATAAATTCTATGGACTCGAGTGTAGGAAGAACCTATCTCTTCCTACCTACTCACGCTCATGACATTTGATCGTCTTTGTGAACGAGACTTATTCGATCTCGGGAATGCGGGATGTGGTTTGAGCTAAAAACTCGGCTTTGGAGGCTAAAACAAGGTGAGAAAAGCGTCACTCAATATTATGCGACTTAAAAACCTTGTGGCAAGAGGTAGATATGTTCGGCGATTATGAGTGGAGTGTGCGAAGGACGGGGCTTTGTTTCGAGAAAATTGTGGAAAAAGAACGTGTCTTCGAATTCCTCGTCGGCCTTAATAAGCAATTAGATGAAGTGAGAGGACGCATTCTTGGTCGTGATCCACTACCGAGTACTAGAGAAGTCTTTGTCGAGGTCGAAGAGAGAGAGAGCCGGCGGACCGTCATGCTCGGAGGACACTCACCGGCTCCCACCGAGCCTTCGCCTGTTCTCTAGTCACCACCACGCCGCAACGACCGTCGCAACGATAAAAACCGCCAATCTGCGAGCATTGCAACAAGCCGGGGCATGTTAAGGCCAAATGTTGGAAGCTGCATGGAAAGCCACCGAGAACCCTTCATCTAACTTAGGAATCCTCGTGATTCAAAGGGTTTTCATGCCTCATCCGAAGACACTTCCAAAGAGCCGAAATCGCCTCGAGACGTCGCGCTTTCAAAGAAAGAAAACAGACTAGAGCAATTGTATCAACTAATGAGTTCTCATTCAATTGTATCCAACACTCTTAACTCATCATCTTACATTGCCTCTTCTTCTTTAGCTCAAAAAGGTACTTACCCTACAACTTTCACAAGTAGGCTCAAAATTAAACCCTTGGATCATAGATCGGGGGCAACCGATCATATGATTTGGTAGTTCCTCCATATTCTCTTCATATTATCCTTTATCGGAAATTTGAAAGTTAAAATTGTCGATGGTTCTCTAACCTCTATTCTTTGGAAAAGGCTCTATTATTATATCTCCATCTCTTACATTACTAAATGTCCTACATGTTCCAAAGATTTCTTGCAATCTCATCTCTGTTAGTCGTATTATTCATGATTGCAAATGTATTGCTACAATAACATTTGCTGGATTTGAATTTCAGGACCCTTGTTCGGGGAAGATGATTGGCAATGCTAAGGAAGTTGATGGACTCTATCACTTGGTCTCGAAAAATCGTTCAGATGAACAAGTTCAGAAACCAAGATGTTTAACTACCTTGTCTTGCGAGAATGACATAATGTTGTGGCATTATAGGTTAGGCCGTCCCAGTTTTAATTACTTGAAATATTTGTTTCCAAATCTTTTTAAAAATAAAGACATTTCATCTTTTTGTTGTGAAGTTTGTGAGTTGGCAAAACATCATAGATCTGTTTATCCTTCTTTGAAGTATATGCCATCAAAACCTTTTTCACTCGTGCATAGTGATATTTGGGGTCCTTCAAGAGTAAAAATTGCCTCAGGCTCTAGATGGTTCATCACATTCATTGATGATCACACTAGAGTCGATGGATTTATCTTCTAAAGGAAAAATCCGAGGCCGCAAATGTTTTCAAAAATTTTCACTCTTTGATTAATACTCAGTTTCATACTAATATTCAAGCTCTTAGAACCGATAATGGCCGAGAATATTTTAATGCAATCTTAGGTGATTTTTTGAAAGAAAAAGGAATTATTCATCACAGTTCTTGCGTTGATACTCCCCAACAAAATGGAGTGGGTAGAGAGGAAAAATAGGCATTTATTAGAGGTGTCTAGGCGTTATTATTTGCTATGAATGTTCCTAATCGTTTTTGGAATGAAGCGCTCTTAGCTGCAGACTTATCGATTAATCGAATGCCTACAAGAGTTCTTAATTACATCACTCATTTGCAAGCACTAATGAATATGTTTCTGAAAATAGATCGTTCACCGATTTAACACCTAAAATTTTTGGTTGCATTGCTTTTGTTCATATACACGGCCATAGAAGCTTGATCCCCGGCACATAAATGCATATTTCTTGGTTTTTCACCAACACAAAAAGGGTATAAATGTTTTGATCCTAAATCTGGAAAATATTACGTGAGTATGGATGTCACTTTTTTTGAAAAACAACCTTTTTTTGAAAAAAACTCAATTCCGGGGGAGAATGATTCTGAAATGAGTTTTTGGGAACAAATATCTTTGCCAAAATCGGTTGAAAATAGTTCAGTGGAATCAATTATTTCTGTAACTAATCCTAGGATTTCACAACTTATAAATTCACAACCTCGTGAGACCCAGGTAGAAAACAACTTGGAACCACCTACCGAACTTCCTGTTTATTCTAAAAGGAGGACTCAACCAAGTAATATTCCACCAAACTCCCGAGGTGGGCCAATCATCGGACTCGACCGAGGTCCAAGGTACGATCGCTCTTTCTCCTACTTCTCTTCCAAATTTAGAACCTTCTACTGATTTCTTTGAACCCATAGCCTTACGCAAAGGTGTCGATCATGTACCACAAAACATCCAATATCCAATTTCGTATCTTATCATAAGCTCTCACCGATTTTAAAGCCTTTTCCACCAGGATTATGGATGATGAACTACCTAAGTCGATACATGAAGCTCAGAGGTTCCGAGATGGAGAGAGGCGATCTTTGAGGAGTTGAAGGCCCCGAAGAAGAATGACACGTGGGATCTTACCTCTTTACCCGAAGAAAAAAAAAATGTGTAGGCAAGTGGGTGTTTACCATAAAATACCATGCCGATGGCTCGGTTGAGAGATACAAGGCTCGACTCGTAGCACGAGGCTTCACTCGACATACGACCTTGACTACGAGGAAACCTTCGCTCCCGTGGCCAAACTAAACACCGTACGTGTTCTTCTCTCGTTAGCCGCTAACGGATTGGCCTCTCGGACAGTTTGATGTGAAGAACGCGTTCTTAAACGGCGAGCTAGAGGAGGAGGTGTATATGGAAGCTCCACCAGGCTTTGATGAGCTAAAGAAGGATGGCGAGTATGTAAGCTAAAGAAATCCATATATGGATTGAAACAATCTCCGAGGGCATGGTTCGAAAGATTCACGAGAAGCTGTGAAACAATGTGGTTACACTCAAGCTCATTCGATCATACGATGTTCTACAAACACAATCATGGTAAAATTGCTATTTTAATTGTGTATGTAGATGACATTGTGATGACAGGAGATGACATAGTAGAGTTGGAGTCAGCTTGAAGAACTTCTTATCCAACCAGTTTGAAGTCAAAGATCTAGGACGACTCAAATATTTTCTTGGAATGGAGGTGGCTAGATCCTCAAAAGGAATAGTTATCTCACAAAGAAAATATGTTCTTGATCTCTTGAAAGAGACTGGATTACTCGGATGTAAACCAAAGTGGCAACTCCTGTCGATCCGAATCGAAACTCGAAAAAGAAGATGGTAGTCTTTGAAATTTGTGGACAAGAACAGGTCGATCGAAGTTGGTGGGGAAGCTAATTTATTTGGCGCATACAAGGCCAAATATTGCGTTTGCGATGAGCTTGGTTAGTCGGTTTATGCATTGTCCATCAAAAAAACACTCAAAAGTTTGTTCATCGGATTCTTCATTACTTGAAAGGAAGCCGGGTAAAGGAATTATGTTTTCAAAGAATGGGAGCAGAAGAGTGGAGATCTTCACCGATGCCGATTGGGGTGGAAGTTCTACGAAAGGAGATCTACCACCGGCTATTGCTCCTTTGTGCTGGGGCAACTTAGTTACTTGGAGGAGCAAGAAACAACCGATTGTTTCTCGAAAGCGATGCTTGAGTCCGAGTTCGAGTTATGGCTCAAGGAGTATGTGAGTTGTTATGGCTTCGGAAGATCTTAGAGGAGCCGAAGGTTGAAGGAGATAAACTAGATGAGGTTGTATTTGCGACAACAAATCGGCAATCAATATTGCTCGAATCTGTGCAAACATGACCGGACAAAACATGTCGAAATAGATCGACATTTCATCAAGGAGAAATTGGAAAACGGCGATATCTGCATACCCTTTGTTCCATCATCTCGAGCGGCTTCGCCGATGTTCTTACTAAGGGACTTTTTTCTTGCTATGTTCGAAGGGTTTCTATCCAAGTCGGGAATGATCGATATCTATTCTCCGAACTTGAGAGAGGTGTCGAGAATATTAATTAAAGTAATTATTAGGATTGTTATTTAGTATATTTATTCTATTTGTAATTAATTAGAATTAGAAGTAATTATTTGTATAATCGAGTTTTTAATAGTTGTAAATCTGTTTTGATAAGATAGGATCAATTAGGATCAATTAGGATCAATTAGGATCAATTAGGATCAATTAGTTGCTATTTTTATGTAAAGCATTTACTCGTAATTTTCTATTTAAACACGCCAAAATGGTGAATAAAATTTATTCCATTCGTCATTCTTTTTCGACTTTAATATGGAAAAGAATCGAAATTGATTTTTGATAATATATCTCATTGTGGTTATCTGTCAGTATATTCCTATTAGATATGAGATAGACTTTTAATAGGATAAGAATTACAAATCTTATAAGTTAGGTGAGATATATAACGAATTCGTATAGGATAAGGATTCAAGTATCCTAAATTCTAATTGGATTAGGATAGGATAATAATTTAGAGCTGGACCCGAGTTAATTAAAAACATTTGAATTAATATTTTTCAGAATTAAAATAATGAGAAATTTTATGCGATTTTCAATTTTCGAAACTGGAATTTGTTGTCTAATAGTTTATATTAGTAAAATTTTATGGTGCTGACTGACTAGCGGGACCGTCGATAACTGTTCATAGCGTAAGGAAACTCGTATAATAGTCAATATTAGTAAAATTTCCTAACTTTAGTGATTGTATATGCATGGTAATATATGATATTTACCTCATTTAAATTAAGATCACTAAACAAATAAAAAAATCCATATCCAAATTTCAAATCAAGTGTCATCCATTCTCAAACACTTGTCAAGGCTTCGATCACATCAATATGGGTCTGCCTTCGCAGAGTATATTATGTTATCTTGGTGAAGCAAGTTGAGTAACGATTACTCTATTGTTTGAAATGGTTAGACATGATAAAGCTATCAAAATGGTTTTGGGCTTTAAGCACTAGATGAGATAAAACTTGCTATGACATAAGATGCCATAATCTCATAAAACAACTAAAAGTTACATATGATGAAATTGGTAAATGTTACCTACCTAAATAACCTAATTCAAACAGTCATGCCTTAGTTGTCTTGGAATTAGGTGAAACATGGGTTTTAGTCCCTTCAATTAACATAACATTTTTAGGAGGATTGTTAATTTAGTAGGAGTCTATTCCTCTATACTTAAATAAACTTTTGCATAATCTTTGTTGTAGGTCTATGACATTTTCAAATCATACTAATCTCTTGTCACTGTGATCCATCTTTGAGAATTATTCTTAATTTTGAATGCAAGTTGTATGTCCTGGATGATCATATTCGTAAGGAACCACCAGCCAATGCTTTAAGAGCTGTGAAGGATGGACATACTAAGAATGTCAACGACTTAACTGATGTTGTACACATTATGTTGGCAACCATGGTTCCTGAACTTCATAAGGACATGGGACACAAGGAAGCTTACGACGTTGCTACGATGCTGAAGGAAATGTTCCAACAGTAGGCTAGTCAAGAAAGGCTTGAGACATTCAAGAACCTTCATTCTTGCAAAATGGCTGAGGATGTGTCAATTAGTCCTCATGTTCAAAAAATGAAGGGTTGTATTGACCATCTTGACAGACATGGATTTCCCATAAGCAAAGAGTTGGGTACAGATTTGATCTTGAATTCATTACCTGATAGTTATTCACAATTTGTGATGAACTATAAATGAATAACATGGAGAATTCAATCTCAGAGTTGCATTTCATGCTTAAAACTGCAGAGCAGAATGTCAAAAAACTTATGGTTTAGAAAGGAAAGGATTTGAAGAAAAAGGGCAAAGACAAAGCTAAAGTTACCAAGGCTATTGTAAAAGGGCAAATACAAAGCTAAAATTACCAATGCTTTGAAGAAAAGGGCAAAGAGAAAAGAAAGGCTTTGAAGAAAAAGGGAAAAAACAAAGCTAAAGTCACAAATCCTATGGAACAAGGCAAGCCTAAGGCTGCTTCTGCTTCATTATCCCAAAAGGAAAAGAAAAAAAAAAGAAAGTTATCATTTCTGCTATGCACCTGGGCATTGGTTCAGAAATTGCAAGCTATATCTTAAAGTGCTAAAGAAAAATAAGAGTAGTGCGACTACTTAATCATGTATTTATGTTATTGAAGTTAACTTGTCTACTAGTGATTCATGAGTTTTAGATACTGGATGTGGATATCACATTTGTATTAATATGCAGGGGTCTCTCCAAAAGTAGAAAGCTAGAGAAAGGAGAAGTCATCATGCGAGTTGGAAATGGAGCAAAGGTTGCTGCGTTGGCTGTAGGGTGCTATAAGTTAATTTTACCTAGTGGATTTGAATGTTTTTAATTTTATTATTGCGAATGATAAATGGTCATTTTCTTGTAAAAACGTTTTCTCTGCAAATGTTGATTTGTTTGATGGTCTTTATATTCTAAACATGAAAATGTCCACAGATACTCCTATTCTTAATGTTAATACAAAATTACTCAAGTCAAATGACTTGAATTAAACCTACCTTTGAGATTGTTGTCTTGGCCATATAAACGAGAAATACATTTCTAAACTCCATAAAGATAGACTTATATATTCATTTGATTTGAAATCATATGAAAAATATGTATCTTGTTTACTAGGCAAGATGACAAAGAGTCCTTTTACTAGACACATTGATAGTGCAAGTGATTTATCGGGTCTAATACATACTGATGTATGCGGTCTTATAAACACAATGGCTAGAGGTGGTTATCAGTACTTTATTACTTTCACTAACGATTTCAACAGATATGGTTATGTGTATCTCATGAAACATAAAGGTGAATCTTTCGAGATTATTCGAATATTTCAATATGAAGTGCAAAATCAACTTGGTAAGACTATTAAAGCACTTCGATTAAATCGATGCAGTGAATACTTGAGCCAATAGTTTGATGATCTTAGAAACTGTGGGATTGTCTTACAGTTAACTCCTCTAGCAACTCCATAATGGAATAGTGTTTTTGAGATGAGAAATCGAATTTATTAGATATGGTTTGATTTATGATGAGTCATGCAGATCTTCCTATTTTCTTGTGCGGTTATGCCTTAGAAGTTGTTGGGTTTACACTGAATCGTGTTCATTCTAAAGCGATTGATAAAACACCATATGAGATGTGATTTGGGAAAAGACCAAGTTTGTTTTTTCTTTAGATTTAGGGCTGTGAGGTTTTCGTACGACAACAAATCTCAAAAAAAGTGATAGCCAAATCTACCAAGTGTCTATTTTTTTGTTATCCTAAATAAACTAGAGGATACTATTTTTATAATCCCACTGAGAACAAAAAGTTTGTTGCTTGGAATTGTGTCTATATGGGAAAGTATTTTATTTCAAAAGACAACAATGGGAATAAAGTAAGTCTTGAAGAAGTTCGAAGACCACAAATAAATACTCAACCGCCAGTGGGATATCAGCAAAGTCTTTAACTAGTTGAATCTCTACAGGTATCACAAGGCCCGCGTAGGTCTGATAGGGTAAGACATAAGCCTGAGACATTTGGATTTCTTATTACTGATAGTAGTGAAGTGTTACTTATGGATCAAAATGAGACTACTACCTATCAAGAGGCCGTGTCTAGCCCTGAAGCAGATAAATATCTTAGTGCCATGAATTCTGAGATGTGAACTACGTATGATAACCAAGTTTGGAACCAAGTTGATTTAACTGAAGGTGGTAAGACCAATGGATGTAAATGAGTTTTCAAGAAGACAACTGACATGGATGGCAATGTGCATACTTATAAAGCACGGCTAGTAGCATAAGGTTTTAAACAGACTCAAGGTGTTGATTATGATGAGACTTTTTCTCTTGTAGCCATGCTTAAATCCATTGGAACTCTAATTGCCATAGTTGCATATTATGACTATGAGATATAGCGAATGGATGTCAAAATAGCTTTTCTAAATGAAAAGTTACTTGAGGACGTGTACATGATACAACCTGAAGGGTTTGTTCATCTTGAGATTTCAAAGAAGGTTTGCAAGCTTCAAAGATCTATTTATGGATTAAAGCAAGCTTCTCGAAGTTGGAATCTTCATTTTGATAAAGCAATTATGGAGTTTGGTGTCCTTAAAAACAAAGATAAGCCTTGTGTATTCAAGAAGGTTAGTAGAAGCATAGTTGTTTTCATGGTACAATATGTTAATGATATATTACTCATTGAAAATGACATCCCAATCTTGCACAGTGTCAAGTCTTGGTTAGGGAAGTGTTTGTCAACAAAAGACTTAGGAGATGCAGCCTACATCCTTGGGATTAAGATCTATAGGGATAGGTCTAAAAGGTTGATCGGTCTAAGTCGGAGTGCTTATGTAAACAAGGTACCGAATAGGTTCAGTATGCAAGACTCTAAAAGAGGATCATTGCCAATGTTTAATGGTATAAGTCCAGCAAGGCTCAATGTCCAAAGACTAATGATGAGCGTGAGCGCATGAATACGATTCCATGTGCATCAGCTATTGGATATATCATGTATGTCATGTTATGCACCTGACTTGATGTATCATATGCTTTGACCGCAACAAGGAGATATCAGTCTGATCCCAGTGAGAGTCACTGGATAGTAGTAAAGAACATTCTTAATTACTTAAGAAGGACTAAAGAAGTGTTCTTGGTCTATGGAAGTTTGGAAGACGAGCATGTTGTAAATGGTTACACAAATGCAAATTTTCAAACTAATTAGATGACATCAGATCGTAGCCTGGATATGTGTTTACTTTGAATAGAGGCGCAGTGAGTTGGAAACGTTTAAAGCAAGAAACCCTAGCAGATTCTATAACA
This sequence comes from Stephania cephalantha, assembly GCA_039657325.1. Lineage (NCBI taxonomy): Eukaryota > Viridiplantae > Streptophyta > Magnoliopsida > Ranunculales > Menispermaceae > Stephania > Stephania cephalantha. Next base: position 21,750,731 of record CM077569.1, on the reverse strand, counting down.
GAAGCTGAGTATATTGCAGTGTCCAATGCAGCTAACGAAGTAGTTTGGATTAGAAATTCCATCTTTGAACTTGGTGTGGTTCTGAGTAAGCTAACCCCATTTGCTTGTATTGTGACAACAACAGGGTGATATCACAAGCCAAGGAACCAAGATCAAACCACCAATCCAAACATATACGTAGGTGTTTTCATCTTATTCAAGAAATCATTAAGAGGGAAGACGTGAAGATTTGTATAGTTCCTAGAAAAGATAATGTTGCAAATTCTTTGACGAATATTCTTCCACAAACAAAACATGATGTTCATGTAAGGTCATTAGGTATTATATACATAAATGATTGGCCCTAATGGAAATGGGAGATGTTGGGGCATGTGCGCTAGATCAATCTACAAACATTGTTTATCTCATCATTTTAGTTGATAAAATTGAGGTTTTCACTTGTTGTTTTATTTTAAGTGATTGCATGTTTACCTTATAGTAAGATTCATGAGTATTTGTTGAAATATCCTAAATGTCCTTAGTTAGTCATTATACTATGAACTATAATGAATTAATACTAGTGTGAATCTTGATTGATGGTCATGTGATGATCTTGCGTATAAGGATACGAATCAATATCATGAGTACTTGTTAGGGAATAAGGTACTGGACCAACTTGTTATGAGAACACCATATAGATTAAGTCATAGGTGTTACTCATGATAGGTACGTCATTTAGTCCTTCGACTTGAGATTACCATAGACTTCAATATCAGGAGCATGGTAATTTGACATAATTAAACATTTTCTTTAATCAGACGATTATAAAGATTATGATTGGTTACCATGTGAATAATATGTGAAAGTATGTAATCAAGATAGAATTTGTCACTTTCGTATAGAGAGATATCAGTGGATCCCTCGATATGATAGACCGATAATGACCAACTCCATGTGAATTGATATGATCAATAACACTTAGATGTTTTTAGTTGTTTACCTAAAGATCGAAACTAGTACAATTGAATTTTAAGGGTGACTTTCAATGCCTTATGTTTAATCCAGGAATATCGCATGATAAAAGGATATGATATATGTTATTCTTTAGGTTGTATCGATTTTAATATTCATGCAACTTGGGTAGTCATAATGCTTGTTAGAGACCACTTATGCCTTGTGTACCAAAATAATGTTTGATTCACTGCCAACGTCGCATGAACCTATTCGGTCGCACACAAAGAATGACTTTGCGCAATTTCAATTGGTCCAGAGTAATGAATTTTATATGATTAAATTTATAACATAAAAGCCCTTGAGATTTGTTATATGATAACTTATTAATAGGGGCATTTGTGTAATTTGCTTAAACTACATAAATACAATAGTTGTATTACGAATAGGATATTAAGTGAAGACTTATCTACACTTAAAAATAGAGGTTGAAACCCTAAAACGTATAAGATTTTCATTTTTTGGTATTTTTGAGTTCTCCGGATTTTAAGAGAGAGAAAAACATTTTCAATCCCTCTTGGAGCTAGCAATCCAAATTGTGGTCACTATTCATGTATGGATTTTCGATAAAGGACGCACACTTGAATGTCTTAGAAGTCAATAATTAGAGAAGGAAATCACAGATTAAGGTATGGTTTACTTTTGTAGATCTAGTTTAATGGAACTTATTTTCGATCCTGTTGGGGTTTTTCAAAAAAATTTTGAATTTTCCGCTACATATGAACCCTAAAACCCCAACCGTCGTATCAAAGCCTTAGGGTTGGTTCTATTAAACATTTGCATGTTTTCTCTGATGTTTATATGATATATGTGTGAAAATATGATCTTGATTTATGTATATATATGATGTACTTATAGGTTTTGTTATGATTGTTATCAAGAATTAGTTTTAATATATGTTGTTAATTCATGTATTTAATACATACACATGATTTGATTCAATAATATAATTCATGTTTAAAATATTTTCGATTAACATATGTTTTAATATTGAACTATGCAAATTTTCTACATTCACATGGTAGAAGTCATGTTTAGGTTAAAGTGATTCTGGTATTGAATACATAGTTCATTTTTTTTGTTCAATAATTATGTATGTCTTCACAATATAAATCATAATTAGGTTAATATGATTAATTTAATATCTAGTGTTGAATGCATGATTAAAATTTCATTTTTTGATTCAATTGCTCATTTTATACGGATAAGTATCGAAATTGGTGTTTGATCATATATCTCATTGTCGTTATCCGTCAATTAATTCCTATTAGATAAGAGATAGACTTTTAATATGATAAGAATTACAAATCCTATAAGATAGATGAGATATATAACATATTCATATTGGATAAGGATTCCAAGTATCTTAAATTTTAATTGGATTAAGATAAGATATTAAGTTATAGGTGGGCCCGAGTTAATTAAAAAAATTAATTAATATTTTTCGAAATTAAAATAAGGGGTGTTTTTTGTCAGTTAGATTGAATAAAATAATGAGAAATTTTTGTTGGAGCATGTGCTTTAGGTCAATCTACAAATATTGTTTATCTTGTAATTTAGTTAATAAAATTGAGGTTCTCATTGGTTGTTTTATTATAAGTGATTGCATGTTTACCTATTCTATGAACCATGAGTATTTGTTGAAATATCCTAAATTTTTCTAGTCGGTTATTATACTGCTAACTATAATGAATTAAGACTAGTGTGAATATTGATTGATGGTCATGTGATGATCATGCGTATAGGGATACGAATCGAGATCACGAGTACTTGTTAGGGAGCAAGATATTGGATCGATCCGCTATGAGAACACCACATGGATTAAGTCATATGTGTTACTCATGATTGGTATATTATTCAGTTCTTCGACTTGAGATTACCAAAGACTTCAATATTAGAAGCATGGTATTTTGACACAATCAAACGTTGCCTTTAACCGGACGATTATAAAGATTGTGATTGGTTACCTTGTGAATAATATGTGGAGGCGTGTAATCAAGATATAATTTTTCACTCTCGTTTAGAGAGACATATCAGTGGATCCATCGATATGATAGACTAATAATGGCCAATTCCATGTGAATTGATGTGATTAATTTCACTTGAATGTTTTCAGTTTACCTAAAGATCGAGACTAGTATGATTAAACATTAAGGGTGACTTTCCATGCCTTATGTTTAGTAAAAGGATATCGCACAACAAAAGGATATGATATGTGTTATTCATTAGGTTGTATCAATTTTGATATTCATGCTACTTGGGTAGTCATAATGCCTTGCTAAAGACCGCTTATGACTTGTGTACCAAAATGGTTTTAGTTCAATGCAACGTCGCATGAACCTATTGGGTCGCACACAAAGAATGGCTTTGTACAATTTCGTTCGGTCCAGAGTAATTAATTTTATATGATAGAATTCATGACATAAAATTCCTTACGATTTGTTATATGATAACTTATTAATAAGGACATATGTGTAATTTGCTTAAAGTGCTTGAATACTATAATTGTATTACGAATATGGTTTTAAGTGAGGGTTTATCTACATATATAAATAGAGGTTGAAACCTTAAAATGAGATAATATTTTCATTTTTTGCTATTTTCTAGTTCCCTGGATTTTGGGAGAGAAAGAAAAACGTTTTATATCTCTTTTTGGGCTAGCACTACGAATTGTCGTCACCATTCGTGTCTGGATTTCCGATACAGGACGGGTGCTTGAATGTCTACGAGGTCGAACAATTATAGAAGAAAATCACGGATTAAGGTATGGTTTACTTTTGTAGATCTAGTTTAATATAACTTATTTTCAATCATGTTAGGGTTTTTCAAAAAAAAATTAGTTTTTCCCTCCGTATGAACCCCAAAACCCAACAATTTTATGCGATTTTCAATTTTCAAAACTGAAATTTGATGTGTAATAGTTATCATTAGTATAACTTTAGGCCGGTGATCGGCCGACGGGACCGCTGATAACTGTTCGTAGCGTAAAGAAATTCGTATAATATTCAATATTAGTGAAATTTCCTAACTTGTTTAGTGATTGTACATGCATTGTAATATATGGTATTTACCTCGTTTAAATTATAATCACTAAAACAAATAAAAAACCCCTCTTCCAAATTTTAAGTCAAGTCCATCCATTCTCAAACACTTGTCAAGGCTTCAATTATATCAATATGGATCTACCTCCGCAGTGTGTATTGTGTTGTGTCGGTAAGGCAAGTTGAGTAACAGTTACTCTATTGTTTGCAATGGTTAGACTTGCTAAAGCTATCTAAACAGTTTTGTCCTTTAGGCACTAGATTAGATAAAACATGCTAAGACATAAAATGTCATAATCTCATAAAAACAACTAAAAGTTATATATGATGTAATTGGTAAATGATACCTACCTAAATAACCTAATTCAAGTTTTCATGCCTTAGCAGTCTTGGAATATGGTGAAATTTGGATTTTAGTCCCTTAAATTAACATATCATTTTTAGGAAGGTTGTTAATTTAGTGGGAGTCTATTCTTTTATAATAAAATGAACTTTTGCATAATCTTTGTTGTAGATCTATAGCTTCTTCAAATCACACTAATCCCTTGTCACTGTGATCCATCCTTGAGAAGGATAGTTATCTAGGACAAACTTTCTTGACTAGTTCAGAAACTTGAGAATTGTTCCTAAGTATGAACGCAAGTTGTATGTCCTAGATGATCCTATTCCTGAGGAACCACCAGCCAATGCTTTAAGAGCCATGAATGATGCACATACTAAGCATATCAACGACTCAACTAACGTTGCACGTATTATGTTGGTAACCATGGTTCCTAAATTTCAGAAGGACATGGAACACATGGAAGCTTAAGACATTGCTACGATATTGAAGGAAATATTTCAACAGTAGGCTAAGCAAGAAAGGTTTGAGACATTCAAGAACCTTCATTCCTGCAAAATGGCTAATATGACGGCCCCGAATTCCAGGTCGCCTTGTTACCCGCTAAGTCACATCCTATGTCACTAAGCCTTGCCATTTCATAGCCCGCTTATCCTTGACGTACCGCGACCTACTTGGCTACTTACATCTTTCCATTTATTCCTAACTTAGTTAATTAATTTTCATATAATTATTAATGATTTCATTAGCCAGTTAATCAATTTATCAAGTTATAATGAAATTTTATAGCTGAAGTCTTAATTTAAGTAAGTTATACAGTATTCAACAATCCTAAGTAGTGTAAAACCCAGCAAAAGATACCATGTATAGATCTAGGCGAGTTAAGTATAACAAAAGTTCCATATACATATAATCAATGTTCTATGGTCCCCAAAACCGAACAAAAGTAAAATAAATACATACTGATATCACACATGAGCTGGCTCCACAATCTCAGAGGTAGTAGCCAAGTACCTCCTTGCCCTTGCCCTTGCCCTTGCTCGTCGAAGGATCTGCACTTAGTCACCCAACAAATACAGTGACGAGTCCAGTGAGTAAAATCTCAAGAGAATTCCACACAATATTCGTGAAATAAAACTGATAAACTATGAGACATGCGAATATAACACCTGGCAACAGTACGTCATATTCCAATAAATGTAGGCAGCACACGACAAGCAAAAGCAGGAGCGTGAAATAAATAAACGACGTATACCAATTAAACCAGTTTTGAAATAAAGCATTAATCAGTAAACATCCGTATATCATGACAAAACCCTGACCTTTACTAGCTAATAATCAATAAATAGAATAGGAACCACGTATATACTTATACGCTTACAGTGACTAAACCCCAACTTAAGTAAACGACATGGTCCCTTCCCGACGATGTTACACATCAAGACCAGACAGTCGTAGATATATTCTTCTGCCATCGACACGAGCACTACGATTTAGCCATAACCAATATATAAGTACACAAAAATAGGAGGTAAAACCCCATATGTGCCCACCAGTAGTCACACATGAAAAACAAAATCGATAAACCAAATCATGAATTCTGTGAGACATTCTAATGGGTTTACGCACCTCCATCCGTGCTCTGACTTCCCCGGACTCTCGTATCCGACCCGGGTAGCTCCCCTATACCCGAGCTACGGTCCCCTAAGTCCATGAAGTCCAATTTTACATGTTTAGTATGTTTATAGGGGTTTGGGATATGTATTAAGTCAAAAATCCCAAATCAACCCTTAAACTCAGTTTTTTGTATGTCGTTAGTGCGTTTTGGTCTTGGTGTAGCGCGTTATGTAGTGGTAGCGCGCTAGGTAATCGAGGTAGCACGCTACTGTTCTTCAGGATGAAGAATAATTGGAAACCCAGAACGATTAGCGCGCTAACCATTCTAGGTAGCGCGCTACCTAGCCTCTAGGACAGAATTCTCAAGTCGAGAATTTGGTTTTTCCCTTCAAGGTTACCTACTTAAACCTATCTAACACACTCTCCGTAGGAATTTAATCAGAATAACACCCAAAACAACATCTAACACAACCTCAGAACAACAATTTTATCAAAAATCCATAAAAAGGTTCAAATGAAAGTGTATGACATGGAGAAGAAGATTACCTTAGTTTTGATCTCCAAAATTGACCTCTAAAGTGTTGAATTTGATCTCCTAAATCACATATCTTCTCTTTGAATTCCAGAGTGAAATTTGATTTTATTTGCATGTATTGATCAAACAATCCATATATATTAAGGTAGGATTGATTTCTAGCCCTTGATCTCAATGTGTTTACGTATCATGAGGTTTATCTAATGGTCCACCTCTAGCCACTTAGCCCACTCAGTCCCACTCACTCAGTCCATGTGACACAAATTTGCTACTCATATGATTCCTAGATGTATCAATACATATCTCTAGGAAAATCCTATAGTTTCCAATTTGTAATATAATAATAATAATTCTTAAACACCACATATACATAACCATTATCCATAAATAACATATTCCCTCGGTTCTCGTGTCCGAGTCAACCGAGTTGTCCACGTAACGCCTAAATTACGATCGTTAATCTTCGAGATTAACACTAATCCTAGTTTAATTAATTTGGGTCGTTACAGCTGAGGGTGCGTCAGTTAGTCCTCATGTTCTAAAAATGAAGGGCTAAATTGACCATCTTGACAGACTCGGATTTCCCATAAGCCAAGAGTTGGTTACGGATTTGATCTTGAATTCATTGCTTGATAGTTATTCACAATTTGTGATGAACTATAACATGAATAATGTGGAGAAGTCTATCTCAAAGTTGCATTTGATGCATAAAAGTGCTGAGCAGAATGTTAAGAAACCTAATGCTAATTTGTTTATGGTTCAAAAAGAAAGGCTTTGAAGAAAAAAGGGCAAAGACAAGGCTGAAGTTACCAAGGTTGTTGTGAATGTCACAAAGCCTATAGAACAATTCAAGCCTAAGGCTGCTTATACTTTACAGTCCCATAAAGAAAAAGAAAAAGAAGAAAATTTGTATTTCTGCCAAGCACATGAACATTGTTCAAAAATTGCAAGCGCTATCTTGAAGTTCTAAAGAAAAAGTAGAGTGTTGCGACTACTGCTTCATATATTTAAATTATTGAAGTTAACTTGTCTACTAGTGATTCCTGGGTATAGGATACTGGATGTGGATCACACATTTTTATTATTATGCAGGGTCTCACCAAAAGTAGAAAGCTAGAGAAAGGAGAAGTCATCTTGCAAGTTGGAAATAGAGCAAAGGTTGATGCGTTGACTATAGGATGCTATAAGTTAATTTTACATAGTGGACTTGTTTTAGTTTTAAATAATTGTTATTATGTCCCTGCCTTGAGTAGAAACATCATTTCAGTTTCATGTTTTGATTTGGATGGTTTTCATATAATTATTGCGAATAATAAATGCTCCATTTCTTCTAAAGACGTTTTTTATGCGAGTATTTATTTGTGTAATGGTCTTTATATTCTAAACATGAAATAGTCTATAGATACTCTTATTATTAATGTAAAAATAAAAGATTCAAGTCAAATGATTTGAATCAAACCTACATTTGACATTATTGTCTTGATCACATAAATGAGAAACGCATTTCTAAAATCCATAAAGATGGACTTCTAGATTTATTTGATTTTGAGTCATATGAAAAATATCTATTTTTTTGTCAGGCAAGATGACAAAGAGTCCATTTACTAGACATATTGATAGGGCTAGTGATTTATCAAGTCTATTTCATACTAATGTATGCGGTCCTATAAACACAATGTCTAGAGGTGGTTATTTGTACTTTATTACTTTCACTGATGATTTCAGTAGATATGGTTACGTGTATCTCATGAAACATAAAGGTGAATCTTTTGAGATGTTTTGAACATTTCAATATGGAAAATCAACTTGGTAAGACTATTAAAGTACTTCAATCAGATCGAGGTAGTGAATATTTGAGCCAAGAGTTTAATGATCATCTTAGAAACTTTGGGATTGTCTCATAGTTAACTCATCCAGCAACTCCACAATGGAATGAAATTTCTGAGATGAGAAATCGGACTTTATTGGATATGGTTTGATCTATGATAAGTCATGTAGATCTTCCTATTTTCTTTTGGGGTTATGCCTTAGAAGTTGTTGCATTTACACTAAATCATGTTCTTTATAAAGCGATCGATAAAACACCATATGAGATGTGATTCAGGAAAAGACCAAGTTTTTTTTTATTAATATTTGGGGTTGTGAGGTTTTCAAACGATGACAAATCTCAAAAAAATTATCAGTCAAATCTACCAAGTGTGTATTTGTTGGTTATCCTAAATAAACTAAAGTATACTACTTTTATAATCCCACTGAGAACAAAGTGTTTGTTGCTCGGAATGGTGTTTTTATGGAAAAATATTTTATTTCAAAAGACAACAATGGGAATAAAGTAAGTCTTGAAGAAGTTCAAGGACCACAAATAAACACTCAACCATCAGTTGGAGATCAACAAAGTCTTGAACTAGTTAAATCTCAACAGATATCACAAGGTCCGCGTAGGTCTGATAGGGTAAGCCATAAGCATGAGAGATTTGGATTTTTTTTTATTGATAGTAGTGAGGTGTTACTTATGGATCAAAATGAGACTACTACTTATCAGGAGGCTGTGTCTAGCCCTGAGGCAGATAAACGACTTAGTGTCATGAATTTTGGGATGCAATCTATGTATGATAACCAAGTTTGGAACCTGGTTGATTTACCTAAGGGTGGTAAGACATTTGGATGTGAATTGGTTTTCTAGAAGAAAACTAACATGGATGGCAATGTGCATACTTATAAAGCATGGCTAGTAGCAAAAGGTTTCAAACGGACTCAAGGTGTTGATTATGATGAGACTTTTTCTCCTATAGCCATGCTTAAATCCATTGGGACTCTAATTGCCATAGCCACATATTATGACTATGAGATATACCAAATGGATGTCAAAATAGCTTTTCTAAATGAAAAATTACTTGGGGACGTGTATATGATACAACCTGAAGGGTTTGTTCATCTTGAGATTTCTAGGAAAATGTGCAAGCTTCAAATATCTATTTAAGGATTAAAGCAAGCTTCTCAAAGTTGGAATCTTCATTTTGATGAAGCAATTAAGAAATTTTGTTTCATTTAAAACGAAGATAAACCTTTTGCATTCAAGAAGGTCAGTAGAAGCATGGTTGTTTTCCTGATACAATATATTGATGATATATTATTCATTGAAAATACATCCCAACCTTGCAAAGTGTCAAGTTTTGGTTAGGGAAGTGTTTCTTAACAAAGGACTTATGAGATGCAACCTACATCATTGGGATTAAGATCTATATGGATAGGTCTAAAAGGTTGTTCAGTCTAAGTTAAAGTGCTTATATAGACAAGGTATTAAATAAGTTCGATATGCAAGACTCTAAAAGAGGTTCGTTACCAATGTCTAATGGTATAAGTCTCAACAAGACTCATTGTCCAAAGACTAATGATGAGTGAGAGCGCATGAATAAGATTCCATGTGCATCAGCTATTAGATTTATCATGTATGCCATGTTATGCACTTGACCTGATGTATCATATGCTTTGAACGCGACAAGCATATATTAGTATAGTAACGGTGATAGTCATTTGATAGAAGAAAAGAACATTCTTAAGTACTTAAGAATGACTAAATAAGTTTTCTTGGTCTATAAAATTTTAGAAGAAGAGCTTGTTGTAAATTGTTACACAGATGCATGTTTTCAAACTGATATAGTTGAATTCAGATCACAGTCTGGATATGTGCTTACTTTGAATAAAGGGCAGTGAGCTGGAAAAATTAGAAGCAAGAAGCTGTAGCAGATTCTACAACTGAAGCTAAGTATAGTGCATCATCCAATGTAGCTAAGGATGCAATTTGGATTAGAAAGTTCATCTCTGAACTTGTTGTGGTTCCGAGTATATCTAACCATGTTTGCTTATATTGTGAAAACAACGAGGCGATAACACATGCCAAGGAACCAAGATCACACCACCGATTTAAACATATACTTAGACATTTTCATTTCATTCGAGAAATCATTGAGAGGGGAGACGTGGAGATTTGAAGAGTTCCTACATAAGAAAAATGTTGCAGATCCTTTAATGAAGGATTTTCCACAAGTAAAACAAGATGGTCATGTTATGTCATTAGGTATTATATACATGTATGATTGGCCCTAATGCAAATAGGGGATGTTGGGGCATGTGCCCTAGGTCAAACTATAAACATTGTTTATCATGTCATTTTAGTTAATAAAATTGAAGTTTTAATTTGGTTTTATTAATAATTGATTGCATGTTTACCTTATAGTAAGATCCATGAGTATTTATTGAAATATCATAATTGTCCCTAGTCGTTTATTATGTAAGGAACTATAATGAATTAAGACTAGTGTGAATATTGATTGATAGTCATGTGATGATCATGCTTATAGGGATACGAATTAAGATCATGAGTACTTGTTAAAGAACAAAGTACTGGATCGACCCACTATGAGAACACCACATGGATTAAGTCATATGTATTACTCATGATAGGTATATCATTTAGTCCTTCGACTTGATATTACCATAGACTTCAATATTATGAGCATGGTAATTTGACACAATCAAACATTGTCTTTAATCGAAAATTTATAAAGATTGTAATTGGTTACCATGTGAATAATATGTGAAAGAGTGTAATCCATATTGAATTTGCCACTCTCGTATAGAAAGAGATATCAATGGATCCATTGATATGGTAAGCTAACAATGGTTGATATGACAAATGTTACTTGGGTGTTTTCAATTTATTTAAAGATTGAGACTAGTACGGTTGACTATTAAGGGTGACTTTCCATGTCTTATATGCAATCAAAGGATATCGCACGATAAAAGGATATGATATGTGTTATGCATTTGGTTATATCAATTTTGATGTTCATGCTACTTGGGTAGGCATAATGCCTTGCTAAAGACCGCTTATGTTTTGTGTACAAAAATGGCTTTTGATTCACTGTCAACATTGCATGAACGTATAGGGTTCGCACACAAAGAATGACTTTGCGCAATTTCAATTGGTCCAGAGTAATAAATTTTATATGATAAAATCCATGACATAACAGCCTTTATAATTTGTTATATGATAACTTATTAATAGAGGCGTACGTGTAATTTGCTTAAACTGCCAAAATATTATAGTTGTATTATGACTATGATTTTAAGTGAGGGCTTATTTACACATATAAATAGAGGTTGAAACCCTAAAATATAATAAAATTTTCGTTTTTGCTATTTTCGAGTTTTATGGATTTTGGGATAGGAAAAAAAAACGTTTTCAATCTCTCTTAGGCCTGACACTCCAAATTTTAAAAACCGTTCGTGTGTGGATTTTGGATAGATGACGCACACTTGAACGTCTTGGAAGTCGAACAATCAGAGAAGGAAATCATAGATTAAGATATGGTTTACTTTTCTAGATCTAGTTTAATGGAACTTATTTTCGATCCTGTTGGGGGGTTTTTCAAAATTGTTTTGAATTTTTCGCTGAGTTTGAACCCCAAAACCCAACACATATGACCTTCGATCGAGACTCATACTAGTCTTAATTCATTATAGTTCCCAGTATAATGACTGACTAGGGACATTTAGGATGTTTCAATAAACATGGATGTTCTTATAATGTAAACATGTAAACCAAATTTTAATAATGAACAACAAATGAAATTCTCTATTTTATTAATTAAAATAATAATAGAAACAATGTTCATAAGATTGACCAATGGCACATGTCCTAACACTCAGGGCACCTAGGAATTGGACCAAAATGCCCTTTTTTATCAAGCATCGCACCAACTACCAAACCGAAATAAAATCACGTGAAACCCATAAACCCTACTCCTCTCTTGGCCACACTGAGCCATGACTTATGTTGTCATCTCGATCGTTCATTACCAAGACCATTGGGTAAGTGTTTGCCAAAACCCATCGAAACTTGACTGAGAGGGGACCCCAAAGACATGTGGTTGTGTACTACTAAGACTACACATTTGGTCTGATGACCTATCAGCGAGACATTAGCCCTTGTTTCGATTGAAGCTAGTTTAGTCTCATCAGGAATGTATGTATGGGAGTCTCGGTGGGTACCTACCGAGACCCATTATTAAAGTCTCGGCTATCAACAATCAAGACAACACCATAACACGAATAGGGTGCCCTAGTTAATCGTTTGGGTTAGGAAGGGCAAATGTGTCTTTTCAAATTGGAAACAAAATAAATAAGGTACCTTGAGTAATCAATGGGGTGCACATAGCGTGACTCTTTTTTTTTGTCAAACAAGGTCGGATCTAGTCTCACATGGTGCCCTAGATACAAGTGAGGAATATCACAGAACAACTCAGTCACATAGGGTCTAGACCTTTAATTAGGTCTTGGTTGGCTCTCACCGAGACCTTTGAAGAAGTCTTGTTTGACTCCCATCCATACCTTGGAAGAGACTAGATCTTCGTTTTGGGGAGCAACCGATTTTGTTTGACATGTACTGTTTTTTTTTTGCAACCATTAACTGCTTATTTTTCTGCCAATTTTTTTGTTTCTCGAAAACATAATATATTAATTATGTATTCAAACGTAATGATCGTGTTTTGCAATTTATTCGTTATTTGTTATAAAGTGCATTGAAAAGGTTAATTTTGTCCTTGAATACTTGGACCGAAGCTAATGACAATGTTAAGGTTTATCAACTTTTCTTTTCCATTATCTCAATCCAAATTGAAATTTTTAGATATTTTGTATTTTTTGATAATGAAGAAAAATACCATAGTTTTTAACCTGTGAGCGATTGCTAAGAATGTAGAATATGTTGGCTTTATTTATTTTTGTCAATTAATTTTCTTAAATTTTTTATGTATGGTTTGGTTTAGTATTCTTTGAAAAATCGCAAATTATACCATTAGAATATTAGGCTGCGCTATGTGCACCCCACAAAAGTGTAAGGGCAACCCACTTAGTAAGTGCAATCTATAGTTTGATTACAGCACCCCCAATGAAAGTATGTGTTCTCCAAATTACCCCTGCTTAGGAGAGCACCCTACACCCAATTCGAATACAATTCCCTCCTCCCCATCAACGAAACCCTCACCCAAACCCTCAAACTGAAAGACTTTTTTGTCAATTTTCCACCATTTTCACCTCCGCATATCGATCTCTTCATTGAATTCAGTCCCCTGATAAGAATTTTGTCACTATGTTGGAAGGAAGAGAGTTTTGATGATTGTTGGAGTTTTGGCCTACTAGACTTGGATTAATTTTAAGGTGAGGTTTATTTGTTAGTTGTTGTTGTTGTTTGTAATGGATGAATGATGTTATTGTTGTATGTTGTCACTATTGGACTCTAACTCAAGTTTGGTCTTCCAGGGTCAAAACTCCAACATAAGGTTTGGTTGTTGGTGACCAAACCTTTAAGGGAGATTCGGCAATGTGTGACCGAACTTGTGAGTGAGGTTCAGTATTAAGTGATCGACCAAGAGAGTATGGTTTGTACTTAGTGATCGAGCATTAGGGTGAGGTTCAGCAGTTGGTGGCTAAACCTCCCTTGAAGTGTCTTTCCTGAGCAACTAAACCATAGGGAGAAAAATCTAAATTTGACTAAAAAATATTATATCCTAACTAGTATTTGAACTACAAGGATGGGTCATCTAAAGAGGCTCATCACACGGGAGGAGGTCAGTGCCATGTCAATAACCACCTGTGGTGGTCACTGGATACCTCAAATAGCATCCTATCGAAAGCCCAAACAATTGCCACGAGTTATGGATGGAGTAGATGTTAGGCTTCCCCAGCACATGCCTCTGATGTTGTAGGAAAGGAAATACAACTTGACAAGAGCCAAAGAGAATCTTTTTCTTCTGACTCGAATGAAGAAGAACGAGTAGAAGTGGAAGAAAGGAATGTCAAGCAAGATGGAAAGGAGAGTAAAGAGGATGTAGAGGAGTCTGAAGAGGATAAAAGGAGTTAGAGGAAGGCGTTGAAGAGAGTTCTGAGGGAGAAGAAGAGGGGGCTGGAGAGGGAGAAGAAGAGGATTCAGAATAGGGTTCTGATGGAAAAGAAGAGAGGGCTAGAGAGGGAGAAAATTAGGGGGAGGAAGAAGAGGATGATGAAAAAAAAAAGATGATAAGGAAAATTATGAAGTTAAGGAAGAAATGTCTGGTGGCAAGGCACGTGGCAAGACAACTTCATCAGGTTGGAGGGTAGTGCAAGAGCCAGCCGATGGCCCGTCGAGATCTATTCTGAGTAGGCCCACTAACCGTACAATATTGACTAGTTTCAACAACAATGTGACAACTACTATATGAAAAAATGAGGTGTTATTTCATTTAGTAATTAAATAATGAATTTACAACAATGTAGCAGCTGCTATATGAAAAAATGAGTTACTATTTCATTTAGTAATTTAGTAATGAATTTGTGTTTCATATATTGATAATGTATCTAATTTTATGTAATGTTAAACTTCAACAATGACCATTGCTTAGATGTATTAATCATGGTGCCCAGTTAGAGGCTTAGGATTTGCAGACATGTCATTTCGATACTGTTGGACTTTAGAGGATTATCCATCAGTCTGGGTTGAGCACACTTACTGAGTACTCCTATGAAAAAGGACATAAGACCATCATCTATGCATTTGTCGAGCACTGGCAGCAAGAGACCAACACATTTCACTTTTTATTTGGTGAAATGTCTATCACACTAGAAGATATGAGCATGTTGTTAAAGATTCTTATCGTAAAAAATGCAGTTGTAGTTGAGCCACTTTCAAAGTCAGAGGTTATATAGTTGGTGACAAGATGCCTTGATCTGTCTAAGAAAAAGGCATATGGTGATTTGTCCTCACAGAGATATGAAAGTGAAGAAAAACTAGTTAAAGTCGAAATGGAGGACGAGACAAAACGGACGAAGAAGGGAAAAGAGAAGGGGATGGCAACTCCCCAGGTTGAGTGCATGGCACGAGCTTACCTTTAGTATATGCTAGGATGCACCCTTTATGGACAAGACATCAATGCAAGTACGTGGCCAACTTATTCAGCCATTGGAGAATTTGGATGAGATTAGTATGTATGCGTGGGGTGATGCAGCACTAGTATACTTGTATTAGCAACTCTGATGCACAACTAGCATGGATGCTTGCCAGATTGCGGGGTATCTCACCTTGCTTGAGGTTTGTTTCTTGACCTTTTTGCAAACTCAATGAATGTATTAATCCTTATAGTTTAATTGACTTATTATTTTTCTTATTGTTTATAGGGATAGGTATACGAGCATTTCAGCATTCACCTAGCACACACCATTACAAAGTACGTCAATACCCTCCCGCATGTATGTAGGTGGATCTAAAAGAAAGAGTAAGGCTTTAATAGATCCAATGTGGAGAGGGTGCATGGGTCACTAGAGAGGGCCCAAGCAAGCAAAGTATTGATTTTGTTTAACTCCATTATAATATGAAAGTAAGTGATAGATTGAATTGTCATTTTCTTTGTTGTTCTTATTTATTTTTGTTCAATGTAAATTAGGACCCATATGCGGATATCTGGTAGATAATGATGATATTATGGAGATTGCGTTTTACACGATAATCGTCAAGTTCTTGTCGATTATCGAGCTGTACTAATCGGATAGGTTCTCGTGCCAAATGAGCCAAGTACAACACATCCCATTGCATCCCTACAAGCCTACTAAGTGAAAGGAGGTTAATCCACGACAAGCTAGCTTGTCAAATACAACTTCCAAGCAGAGATGTGGGAGAGGTTTGCAATATCATGTATTGTATGCCAGATCTAGAGGGTCGAGAGCATCGTATGCTTGGGAAGTTGCTCCAAACTATCTCCCTTAGTTCATCCAGATATCCCACTCATCCATTGAGAATTCAGAGTACAATACCGGCAATAACTTTAAGGATGATGACTTGCTTGATATAAGTTGTATTTCGTTTTTTAATGTATTTTGGTTATTTTGATTGCTTTACTATGTTGCTTTGTTTGTTATCTTACATCATTTGAAAACATTTGATATACTTTTTCTTTTTCTGATATAGCGTATTAGATGAGGAGTGGACGTAGTGCGGAAATAAAAAAGCATTGTCATCTAGTGAATCAAACATGACCTCAGAAGAGAAGATGGCAGACGATGTCCTTAGGCACCTGACAAGGAAAGATCAGCTACAACTATATCAGGTGGTTGTGAACAAGGCACTCAGTCCCAATCTTACTCTTTTGTAGATGATTTCGACCATCTAAGCGTAAAAATAGAAGTATAGACCGACCTAAGAAGAAGCGGACTAAGGTGAACAAATGAGTGCATTGTGTTGTATGGATAATATATGAAATTATTATATTGTATCTTGTTGGGCTTCATCTAGTTAAATCGGATGATTGAGATATTGTTTTGGATTCGTATGGTTTGTTAATTGATTGCATTCATAGTTGTGTCCAATGTGAATGGCTTATGTTACTGTTGTGTTGGATTTGTTTTATTTGTTGGTTGAAAGGTTTGGCTAGTTTGGATGGGTATTTTTTATTGTTCCTGATAAGTTGGTAATTATAGGTTTTTAGTAGTTTATTTTAGTATGTTTAATATAGAAAGTCTCTAATATATAAATTTAATTATATTTATTGGTCTTTTTCAGGTGAAACAAAGCGCGGTTAAATTCGAGTCAAAAAAATACTTAAAATGGAGTATTTACATGCAGTGATCTGATGCGAGACGATTTGCTTCGAGTTACGTGCTACGCAGTGGGTAAAATAGGAGACAACATACGAAGTAACGCAGGGGAGTGACACAGTTAAACCACTCAAGCACTAGCTGTTGTGGGATTGCCTCGAGAAGCGTGCATTTTACTCCCACGAGTACGCACAAATTGTGCATTTTGTTCTCTCCGCCGCCATGTGTCAACCCTCCACTAGTCCAGCACAAACACCGGCCTGCAACCCGCCAATCAGACGCAGCCAACTCACCATCACCATGTTGTCACCGTCTATCTCACCAGCAGATTCATCACGCACAGCTGCCATCAGACACGTCTCGGGATGCGTGTAGCACGATTTCCCACTTTTCGAGCGAGTTCGTGCGAGTCACGCGCTTCCAGCTCCGCGTGTCTTTCCCTCAAGCGAACAACACGTCATTCTGCAGTTCTCCTCCAATTCGCGAGCGACACGTCAGCGCCTCAATCAAATTCAACCAATCAAGCAGCGACACGTGTTCTGCCTCCAAATTTGAACGCCTTGCAGCCCCTGGATGCTCCTCGGCCCAAGTGTTACTCCACCAACCCCTAAAATGGATTTCTTTTACCTCGCGGGACCAATTTTTAGTGGTTTTATATATTATGAACTTACGTTTTATTTTTTAACATCGACTTCTATATTTTATCATCGACTTTTATTATTTTGGGGATGCCAGGGGCACTCGACACCATGTCGGGCTAAATAAATCATTGCCTAGGTCGGAAGGAAAACAAGTCAGGATTCTTGATTCATGGCATAAATTGTGAGATCTATTATTTATTATTTAATTTAATTTAATTTCTCATATTCCATTGTTGTTGATTTTAATGAATACGATTTAGATCTAGGGTATGTATATGGCCAGTGAATGCTTTTAGGTGGACAATCTATAGTTATTTGGACCGATTGTATCCGTAATTGTACTTTTGGACCAATAAAGTGAGGAACACTCACCCGTTTCCTGTAAAGACTTTTCGGTTCTTGAGTGTGCAACAATTGAATCTAGGTTAAATCGGAAGCATACACGATTTGGTTATTTAGGATTAGTATTCCCAAAGATCCTTATTATTGTAGTTAGTGTGTTAAACCCGATTGACGGATGTCCAGGGTTATGTATTAATTAGGGAAGTAGTTAGTGGCAGACGTCCAGGCTATCGAGATTAGGAGAATTAGGAATTTCTGGCGGATGTCGATTTTCTATAGCTAATCTAGGAGAATTTAAATTAATAATTTTTGGGAAAGATTGAAGACCATGATATGACATTGAATCTTGATTCTAATTCGTGGAACCATAGACCTAAGTACCCATTAATTGTTTTGAAAGTTATTTTCATTATTTTATTTATTTAGTTTATTTTAGTTTAGTTAGTTAAATTAATTTATTTAAAAACCCCTGATTTCCTTTTTATTGTTTTTAACCTTAGAAAGACTACCAATATCTATGGGATCGACCCTTTGCCACTATTATACAAAATAGTTGGTTTAGGAACTTTATTTGATTAACGTGTTTGACGTGCATCAATTTTTGGCGCCATTGCTGGGGATTGGTATTTTCTTTCTTTGATTTTTTCTATTTTTCTTTTTTTAATTTATTTTATTTCTTTATTTTGTCTATCTAGTCCTTTGCTCTTAACATGTATGCAGACCCACGATGGACTCCTCCTATCCCCACAATTATGGTAAATTCAAAGACTCACATTATTATAATGTGAATGGGATAGGTATGTCACATAGTGGATATCAATTTTCTAACATGCATAATTTTGTGCAATAGGTCGAGGTTTGCGAAATTTGTGAAGATTATTCTCATTCTGCATATGAATGTATGTATTATCCACAGTTTGAGAATCATCATTATTCTAGCTATGCATCGCTACAGCCCAACTTCTTTAGGCTCATGTCAAGTCCACTGATTCCTCAGCATGAAGAGTGTCAACAGTTTCAACAAAGCATCTCCTTGGAAGATACAGTGAAGAAATTGATAGAAAATTAACAACGGCTTACTGAAGAGTTTCGACAAATTAAAGTTGCGATTCCAGGCTTAAAGAATTTGGAAACTTAATTTATTCAATTTAATGTCAGGCTTCAAAATATGATTGACGAGGAAGAGTTGTGTAGTACACAACCATTTTTTTTACCCAGAGGACGATGTGAGTGTTGATACGTTGAAAAATTTTGTGGTGAATGAGGTTACACAGGTGGAGGACTATTTGAGCGAAACAGCGAAATGACGTGAAGTCTTTCACATTAAGCCAAAAATTGTCATTGCACCGAATGAAGAGGAGGATAATGAGATAAAAATTGATGTCATTTCAGACAGGCCAGAGAAGCCGCAGATAGAGAGCGAGGAATACCAACCTCTGGTGTTGGTGAAGCCACCCGCCCTCCCATGCACATTTGTTAAACCTTACAAGGGGGTGGAAGTAAAGCAGCGTTCGTAAATTTTGTACACTACCGAAACCTTTGTATTGGACGATCCTGAGGCGATGGAATCTTTTGTGTTGGAAGTCCCGAATGAGCTCCCAAATCTGAAAGAGGGCGTGCATTCTTCATTGCCCAAATACGTTGATGCGCCATTCATTTTTGACATCTCTAAAGGAGAGGGCATCACGTGATCCATCATGCCAAGTCTAGCCAAAGACTTAAAAGAAAGGTGGCTCGTTGGGAGGCAACCCAACTTCATTTATTTCTTGCATTTATTTCGGTTTTAGTTTATTTTTAGTTTTTTTAATGTTTAATAAAACTCTAACTTGGTCTCTTGGATGTTTGCAGGTGGTATGTTATGATTGATTAGCACTAGAGGATTGGAGCACCCTTGAGTTTTGTAGGTTTGACTTTGGATTTTATGTTTTAGCGTAATTTGAGCATTTTTTAGGGAATTAACATATTATCAAGACTTTAAGTGTTTTAAGACTTGGTCGGGACATATCCAACTTAAGTCACCACATTAGTGGCAGTTCTTTGAGTAGATCAAAAACCCTAGACTTCATTCCATCATCTTGTTGATTTCACCCTTAGTTGACAGACTTCGGGCTAGCAAGATTTGGTAGGAATTATTTGAGTTAACTCCTATGTTTACTAGTTATTTCTCTTGTTATGATTGTTCTTTCATAGTTTCCTTAGTTACCTAGACAAGAGAGATTTTGTGCGTTCACTAGTTTTGTAGAGACTTTTGTTATGCATGCATTTGTATCATCTTCTTATTTTTTATCCATGTCCTACTTCACTACTATTTTTTTCTTTTTGTTGGATGGATTCCTTGACTTGTTTTGAACCTAGAGGACAAGGTTCGGAATAAGTTTGAGGATATTTTAGGGATTGTGGATTGAGTAGGATGGATTCTTTGCAAAAGACTGCAAGTCATATCATTTAATTTTTTAATGTTGTTATATGCGGTTATCGGATGGTAATGGTGGTGTTTTATATCTTTTCTTCCATTTCTTTCATTTCTTGTCCCTTCATATTTCTTTCTCATTTCATTAGTAGTTGACACACTTTCATGCATGTATTTAGTATAACTTTTTATTTTTTTATTGTTTAGAGTCACCCGAAACTTTGTTTCATGCCTTTGGTTGTGGATAAGTACATTACGGTTGCCTTTTTGACTTGAAACTTAGGAAAAACTACGAGAAACATTCAATCAAGTCCGTAGCCCAGCATTTTTATGATTTCATTATTAGGAACTTAGTTGATGGTTAAATTTTGTGCTAGATAACGAAAATGAGTAGACGGTCAAACTTGTAAAGTGAATATTTTAAGCCATATTGGGGAATTTGCTTGATTATAGTGAAAGCGAGAAGGGCTAACATGAGTTTTTTGTTAATATAGAGAGTTCCATAGGTTTCCATAGGAAATGGAGCAGGAAAACTTGTGGTGGGAAAAAGTGAGAAAAACGGTTCCTAGGAAATGGAGCAGGGACCGTATTACATGAAAAACTAAATGTGAAGAAAAAAAAATAGAGAATATAAAAAATAAAGGCGGAAGTTGTGAAAACTCCTCAAATAAAAGATTTAGCTCGAGTGCTTTCACAATATTAAGTGAAATTTGAACTTGTGTGCTTGAATGTATAGACCAAGAAAACACGTGAGTAGTTGACGGCTTTTGTTTTGAACGAATCAATGTCTTCAAAGTGTGATCTTAATTGTATTTGGGTTGCGAGAGTCTTAACATATCATAACTCCGA
Source organism: Stephania cephalantha (assembly GCA_039657325.1). NCBI lineage: Eukaryota > Viridiplantae > Streptophyta > Magnoliopsida > Ranunculales > Menispermaceae > Stephania > Stephania cephalantha. The sequence goes on along the minus strand of CM077569.1, from coordinate 21,729,340 downwards.
AATTTTCTGAGTGGCTTGTTAACTTGGTAACTATGTAAATCAAAGGAACTCCATGAATTTTGAGTCGGGTATAGGATTAGTTGAGTCAGTGCATATTTATATTAAGAGTCTAGTTTAGTTTGTGTTGTCATTTACACCTTTGCTCGGGACGTGCAAAGTCTTAAGTTTGAGAGTATGTGATAAGTCGATATTTATAGGTTTTTAGTATTTTATTTTAGTATATTTATTATAGAAAGTCTCTAATATATATTTAATTATATTTATTGATCGTTTTCAAGTGAAACAGAGTGCACGGTTAAATCCGGGGCGAAAAAATACTCGAAATGAAGTATTTACATGCAGTGATCAGATGCAAGACGATTTACTTCGAGTTACACGTTGCGCAGTTGGTAGAATAGGAGATAGAAGCCCAAGTAATGCAGGGGAGTAACGCAGTTAAACTACTCAAGCACTAGCTGTTGTTGGATTGCCTTGAGAAGTGTCCAGTTTACTCCCATAAGTACGCATGAATTGTGCGTTTTGTTCTCTCCGCCTCCACGTGTCAACCCTCCACTGGTCTAGTACAAACACCAACCTACAACCTGCCAATAAGACGAAGTCACCTCACCATCACCATGTCGTCAACGTCCAGCTCACCAGCAGATTCATCAAGCATAGCTGCCATCAGACACGCCTCGGGACGCGTACAATACCTTTTCCTACTTTTTCGAGCGAGTTCGAACGAGTCACGCGCTTCCGGCTCCACGTGTCGTTCCCTCAAGCGACCAGCACATCATTTGCATATTTCCACCAATCTGCAAGCGACACGTCAGCGCCTCAATAGCGACAGGTATTCTAACTCCATATTTGAACGCCCAGCAGTCCCTGGATGCTCTCGTCGCAAGCGTCATTCTACTAACCCCCGAAATTTATTTCTCTCACCTCCCGGGACCAATTTTTAGTGATTTTATATATTAGGAACTTAAGTTTTATTTTTTAACATTGACTTCTATATTTTATCATCGACTTTTATTATTTTAGGGATGCCAGAGGATCTTAACACCATGTCGAGCTGAATAAATCCTTGCCTAGGTCGGAGGGGAAACAAGTCACAATTCTTGATTCATGGCATAAATTGTGAGATCTATTATTTATTATTTAATTTTATTTCTCATATTTCATTGTTGTTGATTTTAATGAATATGGTTTAGATCCAGGTATATATATGGCCAGTGCATGCTTTTAGGTGGACAATATATAGTTATTTGGACCGATTGTATCCGTAATTGTACTTTTGGACCAATAAAGTGACGAACACTCACCCATTTCTTGTAAAAACTTTTTGGTTCTTGAGTGTGAAACAATAGAATCTAGGTTAAATCAGAAACGAACGCGATTCAGTTATTTATGATTAGTATTTCTACGGATCCTTATTATTGCAGTTAGTGTGTTAAACACGATTGACGGATGTCTAGGGTTATGCATTAATTAAGGAAGTAGTTAGTAGCGGACGTCCTAGTTATCGAAATTAGGGGAATTAGGAATTTTTGGCGGATGTCGATTTTCTATAGCTAATTTCGGAGAATTGAAATTAATAATTTTTGGAAAAGATTGAAGACCATGATATGCCTTTGAATCTTATATCTTATTTGTGGAACCGTAGACCTAGGTAACCATTAATTGTTTTGAAAGCTATTTTTATTATTTTATTTATTTAGTTTATTTTAGTTTAGTTAGTTAAATTAATTTATTTTAAAACCCCTGATTTCTTTTTTTTTTGTTTTTAACCTTAGAAAGACTACCAATCGCTATGAGATCGACCCTTTGCCACTATTCTATAAAATAGTTGGTTGAGGAACTTTATTTTATTGATGCGTTCGGTGTGAGTCAATTCCTTATTTTTTGGCTTTTTATGTATAGGTTTGGTTACGCAGGCCCAAACGTATTCTCCATGTACGGGCAAGCATGACCTGTTGAGTTATTGGTTTCATATGCGGCGGAAAATTCAAAACAACTTTTGAAAAACCCCAATAGGATTGAAAATAAGTTCAATTAAACTTAATCTACAAAAATAAACTCTGCCTTAATCCGCGATTTCCTACTTCCATTGACCGATCTCCTAGACATTAAAGCGCGCATCCTCTATCAGAAATCCACACACGAACAGTAACCACAATTTGGAGTGCTAGCCCTAAGATAGATTGAAAATATTTTTCTTTCTCTCCCAAAATCCAAAGAACTCGAAAATAGTAAAAACAAAAATCATATCTCGTTTTAAGGTTTCAAACTCTATTTATATGTGTAGATAAGCTTACTTAAAAAAACTTATTCGTAATACAACTATTGTATTTAGAAAATTCAAGCAAATTACACATGCGCCCTATTAATAAGTTATCATATAACTAATCATAAGTGCTTTTATTTCAAGAGTTTTATTATATAAAATTCATTAGTCTGGACCAATTGAAATTGAGCAAACCCATTCTTTATGTATGACCTAACAGGTTTATGAAATGTTGGCAGTGAACCAAAACAATTTTGGTACACAAGTCATAAGTGATCTCTAGTGAGGCATTATGAATACCCAAGTAGAATGAATATCAAAATCGATACAATCTAATGAATAACATATATCATATCCTTTTGTCGTACGATATCTTTTGATTAAACATAAGGCATGGAAAGTCACCCTTATTCAATCATTATAGTCTCAATCTTTAGGTACATTGAAAACATCATAATGACAGTGATCATATCAATTCACTTGGACTTGGCCATTTAACAGTCTAACATATCGAGGGATCCACTGATATCTCTCTCTATATGAGAATGACAAATTTTATCTTGATTACACACCTTCACATATTATTCACATATTAACCAATTATAAACTTTATAATATTCAGGTTAAAGACAATGTTTGATTGTGTCAAATTACAATGCTCATAATATTGAAGTCTATGGTAATCTCAAGTTGAAGGACTAAAAGATATACCTATAATGAGTAACACCTATGACTTAATCAATGTGGTGTTCTCATAGCGGGTCGGTCCAGTACCTTATTCCCTAACAAGTACTCATGATCTTGATTCGTATCCCTATACGCATGATCATCACATGGCCATCAATCAAAATTCACATTAGTTTTAACTCATTATAGTTCCTAGTATAATGATCGACTATGGACATTTAAGATATTTCAATAAATAACCATGTATCTTATTATAAGGTAAACATGCAATCACTTATAATAAAACAACAAACAAAAACCTCTATTTTATGAACTAAAATTATAAGATAAACAATGTGTATAGATTGACATAGGGCATGCTCTAACATGACAAAAGGTCACAGTATTGCTAAGTAACATATGCCCGACCATTGTTTATATACGTATTGTAATTACGCTAGATCGGGAGCAACCAAATCATTCTATTATGTTTAGTTATAACCGACCAAACCTAGTGATAACGTTCAGGAGGGGCCTACCGAAGCTTATGTATGTACGAGTTATAATTAAGTTCGGTTGGGGATAACCAAATCCTTCTATTAAGTTCAGTAATGGCCGACTTAACCCAAGGAAAACGTTCGTAAGGGCCAATCGAACCTTATGTATGTACAAGTTACAATTAAGTTCGGTTGGGGACAGCTGAATCTTTCTATTACGTTTGGTTATGGCCGACTGAACCCAATGACAGCGTTCAGTAGGGGCCAACCAAACCTTATGTATGAACATATTACAATTAAGTTCTGTTGGGGCCAACCGAACCTTTTTAATGTGTTCGACTTTGGAGAATCGAACCTTCTGAATACACGTTCTATGAACCTTTCGTCGCACTTGATAAGTAACCTACGTCGATATCTTATCTGGATGAAAAACATACTCCATGTGGCATGGGTTTCTCCTGGTGGACGTGTCAATTTTGTTGTCTTTAGTCGCCGATTGTGACATCTTTCCCGATTATGACATCTTTTGATGGCTTTCTTCCTCTTGTTGTAAGTTTCTCCCTCGGGAGAAAAATCGACATGGATAAGGGATAAGTAATCTCTTGAAGCTGGTGCACAATCCTTATGCGCAAATCCTCGGTACCGACACTTTCATATCTCTCAATTACCCTTTGAATTTCATCTATGAAGTTGTACACTATCTGATTAACGGCTTGCTCAAGATTCATGCTCAACCTTTGTCGTGTATATGGATAACGTCAAGTGGTATTGGTGAACCTACCAATTGATGAGTTACAATTTCATGGGCGCAAGGAAGGTTATGGGTTATGCACAATACACAACCACACCTAGCAAAATCAGTCCAACATTTTCCGCGAGATCTGACTTTTGGCAAATTTTTTCCAATGCAACTTGTGAAACGAATCCTCAAAACAAGCAATACAAGTTATCGTCGAATCTATGTTGTATGACATTCAAACTCTTCTTAAAAGAAACTTTGATCTTATTGTGTTGCCCCTCAATCATGTTCTTAATATACGGTCATATAGTCACGAAGTTTCCTTGATAATCTCCAATACGCTTTTTCAGGTTATTGTGTGTGTGCTTTCGGCTCTACCTGTCGTGTAATGTCCAAGATGTAATATTTGGTTAGTCCATGCTCGCACAAATCATTCCTTGTAATCCCTAACCCATATAACTATCAAATAATCTAGCAATCCATTTACACAAAACATATTCGGCGGCCAAGTGCGTCATCCGTGATTGAACACGCCTTCGGAAGTGACAACATTCACAGCATTCCACCTACTCATGAAAAGGTTGAAATCTTAATTCCGTGCAAAAATATTTCTTCATGTTTGCTATTACACCCCTACTGATATACCATGTGCATAGAAGGTGAGATGTAGAAGGGAAAACAAACTTGATTGCCTTAATTAACTCCAACTCCCTGTTAGTATGAATCACAAGTCGGTTAGACCATCCATCCATGAGGTTCTTAAAACTCTCCAATTCCCAAATATAGTTCTCTTGCATTTTTCTTGATATAAATGCAAAGCCGACTGAGAACGTAAGCTCGGTTGACATAACACCAGTTATCTCAATCAATGGCATACGATATCTATTGGTCTTATGCATGCATTCCATCAATAAATCCAAAGGGAAACACCAGAGTAACTTGATGGAGTCTGGATGAGCCCAAAACAAGTCCGTGATCTCATCGGTTTGGTTATGTTTCCTATGCCACAATAGATAACCATGTGTGTCCAACAAATTGATCTCCCTCTTGCTTCATCAAATTTATGCTTTTGCCTTGCGTTGTAGATTGTAGACAAGGTTGATGCATTCGATTCATCCCTCTTTTTAAAATGTCTAAAATCTCTCGTAGCGTGATGTTGCCTTTCGTCATCTGAATCATAACAACATGCTCTCCTGAATCTAATCGACTAGCGTATGAGTGACCCTCCATATAACACCCAATGTCATAGTTATGCCTCCCACAAACCACTATCACATGCCATAAATGGTCTTCACGTTCCTTAACATTTATGGCAAATAGGCAATCACGCTTTTTGATGCCGGTTTTACTCCTCGATTCCTCTTCTAACCCTTATCTTCCATCTCGTCTTTTGATTTAACTATACTTACAACCTTACTAACTTTTATTTTCCCAACTCTTTGGACCGCATCCCTATAAGAGTCGGACTTCTCATAAGCCATGTTCACCCTTCCTTGATGATGACCATTCCCTTGCATCGAAATTTTTCATTGTAGTAACAAACAGTCTATTAGATCCTTGTTTTTGCACCCAATTGACCGCCTCATGCCTACTTGTAAATGGTGCTTCGGGGATGAATTCATTAGTGTAGTCGTGATAGTCACTATAATCCATTATTTCCTACAAAAAAAAGGAGTAGCAAAGCATCAGGCGAGAACTTCAACAATGACTAATAAGGAAATAAAAAACTCTCAAAAATATGAGGTTTGGTCAATGGCATCCGTCTATATTTAGTCTGTTCAGCTTCCCAGGAATGAACAATATGAAGAGGTTTGGTACCCATCAACCGAACATTATGTGTATGTTTAGTTACCATCAACCAAACAATTAAAGTATGTTCAATTGCATGTAACTAAACATGCGCTTTAGGTTCGACCCTGGGAGACCGACCAGAAGGCGATTTCTAGATTTTTAAAACAAAATATAATTTCCATAAACCAAGAAATAGTTGCAACACCTACCTCTCCATGTTGCACATCATCATTCCCTATATGCTCATCCTCCATTTTTGATCAAAAACACTGAACTATGATGCTAAATGATCTAGCCTACACAACCAAACAAAGTTGTTCAAACTCATCTGTTCAAAACCGCTTCAAGTCCTATTTTCGTATGTCAAACATGAAGGAGAATATACTTACACCAATTGTAACAATCCATGGACTCGAAAGAACCAATGTGGTGTCGCCAGCGGTCGAAGGAATTGGCCACGATTATAGGGTGCATAAATGAACGTGGCAAAGAGAGAGGATAGGGGGAAAATCTTGGTTTGTGAAGGGATAAGTTGGTACTTTCATATGGTCTAAATTTTGTGTTTTGTTTTCATTTTCTAAGTTGCTTTCCCTTACACTTTATGGGGTGCACATAGCATCATTTTCTGCCTTTTATGTGGCATCCCCGCGCCTCAAGGTTGTCGGGCAAGCTACAACACGGGTCCCACAGCCATGTTGACAACTATTGCCATGTCAACACTCCTCGTTGTGCATGTTAGTCGTCCTATTCTCTATATTATTCACCAATTATTTAAGATATTAATTAAGTTATAAATATGGTTTGTATTTTACAAAGTTGCAAATAGGTAACCAATAATTTACAACGGAAGTCTCAAGGTAAACCTAAACACATATTTTTATTAACTTTCAAGTTATATAAACCATATGTCCTACTGTGGAAAGCTTGGAATAGAGTACACTTCATATAAGGAAAAAAAAAGTAAATATATACAAGTACAAGTGTCTCATAAGTCTCCCGCAAACCCAAAGTATAAAATAAATTATATAAACACAAACACCTATGAGTAGTGCCGAATAGTGGGCGACCTCAGAGATAGTCGCCAAGAACCCCCTTACCCTTACTCACAGAAGGATTTGCACCCAGCTATCATAACAAAACAAATGACGACTCTACTTTGGATACCCAACAAATAACAATAAAGCGCAAATGTGTGTGCCCGTCCCGGTCAAACTAGACTATACTTTGGATACCCTCCCAAAGATCCCTCTAGTGGGCGAACCCGACTATCCCATCACGTGGTCCTATCGGTGGTCGGCGTAGACCCACGACGCACTGACACATGTATCGAAAAAGTAGCCCAGGTCGTTATTAACCGAGGACTCATGATACAAATGTTATAGTCTAGCGTGCCATAGACACATAACGGAATACCCGACAGGAATAAACTCAACCAACCGTTCAAATAGTGACACAGACATAGATAACTGAAATAAATAAGGAATAAAATCATGAATACTCTGAAAAATATAGAATAAAACAATAATGAAAGCAAGTAAATACTCAAGTGACGTTTCATTGGATTTTACAAACCTCAATACGCACTCCGAAAGCCTGAAAATACCCTGATCCGACTCCGTCACGCCCCCTACTATCGTCCACGAGTCCTTTGAGGTAATTTATGAGTGTTTTAGATTAGTTCTAAATGTATTAAGTTGAGCGTGTAAGTCAGAAAACCAACCCATTAAGTTTTTGCAAAACTTCAATTTTACACTCAGTATTACAGTGCAAATTAAACCATGATATATTCAAAATCATCAAACACATGTAAGAAGAGAGTTTTAGCTCTAGGTCTTAGCTTTCTGAAATGGTAAGGTGTGCAAATTTTTGATATGCAACGAAGGAGATATCGAAGATTCACAAATACAACTTGAGTTAGAATCAAAATCTGACCAGCAAGTTTATAAAAATCATTTCTCCAAATTTATAACTCCAAAACTCATGATTTTTTTTATAAAGTAGCTAACATACCCAACAACAACATAATAAAAGATAAGCTTATTCTATTAAGAATTGAGAGAGTTATGCCTTGTCAAAATTCATTGTAAAAATCTCGTATTAGCATTTCAACAGCCTACTTACGGAGCATTTTTGTGCTAGAACGAGTTTGAATTTTGATATTTCGCTAAAGAAAAAGTTGTAGATCTCTAAGTAAGATTTTTAAAAATGTATGATCCGCCCTATTTGGAGTTCGTATGAGAGAGTTATGCTAAATTTACAGAGGTTAGGTCAAAAGATTTGCTAAGAACTAACATATATACATCAAGAACTCAAGAAACCCCAATTTCTTGCGAAAACTAGATTGAAACCGTTATTGATCATCAAAATCAGTTTAAAACACTAATTTAGACAAGAAAAACAATAGCTTATACTTTGAAATTCATTTTTTCACAAATCCTATAACTTAAGTTTCCATGTACACATTTTTGATAAATTTATGGAAGTAAAGAGTGGTTTTTTTGTTTTTAAATGATGAACTTTTGGATTTGATCTTCCTATCTTGGTTCCTGTAGTAGATGGCCTCCATTCCACCTTGTTCTTGCTGGATTTTCTAGCACTCCATCCCAAGAACAAACTTGGTTATTGTTGCATGAAGAGATTTCCAACTAACTTAGCCTGTATATTGTTGCATGAAGAGATGTCCAACTAACTTAGCACTCCATCCCAAGAACAAACTTTGTTAACTCCTACTCTACTAACTTCCACCTTGTTGACACAAATTCCCAACTCGAATCTCTTAGGATTCCATTCTAGTGCATATCTTGAGGCAAATATGTGACATCAATTTTTTCCATCCAACTATAAGAATTTGTAATCAATTGATTTAATTAATTTAACTTAGGCATTTTTATACATATGTATGCTATTTCATGGTCTTAAATTGGTGTACTACCACTTCCCCTAGTACCCAATTACCCGACGCCTAGTGCCCCGCGTCTCGTCATGCATCTTGAGGCACGCCAATATTTGATGTACCCGATTATTATGACTTAGCCTAAAGTTTGATTATCTATTTTATGCAATATTCACCTTTGTTCTAGTCATTTTATTTAAGTTAGCATTATAAGACTTAGCGTACCCATACTACGCTTTCCCGGTACCCGCGTCGATACGCTTTACGAGGCATGTATCCATTATACAGTCTCTCATGGTATGACATTATAAATACACACATGCGATGAGTTATGAAATAAATAATAATTAACATCGCAATTACGCAACCAACAGACACAAATAACGATTTAAGCCCAGTCAGGTGTGTTCTAGCTTATCCAAGGTGTCCACATGGGCCTGACTTGATGTCCGAGTATGAGAATAACCTAAATAACGGCGTCAATAAATATTGGGCCCTTACACTTTAATTCATCAAAAAAAAAAGTTTTCCCACTTTCTCTTTAGTTTAACTTCGTTTTTGTACATCTTTTTTTGTAACATGTACATAAGTCAATTTAAAATATTAAACTGTAATAATTAGTTGTATCTAACTTTTTGCTTGGTATTATTCATTATAAAGTCTCAAAAAAGTTCTATAAATGAATTGCTCCGAAATTAAGGTATATATATATATATATATTTTTTTTTTTCTTAACAAATAATCATGTTGACAAGCGTGAAGCATGTCACATGTGTGAGTGTCAATGTTAATCTTGTTGTAGGTTAGAAATGAATCTACTGATAATAACTTGTTGAACTTGATTAAAGGGTAAAAGGAAGGTTTGTCACGCTATCCCACAAGCACAACTTTGATTGTAAGAGCATCTCCGATCCACGTATGGGATTGAAAGATTTGGTGTAGGATTTGGTGTCCAATCCAACACCAAATCTTGCTACATCTTGATGAGGAAGAATAGTATCGCGCCATCATTGCGCCAAGATGAGATCTGTTATTTTTTTTAATCTATATCTTAGTTGTATGACCCACATCTCAATAACTTTAACAATTTAAAAACATTAATAAATAAAAGATTTGGCGTGATTTTAGAGGAATATGTGGAGAACTTGTGGTGAGGCCCACTTTTGATGTGAGATTTGATGTGAAATGTTTGAGATGAAAATATTGATTTTGATACTTTTTACACGAAAATAATGCAAAGTTACATAAATGATTGTTGATGATGCCATAATAATAATAACAATGATAACGATAGCTTCTATAAATATACCATTACAAAAATCGTCCAGAATAGCGACGAGATTTCCCGTCGCTATTTTGGTACGATTCGTCGCTATAATGGAATAGCGATGGGGAAGCCCGTGACTAAGCACTTCGTCGCTATTTCGAAATAGCGATGGGATACCGACGGGACTCCGTCGCTATTTTCTGACCGATTGACAAAAAAACAAAACAACAACAAATCTTACAAAATATACCAAAAACAACAACAAATCTAACATTTAAGTCAAATTTATTTAACAATAACAACTACAACAAAGAAAAAAAAAAGAAACACAAAAAATAAAAACAAATCGAAAATTTACAAAAAAAAAAAACCCAACATCTAGTTTCATTTGTTGACCGGAGGTGGTGCAGTTGGAGAGGAGGAACCGGTGAGAAGATTGGTGAGGCCCTGGAGAGGACTACTGAGAGAGGAGCAGACTAGAGAGAGGCGCGGCTGGAGATGGAGGCGCGGCTGGAGGTAGGGGCCGATGGAAAGATACGGCGGGAAGGGCGGTGGAGAGAGGGGGGGAGAGAGGTTGGAGAGGGGCGGGGAGAGAGGTTGGAGAGGGGGTGAGAGCGAGTTATAAGTGGGAGCTAAGGATTAGGGTTTGTTTTTAAGTGTGAGAGAGTTTGTGTGTGGGCCCCACCTGCCACATGGGCATAAAAATTTTTTTTTGACCATTTGGCAGAAAAAAATCCTGCCCAAAAAATAGCGACGGGGGCCGTCGCTATCCCGTCACTATTTATCGACGGGGAATAGCCCGTCGCTATTCCCCGTCGCTGTTGGCAACGATTTTTCATAGTGTACATATTTTTGGTTTTCATGCCAATATCACATAAATGATTTATTAAATAAATTTTTTTGGTAGAAATGTATCAAATAATATAAAATTACATAAATGATTGTTGAAGGGTACATTATTGAAACTTAATCAATAAATAGTTGATGATAACATGTTAATAATCTTCAAAACTCGCATAAATGATTTATCAAATAATATAAATGGAATAATGTCCATAGCATGGTTGATGTATCACTTTAAGTTGAAATTATTTTAAAAAAAATATCATTTGCTTATGTATTAGTTATCTATACTATATATAATGTCAATCCTATGTACCTTTTCTATTAATCCAAAAATTAACATTATTCTAATATTGCCATTAAATGCATTTTTCTTATAGGTCTGGAAAAGTATAGACAATTGAAACTTGAGGGTATTTATGGAAGCAAAATACAGTTATGGTTAGTTTTGAGAACGGACTCAATTTTTTGAAAATTTAAACTTAAATTTCTCCTTAATTGTCTCCTTAATTATCTCATTTAAACGCTCAATGCACTTTCTCTCTCTTTGTGTGTGCATATCTAAATATATAGAGATCTATTTCTAGATTTTAACATATTACCAGAAAAATAATATTACAAGAAAAATAATATATTTGCCTCCCTCGATTACTCGTATTTAATAAGCTTTGACAATCTATTTACCACAATATTATTTGACGTTCGAAAACACATTTTTTTTAATAGATACGCTTAAAAAAGTTGTGTTCCATGATAGTTGGGAAGGGATACATAGATTAAGTTCTTTTAATCTTTTGCTTCATGCAACACCATATTGCTTTGATATTTATAATGAATACAAAGTGAAAAATGTGTTGCAATTTTTTTGTTTTTTAAAGTGATTGTCGTGAAAAAATACGAGAATTTGTAACACATTATAGACATAAAATAAAATGTTTATTCTTCTAGAGTGATTATTTTCTCAACGTTAAAACATTAATAAGATTTAGTGCGAGTTAATTCAAATAAATTTTTATTATATTGCAAGAAAGAAACTAATAGTGGAGAAAAGTCAACATAAATTAAATTAAATAGAGACAACACATTAAAAAGGAAAAATAGAAATGGTAATTTACATTTAATAAGAGGTTATATCTCTCCGTTCCAAAGTTCATCAACTGTCTTGTAAGGACTTTTGGTCTTGTGTACAAAAACCTCTCCCCTCATTATCTTTCTTTCCTTTAACGCCTCAATTTGGATTACATCTTCGTCATCTAACCTCAGCTTTAAAGCATTCGAATTCTCCTCCATTCTGTCTTGATTAAAACTCTTTGCTACTACAGTTGTTCCCGTTGATATGCCCCAACTAAGTGCAACCTTTAGGTGCAAAAAAGTAAGGAAAAATTAACAAATTTTAAGGTTTAGAAAAATTAGAGTTAATTTTCACTTTAGTTTTGTAGCTCTACTGGTATGTCATCACTTTTATATAAGGTTGAGGATTTGACTCTCCTAATTTTATAAGATTGAGGGTTGTAGTTGGGTAGTATAAACTGTAGGTTTTTTTTTTTTTTTTAAATATTATATTTTTAAAAATATTAATTAATAGTTAAAAAAAAAACTTATTGGTTGACATTAATTAGTTGAAAAACAATTTTGAGCAGTAAATAGTTAAAGACTAAGAGCATTCTCGACTCACTTGAGCAGGAGTGGCGTTGTGCTTGGCTGCGATGGATTGGATTACAGGATTCTCCACCACAACATGTGATCCCCATAGTGTCCTTGGCGCGCCAAGTGGTGAGTATGCAGTAACATGGATTCTATTCTCGTTACAGAACTCCCTAAGTTTCTTTTGCCTCCATATTGGGTGCATTTCCACCTGCAATTAATAAAATAGGATTTTTAATTAATTTCATTTTTTTTGGTGGTAATTATTTTCTTACTTTTGAGAATTTTGAGAATTTTGAGAATGTTGAGATAACTTAAATGTCTATTATAACCTTGTTTGGTTTATTGTGAAACTTTCAAGGTAGTACACTCCCTTGGAAGAAAACTTAATTCCTTAATAGTTGACTATTTTTGTTTGAAAAAATTATAATATATTTGGGGTGTTTTGTAGCATTTTTTCTTGTCTAAAGTAGCTTGCCCTTGTTTCGGTATATACACTTAATTGTTGTTACCATATATAGTACTGCGTACTATAATGCTATGAGAGTACCTGGTTAACTGATGGTTGGGAAGATCCATGATCTAAAAGTTGTTCAATCTTCTTGCAAGAAAAATTGCTGACACCAATACCCCTGCAGAGGCCCATGTCCAAACATCTCTCCATTCCAGCCCAAGTGGTCTCCATGTCCAACTTCTCAAAATCATCTTCCAAGGGCACAGGATAATTAGCCCATTCCTTCAGTTTGACTGGCCAGTGTACAAGGTACAAGTCCACATATTCCATCTCTAGGTGCCTACATATATAAATTCAAACATCAAAATCTCACTATATTAATTGAAAAAATAAAAAAAAAGAAGAAGAAAGGAGTTACATGCATGTTATAAGTATGTACAAAAAGTTATTTTTGAAGAAGATCAAAGTGAGATCGAGGAAGTAGTTCTAATTTTATTTGTCATAATAATATATAAGTAATTCTAATTAATGTGTCTTACTTGAGACTTTGTTTCAAGGCTGAAACAGGGTCATGGTGGTCACACCCCCAAAGTTTTGTTGTGACAAAAAGTTCTTCTCTTGTAACCATCCCATTGTGAATTTCCTCAATTAGAGCTCTTCCCACAGCAGCCTCTGAACCGTATATCTTTGCTGTATCAAAATGCCTGTAACCCAACTGCAATCCACCATTACATATATATGTGACTAAGTTATATTAACACCATATCTATGCCGCCAAAGAAATCGAAAAAACAAAATATATAGCTCCTCATATCTAAATCTATATAATGAACAAACAATAAATTAATTAATAGAGAGAGCGAAATAAAATGAATAGAAGAAGAGATTAACAAAAAAAAAAGATTATTAATTAATTTGGGCACCTTGAGAGCCGTCCGTATTGCCATCTCAATCATTTCTCTGCTGTCAAACAGAGATGCAGTGCCTAGACCAAGCACGGGCATATTGGGCATGGTCATGTTTCCTCTATACTTCCTCTCAGTCTCTGCAAATATTGCAATACTGATCAGAGCTCACCAGGATCTGAACCACATACATGCATTTATGTGTATTAATCACAGCACTTCTACAAATTAAAGTCAACTACCACACATGATCCCAGATTAATCAATAATTAGTACTACCTACTTTGATGAAGATCGATGCTAGTAAATCAACTCTGGTTGAACGACTTAATTAATTATTAATTATTAATTTGGTTGATACACACACACAGATATATAATATAATATAATATAATATAATATAATATAATAAGAAATACAGATATTTGTCTAAGATATATTATTATTTTTGATAAGTAAGATATATTATTATAAAGTTGCCAATTACCCTTAAAAAATTTCATTGACAAGTTGTGGATCCTCAGACTCCATTGAAAGTTAACCAGATCATGCACCACATGCATAACCAGATTAACTATGAGTATCTAGATACACTTGCATGTCCGACTAGTCCCACAAGCCCTGAGATTGCAGAAAGAGAGCACTAGTTGCCCGATGTCTAGTTGAAGTGGGGAATTGATGTCTAGTTGAAGTTACCATTAACCACATATCGCATATATATGTACTTATTAGGAATTGAACTTGGAAAGATCATCTCGGAATAGGCGGGTACAAAATTAATAGAACTTCTAAAGAATTGTCTAATTATATCAACTTGACTTGTAGGACATGATCAATGGAAGTGGCAATAGATAAAAAATTTCAGTTCTTCCACGAGAGCGCACTCAAATAAAGGAAGCTGATAATTACCAACCAATGTTCTCATCACTTCAACCTACATGTGGTTGAGAACTCGAATCGCCCAATGTGGGATTCAGAATTATCAAAAAATAAAAAAATAAAGGGATGCGAAAAATAATTAATAAATTGATCTCTTACAAAAATTAATATAAACCTTATTTATCAACTAAGAAAATCCAAAAATAATAATAAAAAAGAGAGCTGCCAAATGGACCTCAACTTTTGTTCACTACAAAAATGTCTCGTTACTATTCTAGTACGATCCGTCACTATAAGGCTTTAGCGACGTCGCTATTTTTTTGGCGACGGGTGTCAGAAGACGATTACCTATCACTAAACTCGTCGCCAACCTCGTCGCCTTTTTTTGACACGTGAAGGGCATCAAATGTTTTTTTTGCCACGTCAACACAATTAGCGTCGGACCCCGTAGCTAAAGCCGTCGCCATTTACTCCCACGTGGTTTTTCCAACTGCCACGTGGACAACAATAGCGACGCGAAGTCGTCGTCGTGCCCGTCGCTATTCTATTAAAAACTTTTAATTTTTTTTTTGAAAATAGATTTCAGAATATATTTTCTTAAATTAATAAAAAAATTATTTTTTTGTCTTTAAAAATAAATTTCAAAATTTATTTTATAAAACATTTTTATTGTTAAAAACTAACTTTTTTATTAAAATTAATATTGAAATTAACTTTTTATTTTTAAACATTATAAAATATTTTAGTTATTAAACAATTTTTTGATAAAATAATAGTTTTAATTACTAATAACAATTTTTTATTTTTTATTTGGTGAAAACAATAATTTCAAAGAATAAATAAATATAAACAAATTAAATGTGCATAATTGAAATAAATAAAGAAATAAATGAAATAAATATAACAAAAGAAAGTTTACAAATACAAATATGTAATTACAAAAAATTGAAAAAAAGCCTAATGTCTAAATACATCAGAAAACTTGCTCAATCATCGAGATCCTGATCGCTCTCCGAGTAATCATCAGGATCTGCTGGAGGCGCGAACGAAATTCCAAGTCTGTCCATCAGAGCCTGTTCCATATACGACCTAACCGTCCTCGCATCTCTTGTAATTGGTCACGGTCGAGGGTTTTATCATTAATAACCCTAAAAGACTTTCTCTGCATCTCTTTAATGTCCCCCCTCAGCTCCTCAATGTGCTCATCATTAGCAGACACATAGGCCAAGAAAATCCTACTCTAACTTGTTTACGCCTCGACCTTGATGGTGTCCACCCAAGTCCATATGTCCGCTATTTGTCGTTACGCTTTATGACATATAAATACAACTCAGTCTCATCAATCGACGTGTTAGGCTGTGATTGTGTGAGCTCGTTGCGTCTATTGCGTATTGCCGTTAGAATTAAAAATTTAAACATTCACAAGTTATATATATATATATATATATATATATATATATATAAGTCATTGAAACCTATAATTAATCAAACAAACAATTACTACAAAACTATTTTCTTACGATAATTGTCTCTATTATCTAATCTAGTAAAGTAACATCGTCATGATCTTTGGTGTGGAAGTACAAGCACAACTCCAAAGCAGTCGGAGGTCGACCTAATTTTTCCTCCTATAAAACGTGTTTAACTAGGATTAAATTCGAGACTTATAAATTTTCTTGTAGTGCTCAAAGATCTCAGTAGATATGCGGCCGGACTTTTTATCTTTCGAACACATTTTATAGCCTTCATTAGCCCTATAGTCTCAATTTCAAGCAATATATCTTCATCTGATTTATTGACCAGTGGCTTGTCTGATACAATTCTATCATTACAGAAACAAAATTTTTCTTTCCTCTCATTTGAATACTGTGACAAGAAACGCCGACGACAATCAAACCAAGTTTCTTTCCCGCTGAACCTCAACAGAAAAGCGTCGGTATCATCCATAAAATATAGCAAGCAGTCCTCCTGGGCGTGCTCCATCTTGACAACATGTTGTAGGCTGAAAAGTTTCTTATAGTCCATATAAGTGCGGTGTGCATTTGAAAGTTCGCCTTGGTCGATACATCGTAGGTATGCACTCCGTCATACCACAGATCTTGCAATTTTTTCACCTACGATTAGAGGAACACGTCAATTTTTTACGACGGATTGGTCGGTCCAGGTACGATCACTGTTAAGAATATCACTTCTTTCTTCATACACATCAACATATGCGAGTTGTATGGGGCTAAAATCACTGGCCAAGAGGAGTACAGTTTGCCGACCATTCCGAAAAGTTGGAACCCATTAGTGCATAACCCAAGTCGAATGTTACGAACCTCGGAGCTGAAGGTAGGGTTCACTTGATTGAAATGCTTCCATGCAATGGAACCAGAGCAATGCTGCATATTATCCTCATCTTTAACGTGTTTTGCTTGCCATCACATGTGTTTCGCAGTAGCTTTCGACAAGAACGAAAGTTGTAAACGAGGCGCCAAGGAATAGTAAAGCATTGTCTTGTGTGGGCGTTTGTTGGAATTAAACTCAAGTTCTCTGAAAAACTTACAAGACGTAAGGTCGGAGTCGGGCTCTCAATAAAACATGCATAATTAGAGACAACAATCGATTCGCTTATACGACAGACCCAACCAGTGCATTAAACTTTTGCATTTATAAAAACTGTCTACTAAACAGTTGTCTTCAGGCAACATGTCTTTACAAAACTCTAAGATTTCGTCGAATTCTTGCTCTGAAATATGGTGATTCGACTTTATCGTTAGCAAACGCATGTCAACACTAAACTCCGAAGCCGCCGAAGGACTCGCCATGTCGCATCACACGTTTCTAAGCCCTGCCACGTCATGGCCCACTCACCTTTGACGCCCCGCGACCTAACTGGTTGCTTAAACTTTTCCAACTAACACTAGTTTAGCAAATCAATCTCAATGTAAATATTCATAATTTAATTAACAAGTTAATTTATTTGTCAAGTTATATTACAATTCCACAACATAAGTCTTTTAATTGATTATGTTATGCAATATTTAACAATCCTACGTAGTGGAAAACCCGACAAAAAGATATCGTGTATATACCAAGGCGAGATAAATACAACAAAAGATCCATATACATGTATTCAGTGTTCTACAATCCCCAAACCCCAATGAAAAGTAAATACATACATATTGTAGTCACACACGAGCTGAAGTCACTATCTCAGAGGTAGTCGCCCAATACCTCCTTGCCTTTGCCTTTGCTCGTCGAAGGATCTGCACTTCACAAATATACTGACGAGTCAAATGAGTAAAATCCCAAGAGGAACCCATACAATATTCATGAAATAAAACTAGTAAACTACGAGACATGCAAATATGACCTCTAGCAACAATAAGTCATATTCCCATGAATGTATGCAACATGCGACAAACAAAAAAATAGTAGCGTCTAATCAACAACACATAATCAATAAACAAGCTTGTAAACAAAGCATTAATAAATAAACAATCATATAATCACGAGAAAACCTCGACCTAAACCAGCTGGTAATCGATAAAATAGGACAAGAACCACATATATACTTGTAGGCTTACAGTCACTAAACCCCAACTACGGTTAATGGATGAACCCCTCCAGATGCTATTTCAAGTTAAGGGAACATCTTACATCCCTCCCGATAGTCATAGATATATTCTACTGCCGTCGACACGAGCGCTAAACACAAGTTACCCGTTTAAGTGATTTAGCCACAACCAATATATACACAAACCGAAATAGGAGTGAAAGCCCATGTGTGCCCACCATTAGTCACACATGAAATCCGATATCGATAAAACAAACCATGAATTTTGTAAGGCATTCCAATGGATTTAAACACCTCAATTCGCGCTCCGACTTCCCTGGACTCCCAAATCTGACCCGACTAGCTCCCCAATACTCGAACCACGGTCCTTTAAGTCTCTGAAGTCCAATTCTTATATATGTTTTTATGTTTATAGGTGTTTGGGTATGTATTAAGTCAAAAACCTCAAAAAAACTCTTCAAATTCAATTTCATCTCTCATTAACGCGCTAATGGGATTGCTTAGTTAGCGCGCTAGGTAACCAGCCTAGTTAGCGCACCAAAGAATCAGTCTAGCATGCTATTGTTCTTTATTTCGATAAAAATTAAAGACCCAGACTGGTTGGTGCGCTAACCTGCCTAGTTAGCGCACTAACTGCATTATGTGATAGAATTCTCAACTCGAGAATTCTGTCACTAACTCACCAATTAGCTAACCAATTATAACAAAACCATTCTCCATTCAATAATGAATCCAAAATATCATTCAAACCAATAGAACAACAACAATTAGATCAATTTCATCATATTCCATGATTTTCACTAGTTTTTCCAAAATTTACCAAAACCTCAATTTCCATCAAAACTAGTTTATAAACTCCATGGAAATGGTAGTTATACTTGTATTTCATCACAAACTCATCAAAAACCAGTGACCTATTCCTCAATTTAGAATTTACACCAAAACACCAAATCTTAGCTCATTTGAATGTGTAGGAGATGGTGAAGATGATTAACTTGTGTTTAATATTTCAAATTGATCTCCAAACCTTTGAAATCTAGCTGAAATTCTCTTTCTTTCCTCTCTGAAATCTAGAGTTGAAAATGATTTTGTTTGCATGTGTTGATCAATCCAACAATATATATCAAGGTGGGATTTTCATAGCCATTGATCTCTATGTGTTTATGTATCCCGAGATTCATCTAATGGCCTATCTTTTAACACATTTCCCGCTTACTCTCCTCAAATGACACCAATTTGTAACTCACTTGGTTCCTAGATATGCCAATACATATCTCTAAGACAATCTCATGGTTTCTAATTTAATTAACCAAACTATAGGCCTTATTTATTTGATCTCATTACATTAGCTTAGGACCATTATAATACATATGATTGGTGTTATTAGAAACTCTTATGGGTACATTAATGGTCCCACTAATCCCTTGACTACTCGACACTCGATGCTCTGCGCCTCGACACGTACCTCTAGATAACTCCACGTCACATCAGCTCACTGATAGCAACATACACACATGTGGTGCAAATACAATAATAATGATTTTAAACACCACATATACACAACTATCATCCATAAATAACATATTCCATCGATTATTGTGTCCAAGTCAACTGAGTTATCCACTTAACGCCCGAATTACGACTGTTAATCCCCGATATTAAAGCTAATCCTAGTTTAATTAATTCGGGCCTTACAATTCTTGACAACTAGGAGAAATTTCGTCCCTGAAATTTAGATCTCGAGGAATATCTGGTGCATCTAACCTATCCCCGTGTGACCATGCCTTACACCTTGATAGTACCACTCTACGGTCCCTTGAGCAACCCACTACTCTCGTACCCATTATAGGGGATGTAGTGTTGCACCGAGACATAGGTGCATGCTGCCGAGGTGATCATAATCCGTCACGCTATCTAACACCTTCACAACCTACTCTCAGCTCGATTCCGTGCCCAAGTTTTCCTAACCCAGTTACGTAACACCAGGTAAATGTAAACCTCTCCTATTATGTATCACAACATAATAGTCCTAACTAATTATGACATACCATGACAATCCCATGCCATACCATAACCTACCTTTACCCACCATGACAATCCCATTCCATGCCACGATTTATCATAGTCTACTATAACCTACCATCGTACTACCATGCATGCATGAACCTTAACTATTATTATTCAAAATATAAAATCACGTACCTTGAACCCGCTGCTAGGACGTCTCCTGGCTTGGTTTAGACACCATATGCACTAGCTTTCGAGTCTGCATCGGTGTCACTACTACTGAAGTTGCTGACCTCCGTGAACATTTTCTCTTGACATGACCTTCCTGCCTACATTGCCAACATGTGATCCTCTATCCTGGTCCTGCCCGCTAACTCCCTGACCCTAACACTGTGATCTCTAGTCCTTGCCTCCTTAGTCTTGAGTCTGTGTCTATGACGAAGCTGGTAATGTAGGTACAATATAAGCTCTGGCTGCCCTATCATCATTTCTACGGCCCCGACCGTACCGTCTATCCTCTATGGCATCTTGATCTCTCTGTCTCTTCTGCCTAGAAGTTTGCTCAGTCTGGGTCTCCAACTCAGTAAATGAACACCTGTCGCCCCTCTTCATCATATGTGTGTCATGGGTAAGTGCTATATCATATATCTCCTGTAGTTTCTTAGCTCTAGAGGAAATAATGGCTCTGACTATGTCTTCAATCAAACCTTAGACGAAGTAGTAAATCTGTAGTCTCTCGATGCTTGCAACGTCCGTGGCAAACTGTAACAAATATCGGTATCTATCCATGTACTGTAGTACTAACGGGCTGCCCTGTCATAAAGTTAGAAATACTTCTATCAGCCTCAGCCGAATCTCGATCGAAATAAAATGATCGTAGAAGACTTGGCGAAACTTGGCCCATGTGGTCAGATATTGATGAGTGTCTGTATATACAGTCCACAACATGGCAACATCGCCTTTCAACATATGTCCCGATATCCTAGCATGTATGCTCTCCTGAATCCGCAGTAACTTGTGTAGTCTTTAATGTTTAATCAACCATTTCCCAGCTGCCTCCGGGTCTTCACCTCCATGAAAATATCCGGGATCGAATTTGATGAACTCCCTCATCAACTTGACCACTGGTGTCATTAAAGTCTCAAACATGTCTGTTTGTGCCGGTATAGCAGTTGATGTCTCACTCTATGCTATTTTCGATGCAGCAACCACTGCCAGAGTCTCCTGTACCACTGCTTGTGTCGGTACAACCTTAATAGTCGATGGAATTGTCGTCGGAGCAACTGTCGTCTCAATCGTGCTTTTTACCCGAGCGACGGTGAGTGATGCAATCACTACTGTTTGTATGCGCATCATATCCATTAATAGCTCAAACTGCCTATCGTAAGCTGTGAATCGCACGGATATTGCTGAATCCAAACCGTCAACTCTAGTTTGATCACTCGTCTCACCAACATCTGTCGTAGGTGGAGTCAGTTGGCCCTCCATCATGATCTGCATAAAAAAACATACACTAGATCACCTTTCGTATACGTATATATAATATAAACAATTAAAAACATAACACGTATATAAACCCTACTGCTACCCATCTCAGTTTGCTTTCCAACTAGGACTCTAAGTCAAGATCTTTGGGTTTCCACATCTAAGGTTTGTTTATTAAGTTTTATTCTTTTTTCTTTAAACGATTTCTGAGGTTTCATCGAACCTCGCTCTGATACCAAAATGTGGCAGCTCCAAACTCTGAGGCCGCAGTGGG
Source organism: Stephania cephalantha (assembly GCA_039657325.1). Lineage (NCBI taxonomy): Eukaryota > Viridiplantae > Streptophyta > Magnoliopsida > Ranunculales > Menispermaceae > Stephania > Stephania cephalantha. The sequence continues at coordinate 21,707,171 of CM077569.1, read as the reverse complement.
AACCACCATGTCGCATCACATCTCACCAAGCCCTGCCACATCATGACTTGCTTACCTATGACGTCCCATGACCTAACTGGTTGCTTACAATTTTCCAACTAACACTAGTTTAACTAATTAATCTATATATAAGTATGAATGATTTAATTAGCCAGTTAATCAATTTATCAACTTATATTACAATTATACAGCAGAAGTCTTTAATTGAGTATGTTATGAAATATTTAACAATAAGTAGTGGAAAACCCGACGAAAAGATATTGTGCATATACCAAGGCGAGATAAATATAGCAAAAGATCCATATGCATGTATTCAGTGTTCTACAGTCCCCAAAACCTAACAAAAAGTTAATACATACATACTGTAGTCACACACGAGCTGGAGTCTCGCCCAATACCTCCTTGCCCTTGTCCTTGCTCATCGAAGGATTTGCACTCAATCACCCAACAAATACAGTGACGAGTCTAGCGAGTAAAATTCAAAGAGAAGTCCACACAACATTCATGAAATAATACTGGTAAACTATGAGACATGCGAATATGACCTCTGACAATAGTAAGTCATATTCCTATGAATGTAGGCAGCATGCAACAAAAAAAAACAATAGTGTCAATCAACATCACATAGTCAATAAACTAGCTCAGAAACAAAACATAATAAATAAACAATCATATAATCACGAGAAAACCCTGACCTAAATCAGCCAGTAATAGATAAAATAAGGCAAGAACGTATAGACTTATAGGCTTACAGTAACTAAACCCCAACTATGGTTAATGGATGAACCCCTCCAGACGCTATTTCAAGTCAAGGGAACATATTACATCCCTCCTGACGGTCGTAGATATATTCTTCTACCGTCGACATGAGCACTAAACAAAAGTTACCCGTACAAGCGAATTAGCCATAACCAATAGATACGAAAACGGAAATAGGAGTGAAACACCATGTGTGCCCACCAGCAGTCACATATGAAATCCGATATCGATAAAACAAACCATGAATTTTGTGAGGCATTCAAATGGGTTTACGCACCTCAATCCATACTCTGACTTTCCCAGAATCTCGAATCCGACCCAACTAGCTCCCCAATACTCGAGCCACGGTCCCCTAAGTCCTTGAAGTCCAATTTTTACATTTATAGTAGGTTTATAGGTGTTTGGGTATGTATTAAGTCGAAAGTCTCAAAAATAGCCCTTCAAATTCAATTTCATCTCTCATTAGCGCGTTATTGGGACTGCCTAGCACACTAGATATGATTAGCATGCCAGGGAATCAATCTAGCGCTACTTTCTTCATTTCAAAAAATAGTTGAAGGCCCAGACTGGTTAGTGCGCTAACTGCGTTATGTGACAGAATTCTCAACGCGAGAATTTTGTCACCAACTCCCCAATCAGTTAACCAAGCCTAACAAAATCATTCTCCATTCAATAATGACTCCGAAACATCATTCAAACCAACAAAACAACAATAATTAGATCAATTAGATCAATTTCATGATTTTCACTAGTTTTTCCCAAATTTAATACAACCTCAATTTCCATCAAAACCAATGACCTATTTCTCATTTTCGAATTTACACCAAAACACAAAATTTTAGCTCATTTGAATGTGTAGGAGATGGTGAAGATGATTACCTTGTGTTTAATCATCCAAATTGACTTCCAAACCTTTCAAATCCAGCTAAAATTCTCTATTCTTTCCTATCTGAAATCCAAGATTTAAAGTGATTTGATTTGCATGTGAATCAATCCAACAATATATATCAAAGTGGGATTGATTCCTAGCCATTGATATATATGTGTTTATGTATCCCAAGATTCATCTAATGGCCTATCTCTTAACATATTTCCTACTTACTCTCCTCAAATGACACTAATTTGTAACTCACTTGGGTTTCTAGATGTGCCAATACATATCTTTAGGACAATCTCATGGTTTCTAATTTAATTAACCAAACTATAGACCTTAGTTTCTTGATCTCATTACATAAGCTTATGCCCATTATAATCCATATGATTGGTGTTCTTATAAACTCCTATGGGTACATTAATGATCCCATTAATCCCTCAATTACCCAGCACCCAATGCCCCGCCTCAACACGTACCTCGAGGTGACTCCCCGTCACACCAGCTCATCAATAGCAACATACACACATGCGATGCAATACAATAATAATGATTTTAAACACCACATATACATAATCATCATCCATAAATAACATATTCCCTCGGTTCTCGTGTCCGAGTCAACCAAGCTATCCACGTAATGCCCGAATTATGACCATTAATTCTAGAGATTAACATTAATCCTAGTTTAATTAATTTAGGCCGTTACAAAACGCGCCATTGCTAAGATTTTTGTCATCTTCTTGCAACCTGACCAAAGCAGTTGATTTGCTGCTTCAATCATTTCGAATAAGTTTTTGGCTTCAGGGTTCGTCTCCTCTTCACAGGTCCAATCGAAACTCGGCCCCATATGGTCGTGTATCATATAATGATATGATGTTAGATATTTGTCTATTGGATCATCACTTTCATCATCTGCATTGTTTAATGAATTCTTCCTCCCCATGCTCAGTCCAATAATAATATTTGAGAATGAATCCTCGACTCACTAGATGAAGCTCTACTGTGTTTACATCATAGCATTTCTCGTTGCGACATTTTTGGCAAGGACATCACTTCTTGCTTTGTTTTGGAAAGTAATGCAGTGTTGCATGAAAAATTTTATGAACTCTTTCACGCTATCCACAAACTTCGATCGAGTGTAACCGCCTTCATTGCAGTTGTATATCCAATCTCAAAACACAGGCATCTCGAAAGACTTAAAGAACCTTAATTTAACACACGTACACACCAATCACAATATACATTTTAGTCGAATGTTAACTGTAATTAGTCGAATTGGTTGCATTAATCTTCACATACTTCGCATAATATATATTATACATTTTTGTAGAATGTTAACCGTAATTAGTTGATATATTGTAAGTATTATTTTTTGTTTCAAATTTTTGTTTTGTTTCGATTTATTTTGCTTAATTATGTTTTTTTTTCATTATAGATACGGTAAGTACTATTTTTTCATTAATTAAAGTTTTAAATTACATTAATATAATTGTACATATGGTATAAATTATTATAATATTGTTTCAATATATATAGTGTAATTATTAATCTTTAAGTGCTTCGTTTTCCTTTACAAATATATAGTAGAAGTTATATAAATAGTATAATATGTAAGTCCATATAGTATGTATAAGTTTTTAAGTGCTTCAATTTGTTTTAAAATTTTTTTTTTGTTTTAATTAAGTTTTTTTAATTATATATAGTATAAGTTTTATATATATAGTATAAAAGTGTTGTTATATATTATTTTGCACAATCAGTTATATGTTTCCTAATTAATTTTATAGTGATTTAAACATATATATATGTACAATATAATACATATTAGTCCATTATTTTTGTCCTGATTGAAATGTAATTTGTCTACTTAATTATTATCATTTAAATAAGATTTTATTAGTACAGTGTACATTAATATTTCATTTTACTTTTTTAACAATAATTTTAATTTAACTCAACATGCATGCTCTATATATATATATTATTTGATACTTTTTTGAAACTAAGTTATAACACATTACCAAAAAAGTGCATATCAATATTAAAAAATAATATACAAACATCACAAATAATCACAATAAAAACTAAATTACAATCACACATGTATTTTTTCACTAATATAATTAAGAAATCATACAAACATCACAACTACATATTTCTCATGAAAACAATTACATAATTATAAGATTTGATCCAAAAAAATTAATTTTTGAAACAACTTTATTTAAAATTTTTATCATTCAAACCATTATAATTAATCATAAAAAATTATAATAATATTTATTCAAACAATTTTTTCCAAAATTACACATTTCTTACCAAAAAATTATACAATTACACATTTTTCATATAAATTTATACAATTACAAATTCCTACATATATATATATAATATTATAATATTTTAATCACAATAAATAGTAAATTACAATCATCATATGCACATGCATTTTATTTTTCATAAAAATTAAATAATCACACATATCAAACAAAAAAAGTTATATACAAATACGAATAAAAAAGTTAGTTTTCTCAAAATTTTATTCAAACAATTTCATCAAAATTACACATCTATTGATTTTAATTAAAATAAATATATCCAAATCAGTCAACAAATTAATAAAAATCACATTAAAATAAAAAAGTATACCTGAGGCCTGCGGAATGCGGCACCGATAGGGCGGCTCGGGGTGGTGATCAAGGGTTAGACGGAGGGAGGAAGGGAGGCGACGAACGACTGTGTTGAGACGTAGACAGAGCACAGGTCTGCGATTGAAGTCGAGGGAGAGACGAGGAAGGAGCTGTGACGTCGACACAGAGGTGGTCGGAGGCGAGAGAGAAGGAGCATGGGAGGTGGCTAGCTAGGTTTTAGGGGTGGGGGAGAAAATAGAGAGACAGAGAAAAGAGGAAGAGATTGATGATGATGGAGAGAGGGAGTGGGAGAGACGCTTGATCGAGAGTTGGGTAAGAGATTAGCGACGGGGTTAGCGACGGGGTACGTGGCCCAAGCCAACAAGGCCACGTGGCGAGCCAAAAGCCATGCGACGCATTTGGGCTAGAATTTTTCTGCCCAACGATTAGCGACGGGGGTCGTCGCTACCCCCATCGCTAATATGGTCAAAAAGTCATACTACAACCTCCGTCACCAATCCCTCGCCATTTAGCGACGGATTTATCCTTGTCGCTAATGCCCATCGCTAAACTGACCATTTTTTTGTAATGGTTGATCTTACTCCACTTAAATTTTATAATGGCATTCCATTTTTGCCCTTGCTCGAAATGACCATTTTTTCCCTTCGTACAAAGGGGAGCACGTAGGAATGCAAATGGGGATGTTAGGGGATTGGGACCCTATCTCCATCTTCATCATTGCTTAAGAATTCATCCCTCCATCCATATACCCATCCCCATGCGAGGATGACTTCCATCTCCATCTCCTTCCTCGTCTAATCGCCACGGGGATGAGAAATTTTTGTGGGAAAAAAACTTTTCTTCATTTAATTCTCCACTGGGAATTCCACGTGGATTCTCGTGGAACATCATCGCGGAAAGATATTGCTCCCTATTGTTAATAATGTGGACGACTATCCACATTGGAAATGTAACATCAAATATGCATTTACTTACACTCCATTATGTAACTTGTTCCACTATGTGTACTTCTTTGTTTAGCTTGTACACTATGTATTACTTATAAGATTTAAGCTTTTGGTGTAACTTGTACACATTGTATTGCTTGTAATCTTTGCTCAAAGTACATGATCTCAACATGTTTAAGGGTCTATAAAAGGGGTTCTTTCTCTCGTAAAGACATATCAATGTTGAAATGAAATCTCTATATTTCTCAACTCAAGCTTTCTTCTCTCTCGTCTCCTATTCTCTACTTGTTCTAGTAGTTCTTAGTTTATGCATTCCATGCTTAAGTCTCTACCAAGTTCATCTTAGTTTACAATACGTTATCAATACGAGGTTGCTTTTGCGAATGAGGTCTCGAACATAAAAAAAGTTTTTCAAGGAGACAAAGATAGGAATGTATAATTTACATGAGTTTGATTTGGTGGTGTTTGTCAACTCTTACTTAAACCTCTTATCAAATAAGTCCAACTGAAAAAAGCTTTTGAAAAGTTTTTTTTCGAGGACTTTGTCAATTGTGTTATAAATATGCATGATCACCTATAATTTCAATACTCTGTTAAATATTATTTTTCATCCTTGCTAGATAATTATATATATACACTTGTGGGAATAGTCAAATTTTATTTGTTTTAATTATGTTAAAATTAATTGTTCATTTTATCAGTATGCATGCCCTATATGTAGTAATTATTGTGGGTATAACAACAGTCTCTTTTTTCGGTATTATTATCCTAAGCATGCATGGACTTTAGGTAAATACACGTGACATTAATTCTGCGTGTGCATGTCATATAGAAGGCTTATTGACAAATTAAGAATGCACCTTTCAATTGTATGCCCTATGTATAACGTTATCAATCTTGGTGCAACACTTGTGTACCAACTTTTAATCACACACGGCGCACCGCTTAAAGTATTTACCTCTATTTAGGAAAAATAAAGATACTTCAATGCATGAGTAACTTAAATGTATATGTTAATGGAAAAGTCATTTTCTATACAAAATGGTAAAGTCATACTCTATCCAAGTTAATAAGTTCGACTCATTTTCATTTTACTATGGTTCATACCCTTTTCTTGAGCGCATCATTTTTATATATATGCATACACTATTTTAAATTAAAAAATATAACATTTTCTAAGCTGGAAGCTAGAAGATGCATTATTGGCTCTAAGTTAATTATAGACAAGCTCATCTCGCATATCAATATATATTATTTTTGCATATGCATTATATATAACGTCACATCAACTGTGAAAGTATGCTCAATAGTTGTGTCATGTACGATCTTCTACATCAAAAATCAAAAGTCAATATGTGATATAAATAATGTTATAAGTTTGAGTTGATAGTGAGTAAACCTTGTCCTCGGTAAAGCTAAATATTGAAAGGGAGACGGGTTATCCCATTCAAGGAGGCATGGTTGTTAAGTAGATTTTGTCTCGCTACCTAACCTTGAGGTTGTCCCACTAACTCATACAAATAGTGCGTTTTCTATATAATTATTCAAGTTGAGAACATGTGTTTAATCGTATATTATTTATTTTATAGAAAAGAAGAAAATCTATTTGTCTTATCTTTATTTTTCAAATATTATTCAAGTATAGTTGAATTTGTTGCCTTAGTATCATTGACAAGAATTACTTGTCAGGCAACTAGATGCTACAATTAATAAATAAAGCATACATGCAAGGCTGTGCACTAGCGCTAATACCCATTTGTCAATATTTTTTTAGAGATTTGAAAAGAGAATATTTCACTATACAATATCTTTTCACCTTATAGTGCTATAAATAATGTGACCAAAATTGGTGATGCACCAAAAAGCTCAAAATGAGCTATTGGGTCTTAGCTGCAAAAACTTGTATCAGTCACATATTGACTATTATTCTGCAAATTTCATCACCTCTACATAAGTTGAGGCTATGCGGAAATATGACTGTGAGACAATAATAAGGTCAAGTGGTCACCTCAATTTATTACCGCAACAAAATATCAAACGCGCACGTCAATTCAATAAATATTATGAATTGATTTCTTGTTTCATGGTTGCTAAGTAAAATAACAAGATATTATTGATATAATATTATTTTAGTTCAATTGGTTTGGCTTCGAGTCATGAAGCATATGTTGAATATAATGATCATGGTCACAATAATAAATTTACAAACGTGGAAAATGTGAAAAGATCTAGTAAAGGTCGTATTGACAATTCCATCAAAGTTGGAATACACTACAAAAATGTACAAGAATAACGACGGAAAAACCTATCACTATTCTGGTATGACCTGTCGCTAAACACGATTAGTGACGGGATTAGCGACGCGGTTGCCCGCCGCTAATATGCTCGTCGTTTTTTTTTAGCGACAGATGTAAGAAATTAGCGACGGGAACCCGTCGCTAATACCCATCGCTATTCTGACACGTGGATTTGGTCAACAAACATGTCCTGCCACGTCACTGGAATTAGTGACAGGAACCTGTCGCTAATCCTATCGCCATAATTGCCACGTGAACTCGTTCAAAGCCACGTCATAAAGTTAGCGATGGGATTATGGGAACTCGTCACTAATCCCATCGCTATTTTGGTAGATTTTTTTATTGAAAAAAACCATTTTGTTTTGAAAATAAATAATTATTTAATAATTATTAAATCAATAAATTTTTAATAAAAACATTTAAAAATAATTTTAATAATTTAATAATTAATTTAATAAATATTTAATTGGTTATGTTTATTTGAAAAACATTGTGGAACAATTTTAATTCTTTTATAATTAAAATTAATACGATAATAATTTATTTAATTTTAAACATTATCAAAAATTATAAATAAATATAAGTTTTTTTTTCTTTGATGAAAAAATAATTTTTTTGAAGGTTCGCCTCATAAATAAATATAAACAAATTAAATAAAACAATTAAAATGAATAAAAAACTAAATGAAATATATATAACAAAAGAAGTACACGTTTATGTAAAATGTACAATGGGATAAAAACACTACAAAATATGAAAAAGGTATAAAGTCTGAAGTCTAAACAAGTGTATACATCAGACTCAATCATCGAGATCGTGGCCGGTCTCTGATTCATTATCATCAGCATCTCGTGGAGGCGCGAATGAAATCCCCAGTCTGTCCATCTGAGTCTGCTCCATGCGACCTAATTGTCCCTGCACCACTCGCGGCTGCTCACGGCCTAAGGTGTTATCTTGCATAACCCGTAGAAGATTTTTCTACATCTCCTTAATGTCCTTCCTCAGCTACTCAATGGGCTCATTATGAGAAGAAATAGGCCTAAAAAATCCAGCTCTAGCATGTCTGCGCCTCGACCACGATAGTGTCCACTCTAATCCATATTTCCGTCCTTTGTCATTACGCTTCAACACGGAAAAATATAACATAATCTATCGGCGTGTCAGGCTGCGACTGTGTGAGCTCGATGCGTCTGTTGCGTATCGTCGTCTAAAATAAGAATTTAAACATTCACAAATAATCTATTTAAGTCATTTTTACCTATCATTAATTAACAAAACAATTACTACAAAACTATTTTCTTACGACAATCCTCTTTACTCTCCCATCTAGGAAAGTGACGCCGTCATGATCTTTAGTGTGAAAATATAGGCATAGCTCTTAAGCAGTCGAGGTTCAACCTAATTCCTCCTCCTACAAAACATATGTTTAATTAAGATTAAGTAATATTTTATTTATATATAAACTTATTATAACACAACTTACCAACCTCTCTGCATGCTGATAGATGGATATGGAACCACTAGTATGCACAACAACACCCGTACCGAGTCCCCCTGTCTCCGTTCTCCTATTCTTTCTTGCTCGCTCAGATTTCTTTTTGAAGTCAGGGGTTGACCGTATCTTCTTGTAATGGTCGAAGATCTCGATAGATATATGACCCAACTTCTTATCCTTGGAGCACATCTTGCTAATGAAGTCGAAGTAACGAGTGGCAATCTGCCTATTGTACGCCTCTCTGATAGCCGCGTCATCCGATGGATCTCAATCAAATGAAAGCTATGTACAAAAATAATGTAATTTAGTTTATATATTCAAATTTGTAAAAGAAACAATTTAGGGTAAAGCGTTGTTACCTACCACTGATTCCAATATACATCTCGCATGTGTTGGGGAACATGCTCCCATGTGTAGCCATCCTTATGCAAGGAGTATTTATATACCCTCGTCATCTATTGTGCAACTCTATCTGACGGGTGCAACTTTCGTCCACTAAATTGAGAATTTATGTTAGATCTTATTTTGGTCAATTAACGAAACGCATTTAAGTTATAACTAAATTACGTATAATACTATCTATCGTCCTTTACAACCAAGAATATTCGCCCCTGATTGTGTAGAAATGTTGCCTCTAGGTGCTCTAGCGGCTTGAGCGCCTCGTCGCCGTCCAGTAAGGTTGTGCCAATGAACGGGTCGCAAGAAGGATGTGGTGTAGAACTCAGCGACTATGAGGCATGTAAATCAGATGGACCTAATTGTGCTGTCGTTTATTGGTCGGGCTGATGCAATGGAGATGCTGATCCCTTCGATGAAAAAGCAGGCCCGTAGTATGGCTGCGCGATGACGTGACCCGCGACGGGAGGTGTTAGTAGCGAAGATAGTAGTGTAGAGTATATCTGCATGAATGCTGGATCATCAACAAATATAGATGACAAAGGCATGCCGTACGCTGTAGAGGGAGGTGGTGGATGTATATAAGATGTGGGTGTCTAATGGAAGAAGGGGGCCTACTGAGAGGGTGGAAGTGGCTACGAATGATATAAGGGGGCCTACGGAGGGTAATGCTGCTAAAGATGTTGATGCTGGGGATGCTACCCATGACTAGACTCTGGAGCACCATTGTAAGGAGATCAAAAGTCTGAACAATCCGAATGGCGAGATCGACTATCTCTGCTGCCACCAGGCCATCTACTGGAACGTCCACTGGATCTCTCACCGTGTGATGGGCTCTATTGTCTGCCTGACATGAATTTATTAAAAAATAAAAGTAAGTTAGAAATAGCTATATATAAATGTTCTACATTTTAGATATTACGTAACAAGACAACAAATATAAGACTATGTTATGTATTCCTTTACTTACCGGAAACTAATTATATCATGGTTTGTTGTCATCATTCCCATCATCTGATGAAAACTCGGAATTATCGGTATTACCATCTTCTTCGTCGAAGTCTGACATTTGTGCACCACTCGGATCACCTAGCGAAATTACAATAATGTTGTCAATATCAACCTCACTATCATGCTTAGGTAACTGCTCTTGAAAAACGTCTTCTTGGGAAGGCGCACTGTTAACGTTCTCCATTAAGTTGTGTTCATCGATGAACTTCGGCTAAAGTCTGCACGTGGTTTGCCAATTGTTTAGCACACTTCTTACACTCGGGTGAGAAAGATAGTACACTTGAATAGCTTGCATTGCTAGTATAAAAGACTCGTACTTATTCAGTCGGAGATCTCGATGTACATTGACGAGTTTTAAGGAATGGTGAAATCTCGTCCCCACGTTTGGCGTAGGATCGAACCATTCACACTTGAACATCACGATACGTAAACAACCACCGTATTTGATTTCTATCACTTTTTCCAATTTCCCAAGAAGTCGCTATTACATTCCATGTAATTTGTGCCTCTAACGCAAACCCCGCAACCACGAGTGTCGTTGTTTGCGCTATGAGATACTATTTGAAACTTATAGCCATTAATAAGATACGTGTGATATACGGTGCAAAGTCGACTTGGGCCGTACGAAAGCATTAGAAGTGTAGGATCTTGAATGTATAATGGCACCTACATTTCAAACAATTTTGAATGATAAACCACATGTTCAATTATATTACAAAACAAGAAGAATAGTGTCAGTATAGATTTATTAATGACTTACAAAATGTTGGAACCAAGTTGAGAATTGTTTCTCAAGATGTTGATTGATTGCACTTTGTGTGATATTCGATTGTTTCGAATGCAACTCCGATATGTACATCCTTAAAGGAGATCAAAGAAATGAATAATTACGATTGAATTGAATAAGACTACACAAATCACATAAAAACTTTGTACTATAACGTATTTATGTATACCTCATGAAAGGGGCAACTTCGGGAAAATTTAACAACACGTAAGTGTTTGCGGTGCTACACTCATCATCTATGAGATAACGCCTATTTGATCTCTCGATGGCTCGACCTGGGTGGGTGAAGATTGAGAAAGTGCCATTAAAATTTTGACTTGGGCCGATTCCACCATCATAATTGCGGGATGGGTGATTATGCAATGTGGAGACGTGTTCCTCAAAATAATATGAACAAAACGATGTTTCATCTTCCACTAAATAATCATTACTATTGAGCCCTCAACCCTTACTTTATTCATAACATTATTTTTCAAATGTTTCAAATACCTACATTTATAGAGTTAAATTAGTTAGACATACATTTTGATTGAGTTTAATTGTGTACAATAAAAGTAGCAACAATAAGTATAATTTATTACCCCTCGAATGGATACATCCACCAAAATTGTACTGGGCATGTAAGGATAACCTCGTATGCCAGATGGCTAGGGAAATGCTCCATTGAGTCAAAAAAACTTGGGGGATTTTTCTAACTTACACAATATTTTTGGAATGTTTTCATGCAAAAGTTGTAGATTTGCAACAATTAAATATCTAGGTGTTAAATCTCTAAAGAAAATGCTAAACTCGTTGATTGCAATCCAAATGTCCTCCTCTAAGAGATCCCGAAATGCAATCGATAACAATCGTTTCATGAATACATGGAAATCACGACTTTTCATTCCAAACATCTTCAACTTTTTAGAGTCTACACAATGCCCGATATTAGATGCGTAACCATCAGGGAAGCGTAATTCCTTAATCCACTCGCATAACACTTGTTTTCTCTGCTTGACTAAGGCGTACGTGCTTTTGGATATTTCTTAGATACTTGATCGTAATGTAGTTCTGGCCGATGACAAATCTCCTTTAAATCCTCCCTAAACTTTGGGTTATCTTTCGTCTTCCCGAGCACACTCATAATTGTGTTGAAAATGTTGCCAAAAACATTTTCTCGATGTTCATTACATCTAGATTATGTCTTACAAGGTTCGTCTTCCAATACGGCAAGTCCACAGTATGCTTCATTTTCTCCACCCACTATTATTCGAGACTTCATTATTTATAACATTGGATCCCAATTGAGGAACATTAATTAGGCTTAATGCCTCAATTTCATGCAATATATCTTCACCCGATTTATCGGCTAGTAGCTTACTTGACACGATTTTATCTTTACGAAAACTAAATTTGTCATTTCTCTCCTTCAAATATGCGACAAGAAACGCCGGTGACAGTCAAACCAAGTCGCTTTCCTGCCAAACCTTAATTGAAAGGCATCTGTATCATCCATACAATAAAGGCAAACTGTCCTCCCGTGCATGCTCCATCTCGACAACATGCTGTAGGCTGGGAAGTCACTCATAGTCTACATAAGTGCAGAGCGCATTTGAAAGTTCATCTTAGTCGATACATCATAAGTAGGCACTCCGACATACCACAAATCTTACAATTCTTTCACCGACGGTTGGAGAAACACTTCATTTTTTGTGACGGATTGCTCAGTTTAGGTACGATAACTGTTAAGAACATTACTTCTTTCTTCATACAAATCGACGGAGGCAAGTTGTACGGGGTTAAAATCACCGGCCACGAGAAGTATGTCTTACTGGTCATCCCGAAAGGCTAGAACCCATCAGTGCATAACCCAAGTCGAATGTTACTAACCTATGATCCGTTCACTTGATTGAAGTGGTTTCATGCAATGGAATCAGAGCAATGCTGCATATGGTCCTCATCTCTAACGTGTTCTGCGTGCTATCGCATGTGTTTCGCTACAGCTTTTGATGTGAACAAACGTTGTAAACGAGAGGACAAGGGAAAGTAAAGCATTGTCTTGTGCGGGCGTTTGTTGGTTTTAAACCTAACTTCCCCGTAAAACTTGCAAGACGTAAGGTCGTAACGGGCCTCCAATAAAGCATGCATAACTGGGGACAACAATCGATTTGCTTATATGGCAAACCCAACCAGTGCATTAAAACTTTACATTTGTAAAAGCTATATACCAAACAGTTGTCTTTGGGCAACATGTCATTACAGACCTGCACGGTTTAATTGAATACTTGCTCCAAAATGTGGTGATTTAACTTTATCATCAATAAACATGCCATCGCTGACAGTTTTGTCATCTTCTCGCAACCCGGCCAAAGCGGTTGATTTGTTGCTTCAATCATTTCGAATAAATTTTTCACTTCAGGGTTCGGCTCCTCCTCACGGTTCCAATCGAAACTATTCCCCGTGTGGTCGTGTATCATTTGATGATACGACGTCGAATATTCGTCCATTGGATCATCACCTTCATTGTCCATATTGTTTAATAATTCTTCCTTCCCATGCTCTGTCCAACAATAATAATCGGGAATGAATCATCGACTCACGAGATGAAGCTCTACTGTGTTATGTAGTTTAAAACATTAAAGAAGAACTATTGGAGATTGATAATCTCGAAATAGCTATTTTGGTAGTGTAACAAATATGAAACGCACCACTTGTAAATAAGAAGAATGGTTTGTTGAGAGTCTTTTAATCATTCTTATAGATTGAGAACTTTAGAAGAATCATTAAAAAACAACCTGTAGGTATAAAGACCACTATATTGGTATAAGCAGTGAATTTCAAACTGTAGAAGTTTGAAAAATGGAATTGTCAGAGTGACAGAAATGGAAGGTATGATAAATACCTTTAATTTCCTAAATGTTAGGAATTCACTTTGAAATATCACTCGTTAAGGTAATTGTGATAACAATGCCTTAAATAGAAAAATAACAAGGGATGTATTTATGATAAAAACTACTCAATATTATTTCTTGAATGAGATATATATTGATGAACAATTAAAGTCCTGCGTAGGCACATCATCAACTGAGTTGTCTGGATTGATAACTACAAGTTTGTTCTTTGGAGCTCAGATTGGAGCTGAACTAATGATGATTAAATGTGTGATGCATTATTGGAGAGAATGATTGAGATGATCTAGTAGGTAAAGATTGACTACTAGTTATTGGTATTTTGTATGGATAATCTCATATCGGAATATTGAGCATGTAAAGAAAGTTCTTAGAAGTTGAATAAAATAGTGTGGCAGGAATGTTATGAGAATCTCATAGATTTCTTTAGAATATTCATTTAGGCAAAGTCCAAAATCATTGTGATAAGAATGAGTTGATGGTGACCTGAAATAGAAATTGACGATTGTATAAAGAAATATGAGATATATCAGCAAGAGAAAGCTGAGTGTTAATTACTTGGAGGATTATATTATTCTTGCCCTATATGAAATTTCATGCTCAAAGATTTATGATGGATTAACTTAAGTTGTGATGATAATTGAAGGTTCTTGCTGTTGTATTTATAGGACTAAAAGATTTTGTAAATTTCTTACTGGTATTGTGGTTTAAATTCTTGTGGAAAAGTAAGCAAGATATATTTGTATAGAAAGAGTTAAGAGTTATGGAGAACCAGAGTTATTATTTCGGTAAGGAAGCGAAAGTATATTTCCCAATGGGAAAGTGATGTATAATAGCTGGGAGGGACCTTTCTAAATCTTAACACAATATATCTGTAGCTGACTTTAGTTCAAAAGAATATAATTTCAGAGCTTGTGACTTGGAAAATGATAATTATTGGATGAAATATTTTGCTGTGTGATTTCTCTGGTATAGATATTATCAAGCTATATATGAAGTTGAGGTGTTTTCCTTAAAATTTGTATGCTTTACTTCGTCGTCAATTAGTGTGGGACGAGAAGTAATGATACAAGTTAATTAGAACCCGAGTAATTCTGAACAACACAGAAAGGTTTTAACAGATTGTCAGTACGCAATTAAAACTCAAATAAATGAAAAAAATATATGTGAAAGCGTAGATGGCTTGAGAATTCTCAAGAGCTACAACTTCACTCTTGAGTATCACTCAGGCAAGAAAAATGGGGTTGCGAATGCCTTGAGCAGGTGAAGAATATGCATAGAAAATGTAGCTACTGCCAGAGCTTCTCACTCTAGACTTCTTGAGGAAGCATTTATGATGATGATTCATGAAAGTTTAGCTAACACATAATCAATTGAGATAGCTTATTCCATAGCTACTAATCCGTTCAACTATGCTCAGATTCTAGCTGAACCGAAAATGATTCAACTAGTGATTGATTATCAAAAAACTAATTAGGATTATATAGAGCTAGAGGTTAGTGGCTAGTGTAGATCATCCCGATTGGTCAGTTTCTGATGACGGTGCGTTATGTATTAGAGATAAATTGTGGATTCCAGCTTAGGATTAGTTGAGGTAGGAATTGCTACGGGAATCTCATAGATCTCTTTACTCTATTCATCCTGGTATTTCTAAGATGTATTAGAATATGTGGCGTGTTTACCGGTGGCCTAGGATGAAGACTGATATTGCTGAGTTTGTAAAAGATGTGAGATATGTCAGCAAGTTAAAACTGAGCATAGGAAATCTAGAAGGTTATTGTATTCGCTGCTTATTCCTGAGTGGAAATGGGAACATATATTGATGGACTTTATTTTTGGTCTTCCTTCGAGTCCGTGTAAGCACAATGTCGTATGGGTTATAGTTGACAGGTTGATAAAGTCTGCGCATTTCTTGCCAGTTTCCATGCGAGACCCTCTTGACCGATTATGTGAGGTGCACGTACGTGGGGTGTTGAGATTTCATGAAGTTCCAGGGTTGATTACTTCGGATAGAGATTCTAGATTCACGTCCAGATTGTAGAGTGAATTACAAAGATAGCTGAGAACTGTTCTTAACCTCAGTACGTTATACCATCCGCAGACTAACGGTCAAATTGAGCGGTTGATATTAGTTTTAGAGGATATAATTCGAGCTTTTGTCTTAAAGTTTGGTGGTAACTTGGACTAATACATTCCTCTATGTGAGTTCTCTTATAATAATAGAGCATCATTGGAATGGCTCATTTTGAAGCTCATTATGGTCGGCCTTGTCATTCACCTGCGTGTTGGGAAGAGTTGGAGATACAGTTTTGTTGGGGCTGGAGTTGATTCATGAATATACATAGAAAATTCAGCAGATTCGCTAACGTTTGACTAACAACTAAAATAGAAAAGATATGCTGATAAACATCATTGGTTTTTGGAGTTTTCAAAGGACGATTTTTTCCTGTTAAAAGTCTCACCTATGAAAGGATTGTATAGATTTGGGTAGCGAAGTAAGCTAGCTCTAAGGTACATTGGGATGTTCAGAGTGCCGGTAATGATTGGTCCTATTGCTTACAGGTTAGAGTTACCTCCTTAGCTAGCCAGATTTCATAATGTCTTCCATGTTTCTATGCTTCACGAGACATAAACTCAGTTCACTCCAAGGATTGATTAGAATGAATTTGATATTCAGGAAGACTTATCTTACGATGAGCAACCGATTCAAATACTTGATCGTAAGACTGAGAGGTTGAGAACCAAAGAGATTCCTTTGATTAAAGTGAAATTGCAATTTCACAGAGATGAGGAACTAACTTGGGAGTGGGAGTCTTCTATGAAGGATTAGTTTCCATTTCTTTTCGAGACTACAGGTAAATTTATGTTTACTTTTCGAGGATGAAATTGCTTTAAATTGAGGAGACTATAACGACCTGTTACCTTAAGCTGTTGATTAGTGTTAATCCAAATCTTAATTAACCCGAGTTAGGCTCGTGGTTAAGTCTGGCGTACCTCGATTAGCGTGTGCGTAGGTTTATATGATGGTTTATGTTTGATGTTAGATTTATAGGTTGTAGTATAAAAGAGAGTTTATATACAAGCCTATAAACGTAAAATAAAAAATTAAAAAATAAATAGTTAGTACGCTAAGTGCGATGAAGGGGTCCTGAAATGAATGTGCACACTCGAGAAAACTCGTAAGCATGTCCGGTGAATTTATTGGCAAGCTAATACATGAAATATATATATATATATATTTGATATGTAAATTTATATAGTAAAAACATTAATTTAGTTTGAATTATATGGATCGTCGGATCACCTCGAGATAAGCGCAAGTGTTGATGGAATCAACTTGTCACTTTAGGGGTGACATGTTAGCACGTCAATCGTTTGATCAATCTCGAGCTAGCATGATGCGCATCTCAAAGAAAATCTATATATTTAAACTAAAAACCATCGTGTTTATCTCATAATTCGATCGAGAAAGTGAGAGAGAGTTGAGGGTTTTGGTGTCTGATCTTAAGAGATCAATCAGGGAGTTGTTTCAACGTGAGTTAAGGAGCTTAAACAACTAGAAATCTAGAGGTCATCATTTTGGTACGTTTGGTTTTCATGTTTATGAAGTTCAAATTGATAGTGGATGTTGATATCTCTGTGAATGGTTGTTCTTGTTGACTAAAAATTCTTTGTTACCTCACTATAGGTCCTCCCTGATGAATTATGGGAGTGTTGGTTGTTGATATTTTGATTTGTGGATGGAACATTGGCTGCTGCCTTGTGTACTATCAAGACAACATATGGTGGAGGGCGCTCTAAATATTAGAGGAGCGTGCTCCTTTCATCAATAGAGACAAACCCATATAGTGGAGCATGCCCCACTAATTGAGGGAGCACGCTCTACCTATCAAAGGAGCGTGATCCATTCATCAATGGGGACAAACCCTGTTAGTGGAGCATTCTCCACTAATTGAGGGAGCGCGCTCCCACCCCAGAAAACAACAATTATGCTGAGTTTTGAATAGAATTTCTTGAGGACTTAAGGACTGAACTAGGGTTTTAAATATAGGTTATTAGATGTATATTGATCTTAAATGGTTTGTGATAGGTGTTGGATCTCCTAGAAAGCTTGAGTAACCCAAAAAATTAGGGAATTGTTAATGAAAACTTAAGCTGAGGTAAGTATGGATTCGCTTATTTATCAATGTTGCTTAGCTATTTTAGTATATGTAGTTCATGTAGTTTATGGGCTGAATGGGGGGACTATATACATTGTGAAGGTTTTAATAAATAAAAAACGGTGTTTAATGTGATTCACGAGAGTAAGTTCCTAGAACTGAGACCAGGTTATATAGGAGATGGGTTACCTTCCTGGCCTATATGTAACTTCATACTTAGTTATATAGGTTTCGTGGATTACATACTTACTAGAGGGTTTCGGATAGAACCATTAGACATTAATGGATTGAGTAGACAACACATTGGTCAATATGTTGATCTAGCAATCGCATAAATGGTATCGGTGGGTAATCGCCCCTAGTTTTATAAATAAAATAAGAATCACAGTGTAATAGTTATTGACAATTGACTTTGCATATGTTATTTATTGAATTATATAATTTTCACATTCCTGTAAGTTAACATTGGTGCATATTATTATTGCACAATGTTCTTGATTATTATAGGAATGTTGATGGCTATGTGAGTCCTTACTTACTAAGAAAGATGGATTCCTAACCTAAAATCTAATATTTCAAGTTCGCAACCTGGCGCTTAAGCGAAGGGAAAGGAAGAGATTCATGAGTTTTGTATATTCTATATGATGTAGTGAACCTTCCTGTATATATATACGCTGTTTGAGTTATTTTGTTGTATATAATCAGGGTTGGGAGGTTTATAAATGAGGTTTTGAGTTTTGGTAAACTCTCTATATATGTATATTGTTCGAAAAAGTTTTAATTTTTCCTTGCGTATACTTTGTATTGTTTATTCAATATCAATATACAGGTTGAGTTTATAAGGTACTGACAGAGAGGCTGTTGGCTCTAGTTAAGTCTTGTTGGGTTACTGAGGGTTAATTAGGGTTTCAAGCTGAGTATCGCCCCAATCGTGATAGGGGATGCTACAGTTAAGATGGTTGACGCTATAGGAAAAAAGGTGGATAGCATGGGACATGAAGGCAAAACATGGGAGACCAAGGAGAGGAGAAAAATAAGTAAGCATGGTTGGCACAGTGGTGACGCCATGGGTGACAAGGGACGGCGCTTGGAGATGATACGCAGGGCACCAAGTCTACTGAATAAGGAAAAGGCACACAAAGTGGATGAAGCTGTCACAGTGCCGTGGCATTACACATACATCGTTGGATCATAAGTGACAGCGACGAGACTAAAGAAAATAGAAACTTAGAGTTCTAATATAAATGAAATTGTCTATTAGGGTTTCTAATTGTTTTATAAATTTCTTTAGGAGTATAAATAGGTATTAGAACATGGTTGTAACGAACCGAAAATTTGAACTCATGCCACGTGTCAATTTAAGGACAGTGACGTGGACCCGACCTTACGTGGCTAGCATGGTCAATCTTTGGGAGTCGACATTGATGTATATTATTTATGTGTTGTGTATGTAATACCTATTTTATGCACAAGAAATGTCAATTTTCAGTAAATTATTGGTCCCGTTGCGTCAAAATACGTGAAAGAACTCCACGAGTTGCATGCGACGCGGGTATGGGGCTATTTAGAACAAAATAGCTTATATGTACAAATTACTAATTTATATAACAAGATACTAAGCTAATTAATCAACAAACTTGACCAAGTCAGATAAAACGCCAATAGGCCAAATATGGACCCGACATGCCTCGAGATGAGTACTAAGGCGCAGGTCACCAGATGCCGGGTAGTCAGGATCTAGTATGGGATCAATACACAATGATAAGTCATAATAAACTACCTAATTGAGTTTATGTGCCTAAGCTTATCTAAATAAAACCAAGTAATTACATAAATCTATAGTTGGGAATGATTTATTGTGGCCTTTGACCTTCTTGAGATGATCGTTGGAAGTGTTTTACTAGGCAATATGAGTTAGAAATGATATCAATTAAGTTTAAGGCTAAACTAAATACGGGCCCTTGGATGTTATAGGGATTAGGAACTGATTGAGGATGAAATTAAATAGTATAAAAGTGGGACTTAACTCATTTGAGCACACATGCAATTTAAAAAACAAAAAAGATTAAGCCCTTTTAAGAAGGTGAAACTTGGTGAACTTCTTAGAAATCTAGGGGAGATTGTTGAGAAGTCAAGAGTCCTAAGCTAGGTAGAGAAGAAATCAAACCTATGTAACCCTTATTTATGAATTTTCATGTAAAAATTGGGTGTTTTCTTTGATTCATAATGAGCTAGATTTTTAGAAATTTTATTCTCCATATCTAAGTGAGATAGTAATCTAAAATATAATGGTTTCAAGCTCTTGAAAGACCCAAGTAATGGTGTCCAAAAATTATCAAGAAACTCAATGCTTTTATGTCTCAATTTGGGGTTTTTAGTGTTGAATCATGCATGAACTCACTTTGTTAGTAAAAAGAAGTATTATGCTAAGTTTTTTTTTTTTTTTTTTTTTTAACTTCTGTATGAATATCTCAAGTTGTTTTTATAGTGCTGAAAGAATTAGAATGAATTTATTTTTCATGTTCTTGGTGTTCTTGATGATGATGATGGAATTAGTTTAAATTATTGATGGGTTGATTCCTTGTGTTCTAGATGTCTAATGATTGAGGTTTTACTCCTATTTGGGTGTCTTAAATGGATTTGTTAATTATGGACATAACTTGTGTGGATTAAATCAATGTTAATTTCAAGAGGTTGCATCTCAATTGTTCGATAAAATGACAACTATAAGAAATGGACAATTTTGGATAGATTTTTGGCGAAATTTTATGACCTTTTCTTGAGGTCTGCACTAGTCTAAAAGTCACTAAAATTTGCAAAGAACATTAACATACTGCAAATTTGATTTCCCAAGATTTTCAAGCAATTTCGAAGAGTTTTGAATAGTTTTCGAAAATGTTTTTAAAATAGTAAAAATGTCATTTCCTAATTGAGTTGAATTTTATTTGAGTAAATCGCTGGCAACAAACGATGCTAGTACTGGACCGAACTTTCTTGATCATATATTTATATTGTAGGAAAGTTTTCCACTAGTTTTTGAAATGTTTTGAGGTGTTTTGAATTATTTCCTAAATGGGTTTTGAAACAGACGAAATTTACTCACTTAATGAGCTGATTTTTGACTTAAGGTGTTCAGTGTATCAAATGATGTCAGAATCAAACTGAAATTTCCTAAATATGTTACAAGATCATTATAATAGTGTTCGTGAAGTTTCGTGATTTTTCGGTGTGTCTAACTCAGTTTTTAAGTCATGTTTCTAAATAGTGATTGGCATTTAAAAATAAGGACTTAAAGTTTTACTTAGAGTCTCAACTTTGGCTATTGATCATATTAATAAGATTTTATTACTTGAAAACCTTGGTTTCAAGTATTTGGACTCACAAAACCAACCCCGAGAAGTTTAGAAATTTCAATTTATTTTTAAGCTATTTTTCAAGTTGAAGGAAAACTTACTTTTAAATATTTATTTGAAGGTCCATAAGGAACTGTTTTGCAAACTAATATTGTACACCAACTTGAATTGAGTTTTAATGATCTTAATCAGTTCAATAACATATAAAATAATAAGTAAAGTGTGTTGAACATGTTAAGCGAGTCCGAATATTTTTAGCCAAGCTAAGTGCCCAATGAAGGCTTGAAATTTGAAATAGAGTAATTAGACAACCAATTCAAATCTAAATTATTTTGAAAGACTCTAACACGAGTATAACCAATCAAATGGACACCAGGGACCTAGCTAGCTAGAGTTGTGCATCGGGGATTGATTTAGAGACATGTAAGAGCTGCGTGAGCGTATTAGTGTTGATCCGAGGTAAGTAAAACCAGATAGGGAATGCACAGTAATTCATACTTGCCACTATATTATTTGAATTGTAACTTTCTTTTTTATGAGCTTAAATTTATTCTTTGGGTGTTTGAGGACTAAGTGATTCAGGAAGGTGGCTTTGTGGGTATAGTGGCTGATTAGAGACCGACACTACACCCCGAGCCACTAGAATTGAACTAAATGAGTATGTGATATCCAGAGTAAACTG
The DNA here is from genome assembly GCA_039657325.1 of Stephania cephalantha. Taxonomy (NCBI): domain Eukaryota; kingdom Viridiplantae; phylum Streptophyta; class Magnoliopsida; order Ranunculales; family Menispermaceae; genus Stephania; species Stephania cephalantha. Next base: position 21,684,871 of record CM077569.1, on the reverse strand, counting down.
TAGGTACCCCTTATCTAGGTTAGTATACATTCAGATGGCTTTGTCGCGTTCCGATATAAAGAGTTAGCTTGGCTTTGCTGCAATACAGGATTGTCGTAAGGCCATTTTAGTCTTGATGGGTTTGGATTCACTTCGATTCCTCTCATTTGACTCCATAAACACCCATGTATCGTTGTATGCTATTTCAGTCTCACTATCATATGATTATTATTTCAGTTTCATTTACAATTCCGCATGGTCCTTCTGATTATTCTATTTATATCTTGAATTACTATTTAGACTCTACTGGCTTTTTACTTATAGGGGCTTGTTTATTATGCATGATGGCAAGCTGCAGATCCGCATACGAGCAAGGGCAAGGAGTCGGTGATTGGTGATCTACTTCGAGACATCGAAACAGCCTTCCTTTTGCTTATTCTGTAGGTTTCTTTTTTTTGTATTGTACTTATCTACATATATGCTTTTTGATACACTAGGGTAGACATATTTTAGGTTTTATGAGAGACATGGATCTTGTATAATGTACTCTCTTGCACCATTATCACCAGATATGCATGTTGTTCCATTTTATATAGGGTTCCACACTTTAAGATGTCCCAACTTTATATTATTGTCTTAAAAATTTGTTAAGTTTACTTTCTGTTGTAAAGCGCTTTTAAAACTTGTAAAATTAATTAAATTGACTTAAAACACCAAGTTAAGGATAATAAAAGGGTAATTAGATTGACTAGGCATGCGTTGATTCCGCGAGGGTTAACTCAGGGATCCACATGGGCTTAGGCCAGGCAGGGCACTGTTTGTAAGGAACTAAGACCGTCATAGTAGTAAATAAGAACAATACCGCCCATTAGCAACCATTATCATAGATTGGTATATGTTTACTTTATTCTTGAGTATTAAGAAGATTTTTGGAAGCGAAGACTTTGAAGTCTCACGTGTGGTGATTCGGGTATTTTTTATTGATTTAATTAAAGTTATTTGATTATATCTTTAATTGCAATGAATACCACTATGTGCATGTTTGTTTCAACAAAATGTGAGAAGTTCATTAATCTTAGGGATTAATGGATCCTATGGTATGAATGCTATCCTATACACATGAATAGATTATAAAGTTAAAAAGTGCAATGGTTAAAATTTGTATTGATTATGAGTGTAATGCTATGAACATCTTGATCATGTGTTTGTTGATATTAGGTTTTAGAAGTTATCATAGCCATTGAAGCTTTTAAGCTGGATATGAACAGTACAACCATAAAATACATAACATGGATAGATAGCTATTGATTAGGGAGGCATGGATAGTAAACTGAATTAGTTATTTAATCTAAAGATTTAGAACTTAAAGAAATGTGGAGCTTACGTTATTCATACCAATAGGTGGAGTTCTAGTTTACACATTAGAATCTTTTTTGTCACGACAGTGGGTTGAAGTGGATTTGAAAGAAATCAGTCTATTCTAATTAGACATTGCACATACATAATAAAGATGAGAAAGTGAGTTGAAAAACATATTATTTCATTACCTAGGTGAAGTTGTGAACTAAGATATTCTTAATATAAGAGGTTAAAAGTAATTTACGTTGAATTGTTAGATGAGATTAGTTTAGTTTAAAAATCAATTAAAAAGGATTTCCTAAGTAATATAGTAAATTTGACTAGGTAAAACTGAGTGCATACACCTTTCCTTGAGGATGATATCTAAAATCAACGTAAGTTGATCACACTATTACTACAACCGAGCCGTTATACTTGAGGCCACGATCAAATTCTAAGACTTTTATCTCCATTTATACTCTATAACCTTAATATTTATATTTTCAGGGTAAATGCAGGCTGTTGGAAAAAAATGAGTGATTTCCCACTAAAATTCAGTCAAAAAGTTTGATTTAGGCTCAATGCCATGCTAACGCCTTCAACAATACTGAAGCCACTTAGGAATCACTGGACAAAACTTGACTGGACGAAAAGAAACTCACAAGAGTCGTTGCGCATGAAGCCTTGTGAAGACACAGGAGAAAAACATAGCTCAAATTCCCAAGGAAGGTCAACACATTCTCAGTGCCTTGGAAGTGTATATACGATGCTGGACATGAGTCATGACACAATCAAAGGAAAAACAGAGCATCATAACGCATTCTTAACGATTCCCAATGCCGTGATATTTACAACGTACATCACATGACAAATTCGAAGATTGGCAGTTTTGTGTTTTGTTGATTTTCAAGATTTGAGATCAGATTACCTCTTATCAAACTTCTACTATAAATAGAAAACCCTAAAACGACTTTAAATGACTATTCCAATTCTCTTCACTCTCACTTTTGAATAATCTCTCGGAGGAGGGAAAGCTTATGTTAGGTTTTCTTAGTAAGTATTTATTTATTTTTGCATTGTTTTCCATGTCAATGAGTTGCTAAGCTCCACTTTCTAGACCAATATGATTGAGTCCTAGGGATTTTAAGGATTCAAGAGGTTTGGTGCTTTCAGTTCCAATATTGTTTAAATCTAGTTTTCGTATTCTTGATTACATTATTTTTATGATGTTTTAAAAGTTTTTCTTTGTCGTGGTGTAAGTGCACGTGCACTATGGTTTGGGTCAAATCACCAATGATCTTACTATCGCTCGGTAAGGGGGATCACGTTAGGTGGAAAATAAGGCCTTCTATGTTAGTAGTGAATTGTAATCTCCACATGACAGGTGGAAGAATCTGATGCTAGTTACTACTCATGGTAGGTGTTCTTAAAGATTTTAATGCTGCTAGTCCATTGAAAAGTTGTGGAGCACTTGGGATTTTTTGAGTCTAGTTAGTATGTGGTTGTGTCGCACGTTCTTTCCATTGACATGAGGAGAACGAGGTGGCGAGAGTCACTATAAGCCTAGCTATGGAAATTAGTACCAAAGCAATCTTTTAAAATTGACAAACGAATCCGATTACCTTGAATCTCAATTCACATTGTGTTATGGAGTTTTCTATTTCTTGATTTCCATTTTCTTAGCAATTGAGTTTTGTTTTCTTTGCATTTAATTCTTAGTGCAACTAATTTTTGTTTTCCAAGAAACCCTATTTTTATTTAATCTAAAAAGGAACATCCCATTCCCTGTGGGTACGACCTCGTACTTGCCTCACAACAAATCTAAGGTAGTTCGTGAATTTGAGGATATTATTGGTGCCTTCGACGAGGCATACCTACTAATAATGCTTACCTCAATTGTTGTACAACATACATGGTATGCCCCATCAAAGATACCAATAATAGTCTCGAATTCACCGACTACGTTAGATTTGCAGTGAGGTAAGCACAAGGTCTAACCCACAGGGATTGCAATGTTCTTTTTTAGAATTGATAAAAATAAGGTTTCTTGAAATCAAAACTTAATTGCACTAAGAATTAAATGCGAAGAAAACAAAACTCAATTGCTTCGAAAATGGAAATCAATAAATGTAAAAATTCTAGAACGCAATGTGAATTGAAATTTATGGGAATCAGATTTGTTCGTCAACTCTAAAAGGTTTCTTTGGTACAAATTTTCATAGATAGGCTTAAAGTGGCTCTCGCCACCTTGTTCTCCTAATATCAATGGAAGAAACGTGTGATGCAACCACATACTAACTACACCCGCAAAAGCTCGAGTGCTCTGCATATTTTCAATGGACTAGCATCATTAAACTCTGTGAGAATACCTATCATGAGTAGTAACTAGTGTTAGATTCTTCCACCTATTACGTGGAGATTACGATACGCTGCTACCCTTCTTACATCTCAATGACACAATGGCATATTGATTGCCAAAAAATAAGGCCCTACTTGTCACCTAACGTGATCCCCTTTATCTAGCGATGATAAGGTCACTGGCGATTGCTTTTGACCCAAATCGGAGTGCACGTGCAGTTACACCACGAGAAAGGAAAAACTTAAGGTTAAATACCGTAACCAAAAACTTCATAAAAATAATGTAATGAAGAATACGAAAACTAGAATTAGAAAAATATAGGAATTGGAAGCACAAAACCTCCCAAATCCTTAAGATTCCTATAACTCAATCTCATTGGTCTAGAACGTGGAACTTAGCCATTCATCGACATAGAAAACAATGCAAAAATAAATAAAAACTTACAAACAAAACCTAAAACAAGTCTTCTCCCTTCCTTGGAGTGTTTAGATCTTAAAGCTTATGAGAAAAGAAGAGAGATCTAAAGTCGTTCTAAGGTTTCCTATTTATAGTAGAAGTGTGATGAGACATAATCTAATCCCAAATCTTGCAAATTTGTAAAAGTTGAAACTGCCAATCTTTGAATCTACCCAGCGCCATACGTTGTAAACACTAAGGCATTAGGAATCACTAAGAAGGTGCCATAATACTCTATTTTTCCTTCGATTATTTCCCGATACGTGTCCTGCGCAGTGCCAGTGCCATATGTACACTCCAAGGCACTGTGAAGGTGATGGTTTCTTCTTGAAATTTAAGCTTCGCTTTTCTCCTGGGTCTTCATGAATCTTCATACGCAATGTTTCTAGTGAGTTTTCTCTGATAAAGTCAAGTTATGTTCAAAAATTCCTTAGCGATTTCAGTACACTTGAAGGCGCTAAGCCTATGTCTATCTTTTTGACTGGATTTTTGTAGGAAATCACTCCTTTTGTCCAATAGCCTGTATTTACCCTAAAAATACAAAAACAAAAGTTTTAGAGTATAAATGGAGATAAAATTCTTGGAAATCATAGTAATATTACACCAAAATACAGCACAATCGACGACTTATCAAATACCCCCAAACTTAAATAATTGCTCGTCCCGAGCAATGAAGTATAAAACATTGAAATTACATTCTCAAAATTCCTTCCTGCTTCGTTGATACCTAACTCTAACTTAAATGGTTTCGTCCAATTTTTCACAAATTTGCAAATGGAAACAAGAACACTAAAGCAAACCCAGGTTACTTTGAGTCAAGATATTTTGGCTACTTTCCCATAGAATACTCTGCAAGACAATAGGCTTCGTCGAGACTAAAGTCATCAATTAATCACGAGTTACCTCGAAACTTTTAACAAGCCAAAAACTTGTGATCTTTAAATAAAGCATTGAATACTAAGATTCCACAAATATAACTTATACAACCATTCCACTGACACATTCAATACATTGTTTAGAGTCAATAGGACATTCTTTTGGGTTCTAATGGCTGGGTTTGAGTGATAAAGAAAAGTAATTCATGGATTCAAAATGTTGGAAAACTTTATACTTAAACTTGTCAAAATATTTTCAGAGACATGAAATGGTTTACACTGCACTTAACTTAATTTTTCTTTTCACATTGTTCAGTCTTCACCTTTTTCCAACCATCGGTCTCCATGCTCCATTTCCCGTGGATATCATTTTAGATGGGATTCTATTTTAATCTAACCACACAGTTCCCTGCTCCATTTCCTGTGGATACATTTTTTAGGCGAAACTCTCTAATCATGAATTTATTTCTTTTTCATCATGATAAATTTCTCTTATTTTAGGTATATAAACAATATTGCACTCTTATAATATTTTTCTTCTTTTCATGTCTATTTTTAATGATTTTAAGTCTAAGACTAGCTTCCAACAAGGTAAAAGATTATAAGCTAATGGGTTATGGGTTTCATGATAGGTGATGAAACAATTAGGTTGTGTTGGCTCAACTGAGCTAACTAGGGATAACTTAATAGGTGGTTTAAAGGCTTTGAGCTTTAAACAAACAAGGCCTATATTTTTACCCTAACTTATTCTTAAGTTATTGATAAGTGGCCAATTATGCCACATTTTAGTATGATATTACTTTGAATTCCAAGAATTTTATCTCCATTTATACTCTAAAACCTTTATTTTTGTATTTTTAGAGTAAATATAGGCTATTAGATAAAAACGAGTGATTTCTCACAAAAAACAAGTCAAAAGGTTAGATAGAGGCTCAACACCTCCATAGCGCCCTCAGGTGTACTGGATCAAATTCTAAGAAGAAGCCCAACACCTTCACAACACCTTGGGACGTACGTACGACACTAGCGCTGGACATGTATCGGGACAGAATCTAAGGAAAAAAGATTATCATAGCGCCTTCTCAGTGATTTCCAATGCCTTGGTGTTTACAACGTAAGGCGATGGAAATATCTGAAGATTGACATTTTTGTATTTTGCGAATTTGCAAGATTCGGGAACAAATTACCTCTTATCATACTTCAACTATAATTAGGAAACCGTAGAATGACTTTAGATTTCTTTTTCTCTTTCACTTTTAATTAGTCTCTTCACTTTCAACCCTCGGATGAGAGGAGAAGACTTCTTTTAGGTTTTGCTAGTAAGTTTTTATTTATTTTTGCATTGTCCTCTATGTAAATCAGTCACTAAGTTCCACGCTCTAGACCAATGTGATTGAGTTATAGGGATTTTAAGTATTCAGAAGGTTTTGTGCTTTCAATTCCAATATTGTTTAATTCTAGTTTTGTATTCTTGATTACACTACTTTTAAGAGGTTTTTCGCTATGGCAATTAACCTTAAGTTTTTTTCTTTCTCATGGACTAAGTATATGTTCACTTTAATTTAGGTCAAAAGCTATCGCCAGTGATCTTACCGTCGCTCATTCAGGGGGATCACATTTGGTGGCAAGTGGGCCCTCGTCAGTTGGTGATCGATGTGCCTTTGTGTTGTTAAGATATGAGAAGGGTAGTAGCGTATTGTAATCTCCATGTGACAGGTGGAAGAATTTGATGCTAGTTACTACTCATGTTAGGTGTTCTCAAAGAGTTTAATGGTGCACGTTCGTTGAAAATTTGTGAATCATTTTGGATTTTACGTGTCTAGTTTGTATTAGTTATGTCGCACGTTCCTTCCATTGACGTGAGGAGAATGAGGTGGCGGGAGCCACTATAAGCCTATTTATGAAATTGGTACCAAAGCAACCTTTCAAAACGGATGAACGAATTCGATTTCTTGAATTTCAATTCACATTGTGTTTTATAGTTTTTACATTTATTTATTTCCATTTTCTAAGCAATTGAGTTTTGTTTCCTTCGCATTTAATTCCTAGTTCAATTGAGTTTTTGTTTTCAACAATCCCCATTTTTATCTAATCTAAAGAGGAACACCCCTATCCCTATAGGTCTACCTCGTGCTTACCTCACTACAAATCTAAGGTAGTCGGTGAATTCGAGACTATTATTGGTACCTTTGACGTGACACATCAATTTTTGGCGCCATTTCCAGGTATTGGTGCTAATTTGTTTTCTTTTTAGTTTTTTTATTTTTTATGGTTGTAGGTCATCGACGTTCACTTTCCAAAGACACTTTGGTTTCACTTGATCCGGAAGTTGACCTGACATAAAGAAAGAGGAACAAGGATAACAAAAGGAGAGAAAAGTCGCAGGTGACTATGTATTTAAACAAAAGAGATCAAGATCTTCTAATTGCATAGGATGCTGGGCATAACAACCAGCAGTATGCATGGCATGAACCATGGCAGGAAAGAGAGCTCACATTTGGGAAGGCGTGTCAACACCATGAAGGGTCGTTACCCTTATGGAAAAGAGAACGAGGATCATGAAGAGTTCTTTACAGAATTTGAGATGGTGGTAGAAGGCATGAAGCCTGCTACTGTAGATGCTGAATTAGTGAGACTGAAGGCATTTCTCTTTTATCTCAAAGATGTTGCATAAGATTTATTGTTTCACTTGCCAAATGGTTATATCAGGAATTTGAATGAGATAAATCTAAAATTTTAAGATGATTACATGCTGGCCATGAGGATTACTCGACTCAAAAGGCGGATATCTCATATTGTTATGAAAGATGATGAATCATTATCACTATATTAGGCGAGGTTTAAGAGATTGTATATGGCGTGTCCTGAACACGGTCTCAGTGAGAAGTCCTTAGAAATTTCTATGAGAAGGCTGACTTATAATGAAAAGAGATGACTGATACAGTGTGCAATTGGAGTCTTACATATATCATACCTACAAAGGCTAGGATGTACTTTGAGAAAATACTTAATCAATCCAAGCAGTATAGTCTGATTAGTGAGAGAGGACTAGCAACAACATCTTTAGGAAGAAGTCGACTTCAGAGTGATTTGTTAGAACTCAAATCTATAGTGAAAAAATGATAATTGTCATAAGGACAACGAAAACGAGTTGTATATGTTCAGACCTAAACCATTTCATAGATCAATGTCCTCAACTTTTTGACGATATTGGAAAAGTCAAAGCGACCGAGTGAAGGATAGAAATCTTAACCTCAAATATGCAATAAGAAACCCTAACTATCAGAACTTTGTACCTAGAGGACAGTTGATGCCAGTAGCTCATCAGAATCAGAAACCTCATCCACATGGTCCTACTCTGGAAGGAATGATGAAACATTTGATTTTATCTCAACAGCTATATGAAGCCAGAACTGAGGCTTTAATTAAAGAATTTCAGGCCCGGATGTTAGATATATCAGCTTAGATAGGCCAAGCTAACATTCAAGTGAAGTTACCATTACTGACTGTTTCGAATCCTAATGCACATGTAAATGCAACTTCACAATTAACGCCATTTTAATGGCCAAAACTATGGCAAAGCTTGAGATAGGAATTGCAAGAGCAGATAAATAAGCAAAGTCCGAAAAGAAAAAAAATTAAAAGATCAACTCAAGCAAGGGATGGATAAATACAATTAAGCACAATGTACCATTTCCTCAAATGTTATATCCAGAAAGATTTGCAAACATCTTCAAGGATCGCAAATAGTGTGAGGCTAAAAAAAAGGATCAAAAATAGTCTGTGGCTCAAAAAACGGAAGCTATGAAAATTAAGGAACTAGTTAAGAAAGTTGAAAAAGTGAAGCCAAAAGTTGAAGTTCCTTGCAAACCATTCGAAATAGCAAGTCTGTTTGAAGAAGAGGAGGATAACTTCTACGCAGGCATCATAGATGTATTGAAAAAGTGCGAGGATCTAGGTATTTTTAGTATTTCTTGCATGTTAGGAGATACGCATATTGAGAAAGCTTTGTTTAATGTAGGAGCATCCATTAATATCATTTCATCACCAGTTTTTGTGTCTATGCATAACCAAGTTTTCAAGCATTCTGACATCATCATTTAATTAGTAGACAAATCTTCAATTCGACCAATCAGGATGTTGGTAGTCATGAATATATGCGTCGAAAATTTAGATTTTCCCACTGATTTACATGTCACTAACATGAAGGCTACACATGTGTCATGCCTCTGTTGTGCTAGGTCAGGTGATCGTAACCGCAAGTATAATATCTCAATTGTAGTAATAATGTAATTAATAAAAGTTGATTACAAATATCGCTCATTTAGGAAAGGTGTATATGGACACAATTACTTAGTCAAGTTTACTATATTGTTAAGAAGGTATCTTTTTGTTCGATTTAAACTAAAACTAATATATTCTATAAAAACAATGCAAATCAAGTTGTATTTTTATATTCAGAAAACTTTTAGATCACAACTTCACCTAGGTAATGAATTACTATGCTTCCTATATCTAACTTCTTCATATTTTTTATGTGTGTGCAATGTATAATTAGAATATATAGATTTTCTTAATATTCATTTCAACCCTCTTATCATGGTGAAAAAGAACTTAATGTGCAAACTAAAACTCCACCTATCAGTGTGAATAACGTAAGTCTCACAAAGTATCAATTACCAAATCGTTAAACTCATAAACATTTCAGTTTACTATCCATGTCTCCTTAATCAACAACTATCTATCGATGTTATATATTTTACGGTTATATTGTTCATATCCGGCTTAAAAGGTCCAAGGCCATGGTAACTTCCAAAACCCCTAATCAACAAATATGTGATCAAAATGTTCAAAACATTGAACATGAAATCAAACATAAATTCTAATTAATGCAAATCTAAAACATTATAATCAATTCATAACTTTATTAAGTATTCATACCATAGGATCCATTGATCCATAAAATAAATAGACTATTTACTCATCATTGAAATCAACATCATACAATTCATAAACATCATTGAAATAAGAAAGTAAACTAAATAATACCTTTAATTAAATCAATGAAATAAAGATTGAATTGCAAATAAGAGTCTTCAAGGTCTTCTCCTTCAATAGCTCTTCTCAATACTCAAATAAAACTTTCTAAAACTTATACTAACATAAACTATGGTGTTCTCTTCTAAAATTATGAAAATGTGTGATGGTGTTTGCTAATGTATTCTATATGTTTACCACGTCCTAATACCTATTTATACTTCTTAGACTACTAAAAGTACAATTGGAAACTTTAAATCACAATTCCAAACAAAATTAGAAGTCCAAAACTTTCTATTTTTATGTCTTGACGATGTGTGTAAGTGATCCATGACACTTGTGTTATATGACTGCGCCACTACAACGTTGTGTTTTCTCTCTATTTTTCCTTCTTAGGATAGTTGACTCTGTTTGTGTATTGACTTGGCACCGTCTGTGTTAAGCCACAGCCCCATAATTGTGTCACCTTTACTACATGTTTTTTTTTTCTAATCTTTGCGTTGTCCATTCACTCTCCACGGCGCCATCCATGCATACCCACGACGTTACTTGGTCTTCTCACAATATCAACTCCATTTTTGTGCTTTTTATTTTTGTCTTCGTGGAATCCTTACTTTGTATCTTCTATGTCTTGTAGTCCTGAAAACACATAAATACCATCAATTAGAGTTCATTCCGGTGATATTTAGACTGATTATGCAACTAAACTAGTCCTATATATAAGTATAATTTAGTACTTATTAAATACCCCCAAACTTAGGATTTTGCATGTCCCGAGCAAAAATATATTCTACTAAGAACACATAATAATACTACTTATAATCCCTTACCCATTTTACATAGTTCATGGAATATCCTTTAATTCAAATAAGTGTCAAGTTAATAATCCACTTAAGAGTTTTTTTTTAATAAAAACTAATACTTTTAAAACATGTAGCTTTAACAACAAATATAATTCTCTTTCAAAACTCAAAATTAGTTAGCAACCAAGTCCATCACTACTTGCAAGTTTACTTTACCTCGACACTCAAGCAGCAAGTGCTAAACCTCATGATTTCTCATTAAGCTCAATAACTGGCAAATAAGTATAGATCAAACTATTTTTTATAGATTTTAATACTTTAAAAGTCCATAGAACATCATATAGTTGGAAAGAAAACCTTAACTCAATTAAGTTACTTGTACTCAAACTAAGTCTTTTTATTTGAAGAGTTTTTATTTGACTTCTGCCTTTCTTTATATATATATATATATATATATATCTCTTTTCATTTTTCCCTATATTTTTTTGATGTATGATCCCTATTCATTTTCCTTTGGATTTCGCTTTTCTCACTTTTTCCCACCATCAAGTTTTCTGCTCATTTTCCTTTAGAACTTATGAGACTCTCTATTTTCTTATTTAAAAACTCTTGTTAGCACTTCTCACTTTCACTTTTAGTAAGAAAGTTTTAATTCCAATTTTTCATTAAACACCATGCATATCTCTTCCCCTTTAGTACTAAGTCTTTATTTACTTTATACTCAATTAAGATTCATACTTATTATAGAATTCTTTAAAGACTTAATTTTTTCCACAAGAAGTGTTATGGTATTCTTTTTGCTTTAGTTTCAAGTTCATGGTCTTCCCTAACTCTATGTTTTTAATCATGAAATTATATCATTGTTTGCTACAATTCTTATTTTCTTCAAAAATAATAACATTCTCTTGAGTTTGATAACAACGAGACACTTGTATTCTTACTTATCCTCAATTAAAGGCATGAACTTTGTAAATGAATTACTTTTATTACTATACTACTATATATAACCTAATCTAAACCTATATGCTTGCTAAAAGAATTAAACAAAATACACTACCAAACTTTCCTCTTTAACTGCTTCAAAAATTAAAGTTTTATGATCAAATCTATAGTGTTTATCCTTGATTCATCCTTTCTTACCACTATCCATAGTGTTGATACCTCTAAACATAAACCAAATCTTGTCCTTAAGGTTTAAAAGTAAGCCTCAAATATGAAAACACTAAATAACACAAACATATATAATATATTTGATAACTGCATAATAATAAATATAAAATTGCATAAAAATAAAGCTTAAACAACTACTAATATGTCAAATATCCCAAATTAAAATATCAGTATTAATACATCTCTCATCTCCTCAAGATTTAGAGAAATCCTAAGACTCAGAATCTAGGACTGTGCATCGTTAACATCATCATCATCAACTCCAGCAAGAGATGTAATCAAAGGATGCTCCATTATTTTGGTGTGCACCACTTCAGGGTCAAACACGTAATTCAGTGCCTCTAAAAATATGATAGACATGTCGGTAGGTCTCCGGCCTATATTCTTATGATATCTTGCTACATCCCTTTGATGATATGCAAATAACATAAAATACCTCTGTCCATACAGTGTGTCAAGCAAATATGATTATCTGCCTATCTTGCTCATATCTCAATATAGCTTCATGAGATTGAGCTTTATCCTATATATATTGGCTCTGCATGTTAGCAATCCACACCTGATGCGTGCCGCAAGTATAACATGTAGTTTGTAGTAATAGTGCAATCTACATACGTTGATCACGGATATCACCCTCAGGGAAAAGGTTTTTGCACTTGTTAATTACCTATTTAACTTTGAACTATTGCAAAGAAAATCCCATTTTAATTGGTTTTATACTAAATTAATCTATCTAACAAATCAACTTAAACTTACTTTAACTCTTATATTAAGAATATCTTAGTTCACAACTTCACATAGGTAATTTAATATTATTATTTTCAACCACTTTTACATCTTAGTATAATCTTTGGAATGCCTAATTAGAATAAATAGATTTTCTTGAAATCCACTTCAACCCACTGTCATGATGAAAAATATTTTACTGTGCAAACTAGAACTCCACATACCGATGTGAATTACTTAAGCTCCACATTGCTTTAAGTCCCAAATCTTTAGATTCATAACCTACTAAATTTACTATCCGTGCCTCCCTAATCAACAACTATCATTTGATGTTGTATATTTTATAGTTGTACCATTCATTTCTTGATTACAAGCTTCAATGGTCATGATGACTCTTAGACCTTAATATCATTAAACATGTGGCAAGTATGTCTAAAGGATTACACTTAGAATCAATACAAATTCTAACCATGACACTTTTTATAATCATTTTCTACTCATATTCAAAGCATAACATTCATACCTTAGAACCCATTGATCCCCAAGAAAAATCGACTACTCACACTTTATTGAAACACACATATCACAATTCATTATGAAAATCATTGCAAATCAGAGATGAATATAAAAATTACCTTAAATTAATCCAATGAAACTAAACTTGAATTGAAAATGTGGAGTCTTCAATGTTTTCTTCACATAATACTCCTTAATACTTAAACTCAAAGTAAAACCTATGCTAAATTACTCTAATGGTGGCTATGATAAGTTGGTTTTCACATGCTTTTATTAGTCTATTTTAGCATATTAAATATGGAAAGTTTCCAAAATATATATTAAATTATATTTATTGGTTATTTTCAAGTGAAACAGAGTGCACGGTTGAGTTCGTAGTGAAAAAATACTCTAAATGGAGTAATTACATGCAGTGATCGGACACCGGACAGTTTGCCTTGAGTTACGCGTTGCGCGGTGGGTAGAATAAGAGAGAGCAGACCAAATGACGCAGGAAGTGACATAGTTAAGTCACTTGAGTTGAGCTACTATTGGATTGCCTCGAGATCCGAATTACACACTCTCCCAAACATTCGCACAATGTGTGCGATTTCCAGTTCGCTGCCACGTGGTAGTCGTTGATTCGCCCAGCTCGCCAAGTGCAGCCACGCAACATCAACAAATTCGTCCATATGTCGTCAACGTCCAGTTCCACAGCAGCTCCCTTGTTCTAGCATCCATCAGTTATTCCTTGAGATGCGGTCATAGATGTCTCACAGAACTTCGCACAATTCGTGCAAGTTTTCAGTCCGTCTCAGCCCGCCACGTGTCGCCTCCCGGTTCGCCTAGCTCTTCCACAGTTAGCTATCTCACCTAATCGGCTGCTGCCATGTGAACTTGAACAGCAAACTTGGCAACTAGTGTGCTGCCACGTGTACACCCATTTTCACCCCAAAAATAGTTCCTAGATGCTCCTCGGTGCACGTGTTACGAGACCAACCTCCAAAATTAGTTTCTCTTACCTCCAGAGAGCATTTTTGAGTGTTTTTTTTCATATTATGAACTAGGGTATTCATACGGGGAGTCGACATGGGAGCCGCCACACATAACTTTTCATAGTTGGAGATTGTAATGATGATGTCTAGCTAGACCAATCTTTGCCTTGGTCGAAAGGGAAACAAGTGGGGTTCATGATTCATGGCATATACTATGTGAGATCTATGATTTTTATTTAATTTGATTTAATTTCTCCTATTTCATTGTTGTTGATTTTAAAGTATATGGTTTAGATGTAGGGTATGTATGTGGTAGTGCATGCTTTTAGGTAGACAACCTTTAGTTATTTGGACTGATAATATTCGTGTAATTGTACTTTTAGACCAATAAAGTGATGACCACTCACTCGTTTGCCGTAAAATCGGTTCTTGAGTGTGCAACAATTGAGTCTAGGTTAAACCGGAAGCGGACGAGATTCGATTATTTAGGATTAGTTTTCTCATGGATTTAAATTACTACGGTTAGTGTTTTAAACTCAATTGGCAGATGTCTAGGGTTATACATTAATTAGGGAAGTAGTTAGTGGTGGACGTCCTGATTATTGAGATTAGGGGAATTAGGAATTTCTGGCGGACGTCGATTTTTCATAGCTAATCTATCAGAAATTGAATTAATTACTTTTTAGAATGATTGAGGACTATAAAATGCCATTAAATCTTGATTCTTGCTTGTGGAACCGTAGACTTATGTGTTTTCTCTCATTGATATTATATTTCTTTTGCAAATTTTTTCTTTTTGCTAGTTTAGTTAATTGTTTCCTTGAATTTTCTAAAAACCCCCATTTTTAGTTAACTTAGAGTAAAACTCAAGTCCTGTGGATTCGACCCCGTATTTACCACTACTACATCCTTGTGGTTGGTAACTCCATTGCAGGTTATATTTGGCATGCACGACACGTGATCAAATTTGGGCGCCGTTGTCGGGGACTTAGTCCTTACTCTGAGTTTAGGTTTCATTTTTTTTTTGTTTTATGCTACCACACCTCATTCAGTCAATATTGGCTGGTTCACTGTTACCTTTCAATCCTGAACCAAAGAGAACATTTCATAGGTGGATTAGAGAGACCCAACTTAGACAACAAGAAGGCCAAAATCCTTTGAACATGGCTACAAATAACCAAATCTCTATAGGTCACGCCAATCAAGAGCTTCAAGCTTTTTTGGTGCAACAACCCCTCTGTATCAACTCTCCGGATAATGCCGAAGGCTTTGAGTTGAGGTCTGGGTTCATTCACCTCCTACCATCCTTTCATGTTGGCGAGAATGAAGACCCCGTTTCTTTCCCGAAAGAGTTTAAGACTAACTACAAGTCAATGAAACCCTCTAATGCGGACGAGGACACGATTAAACTCAGAACTTTTCCATTTTTCCTTAAAGACAAAGCAAAGGAATGGCTTTTCTACTTTCCGCCTGGTTGCGTCAACTCCTGAAATGAGACGACAACCGCATTTTTAAATGAATACTTCCCTGAGGATAGAGTTTCTCAACTCATCAATGATATATGCAGCATTAAAATGAAGTCGGGTGAATTATTTGGTACATATTGGGACCGCTATAAGCGATTGATTGCTAGTTGCCCGCAGTATGACCAGTCAAAGAAGGCCATAGCCTGTTTCTTCTATGGTGGCATGTCGCCCATAGAACAATGCAAGATTAATAATGTGCGTGGGGGTCACAATTGAGATAAAACTCCGGCCTAAATGAAGCAACTATATGAGGACATCGCACAACAGTCACGCCTTTATGGTGATCTTGATGCTACTGCTTACCGAAGTCTGATTGCAGGGAGTGTCACGAGTTCTATTGACCATAAAATTGACCAACTGACCTCCATGATGGAGCGTCTCCTCTCCTTTGGCAAAGTGCAAGTCAAAGCTTGTGGCTTCTCTACTGCCACAAATCATGCAACTGATGAATGTCCTACTCTCTTTGAGGACAATCAACAGGCCAATGCCATGGGTAATCAGTTCCAGGGACCACCTAGAGTCCCATTTGGGAATACATACAATCACGCAACGGCGAGGAACAACCCGAGCTTCTGTTACAGGCCTCAAAATTAGAACTATCATACATTCGTCCCTAGAGGTCAACCGTTGCCTACACCCTCCAATAATTTCTCTTCAATTGAGGATATGTTCAAAGCTTTTATCGGTTAATAAAGCCAATTTATGAGTGAGATGGTCCAATTCAAGGCTACCACTGAGAAATCCACCGGCTAAACCAAATCAGCGTTCCAAACTCTTCAAGTTCTAATGGACCAAATGACACGGTAGAATGGACGTCTCGAGGATAAAGGAAAGTTGCCTCGCAACCTTACCTGAATCCTAACGCGAGTGCTAACGCAGTAACACTTCAAAGTGGTAAAGAGCTGGAGGAACCCAAAAGGAACAATGGGTAATCTGATGCCAAAGACCAGGCAAATGAGGAAGAACACAAGTTAGTAGTGACTCCTTCTATCCCTATACAGATGGTAACTACTCAAAAGGAAACACCACCCACATTCAAGGTCAAACCTTATTTTCCACAATGACTCATCTTAGATAAGAAAAAAAAAGGAAGAGAAAGAAATTATCGAGACCTTTTGGCGAGTGGAAATCAATATTCCACTCCTTGACGCTCTGAAGTAAGTCCCTAGGTACACAAAGTTTCTTAAGGAACTATGCAACAAAGGGAAACTCAAAGGCAACGGAAAAGTCCAAATGGGAGAAACTGTCATGGGTATCCTTCAGAAGAAGTTGCCTCCTAAATGTAAGGATCCTGGGATGTTCTCAGTGTTGGGTTTTTGGGGTTCATACGCAACGAAAAATTCAAAACAAATATTGAAAAACCCCAACGTGATCGAAAATAAGTTCCATTAAACTAAATCTACGAAAGTAAATCGTACCTTATTTCGTGATTTCCTTTTTGATTGTTCAATTTTCAAGACGTTCAAGTGCGCATCCTCTATCAGAAATCTACACACGAACGATGACCACAATTTGGAGTGCTAGCCCAAAGAGAGATTGAAAATGATTTTTCTTTCTCTCCCTAAATCTAGAGAACTCAAAAATTGAAAAACGAGATCTTATATAGTTTTTAGGGTTCCACCCTTTATTTAAATGTGTAGATACGCCCTCACTTAAAATCCTATTCATAATACAACTATTGTATCTAGGTAGTTTAACCAAATTACACATACACCCCTATTAATAAGTTATCAAATAACAAATCGTAAGGGCTTTTATGTCATGAACTTTATCATATAAAATTCATTACTCTGGACCAATTGAAATTATGTAAAGCAATTTTTTGTATGCGAGCCAATAGGTTCATGCGACGTTGGCAGTGAACCAAAAACCATTTTGGTACACAAAACATAAACGATCTCTAGCAAGACATTATGACTACCCAAGTAGCATGAATATAAACATCGATACAACCTAATTAATAACATATATCATATTATTTTGTCGTGCGGTATCCTTTGATTAAACATAAGGCATGGAAAGTCACACTTAATGTTCAATCGTACTAGTCTCGATATTTAGGTAAACTGAAAAACATCCAAGTGACATTAATCATATCGATTCACATGGACTTGGCCATTATCAGTCTATCTTATCGAGGGATCCTTTGATATCTCACTGTATACGAGAATGACAAATTTTATCTTGATTACACACCTTCACATATTATTCACACGGTAACCAATCACTATTTTTATAATTGTCCGGTTAAAGACAACATTTGATTGTGTCAAATTATCACGCTTCTAATATTGAAGTCTATGCTAATCTCAAGTCGAAGGACTAAATGACATACCTATCGTTAGAACACCTATGAATTAATCCATGTGGTGTTCTCATAGCAGGTCGGTCTAGTACCTTATTCCCTAACAACTACTCGCGATCTTGATTCGTATCCCTATACGCATGATCATCACATGACCATCAATCAAGATTCACACTAGTCTTAATTCATTATAGTTCCCAGTATAATGACCGACTAGAGACATTTATGATATTTCAACATATACCCATTGATTTTACTATAAGGTAAACATGCAATCACTTATTATAAAAGAACAAATTAAACCTCTATTTTATTAACTAAAATTATAAGATAAACAATGTTTGTAGATTGACCTAGGGCACATGCCCTAACACTCAGTACCTTATGTTATAGGTGATGTAAGCATTCAGAGGGCTATGTGAGACCTTGGCGCTTCCATTAATGTCATGCCATTGTCTATTTATGAGACATTGCATGCAAGCCCATTAGAGGGGACCGATATTGTCATTCAGTTGGCAGACCGTTCAGTTGTTAGACCCATGGGTGCTCTTGAGGACGCTTTAGTCCAAGTGAACTAGTTTGTGTTTCCTGCTGACTTCTACGTGTAAGATACGAAGGAGGAACTATTCCCCTATGCTTCGTTAGTACTCCTTGGACGTCCATTTTTGAAAACGACGAAGACGAAGATAAACGTTGATGATTGATCTCTTACCATGGAGTTTGATGGTGAAGTCATCACGTTTAACATCTATGACGCGATGTGATACCCCAGTGATGTGTAGTCTGTGCTATGTACCATGGAATATGTGGATCCATTCGTTTAGGAGAGCTTGCTCATGAGTAGCGATGATGAAGTCAAAGTAGTGTTAGAGAATCATCTCGACACTGCCCATATCCATGAGAATGTTCTGACCCTTGATACTTGTTGTTTTAGAGTTGGATTCATTCCTACCCCTACCCCCAAGTGTCTGTTATTTGGAGTTGCCTATTTTTAACTCCGAACTTTCTCCCTTCTTGGTTAAAGCTCCAACACTTGAGCTGAAGCCATTACCTGAGCACCTTAAGTACATGTTTTTGGGTGAGAATGACACACTCCCTGTGTTCATCTCGGCCAAACTTACACATTTGGAGGAAGAGAGACTCCTGCGAGTACTTCAGGAGTTTAAACAGGCTATTGGGTGGACCATAGTGGATAACAAAGGTTTGAGCCCTTCCACTTGCATGCATCATATATATATGGAAGAAGGGTCAAAACCTACAAGAGAAGCCTAGAGGAGGCTCAATTCGCCTGTGATGGATGTTGTAAAGAAGGAGATATAGAAGCTTCTTGATGTCGGCATGATTCACCCCATCTCTTATAGTAAATGTGTAAGCCCTATCCAGGTGGTTCCTAAGAAAATGGAAGTCACGGTAGTCACCAATTCACATGGTGAGTTGGTTCCGACCCGCATTCAAAATGGATGGCGGGTATGCATTGACTACAGGAAGTTAAATGCTTCCACCAGGAGGATCACTTCCCTCTTCTATTCATTCATCCAATGTTAGATAGACTAGCCGGTCGTTCTCATTACTACTATCTTAACGTTTATTCCAGTTTTCATCAGATACCGGTAGCACTTGAAGACAAGGAAATGACGATCTTCACTTGTCCGTTTGGAACTTTTGCCTATCGGTGCATGCCGTTTGGGTTATGTAATGCACCTGCCACCTTTCAAAGGTGCATGGTTAGTATCTTGAACATTTCATTGAGGTCTTCATGGATGACTTCACTATTTACGGTGATTCATTCGATAGTTGCCTCATCAATCTGACAAAGATACACAGCAGGTGTATCGGGAAGAACTTGGTTCTGAACTATGAAAAATGTCATTTTATGGCAGACCAAGGTTTTATTTTGGGACACATTGTCTCAGCAAGGGGCGTAGAGGTAGACCAAGCTAAAATTAATGTTATCAAGAACTTCCCTACTCTACGAACGTGGGAGAGATTAGATATTTCCTTGGACATTCCAGTTTTTATCGTCGTTTCATCAAGGACTTTTCGAAGATCGCATAACCCCTATGCCATCTAATCCAAAAGGACATACCTTTTAAGTTTGATAAGGCATGTGAGAGTGCATTTGATGCTCTAAAAGACTAACTTACTAGCACACCAATGATTCAGGCTCCTAATTATGAGCTTCCATTTGAAATTATGTGTAATGCTAGTAATCATGTAGTGGGTGCAGTCTTAAGACAGAGAGTCGAGAGAGCTTCACATGTCATTTACTATGCTTCTCGTACTCTAGATGCGGCTCAGATGAATTACACCACTACTGAGAAGGAGCTACTTGCCGTTATCTTCACACTTGAGAAGTTTAGGCCTTATCTTTTGGGAACCAAGGTTATTATTTACTCTGATCATGCTGCCTTCAAGTACCTGATGAGTAAAAAGGATGCCAAACCTAGGCTCATTAGATGGATACTCCTACTATAGGAGTTTGACATCACAATTAAATATAAAAGTGTTGTAGAGAATCTAGTCGCGGACCATCTCAACAGGATTGAGAATGGTGAGCGTCATACCCCTCTTAATGATGATTTCCCTAACGAGTATATTTATGCTGTTATGGAAGATCTCCCCTGGTACGCCAATTTAGTGAACTATATCACCTCGGGCGAGCTATCTCCTCACCTTTCGAAGGCTCAGAAGAATAAAGTTAGGAGCGATGCTAAGTACTATGTATGGGATGACCCGTACTTATGGAAATTCTGCTCCGACCAGGTTATTAGGCGTTGTGTCCCTCAGACTAAGAGTCATTCCATATTGGCTTTTTGATATACTTACGGCTGCGGTGGCAACTTCGGTCCCCGTCGGACAGCCAGGAAAGATCTTGAGAGTGGGTTTTACCGGCCCACTATTTTCCATGATTCATACATGTTTACTTAGTCTTGTCCAAACTGTCAGAAAACTGGTAACCTTGGTCATCAGGACCAAATTCCACTTACCCCGATTCGTATTTGTGAGATATTTGACGTATGGGGTATAGACTTCATGGGACCGTTTCCAGTATCATTTGGTAATGTTTACATACTTTTGGCAGTGGACTACGTGTCTAAGTGGGTGGAAGCTAAGGCTACACGCACTAACGACTCTAAAGTAGATGTGAATTCCTCAAATCGAGGATTTTCACAACATTTGTTACCCTACGTGCCCTAATCAGTGATAGAGGCACTCACTTCTGCAAACGTATGGTTTATAGTCTTTTATGGAGGTACAATGTCACTCATCGAACATCTACAACATATCATCTCCAAATGAGTGGCCAGGTAGAGGTCTCTAATAGGGAGATCAAATCCATCTTGGAAAAGATGGTGAATCCTATTCGTAATGATCGGAGTTCACGTCTTAATGATGCGGTTTAGGCTTACCGAACGATGTGAAAACCGCCAATTAAAATGCCCCCATATCTCATTGTGTTTGGTAAAGCTTTCCACCTGCCAGTCCAGCTTGAGCATAAATCCTACTGGGCTATGAAACAACTTAATAGGAAGCTTGATGAAGTAGGAAAAAAGAGAAAGCTCACTTTCCAAGAATTGGAGGAAATCAGGAATGACACGTATGAAAATGCGCGGATTTACAAAGAAAAAACGAAAGCATTCAATGATTGCAATATCTCTCGAAAATCTTTTTGTGTTGGTCAGAAAATGCTTTTATTCCAATCATGTCTTAAGATTTTTGCAGGTAAGTTGAGATCGAGGTGGACAAGACCATATGTTGTGATTGCAGTGTATGATCACGGTGCAGTGGAGATTCAGAGTTCAGAGACTGGTAATGCTTTTAAAGTGAACAACCACAAATTGAAGATCTTCTATGAAGACTTCCCGAGCCATAATGTGGAGGTCGTCTCACTTGCAACACAAGTCTACACTGATTGACAGACTCAGACCAAGTCGAGCCAACGACTTTAACCAAAAGCGTTACTGGGAGGCAGCCCAAAGTTTGACAAGTATCATTTTGTTTATTCATTTTCGTATTTTTTATCATTATGCATGTACTTGTATCATTTCCTTCATCTTATATCTATTAAGTTCTTTCACCATCTTGTTTGTTTTCTATGTGTCGGCCTCTCGACTTTTTTTTAAACCTTGAGGTTAAGGTTCAAAATAAGTTTAGGGGTATTTGATGGATTATTGATTGATTTGGATGGATTCATTGCGAAAGACCGCAGATATGATCGTTAAATTTTTTGGAATTATGTGGTTATTGGATGGTAATGGTTGTGTTTTATATCATTTCTTCCATTTCATTTCTTCTCTATTCATACTTTTCTCTCATTTCATTAAGATTTGATACACATTCTTGCATGTATTTAGTATAGTTTTTATTTTTTTAGTTATTTAGAGTCACCCAAATTTCGTTCATGCTTATGGTTGTAGATGAGTAAATTACAGTTGCCTTTTGACTTGAAACATAGAGAAAACTAGGAGAAACACTCAATCGAGTCTGTAGCTCAGCAATTTTATAATTTCATGATTAGGAACTTAGTTGATGGTTGGACTTTGTGCTAGATAAGGAAAGAGAGTAGATGGTCAGACTTATGCAAGTTTTAATATTTTGACCCACAATGGGGGATTTGCTTGATTATAGTGAAAGTAAGCAGGGCTAACAAGATTTTTTCTAAAAAATGGAGAGTCCCACAAGTTTCCATAGGAAATTGTGCAGGGAATCTTGTGGTGAAAAAAGTGAGAAAAGCGGTCCGCAGGAAATGTAGCAGGGTTCGTACTACTTAAAAGAAAAAGTGAGGAAAAATAGAGAAAATAAGAAGAATGAAGGTGGAAGTTATGCAACTCCTCAAATAAAAAATTTAGCTTGAGTGCTTTCACTTGATTAAGGGAGATTTTAAACTTGTGTCCTTGAATGTATAGACTAAGAAAACTCGTGAGTAGTTGATGGCCATTGTCTTGACTAGATCTATGTCATTAAAATGTGATCTTAATTGTGTTTGACTTGCGAGTCTTGACATATCATAACTCCAAAATTTTCTGCGTAGCTTGTTAATTTGGTGGCTATGTAAATCAAAGGGACTCCATGAATTTTGAATCGGGTATAGGTCTATTTTATGTTGTCTTTCACACCTTTGTTCAAGACGTGCAAAGTCTTAAGTTTGGGGGTATTTGATAAGATTGTTATTACATGCTTTTATTAGTCTATTTTAACAAGTTTTATGTGGAAAGTTTTGAAAATATATATTTAATTATATCTATTGGTCGTTTTCAGGTGAAAGGGAGTACACGGTTGAATTTGAGCAAAAATAGTCGAAATGGAGTATTTACAAGTAGTGATCGAACACCGAACATTTTGCCTCGTGTTACGCATTGTGCGGTGGGCAGAATTAGAGACAACAAACCAAATGACGCAGGGAGTGACACAGTTAAGTCACGTGAGTTGAGCTGCAATTGGATTGCCTCGAGCTCCGCATTACACTCTTTCCCACACTTTCGCATAATGTGTGCGATTTCCAGTTTGCTGCCACGTGGTAGTCGTTGATTCGCCCAGCTTGCCAAGCGCAGCCACGCGTCAGCAACATATTCGTCACTATCCAGCTCAACAGCAGCTCCCTCGTTCCAACAACCATCAGTTATTCCTTGAGATGCGATCGTTGATGTCTCCTAGAACTTCGCACTATTCGTGCGAGTTTTTGGTCCGTCTCGGCCAGCCACATATCGCCTCCCGGTTCGCCTAGCTTTTCCACAATTAGATGTCTTGCCCAATCGCCTGCAGCCACGTCAACTTGAACAACAAACTCGGCCACTAGTGTGCTGCCACGTGTACGACCCATTTTCACCCCAAAACCAGTCCCTAGATGCTCCTCGGCGCACGTGTTACAAGACCAACCCC
This sequence comes from Stephania cephalantha, assembly GCA_039657325.1. NCBI lineage: Eukaryota > Viridiplantae > Streptophyta > Magnoliopsida > Ranunculales > Menispermaceae > Stephania > Stephania cephalantha. Next base: position 21,660,927 of record CM077569.1, on the reverse strand, counting down.
GAAAATTAGTTTCTCTCACCTCTAGAGAGCAATTTTTTAGTGTTTTTTCATATTAGGAACTATGGTATTCATACGGGGAGTCGACATGGGAGCCGCCACAAATAACTTTCCATACATGGAGATTGTAAAGATGATGTCCAACTAGACCAATTTTCACCTTGGTCGAAGTGGAAACAGGTGGGATTCATGATTCATGGCCTATAATATGTAAGATCTATGATTTTTATTTAATTTGATTTAATTTCTCCTATTTCATTGTTGTTGTTTTAAAGTATATGGTTTAGATCTAGGGTATGTATGTGGCTAGTGCATGCTTTTAGGTGGACAACCTATAGTTAGTTGGACTGAAAGTATCCCTGTAATTGTACTTTTAGACCAATAAACTGACGAACACTCACTCGTTTGCCGTAAAACCCTTTCGGTTCTTGAGTGTGCAACAATTGAATCTACGTTAAACCGGAAGCGGACGCGATTCAATTATTTAGGATTAGTATTCCCACGGATCCAAATTACTGCGGTTAGTGTGTTAAACTCAATTGGCGGATGTCTAGGATTATACATTAATTAGGGAAGTGGTTAGTGGTGGACGTCCGGATTATTGAGATTAGGGGAATTAGGAATTTCTGGCGGACGTCGATTTTTCATAGCTAATCTAGGAGAAATTGAATTAATTACTTTTTGGAATGACTGAGGACCATTAAATGCCATTAAATCTTAATTATTGCTTGTGGAACCGTACACTTAGGTGTTTTCTCTCATTGATATTATATTTCTTTTGCGAACTTTTTATATTTGCTAGTTTAGTTAATTGTTTCCTTGAATTACCTAAAAACCCCCATCTTTAGTTAACTTAGAGTAAAACTTAAGTCCTATGGATTCGACCACGTATTTACCACTACTACACCTTTATGGTTAGTAAATCCATTGCGGGTTATAATTGGCACGCACGACACATGATCAATCTAATAGTTAGTATGCGGCGAGTTTGCAACGTCCTAATACTTATTTATACTTCGTAATACCAATTAGAAACCATACTTTTTTTACTTGAAATAGACCTCAACTTTCTATTTTCTACCTTTTTGGCGCTATCACTAATGCCTCGACGCCGTATGTGTTAAGCCATGGCGGCGCCACTGTTTCAGCACTACGTGCACATATTTATCTCTCTTGGTGCCTTGACGTTGTCTTTTACAGTCTCAATGCCGTCCCCATTGTACCATAGTGCCGCCACTACGCTAGACCTCTAAACTTGTTTTTCTTCCCTTTTTTTTGCTATCCCACACCTTGCCTTTCCTTCCCACGATGTACCTTTCCTTTCCATAGTGTCACCATATGTAGCCACGGTGCCAACTATGTTTTCGTGGGTTTTTGCTTGTTTCTTCCCATTTTTGCTCAATTCCTTTCTTTACACTTTATTTCCCTGAAAATTCAATAATACTTTTATTTAGAGCTCATTTAGGGATACTTATACTAATATACTATTAAACTAACCCTATATATGTATAAATAATCACTTATCAAAAACCCCCAAACTTAAGATTTTGTGCGTCCCAAGTAAAGGTGTATTCTTATAAGTCTACTAATAACTAATTCTCATTCAATTTTACAATGTTCATGGAGTATCCTTCAATTCAATATGTTTAAAGTTAATAATCCACTCAAGAGTTTTATTGCAAACACTTTATAATTTTAAGACATGTAGCTTTAACAACACATATAACTTCACTTTCGAAACAACAAAGTAGATCACAACAAAAAACCATCACTACTCACAAGTTTGTTTCTTCTCAACACTCAAGTAGCAAGGATGTGATCTCATTATTTCTCATTAAGCTCAAGAATTCACAAATAAGCATAGATCAAACTCATCTTTGGTAGACCTAACAATTTAAGAGTCTATAGGACTTTGAATGGTTTAAATGGAAACTTAACTCAATTAGCTACTCGTACTCGAGCTAAATCTTTTATTTGAATGGTTTTAATTTACTTCCGCCTTCTTTTTTTATTAATTTTTCTCTCGTTCTTCTTCTCCTTTTAATTTTTTTTTATTTTACAATCCTCGCACCTTTTCCGATGGACTTTATTTTTCCTCACTTTTTTCAAACATCAACTTCTCTGCTCCATTTCCTACAGAACTTTTAGGATTCTCCCATTTTTTATTTTATTTCTAAAACCCTTATAAGCACTTTCCACTTTCACTAAATCAATTAAGTTAACTCAAATTTCTAATTTACAACGCCTATTTTGTAATGACTCGTTACCTTAAGCAGATGATTAATGTTAATCCGAATTCTAATTAACTCAAATAAGGCTCGAGGTTAAGCCTGGTTTATCTCGAATAATGTGTGAGTGCATTGATGTAATGTATGGTGTTTGTTTATTGTAGAAATTGATTAATTGAATTATAGGCAATTAAATTTTATTAATATAAGACCTATAATGGTGAAATAAATAAATAATTAGTTGCTCAAAACCTCGTAAATCAAGTGTTAAGTATCACGTGAAGATTTTGCCTCGATTTGCATGCAGGTTGGGTTCAGTGGTAGTGTAAAATGAGAACGAAGTTGGTGTAAGACCTTGCCTCGAGTTTTTTGTTAGTTGGCAGTAGTCGAGGTTGAGATTGGGCCTAATTTTGTCCAAGATTGGTCAAATATGGTAAGAGAATTGGTATGTAAGAAATTGATATGTAATGGAAAAAGTTATTGTTTTTGGGATTTTGGTGTGACCATAACGATTACTATGGACGTTTTACGAAGATGGACTGTTTTATCGAGAGTTCAACTCAATTTGGTGAATAATCAGATCGAAAACGAGCTCCGAAAACCAAAACAAGTCAAAATAGGGATTTCGAGAATTAATAAATATAAACAAATTAAGCTGCCGACAAGCAGCTAAGGGTTTATATATAAATAAAAAAGGAAATGAAACTTACGTTTCATTTCAATTCAACAAAACATTTGTACGTTCGTTTCCCTAACCCTCTCTGTGCACTCTTTCACTCCGCGAGCTCCCAACGTCCTATTTTTGCCTTGTTTCATTATGCAAAACTATAGAGCATCGTGAGATAGCCAGTTTGAGCTAAGTTTCTGCGGCAAAAATGAGGTTTCGGCTCGCAATTTGGTAAATACTCAATTAAGGACATTTTCCTCAATTCAATTTTAATTCTCGCGATTTCACGATTCCTTTCGTGGAAGTTTTAAAAGAAATAAATGGAATTTATTGTGAATTGAGGTATGAGGTTGATTTGCACCAATTTGAAATAAATTTCAATGTCGTGGGTTATGGTTTTTGTAAGTTGAGTTGATGCGACTTAGTTGATAACTATTTTGAAGATGTTTTTATAGTTGATACTCATTTACATTGGGATTTTCGATAAATTGGATTATTGGTTTTTTTCCAAATTGACTCCACGAGCTGTGGAAGTATTTTAAATGTGGTATTGAGCGATTTCCTGGTATTTAGTGTCTAGTTGTGATGACATAATTGCAAAAAATGTTGATTTGGAAAAGTTTTATTAGTTCCGAATTAAAAAAAAATTGCCTATTTAACAAGCCGTATTGGAAAATTCATAACTTCTCAATTTGTGATCCGATTTGAGTGTTCTTTGAGTTTATGGAAAGTACGACATGAGTACTACAACTTCTTTTTCGATCATCATGACAAATATTGAGGTTTTCAATCTTGAAAAGTCAACCTTAGGTTGCTAGTTGATAGCACTTTGAAATTGTTATAAATTATTATATTTTTAAATAGTTATCAAGCGTACTTTAGTTGGAATTTTTGTGTGGTCTCGAGATTCCGAATTCAGATGGGGCCAGTTTAGGGACTCTACCTAATGAGTACTATTCTCAAATTGATGGTGATCAATCTATTTGAGTTCTTGGTCGACAAGGAAACGTCTATGGATTTTGAAAGTTGAGTAAGTCAATAAAATGTTAGGAAAGCTCGGCACACGTAAGTGGGACTCGTATTTTTATCAATTATGCAATCTAATTAGTATAATTAGTTCATATAAATCTATGGATTGGAAATGAGGCAATGTATTGTTACTTGAACTAATTTTTATGAGAAATCATCTAGAAAGAGGTACGACGGGTGAATCGGACTGGAATGACGATGAAGGTGATTGGTTAGCTACCGATACCTTCCTTTCGGAAACCTTAAGGTACTCTGTTATTGCTTTCCTATTTGAGTTGGTAGCTACGCTATGACTGGATACACTACAGAAATCACATGTCGGCCAACATGTGAGGTTTGTGGACCATGATTCAGGGTAACGGGAGGTTTCATCTCATTTTTAAAATGAAAAATATAAGTTACGAGTAAAGTTGCAATTGACCTTTGAACTTGCATTGCATTATCTATTGTTATATCATTTTTAATGCCTGAATAGATTTGTTTGGGACTCATATTGCTATTCATTTATTGATTATTATTTATTGATAATTGATACATTTTCGAGCATCACTTACTGAGCAAGGCGATCATTCCCCAATTAACATTTCAGGTTGTCGACGTGCACTTCGACTTAGGAACAGAGAAGATTAGGAGCCTATAGTCTTCTCTATATGCGGCTCAGATGAAATACACCACTACTGAGAAAGAGCTACTTGCCGTTATCTTCACACGTGAGAAGTTTTGGCCTTATCTTTTGGGAACCAAGGTTATTATTTACTCTGATCACGCTGCCTTCAAGTACTCGATGAGTAAAAAGGATGCCAAACCTAGGCTCATTAGATGGATACTCCTACTATAGGAGTTTGACATCACAATTAAATATAAAAGTGGTGTAGAGAATCTAGTCGTGGACCATCTCAATAGGATTGTGAATGGTGAGCGTCATACCCCTCTTAATGATGATTTCCCTAACGAGTATATTTATGCTGTTATGGAATATCTCCCCTGGTACGCCGATTTAGTGAACTATATCACCTCGGGCGAGCTATCTCCTCACCTTTCGAAGGCTCAGAAGAATAAAGTTAGGAGCGATGCTAAGTACTATGTATGGGATGACCCGTACTTATGGAAATTCTGCTCCGACCAGGTTATTAGGCGTTGTGTCCCTCAGACTAAGAGTCATTCCATATTGGCTTTTTGATATACTTACGGCTGCGGTGGCAACTTCGATCCCCGTCAGACAGCTAGGAAAGTTATTGAGAGTGGGTTTTACCGGCCTACTATTTTCCATGATTCATACATGTTTACCTAGTCTTGTCCTAACTGTCAGAAAATTGGTAACCTTGGTCATCGGGACCAAATGCCACTTACCGCGATTCATATTTGTGAGATATTTGACGTATGGGGTATAGACTTCATGGGACCGTTTCCAGTGTCATTTGGTAATGTTTACATACTTTTGGCAGTGGACTACGTGTCTAAGTGGGTGGAAGCTAAGGCTACACGCACTAACGACTCTAAAGTAGATGTGAATTCCTCAAATCGAGGATTTTCAAAACATTTGTTACCCTACGTGCCCTGATCAGTGATAGAGGCACCCACTTCTGCAAACGTATGGTTGATAGTCTTTTATGGAGGTACAATGTCACTCATTGAATATCTACAACATATCATCTCCAAATGAGTGGCCAGGTAGAGGTCTCTAATAGGGAGATCAAATCCATCTTGGAAAAGATGGTGAATCATATTCGTAATGATCGGAGTTCACGTCTTGATGATGCGGTTTAGGCTTACCGAACGATGTTTAAACCGCCAATTGGGATGTCCCCATATCTCATTGTGTTTGGTAAACCTTTCCACCTGCCAGTCCAGCTCGAGCATAAATCCTACTGGGCTATGAAACAGCTTAATAGGAAGCTTGATGAAGCAGGAAAAAAAGAAAGCTCACTTTCCAAGAATTGGAGGAAATCAGGAATGACACGTATGAAAATGCGCGGATTTACAAAGAAAAAACGAAAGCATTCAATGATTGCAATATCTCTCAAAAATCTTTTCGTGTTGGTCAGAAAGTGCTTTTATTTCAATCATGTCTTAAGATTTTTGCAGGTAAGTTGAGATCGTGGTGGACAAGTCTATATGTTGTGATTGCAGTGTATGATCACGGTGCAGTGGAGATTCAGAGTTCAGAGACTGGTAATGCTTTTAAAGTGAACAACCACAAATTGAAGATCTTTTATGAAGACTTCCCGAGCCATAATGTTGAGGTCGTCTCACTTGCAACACAAGTCTACACTGATTGACTGACTCAGACCAAGTCGAGCCAACGACTTTAACCAAAAGCGTTACTGGGAGGCAGCCCAAAGTTTGATAACTATCATTTTGTTTATTCATTTATAATATTTTTTTATCATTATGCATGTACTTGTATCATTTCCTTCATCTTATATCTATTACGTTCTTTCACCATCTTGTTTGTTTTCTATGTGTCGGCCTCTCGACTTTCTTTTGAACCTTGAGGACAAGGTTCATAATAAGTTTGGGGGTATTTGATGGATTGTGGATTGATTTGGATGGATTGTTTGCGAAAGACTGCAGGTATGATCGTTAAATTTTTTGGAATTATGCGGTTATCGGATGGTAATTGTTGTGTTTTATATCATTTCTTCCATATCATTTCTTGTCCATTCATACTTTTCTCTCATTTCATTAGGATTTGATACACATTCATGCATGCATTTAGTATAGTTTTTATTTTTTTAGTTATTTAGAGTCACCCAAATTTTGTTCATGCTTATAGTTATGGATGAGTAAATTACAGTTGCCTTTTGACTTGAAACATAGAGAAAATTAGGAGAAACACTCAATCGAGTCCGTAGCTCAGCATTTTTATAATTTCATGATTAGGAACTTAGTTGATGGTTGGACTTTGTGCTAGATAAGGAAAGAGAGTAGATGGTCAGATTTATGCAAGTATTAATATTTTGACCCACACTGGGGGATTTGTTTGATTATAGTGAAAGTGAGAAGGGCTAACAAGATTTTTTTCTGAAAAATAGAGAGTCCCACAAGTTTCCATAGGAAATGGAGCAGGGAATCTTGTGGTGGAAAAAGTGAGAAAAGCGGTCCGCATGAAATGTAGTAGGGATATTACTACTTAAAAGAAAAAAAGTTCAGGAAAAATAGAGAAAATAAGATGAATGAAGGTGGAAGTTATGCAACTCCTCAAATAAAAGATTTAGCTCGAGTGCTTTCACTTGATTAAGGGAGATTTTAAACTGGCGTGCTTGAATGTATAGACTAAGAAAACTCGTGAGTAGTTGATGGCCTTTGTCTTGACTAGATCTATGTCATTAAAATGTGATCTTAATTGTGTTTGAGTTGCGAGTCTTGACATATCATAACTCCAAAATTTTCTTAGTAGCTTGTTAATTTGGTGGCTATGTAAATCAAAGGGACTCCATGAGTTTTGAATCAGGTATAGGTCTATTTTATGTTGTCATTTACACCTTTGCTCGGGACGTAAAAAGTCTTAAGTTTTGGGGTATTTGATAAGTTTGTTTTTACAAGCTTTTATCAGTCTATTTTAACATATTTTATGTGGAAAGGGAGTACGCGGTTGAATTCGTGGCAAAAATACTTGAAATGGAGTATTTACATGTAGTGATCGAACACCAGACATTTTGCCTCGAGTTACGCATTGCGCGGTTGGCAGAATAAAAGACAACAAACCAAATGACGCAGGGAATGACAAAGTTAAGTCACTTGAGTTGAGCTGCAATTGGATTGCCTCGAGCTCCGCATTACACTCTTTCCCACACATTCGCACATTGTGTACGTTTTCCAGTTCGCTGCCACGTGGTAGTCGTTGATTCGCCCAACTTGCCAAACGCAGCCACGCGTCAGCAACAGATTCGTCAGCGTCCAGCTCAACAGCAGCTCCCTCATTCTAGCAGCCATCAGTTATTCCTCGAGATGCGATCGTTGATGTCTCTCAGAACTTTGCACTATTCGTGCGAGTTTTCGGTCCGTCTCAGCCCGCCACCTATCGCCTCCCAGTTCGCCTAGCTTTTCAACAATTAGTTGTCTCGCCCAATTGCCTGCAACCACGTCAACTTAAATAGCAAACGCGGCTACTAGCGTGCTGCGACGTGTACGAAACCCATTTTCACCCCAAAACCAGTCCCTAGATGCTCCTCGGCGCACGTGTTACAAGACCAACCCCTAAAATTAGTTTCTCTCACATCCAGAGAGCAATTTTTTAGTGTTTTTTCATATTAGGAACTAGGGTATTCATACGAAGAGTCGACATGGGAGCCGCCACACATAACTTTTCATACATGGAGATTGTAAAAATGATGTCTAACTAAACCAATCTTCATATAGGTCGAAGTGGAAACAAGTGAGATTCATGATTCATGGCATATAATATGTGAGATCTATGATTTTTATTTGATTTGATTTAATTTCTCCTATTTCATTGTTGTTGTTTTAAAGTATATGGTTTAGATCTAGGGTATGTATGAGGCCAGTGCATGCTTTTAGGTGGACAACTTATAGTTATTTGGACTGATAATATCCGTGTAATTGTACTTTTAGACCAATAAACTGACGAACACTCACTCGTTTGCCGTAAAACCCTTTCGGTTCTTGAGTGTGCAACAATTGAATCTACGTTAAACCGGAAGCGGACACGATTCAATTATTTAGGATTAGTATTCCCACAGATCCAAATTACTGCGGCTAGTGTGTTAAACTCGATTGGCGGATGTCTAGGGTTATACATTAATTAGGGAAGTAGTTAGTGGTGGACGTCCGAATTATTGAGATTAGGGGAATTAGGAATTTCTAGCGGACGTCGATTTTCCATAGCTAATCTAGGAGAAATTGAATTAATTACTTTTTGGAATGATTGAGGACCATTAAATGCCATTAAATCTTGATTCTTGCTTGTGGAACCGTACACTTAGGTGTTCTCTCATTGATATTATATTTCTTTTGCGAACTTTCTATATTTGCTAGTTTAGTTAATTGTTTCCTTGAATTTTCTAAAAACCCCCATTTTTAGTTAACTTAGAGTAAAACTTAAGTCCTGTGGATTCGACCACGTATTTACCACTACTACACCTTTATGGTTGGTAACTCCATTGCGGGTTATAATTGGCACGCACGACACATGATCAAGCTAATACTTAGTATGCGGCGAGTTTGCAACGTCCTAATACTTATTTATACTTCATAATACCAATTAGAAACCATACTTTTTTTTTACTTGAAATAGACCTCAACTTTCTATTTTCTACCTTTTTGGCGCTATCACTAATGCCTCGACGCCGTATGTGTTAAGCCATGGCGGCGCCACTGTTTCAGCACTACGTGCACATATTTATCTCTCTTGGTGCCTTGACGTTGTCTTTTACAGTCTCAACGCCGTCCCCTTTGTACCATAGTGCCGCCACTACGCCGGACCTCTAAACTTGTTTTTCTTCCCTTTTTTTTGCTATCCCACACCTTGCCTTTCCTTCCCACGATGTACCTTTCCTTCCCATAGTGTCACCATATGTAGCCCGGTGCCAACTATGTTTTCGTGGGTTTTTGCTTGTTTCTTCCCATTTTTGCTCAATTCCTTTCTTTACACTTTATTTCCCTGAAAATTCAATAATACTTTTATTTAGAGCTCATTTAGGGATACTTATACTAATATACTATTAAACTAACCCTATATATGTATAAATAATCACTTATCAAAAACCCCCAAACTTAAGATTTTGTGCGTCCCAAGTAAAGGTGTATTCTTATAAGTCTACTAATAACTAATTCTCATTCAATTTTACAATGTTCATGGAGTATCCTTCAATTCAATATGTTTAAAGTTAATAATCCACTCAAGAGTTTTATTGCAAACACTTTATAATTTTAAGACATGTAGCTTTAACAACACATATAAATTCACTTTCGAAACAACAAAGTAGATCACAACAAAAAACCATCACTACTCACAAGTTTGTTTCTTCTCAACACTCAAGTAGCAAGGATGTGATCTCATTATTTCTCATTAAGCTCAAGAATTCACAAATAAACATAGATCAAACTCATCTTTGGTAGACCTAACAATTTAAGAGTCTATAGGACTTTGCATGGTTGAAATGGAAACTTAACTCAATTAGCTACTCGTACTCGAGCTAAATCTTTTATTTGAATGGTTTTAATTTACTTCCGCCTTCTTTTTTTATTAATTTTTCTCTCGTTCTTCTTCTCCTTTTAAATTTTTTTTATTTTACAATCCTCGCACCTTTTCCGATGGACTTTATTTTTCCTCACCTTTTTCAAACATCAAGTTCTCAGCTCCATTTCCTACGGAACTTTTAGGATTCTCTCATTTTTTATTTTATTTCTAAAACCCTTATTAGCACTTTCCATTTTCTGTAAATCAATTAAGTTAACTCAAATTTTTAATTTACAACGCCTATTTTGTAACGACCCGTTACCTTAAGCTGATGATTAATGTTAATTCGAATTCTAATTAACTCAAATAAGGCTCGAGGTTAAGCCTGGTTTGTCCCGAATAATGTGTGAGTGTATTGATGTAATGTATGGTGTTTGTTTATTGTAGAAATTGATTAATTGAATTATAGGCTATTAAATTTTATTAATATTAGACCTATAATGGTGAAATAAATAAATAATTAGTTGCTCAAAACCTCGTAAATCAAGTGTTAAGTATCACGTGAAGATTTTACCTCGATTTGCATGCAAGTTGGGTTCAATGGTAGTGTAAAATGAGAATGAAGTTGGTGTAAGACCTTGCCTCGAGTTTTTTGTCAGTTGGCAGTAAGCTTGAGATTGGGCCTAATTTTGTGCAAGATTGGTCAAATATGGTAAGAGAGTTGGTATGTAAGAGTTCGATATGTAATGGACAAAGTTATTATTTTTAGGATTTTTGTGTGACCATAACGATTATTATGGATGTTTTACGAAGATGGACTATTTTATCGAGAGTTCAGCTCAATTTGGTTAATAATCAGATCGAAAACGAGCTCCGAAAACCAAAACAAGTCAAAATAGATATTTTGAGAATTAATAATATATAGAAATTAAGTTGTCGACAAGCAGTTAAGGGTTTATATATAAATAAAAAAGGAAATGAAACTTACGTTTCATTTCAATTCAACAGAACGCTTGTACGTTCGTTTCCCTAACCCTCTCCATGCACTCTTTCACTCCGCGAGCTCCCAACGTCCTATTTTTGCCTTGTTTCATTATGCAAAACTGTAGAGCATCGTGTGACAGCCAGTTTGAGCTAAGTTTCTACGACAAAAATGAGGTATTCGGCTCGCAATTTGGTAAATACTCAATTAAGGATATTTTCCTAAATTCAATTTTAATTCTCGCGATTTCACGATTCCTTTCGTGGTAGTTTTAATAGAAATAAATAGAATTTATTGTGAATTGATGTATGGGGTTGATTTGCACCAATTTGGAATAAATTTCAATGTCGTGAGTTATGGTTTTTGTAAGTTGAGTTGATGCGACTTAGTTGATAACTATTTTGAAGATGTTTTTATAGTTGATACTTATTTACATTAGGATTTTTGATAAATTGGATTATTGATTTTTCTCCAAATTGACACCACAAGCTGTGGAAATATTTTGAATGTGGTATTGAGCGATTTCCTGGTATTTAGTGTCTAGTTGTGATGACATAATTGCAAAAAATGTTGATTTGGAAAAGTTTTATTAGTTCCGAATTAATAAAATTTGCCTATTTAACAAACCGTATTGGAAAATTCATAACTTCTCCATTTGTGATCCGATTTGAGTGTTCTTAGAGTTTATGGAAAATACGAGATGAGTACTACAACTTCTTTTTCGGTCATCATGACAAATATTGAGGTTTTCAAGCTTCAAAAGTCAACCTTAAGTGGCTAGTTGATAGCACTTTGAAATTGTTATAAATTATTATATTTTTAAATAGTTCTCAAGCGTACTTTAGGTTCAATTTTTGTGTGGTCTCGAGATTCTGAATTCAGATGAGGGCAATTTAGGGTTTCTAACCAATGAGTATTATACTCAAATTGATGGTGATCAATCTATTTGGGTTCTTGGTCGACAAGGAAACATTTATGGATTTTGAACGTTGAGTAAGTCAATAAAAAGTTAGGAAAGCTCGGCACATGTAAGTAGGACTCGTATTTTTATCAATTATGTAATCTAATTAGTATAATTAGTTCATATAACACTATGGATTGGAAATGAGGCAATGTATTGTGACTTGAAATAATTTTTATGAGAAATCATCTAGAAAGAGGTACGACGGGTGAATCGGACTGGAATGACGATGAAGGTGATTGGTTAGCTACCGATACCTTCCTTTCAGCAACCTTGAGGTACTCTGTTATTGCTTTCCTATTTGAGTTGGTAGCTACGCTATGCCTGGATACACTACAGAAATCACATGTCGGCCAAAATGTGAGGTTTTTGGACCATGATTCAGGGTAACGGGAGGTTTCGGCTCATTTTTAAAATGAAAAATATAAGTTTAAAGTAAAGTTGCAATTGACCTTTGAACTTGCATTGCATTATCTATTGTTATATCATTTTTAATGCCAGAATAAATATGTTTGGGACTCATATTGCTATTCATTTATTGATTATTTTTAGTTGATAATTGATACATTTTCGAGCATCACTTACCGAGCAAGTTGGAGCGCTCATTCCCCAATTAACATTTCAGGTTGTCGACGTGCACTTCGACTCAGGAACAAAGAAGATTAGGAGCCTATAGTCTTCTCAACAATGAAGTGATTTCCTTACTATTTATATTTTGTATTGAATTACTATTTTGTATTAAATAGGGTGGGGATATGATTTTACGATCGAGGTTTATTCCAATTTTTGTATATTTTATGTTTTATCGAACAATTTTTAATTCCGCTGCCTTTTCAATTATTTATTCAATATATGATATTCTATTATTGTAATTTTCAGGTATGAAGGATGGTTGTACTGTTACTCTAATTGAGTCCGACTAGTGTATCGGGGCTTAACTGGGGTTTCAGGTCGGGTATCGCCCTAATTGGGATAGGGGATGCTACATATATCTTCCCCTATTTGCACTAAGTCTTATTTACTTTATAGTATCAGGTAACATTCACACTTATTATAGAATCCTTAGAGATCTAACTTTTTCCACAAGAAGTATTATAGTTTATTGTTTTTGTTTCAAGTTCAAGGTATTCCCTAACTCTTGGTTTCTAATCATGAAATCACATTGTTGTTTGATACATTTCATTACTTTCTTCTTTAAAATTTAAAAATACACTCATGAGTTTCATATCAATAACATACTTGTAATATGCTCATATTCAATTAAAGGCATGAACATGCAAATGAACTACTTATTCATTACATATTACTATATATAACCTAATATATACTACTTAAACATTCACATGGTAAATAAAATGGAAAATATTTAGACTACCATGCTCTCATCCTTAACTGGTTCAAATTAAAAATTTAAGCGATCATACCTATAGTGTTTATCCTTATTTCTCAGCGTACCATTTCCCATAAGGTAGTGTAGTCTTGATCCCCCAAACTTAAACAAAATCTTGTCTTCAAGGTTTAAAAGTAAGTCTGAAACATGAAAACACTAAAACACACAAACAAATATAATATCAAAATATATAAACATAAAATAAACATGCAAATTTAAATAACTAAATAATTATAACAAAATATCCCAAAAGTAACTTCATGATGTTGCATGGCTATTGGCACAATTCTTAAGGCTTATCCATTCCATTGAATTATCACCTGGTAAATGGTCTTTCTTGCACGTTCAACACAATTTTTGAAATTTAGAACTATATGTTTAAATTGTAATTAACTAAACTAAATAGCTATTATTTGGTGAAAATTTTTAAAACCTTTAGGCCGCCTTCCAATAGCGCTTAGATTAATGTCATTAGCTCGACACCTTTTTTTAGCTCGTTTAGTTTGAGTCTCAATCGAGAAACTCAATCTGTAGGTCGGAGATAAATAATTTCTAATGCACAAATACTTTGGTTACCAGCTTCCAAATATCACCTTCCTTATGATGTAACCTAGATAGATGGCCCACAACCAAATTTTCACTTCCTTTCTTATCTTTGATTTCTATGTCAAACTCTTGCAATAATAACACCCATCTAATTAACCTTGGTTTATCATCCTTTTTTACAAAAAGGTAGCAGATTGCCAGCATGATCAATATACACGGTAACTTTGGACCCATGCTAATAGCTCCTTTTGTAGTAGTGTAATTATTTTGTGTTTGATCTAGTGTTCTACTTGCGTAGTATATAGCTCTAAATATTCCATTTCTCTGTTGGCCTAACACTGCTCCTACTACGTAATCACTTGCATTGCACATTATTTCAAACTGAGAATCCCAATCTAGTACTACCACTATTAGTGCCGAAATCAAAGCTACTTTTAAGGTCTCAAATGCTTGTATGCATGCCGATTTGATTTCAAATGGAACATCTTTTTCCAACAAAGTGCACAATGGTTTAGTGATTTTTAAAAAATCCTTAATAAACCTTCTTTAGAAACCCACATGCCCTAAAAACTCCTTATGTATCCAATGTTCCTTGTTATAAAAAGTTTCTCAATTAGCCCTATCATTGCTCTATCAACCACCAATCCACAAGCAGACACTCTATGTCCCAAGATAATTCCTTCTCGAACCATGAAATAACACTTTTCCTAGTTAATTACCAAGTTTGTGGCTTGATATCTTCTCAATACCAAAGCCAAATTTTGCAAGCACGGATCGAAAGAAGCCCTAAATACAGAAAAGTCATCCATAAATACCTTCATAATATCCTCAAAATATCAAAAAATAACCATCATACATCTTTGAAATGTTGTTGGCGCATTGCATAATCCAAATAACATCCGTGTAAATGCGAATGTTTCATACGGGCAAGTAAATGTCATTTTATCCTAATCTTCTAGTGCTATTTATCGTAATTTGATTATATCCCGAGTACCCATCTAGGAAATAATAATATTCATATCTTGGTAGTCTGTCCAACGTTTGGTCAATGAATGATAAAGGGAAGTGATCCTTTCTCGTAGCTTTATTTAATTTTTTGTAATCAATGCAAACTCTCTAGCCAGTTACCGTTCTTAAGGACAAGGTTTCTCCATTTTCAGTTTGAATAATGGTATTTCCTCCTTTCTTTGATACCACATGTACTGGTGAATCCCATGAATTATCAGAAATGTCATAGAGGATTTCGACATTCAACAATTTTAAGATCTCTTTCTTTACCACTTCTTTCATTACTGTATTCAACTGCCTCCGAACTTTAATTGATTGTTTATGATTTTCTTCCATTAAAATCTTGTACATGCATACCGTTGGGCTTAACTCTTTTAAGTCCTTGATTGTCCATCCCAATACTGACTTGTGCTATCTCAAAACATGAAGTAATTTTTCTTCTTCCAACTTCGTCAACTCTGTTGAAACAATCATTGGATATGTTGAAGTTTCTCCAAAATATGCATATCTCAGGTGCTCTAGTAAATGCTTTAACTCCATTATTAGTTCAATAACTGCACTTTCCACCTCTGTTTTTGATTTCTTGAAACCTTTATGAGACCTAGGGGGTCCTATCGGTGCTAATGCATTTATTGCTTCCTAAGTTCACCTTTTGCTGTAGAACTTGTTGTTTTTCTTTGAAATTGACATTGATGCTCTTACAATGCTCTCCCTTAGTTAGAAACTTTAAGGTTTTATACATATTGAATAGGAATTCCTCGTCATTTACTCGTAACCTTAACTCTCCCTCTTGAATGTATGTTAATGCTCATGCAATTGTTAGGAAAGGTCTCCCTAAAATTAATGGTACATCCAAATCTTCTTCCATATCGAATATTACGAAATTTACGGGAAAAATGAACTTATCCACTTTTACCAACACTTCTTCAATCACTCCTTTTAGATATATCAATGATCGATCTACCAATTGCAAAGTCATATTGGTTGACGCTACTTCTCCCAATCCTAATTTCTTGAATATTGATAAGGGCATCAAATTTATGCTTGCTCCCAAATCACATAGGACCTTATCAAACAAGTGTACTCTTATCGTGCATGTAATTAAAAAACTTCTTAGATCCTTCAACTTCGGAGGTAACTTCCTTTGTAGGATTGCACTGCACTATTTAATCAAATTCACTATTTTGTAATCTTCTAATTGCACCTTTTTTTCCATTGCCTGTCAAGAATTTTTTGTAATTTGACATTTGTTCCAATGTATTGCAAATGGGATGTTTATGTGTAACTTCTTAAACATTTCTACGAATTTCTTGAATTGCCTTTGATCTTTCTGTTTCTTGAACCATTTTAGATATGGTAATGGTGGATTTATTAGTGGTGGATTATCTGAAAAATGTGACTCTCCCTGGTGCAACATTTTTTTTTCTGCTTATCTCCCTCTATTCTCTTTTGAGTTGATTTTGATTCTTTTGTTGTTGTTACTTCTTTTTTGTACCGATGTCATTATCCAAGTGTTCTGCATCTTTTGGTTACTGCTCATCAATTTGCTTCCATGTGTCATATATTATATCTCTTAGCTGCACCAGATCATTGATTTTTCTATCGCTCCTCAATTGGACTCCATGTGCTTTTGCCACGTGATTGTTAATATTCTTAATCAGAAACTGTTCTTTTTTTTGTGAATTCCAAGCACTAGTAAGCTGAACAATTTGTCTCTCAAGATTATTAATAGCTCGTGATCTCTCACATCCATCCTGTTCATGGCTTGCTTCATGCCTTCCATCTATTTCTCGATGCTCCCTATTGCTCATGTCTATGACTTGAAGGTACTTCTTAATTGACTTCAATGAAGTCATCTCTTCGCTTTGCCCTAATTTCCTATGTTGGCTTTGTTGCTCAAAGCCTTGAGGTGACTTTAGTGCATTATTAGATTTCTGTAAGAGAAGTTCAGGTTGTTGTTGTTGTATCCTTGATAAAACCATTGATGAGCCATTCCTCTCGGCCTAAAGTTGTTCCCATGGCCTTGGTTGTTCATGAAGTTTATGTCCTCACACTCCATTCTCTGATGTATGTTAATATTGTTAACCACCATTCCTTGATGATTAATAGGTTGTTGTGCTACTAGTTGACTTTGGTGTCCCATCTGAAGTTCTGCCATTTGACTGCTCAGATTTAATAGTTGTGCCATAATTGCAGCTTGGGATTAAGTCTCGTAGATGCCTGTTGGTTTCATTATTGTGGAATGAGTACCGGCGGTAGAATTTTGAGACATAAGATCAACGAAATCCAATGCTCCATCCTTATCCTTGGTAAGTAGAGAGCCGCATGATGCAACATCTGCTAGTGTTCTCGTGCTATGGTTCATCCTATATTAGAGAATCTGGAGTTGTGCCCATTTCATATATCCATGTCCCGGACATCTCCTCAAAATCTTTTTGAATCTTTCCCAAGCCTCGGTAAGAGACTCGATGTTTTCTTGCTTGAATTGATTAATCTCAAGTTTCCTTCCACTGACCTTTACTAGGGGAAGAACATGTCGAGAAATCTTTCATTAATTTTCGCCTATGAGGTCATACTCCCTGCATTTAACCTTTGGAAGCATGATTTGGCTTTACCACCCAATGAGAATGGAAAACGTTGCATCGTGATTACCTCTTTTGTAACTACGGTGATGTTAATGGTGTCCCACTTCTCCAAGAAATTCTCAACATGTGCAACCAGATCTTAATTTGATAACTCGTTGAAAAGACTATTTTGCACCATGTTTATCAGAGATGGTCTCAGTTTGAACTTGTAGGTGTTGACTGGAAGCCTCATCACTCTATTGTAATTGTCCTGAACTTCTAGCTTGAAGTAGTCACGAAGGCATTTCTATCCTCGCACTCTATCCTGCACTACCAGATCACTTGTGAGTTGGTTATTGCTGCAACCCTATTGTTTGTTTCTAGCTTGCTCTTCAGCCGTTTTGATTCCTTTCTTTTTATTTCCTTTGTTGTTTTTGTCAATCTCAGGGTCGTAAGGCACTAGGTCATTCTCTCCCTTGCTACGCATTACCTAATTATCCCTAAAAAGAAAACAAGAAAAGATCAAGTGCAGAAAGTCAAACATGAAACTTAAGCCTATTTTTATTTTTGTTTTTATGCTTTTAAAAGTAAAATACTGAAAATAAATTTTAGCGGCTTTTCAAACTAACTAAGTAATTCTAACGGCTACCTATCCCTAGCAACGGGGCCAAAAACTTGATGCATCCCCCAAGTATAATGGCTAGCTTGTAGTAATAGTGCAATAAACTTATATTGATCACGGATATCATCCACAGGGAAAGGTTTTCGCACTTGTGAATCACCTATTTAAATTTGAAATATTGCAAAGGAAATCCTTTTTTAATTAGTTTTATACTAAAGTAATCTATCTAACAAAACAATTTAAACTTACTTTAACTCTTATATTAAGGATATCTTAGTTCACAACTTCACCTAAGTAATTTAATACAATGCTGTTCAACCACTTTTACATCTTAATATGTAGTGTGCAATGCCTAATTAGAATAGATAGATTTCCTTGAAATTCACTTGAACCCACTATCATGACGGAAAATATTCTAATATGCAAACTAGAACTCCACCTATCAGTATGAGTAACGTAAGCTCCACATTGCTTTAAGACCCAAATCTTTGGATTCATAACCAACTAAGTTTACTATCCTTGCCTCCATAAGGAACAACTATCTCTCAACGTTGTGTAGTTTATGGTTGTACCGTTCATATCGCGATTAAAAGCTTCAATGGCCATGATAACTCATAAGCCCTAATATCATTAAACATGTGACCACTATTTCTAAATCATTACACTCAGAATCACAAATTCTAACAATTGCACTTTTTATAATCATTTTCTACTTATATTCAAAGCATAACATTCATACCTTAGGATCCATTGATCCCTAAGATAAATCGACAGCTCACACTTTATTGAAACACACATATCACAATTCATAAATGAAATCATTGCAAATCAAAGTTGAATATAAATATTACTTTCAATTAAGTTAATGAAACCAGGCTTGAACTGCAAACGTGAAGTCTTCAATGTTTTCTTTACATAATACTCATTAATACTCAAACTCAAAGTACAATCTATGCATTACTCTAATGGTGGCTAATATTTGGAATGTGGTGAGTTTACCACGTCCTAATGCCTATTTATACTTCCTAATAACAATTAGAAACACTACTTTAAAATTTAACTCGAAATAAAACTTCAACTTTCTATTTTTTGCGTGTTTAGCGCTGTCACTAATACCCCGCCACCATGTGTCTTAAGACACGGTGCCGCCACTGCATCGCCGCTCATGCTCATATTTTTCTCTCCTGGTGCCGTGGTGATGTCACTTACTATCCCAGTGCCATCCCCTTTGTACCACAGCACCGCCACTGCGCCGGACCTCTAGACTTGATTTTCTTCACTTTTTTTGTTTTTCCATGTCGTGCTTTTCATACTCACATTGTGATTTTTCTTCCCACTGTGTCACCATTTGTAGCCACGATGCCAAACATTTTTTCGTGGATTTTTGCTCCATTTCTTCTCATTTTTGCTCAATTACTTCCTTTACTCCCTAATTCCCTGAAAATGCAATAATACCATTATTTCGAGCTCATTTAAGGATATTTATACTAAATATACTCTTAAAATAATCCTATATATAAATATAAATAATCAGTTATCAATAGCCTATGTAGTCATGGAGTTAAATCTTCTCGTGGTGGTATAGGTGCCTGTAGTGGAGGTGGTGGGGGTGGGAAAACTTCAGGACCAGCTAAGTCCTGCTTTCCTATTAAAGGTTCTACAAAGTGGTAGTCCACATCAAGACCTTGCTAGTTATCCTCCTCCTCTCTATATCCTTCATACCTCAACTCTTCAACAAACTCTGTTGCTCTGCATGCTTTTGTTGCTGCTTGATCCTCAGTTGCTAGGCTAATATCTCAGCATCAAGTCTATCCCTATCTACTATCTATCTCTCATCTTTAGAGTCCTTATATCCATTGGGTGGTTTCAAGGTTAACATAAACTCATAATCAATTATTGTTTGGGCTTCTATACCAAACTCTTCATTTTGATTAAATTTTACTACAGCTTTAAAGCACATCTTGGTTATCAAGATTGGAAACAACAATTTGTTGTCTCTCTCAGTCAAGATTGACTCTATCAAATTCTTGTAAATGATTTTCCCTACATTGATCTTAACATTCTTTGTAATTTCATATAAACAAGCCGCCTTGGGTTTGTTTATCTCACCTTGCTAAATAGTGGAGTATAATGAAGCAATCATAAAATATTGCCACATTCTATAAACTTTCATTACGCTCCCCTTCTTAATGTGTTTTGGCACATTCTCAGCTCCCATTATCCATCCCCCTTATCCAGGGACAACTAATGCTCTCTTTATGGTTCTTAAAGGATATAGGTTTTTGGGTCTCTCATATAAATCAACTGGAAAAGTCTATGGGTCTTTGTTCCTATTCAAGTAGTATAACCCATAGACATCATTTATGTATTGCTCATTAAATGAGACATTTACTTCTATCACCCTTATAGGATCTCCGTTCTTTGTAATCTTGAATTTTGTATATAATTCATGCACAATCTTACGCACTCCACAAACTTCATTTTTCCTATAGTCTTGCTTGATTTTTTCCTATCCCCACTGCCTAATAAAATTGTTAACTCTCTCATCCTACTTAACCGGAAGTTTGATTCCTCTTTCACAGATAAAATCCTTATTCTCTATTATCTCATACCTCTCCTTAGCCTCCATACTAATATAAAAATTTGATTTAAATGGCCATAGGGAATCCTCATTTTGAGCTCCCAAGTTAAATGAATCATGATCATTTGCTCTAACTTCACTAGCTTGACTAGTTTGTTTCTTTGTTCTTTGCTCTAACTTCAATCTTCCTATAGTCTTTCGTGAGTTGTTCCTATCCTTATTGCTGAATAAAGTTTTTGACTCTCTCATCATACTTGACCAAGAGTTTTTTTTTTCTCTTTCATAGATAAACTTCTTATTCTCAATTGCCCTATACCTCTAATTGGCCTCCTTACTAATATAAAATTTTGATTTAAATGACCATGGGGTATCATCATTTTGAACTCTCGAGGTAAATGCCTCATGATCATTTGCTCTAACTTCACTAGCTTTACTAGCTTGTTTCTTTGTTCTTGCCATTTCAAAAGCTTCGCAATAACTCAACAACAACAACGGGCTTCAAATCACCTAAAAATCACATTTTCATTTACAAGGGTCATTCACACGCCACAATATTCATAAGGACTTACACTAATCCACAATAATCAACATTCTGCTATAAAACCATACATAATTTCAAATTCATATCGAAAAGCCTAAATTTCCACAATCCATTCAAATTTCATTGATAGTATCAAAACTCAGAATAAAACCAACGAAATTGAAATTTTATCTCAATATCGGACTACTTTTCAAGGTAGAATACTTCTCCAAGCTTCTATCAATCAAAGCCTTCTCACTTTGCTTACTAATTTCTACCATATTGTTCTTTTGATTCACTTTTCAAATCTATGCCCTAGCTCACTGACTTGTACAAAACCATAATGTGACTTCACTCCTAACTTTTAATCACAAGAAACACTATTTTCTCACTTAAAATCACTCAAACTAGGGTTTTAGAGTTGTTTATTCTTGGTTGGTAGTGTTTGGAATAGATTGCAAGTGTGTTGAAATCGATTGAACAGGGGTTTAAAACCCTTTCTCGAGGTCGATGCTGTCCATTTATAGGGACGGCGCTGTGACAGTGTGGCTACAATGTCAGTACCTCTTAGAGCAAGTTATGCTTCCATCTTGACGCTGTCTCGACGCCATTTGTATATACTCACAATTTGGAGTCCGCGTCGGCTTGTCTCTATGTAAACATTCACATTTTTCACTTACCTCCTTGTTGGCGCTGCCACGACACTATGTATTAACACACACGACGTTATAACTACTTCAATGCCATGTTTAATAAAATTTTCTAAAACTTAACCCATATTTTGTCGCTTTGCCTATCCAATACCACTCTAACTTTTTTATTTTCGTGTGAATATGCTAAATATGTTGAGACTTCTCCATTCTGATGAAAATTCGCCCAGCTAATGGTTGTTCCTACAAAATTTGCACAAAAATTTTGCGAAAGTTAAAAAATACTACTAGAACGTTTGGATTGCTATACTTATCACTTAAAAGTAAAAAGTAAATTAAAACTAAATTTTAAAACCCTGGGGCTATCTCCCAGTAGCGATGCGTTTAATGTCCTTAGCTAGATGGCTTTTCGCTCGTTTTAGTCCGAGTCTAGATCAAGTAACTCCATGACTTTGAATTTTTGAAATAATTGCTCATCCGCGAACACTTCAGTAACCAGCTTCCTAGTATAACCTTCTTTATGAGGTAACCTAGATAGATGGTCCGCAACCAAAATTCCACTTTCCTTCTTATATTTAATTCCTAAATCAATCTTTTGCAATAATGAAACTCATCTAATCAATCTTTGTTTTGCATCCTTCTTTGCAAACAAGTAACAGATTGTTGTATGGTCATTTTACCCAATGACTTTTGACCCCACTATGCAAGCTCTAAACTTGTCACATGCCAACACTACTACGAATAGCTCCTTTTCTGTAGTAGTCTAATTTTGTTGTGCTAGATCTAATATTTTGCTCACATTGTATATAACTCTAAATGTTTTACGTCTCTGTTGGCCTAACATTGCTCCTACATCATAGTCACTTGCATCACACATTATTTTAAAATCAGACTACCAATCTGGCATTGCCACTATTAGTGCTACAACCAAAGCTACTTTCAAGGTTTCAAACATGTTTACACACTCATGACTTATTTCAAATGGAACATCTTTTTTCAACAACATGCACAATATTTTAGTGATATTTAAAAAATCTTTGATAAACCTTCTATAGCAACCCGCATGTCCTAAAAAGCTCCTTACATCTTTAATATTTCTTAGTATAGGAAGTTTCTCGATAGGCTCTATTTTTGCTCTATCAACCTCTAATATATGACCAGACACTCTATGTCCCAAAACAACTCCTTCTCAAACCATGAAGTGACACTTTTGCCAATTAAGTATTAAATTTGTGTCTTGACATCTTTTAATACCAAGGCCAAATTTTGTAAGCATAAATCAAATGATGCTCCAAATACATGAAAAATCGTCCATAAACATCTCAATAATATCCTCCACAATATCAAAGAAAATAACCATCATACATTTCTTTATTTTTATTTCCTTTATTCTTACCTTTGCTTGTTCTGTCAATTTCAGGATTGTAAGGTACTAAATCCTTATCCCCTTGACTACGCATGCAGTGCATGTTCCTTTGAGAAAGGAAACACAAAAAGACTAAGTGTAGATTGTCAACTAGAAACTGAAATTTTTTTTTAACTTAAAAGTAAATTGCTAAAAATAAAATTCTAACCAATTATGTAAACTGAAATAATTGAGGCTACCTATCCCTGACAACGACACCAAAAACTTGATCATAACCGCAATTATAACGGTTCAATTGTAGTAATAATGTAATCAACAAACGTTGATTATGGATATCGTTCATCTGGGAAAGGTGTATATGGACACAATTACTTAGTCAAGTTTACTATATTGTTAAGAAGGTCTCTTTTTGTTCAATTTAAACTAAAACTAATCTATTCTATAAAAACAATGCAAATCAAGTTGTATCCTTATATTGAGAAAGCTCTTAGTTCACAACTTCACCTAGGTAATGAATTACTATGCTTCCCATGTCTAATTTCTTTCATCATTCTTATGTGTGTGCAATGTATAATTAGAATAGATAGATTTCCTAAATATTCCTTCAACCCACTATCGTGGTGAAAAAGAATCTAATGTGCAAACTAGAACTCCATCTATCGATGTGAATAACATAAGTCACACAAAGCATTAAGTATCAAATCTATAGACTCATATACATTTAAGTTTACTATCCATGTCTCCCTAATTAACAACATCTATCGATGTTATATATTTTAAGGTTGTGTTGTTCAGCTTAAAAGCTCTAAGGCCATGGTGACTTCTAAAGCCCCTAATCATCAAACATGTGATCAAGATTTTCATAGAATTAAGCATAGAATAAAACAAAAATTCTAATCATTGCACATATAAAACATTATAATTAATTCTTAACTTTGCATAGTGTTCATATCATAGTATTCATTGATCTATACGATAAATAGACTACTCACTCATTATTGAAATCAACATCATACCATTCATAAACATCATTGAATATGAGATTAAACTAAATAATACCTTTAATAAAATCAATGAAACAAAATTGAATTGAAAATAAGAGTCTTCAATGTATTTTTCATTCAAAAGCTCTTCTTAATACTCAAATAAAACTTTTTATAACTCAAACTTATGTAAACGATGGTGGTCTTTTCTTAAATCTTGATAATGTGTGGTGGTTGCAGCTAAAGTATTCTATATGTTTACCACGTCCTAATACCTATTTATACTGCTTAGACTAGTAAAAATACAATTAGAAACCATAAATAATAATTTCAAACAAAATTGAAGTCCAAAACTTTCTATTTTTGTTTCTTGATGTTGTCTGTAAGTGATCCACACTGTCTGTGTTATATGATTGCGCTACCAGAGTTTGGGTTTTCTCTCTATTTTTCATTCTCAAGATAGTTGATGCTGCCTGTGTATTGACTTGCATCACCTGTGTTGAGCCACGACGCCATGACTGCATTACCTCTACTACATCTTTTCTTTTAATCTCCACGTTGTCCATGTTGGGTTTTGGGGCTCATACGCAGCTGAAAACTCAAAAATAAATTTTCTTTCTTTGATTGTCCAATCTCCAAGATCGAAATTAATTTCCATTAAACTATATCTACAAAATAAAACCATACCTTAATTTGTGATTTCTTTCTCTGATTGTTCAATCTTCAAGACATTCAAACGCTTGTCCTCTATCGGATTTCCATACACGAACAGTGACCACAATTTGGAATGCTAGCCCCAATAAAGATAAAAAACATTTTTTTTCTCTCCCAAAGTCCAGAGAACTTGAAAATAGGAAAAATGAAAATCTTATTTCATTTAAGGATTTCAACCTCTATTTATGTGTAGATAAGCCTCACTTAAATCCTATTCGTCATACAAATATTGTATTTATGCCACTACAAAAAATGGTAAATTAGAAAAGAAAATAGCAACAAAATCTGATTCCATTGCTAACTATAAATGGTTAGAGGCGGAATTGAGACGAAATCAATCAGAGACGGAATAAAAAGAGATTAGAGACGAAAATAGAGATGGAATAGAGACGAAATTAAAATTCGTTTCAAAAAAATGGCGCCAACTTTCCCACCAAAAGTTTAGTAGTTTATAACTGCCCATTACATCTCGAGAATCATACATGAATTGATGAAGACGATTGAAAAATATAAATGGATCATTCAAAATCATAACTCACAACTGTCTCTCTCCTTGAACTCTCTCTCCCTCATCGAACTCTCGATCCCTTGCCTCCAAAACCCTAAAATTTCAAATTACTCATTATTTCATGGTCTCGTCTGATCTCTGCACCATCGACTCTCTCTCTCATCAAACTCTCTCTCCCAAACCCTAAAATCTCTACTCAATGTTCTCCACCGTTAACTCCTCTCTTCACGGTCTCATCTGATATCTGCACTATCGAGGGCAGTCACTGCCTTATTGGTTGGAGTTTGAGTTGTTGTCTGCCTTTGCGATTGAAATGGGGAGTTTTCGTGGTGTCTGCCAGAGCTCGTGCCATCTGTCGTCGCTGCTTCAGAAGCCCTCACTGTTATTTGAGCTGTTCCTCGCTGTCGTCTACTCTGTCCCTCACCGTCATACATTGGACACCCGGGTGAGATTATCCCTCCATTGAAATACCCTTTTCGAATTTTCCCTTATTTCTCAATAGTTTGTACGACTTCGATGAGTTTCTGTGGTTTAGTTTGTGAAAATTTGTTTATGTTTCAATGGGTATTCAACTTTTCTTATTTTTGGAGATTTCATTGGATGCCCAGGTTAGATAATCCCTCGATTGAAATACCCTTTTTGGATTTTTTCTTGTCTCTCACTAGTTTGTGAGATTTCAATGAGTTTCTATGGTGCAATTTGTTGTTGCTTTGATGGGTATTCTGGGTTCTAGTGAACATTTTTTATCGATTTAATATACATCAAGGCTTATGTTAACAAGCTTGTTCGATCCCCGCAGTTATAAGAATGTCGTATGAGGATTTTTTTTTGGAGCTAGTTTGATGTGTATTCTAAGAGCTCCAAGTGGTTTATGCATCTATTCACACAATGAGTTCGGTTAGGAATAAAGGAGAAATGTAGCCTCGAAACTAGAGAAAACATGGCTACTTTGAATAAAGCTACGAAGTTCGGGTTCTCTTTAATTGGAACTTGGAGGGAGAAATAAGTTATGGAAAATGTTTGGTTTATAACTTTTTATGACTATGAATTTGTAACTATACTTTAAAATTTTAAAGTGGAACTTGTAAGTCTCTTTGACCTGATATTGCTTTACGTCATTGCTTTTTTTTTTGGTTGTTTTTGTACAATTCTCTTATCTTATCCAATATATGCTTGAAATTATATAAGTCCTCTTATTTGAAAATTCTCTCTCACACTTTTACGTTTTGTATATTAATGTTTGTAGTTCATCTAGTGGATGCTTTTTTACTCCATTAAGAGATTTCATTCGATTAGTTTTGTTTCTTTAATTTGTTGGTTTTGAGCAGCAACAATACATTGCAAATTTTTGGCTTTAGTAGTATGACTGTTGAAACCTTTGATATTGTGGATGTGAGCAGGGCTGATAAATCATCAATATAATATGTTCTTCCATCTGCGTCTTTTGAAGAATATTATGCGTGTGCATCTCATCAACTAATTAATATAAATTTGTCTGAAAATCAATTGAGCAAAGTTGTTAACCAGTTTTCCTTTTTTGGGAATTCCATTAGTGGCAACTTAAATGCAAACTAATGTATTTACGAGAAAACCATAGCATTCATAACATAAAAGCGATCAAGCTAACCAAGCGGAGCTGAATGATTTGGTTTGTGGTCACCTATGTATGAGGTTGAGGGTTTGAGTCTCTCAGTGTGGAAGTTTGAGGGGTATTAACTTAATTCGTTTCTTATTATAAAAATACATAGCAGAGATCAAACAACATTTTTATTGGAAATCAAATAGTATGTTAGAATGGATAAGTAGAAAATTAATGGTCGTTCTGCATGTTTCATAAATATGAGGACTCAAATGTTTTGTTTTTACTAAAATTTTACCTTTTAAAATTGGACCTTATAAACCTACTTTAAGAATGCATTTTTTGGTATAGTTTGAAATATTTTCCTTGTTTATGCCAAAAATAATTTGTCTGAGGTATACTAGAATAGCAAGCAAGTAAAAGAGGATTGAAGAGTAAAGATCATGACTCAATACTGAACGAGAGGACATGTTTTTGCGCTCTTCAACGTCTTCTTCTTTCTTGCCTTTTGAACTCCCGCCCTAAATTTCAGAATTTTTTTTCAGAGCAATGAGTATCGAGTAAAACCCGTTCTACATGTTGTGCATTAGAAGCCAAATATTACATTGGGCCAGAAGTGACTGGTTACTTGAAATTTAGAACTTATTTTAGGAAGTCAAATTCGATGTGGAATTTATAAAAAAAATTGAAATGGTAGAAATTAAAATTATATGTGTAACGACATTAAAGTGTTATGGGGATGCATATTTTGACAAGGTACCGTATGATTAAGACCCATATTTTGTTAAGTTAATAAGGAAGCATGCTTATGATCTTCAAACACATTCATATAGCGTGGTGGTCTAAAAATAATATTTATAATCCATACAATGACTGACTTACATGTGAGCAACAAGCCAACTAAAATTTTATTTCTTAGCATGATTACGTCTATGTTGGATATATCTGAATGATTATAATTTATAGTATTACAAGTCCTTTTTGTCTTCATGTTTGATTTTATGTCATTTTAATAAAAAATATATAGTAGTAATGGTCTTTTTGGACACTTTATTTCTACTTTTAGAGTTTTACTTTTTTCCTTTTTCCTTGTGTACGGAATTGGTTTCTTTTCTAGCATTGTCATATTTATTTATATTCTTCACGAGTATAATTTTGGACACTTTATTTGTAAAATCTCATATATATCTAATTCTTAATTTAATTTGGCATTTAAGAAATATAATATTGGAAGCGAATGTTGGGCGAAAAAGAAACACCAAGCACATAAAATGAGCGTAGCAAAAATGAGGATGTTTATGTGGATGTGTGGTAAAACTCGTAAAGATAGAATAAGAAATAGTAAAATTCAAAGAAAAGTAGTAGTGACACCAACCTCGACGATGTAGGGGTATACCGAAGCTAACTTGGGATACATTGATTATGAGGGATTTAAATGATTTGAAAAGCCCTTCATCAATTGCACTAAATCGAGCACAATGGAAGAGTTTGATCCATGTAGCCGACCCCAATCTAATTTGGGATTGAGGCTATGCTGTTGTTTTTGATTGCAAAAGAGGTAAAAGTAGTCGTTGCTATTTAAAGTGGTAATAACAGCACATATACATATTTCAAATATGTTTTCAAATGCTTTATTTTTTTTTGAATTTTAAAATCTTGTTGTTGGTGTAAAGGCGCCATTATAAAAACATACAATAAACACAAGTTCGGTTTAATTAATTTTCCGTTCTTAGATTGGTAGCTCATTTTTTTCACATATTTGATTTTCAGGGTTCAAGTTTGGTTGTGCAACAGATGTCAGTGATTGACTTGCACTACTGGGATCTTCTTCACTTCAAGGTACTTTTTCGATAAATATAGATTTTTAGAATTCTATATAAGATTGTATAACAAGGTTCTTGTCTATATGGTTGTTGTGAATCATTTGGACTGTTTGTACTACAAGCCTCTCTAAGGGTCGCGCGGGCATTCCTTAAATCTTTATTTCTTTTTCCTTGTTCATTTATGATTGTTTTTTGCAAGTAATTGCTTATACCTTTGATCTTTATATACAGGAAGACGTATATCGAAAGTAGAGTTCTTGAAGTCACGAAAAGGAGCAGTAAAGCTTAAGGTACCCCTAAAACCTTGCATAAATAATGGGTCAGGTTGCATTACCTTTAATGAATGGTCTTGAATTTGACCTTTATGATTAGGTTAATCAAGTTATTGTATATGAATCCACACTAATTAACTTTCTTAGCATTGGAAACATACAAGTGCCTTGATTTACCTGATATCAGGCTAGTTAAACTCATTCTGACTTCTAAGGAAGTGATTTTGCAAGTTCCAGTAATTCAGCCTCTTTTGAGACATAATGAAGCTATGCATTTACAAAACCTTTTCACTTGTTTGAACACCCCTGTAATTCTCTCAATCACACTCTTATTTTGTTGCATTAAACATGCATTGCCCTGAAAATGTCCCATTGTTTTCAGAAGGGCCTATATATAATTGTCTTATAGTTTTCTAAGCAATTGATAATGGTGAGTTTTTTTATATCTTGTCAATCTTTGGAAAGTTAATTTTTTATGCCGCTTATCACTTATGAGTTATGATTTCTTGAACTCCTTGTTGCTTTTATTCTTACGACCAAGTATCCTACTCTGTTTCATATTAGTCATAGGAAGAGCTACGTCTTAGGAAAGTAGAAATCAACAAATGGAATTGAAGCCACAAACATACATGAAGTTAGGCACATTTTTCTTGAGATTAGGAATATTAAATTCAAGCTACAAACAGACATGAAGTTAGAACTCAACAAACGTAAAGTTTGTTTTGTTTTATGTTATTTGTATCAAACCACCTTTATTCAATGCATTCAAACAAAGCTTTTTGTTCATGTAGTTAGTGAGGTTCTCAGATTCCCCATTCTACTAAATTGTGTAAGTTGGACACACAAGTAGACCTGTACACTTGGAAATTATTAAACTAGTTGACTAATTTAATTGCACAATTACAATAGGAATGTCTGCTACAAGTCGAGACTGGATGTACAACTGTCTCGACAACGACTTCGTTTGAATTGAATTCGCGGCGAGGGTTAAAGAATTCATAGCATTTGCTAAGCAACATTGTCCTACCTACCAAAGTGAAAGGAAGATTAGATGTACGTGCAATTATAAGAATTGTCGACTTGTACCTTACTTGGATGTCGAAATGGTTGAATACCATATATGTAGGTACGAATTCGTTCAGGGATATCATTGTTGGTACGAACATGGTGAGAATAGAGGTTAAGAGCCGCCAAACTTCTACCAATTTGATAACCATATTGATGATGCTGATAGGGGAGGTTTTGATACGACAACTTACCACGACATGCTACACAACGTGGCAGGTCCAAGTTTTAATTGGAAAGCACGCCAACTATATGACATGATTGAGGCTAGTAGCGAATAATTGTGGCCGGTGTGCGAAACCATGACAAAGTTGTTCGCAATGGCAAGATTACTTGCGATCAAGTCAGAACACCATATCTCTGAACGAGGGTATAATGAAATCATAAAATTCATGAAGGATTGTTTGCCAACTGGCAATTCATTGGTTGAAAATCTTTATGCCACTAAAAGTCTAATGCGAGGTCTAGGTATGATTTATTAGGGAGTGGACTCTGAATTAACATCATGTAAATTTTGTGGAAAATCATGCTACATTGCATAGTGACGAGGTCGTGGAAGGAACACCAAAAAACACCCTTGCAAAAAATTGTACTACTTCCCTTTAGGCCCTCGATTGCAATGATTGTATGCGTCTGAGTCAACGGCAAAACATATGCGGTGGCATGGAGAGCATTCCTTACCAGAAGATGTTATGCAACACTATTCTGATTCTATTGCTTGGAGGCATTTTAATGATGTCAATAGAGACTTCGCCGCAGAGGTTCGGAATGTTCGTTAAGGGTTGTGCACTGATGGCTTTCAAGTTTTTGGGATTTCAAGAAAATCGTACTCTTCATGGCCAATAATTTTGACTCCGTACAATCTTCCACCGTTGATGTGCATGAAATCTGAGTTTATATTCTTAATGGTTATCGTTCCTTGACCGACCAACCCAAAACAAAAATCGACGTGTTCCTTCAGCCGCTTATGAAGAGTTCCAAGATTTATGGAACAACGGGGTGATTACCTACGACGTTTCCAAAAAGAAGAATTTTCATATGTGAGTGGCCCTTTTATGGACTGTAAGCGATTTCCCTGCGTATAGCATGTTGTCCGATTGGAGCACACACGGTAAGATGGCTTGTCTATATTTTATGGAGGATACAAATGCCTTTCAATTGCGAAGTGGTGGAAAGACATCGTGGTTCGACTGTCACCGTCGTTTCTTCTTGAAGAAATCACCATTTTGGAATGACAAATTTTTTTTTCTTAGAGGAAAAATCGTACTAAACGACGAACCGCCTGCTTTGCTATCTGGTGAAGAAATATTGGCAAATATTGAATCGTTGGGCTCGATGAAGGTGAAAGACATCGGAGCAGATTCTGTGAATGGGAGGATAGCTAAGACTTCGCGATGGAGAGAAAAAGCATTTTCTGGGACTTGCCGTATTGGAAGACAAACTTGATCCGACACAAGTTAGGCGTCATGCACATCGAGAAAAATGTTTTCGACAACATATTCAACACTATTATGAGTGTCCGGGCAAAAGTAAGGACAATGCAAAATCGAGAAAAGATATTCGTGAATATTGTCATCAACCTTCTCTACACATTGATTCGGCGACAAATACTTACATCCTAAGATGATATGCTCTCGATAACTCAAAAAAGCAAAAATTGTGCGAGTGGGTTGAAAAGTTGTGTTTTCCTAACGGTTATGCTTCGAATCTTGGTCGATGTGTAGATCCAAAGAAGTTGCGACTGTTCGGCATGAAGAGTCATGATTGCCATATTTTCATGCAATGCTTGATACCAATTGCATTCAAAGAACTCCTCCCAAACGCTGTTTGGGTTGCAATTAGCAAGCTGAGCCTTTTTTTGGATCCCTGACAGTAAAAAGTGTCAGTCTCAAAGATTTGGAGGTTTTAGAGTTTGAAATACCTAAAATCATTTGCAAGTTGGAGAAAATATTCCCTCCAAGCTTCTTCGACTCTATGGAACACCTACCAATCCACTTAGCTTACGAGGCCCGTGTGGCCGGTCTAGTTCAATTTATGTGGATGTATCCATTTGAGATGTAATATCTTGAGTTCCTGAAATTGTTTTTCCATTCAATAAAGTTTTAAATTAGCATTAACTAAACTTCGATAGGTACCTTAAACATTTGAAAAACAATGTTCGGAACAAAGCGAAGGTTGAGGGCTCGATGTGTAATGCTTATTTAGACGAAGAAGTCACATCGTTTTGTTCTTACTACTTCGAAGATCACGTCTTTACGTTGCACGACAAGGGAAACGAAACGACGATGGTGGTATCGGGCCCACATCGTATTTTGTAGGCAATTTCTCAATTTTTACTTATCCTGGTCGACCCTTGGGCAAGTCAAAGGAACGGTACTTGACAGAGCAAGAGTATAATGCCGCTCATTCGTACATACTGCTCAATTGTCCAGAAATCGCTCCTTACATCCAGTATGTCCGTCACTTTCATTCAATAATGCAGTACATTCATTATTCATCTTTTACCAAGACATGATATTTACATGTTCATTTCTTGTAGGATCATTATTGATGAAATCACTCAAGGAATGAGGTAGTCGGAAGTCGATACTAGTCTAGAGCGCAACTTCCCCATTTGGTTTCAAACATATGAAATGTTATTACGATTGTAGGTTATCACTTCGTTTATTTCTTTCATAAATAATATGTCTTAACTTTCTAAATTTTCATGAATAGGCTCGGACTTCCATCATAGATGAGGCGCTTGTTGATCTTTCGGTTGGTCCTAGTCGATCTTGCAATGTATACCCTATTTACCTAGTGAATGGGTATAAGTTCCATTCTAAAACGTATGACGTTAATAGATTGATGCAGAACAACGGTGTTTTGGTGAAGGGTTCTAACTACGCTGATGTTTCCCACGACTAGTATGGACTACTAAAAGAGGTTGTAGTGATTGAATATCCTGGCCTCAAGCGTGTGGTGTTGTTTAAGTGTGAATGGTATGGCCCTACACCGAATCATGGTGTGAGGACTCACCCAACACTTAACTTGGTAGAAGTTCATCGAAGTCGACGATATAACAACTACGAGCCATTTGTTCTTGCAATGCAAGCAACTCAAGTGTACTACCTTTCGTACCCTTCTTTGAGGAACAAGCGACAAGAATGGCAAGCAGTTTGTTGCTGTCAACTAAAATTCACCAACGAGAAATGAGCAAAGACGATAATGACCAAGTCTCGACAGAGATTGCATTCCAAGATGGTGAACCCAACACGGGCGTAGTCGATGATGCAATTCATGATTTCAACAATCTGGATGATCCAAATAGGACCCGCGTCATTGTTGAAGTGGGTCCAAGTCAAGAAGATAATGACTTCATTGTCGATAGTGGAGATGATTCAGAAGAAGAAACATCAACTTCTAGTCATGAGAGTGAATTTGAAACGGATGACTGCGAGTAATGTATGTCTATGTTATGTCAATGTTTGATCGACGTTACGTGAACTTTCTAAACCTTACTTCATGATTGTTTAAGATTGGTGTTTTATTAGGTTTTATGGCTAGTAGTGATCAGCCCCCACTTCGAGGTCTCACATTACCTCAAGGTGGTTGAGGGATAAATTTAGGGGGTCCTCATCTAGTCGGAAGAGGTCCAGCACGGACCCTAGGAACCGATATACCGACTGGACCTCATGGACCGACCACACGAGGGGGTCGAGGAGGTCATGGTGGTTGAGGTCGTGGGTCGGTTCCTGTCCTATCGATTTCGACTTCTCGTTCACTCGATCATGAGTTACAATCAGTGTCACTTTCGTCTTCCATACCGTCCCCGTCGCCTGTACCATCGACATCGTCGTCTGGATCCATATCAAATCGCCCATTGCAATCACCATCAGCGACATCGAGACATGACACTCCTGTAACGACGATGCATGTGCCCCCAGCCACTGCATCACCAGCAGCATCCCCATCCTATGAGGGCAGAGCAGGCTTGCAGTTTACAAGCGCTCCGCGAGCACCTCAGAGGACAAGGGCCGAACCCCCCCCTCCCCGCGTGCATAAGATCCCGATCACACTGATTGCGAATAATACATAAGTTTGTATTTGATTAATTAACTTATTTCTAATTATCCATGTAAACTATTAAATATGTTTTTAAGATGTTATGCCTTTTAATGAAACACAGGGAATTACATCCTTCTCATTCTTGTGCATAGAGGATGACAAAAGTTTTAAAGAGATGGATGATTCCAGAAGGGTATTGTTGGAAGTCGGTACCGAACCATCATAAGGACCACTACTGGCGCCAATGGCAGGTACGCATGAGAAATAAATGTCTTAGGATTTATACAAGTTTCCCAATGTCTCGTAACTATTACACTCGGCATTTTATAGGTACATTTTAGATGGGATGACACGATTCATGAGGATCTCATTCGTGTAGCGTACGACACGCATGCAGGCACCAGGTCTACCGCATTGATGCATAAGTTAAAGAAGAATCGTGTCCAGCTAAACTTTGTTACAGATGAGTCATAGAAGAGATACTTGGAGTACTGGGAGAGCGAGGACTTTCTTGCCAGGTCTAGGCAGGTTCTATGAATAGGAACACTGAGGTTGAAGGACCTAAGACTGGACTTTCGAAGCACATTGGTGGCTCGATGTCTTTTGTGACTACCAATGAAAGATTGGTAAGTGTTTTTATACTCTTGCTTATTTTTTCATTTCTACACTTGTTCACTAAGCTTGTGTTTGCTTTTAATCTTGTTTTTTTTTTTTATTTCTTAAACATTGATGCTAGTTTAACTCATTTGCATTGCACATATTTCATTCAATTCCGTTCATTTTATATTACTTTTATGCAATTGATTTGTGCTTGGCGTATATAAGTACGCTGACCTAGTAATTGAAATATTTAACATTTTTATAACTTTTGTATGCAGACTAATACATCAGAGATGTTACCTACCGTGAATGAATTATATTTGTATCTCCACACCGTAAATCACGACGGGTTGACATTCATCGATACTAGATCAGAGCGGTTCTATGTAAGTATAGAAATACGAGATAAATAGTAGTAAGTTTACTTAAAAGCATATTATTTAAGTTGTTTATTCTTGATCCATGCAGGCTAAGCTCCAGAGGAGACGTTAGAGCTGACCCAAGCTACACCGAACCAGCCGGTGGATGAGGAGGTGGTGTACTATAAAGTGGCGAGTGAGTGTCCCAGAGGACGTGTCTACGGTCTCAGGTCGTTAGGGAGAAAGAAGAGAAGATATGCAGATCCTGGTGCTAGCACATCCCAGATGCCGAAAATGGTGTCATGCTCAGAGTTCGATAGTGTTGCCGAGCAATTACGACAGGGTGTGGCATTTATGCAGAGGCAATTTGGGATGGCCATGTACAGAGTAGGCCTATCTCAGCCACACCCACCATCACCACCACCACCTCATGAGCAGCAGTAGGCACAAACAAATCCCGCTGATCCACCACAATAATAGGACAATGTTGATCGAGAGATGCAAAATTGGCTTACGAGATATGAGCAGCTTGGGGATACTAAGGTATTTTTATGGTAGTTTGCGTAAATTTTGAGATGGTAAATTTTCTTTTGTGGACATTTAGAGGACTGGGGTGCAAGGGATAAACAATTTAATGATACTTAGATATCTTTTATAGTTGTTTATAGAACTTTTAGATTGATAGTTCTTTTTGTGCATATTAAGAGGATTGGTGGTTTTTTGTGGTTGTTGTAGAACAATAGGATTGGTGGTTTTTGTGGATACTTAGGTATTTTAGACATTTATTATACGTGACTACCTTTCGTGGATATATAAATTTTTTTTAATGTCGAATTATACATTTTTTTTCTCATTTGAATCTTTGTTGTTGATATATATTGTTGATGTATGTATGTCAAATTCTGCTTTTTTGGGGATGTTAGCACCCCAAGGAGTTGTTGGAGGGGGTGGAGGCGATGGAGCAGGTCTTGCTGTTGTATTTTCAAGTTTAGAGGGTTTAGAGAACCAATTGGATTCTTCTTAGTAGCGAAAAAAATTACGCGTAGAAACGGAATTGAGACGGATTAGCAACGAAATTCATAGATTCCGTCGCTATTCCATCTCTAATTTGCGAAGAAATAGCTGCGACAAACTGGGTAATACTCAATTTAGACATGAAATAGACACATATCAGAAATGGAAAGCATGCATTCTGTTGCTGATCCGTTGCAAATTAGCAACATATCAGAAACATAAAGTATGAATTTCGTTTCTAATCCGTTGCTAATTTGCAACGGATCAGCAACGAATTTCATGCTTTCCGTTGTTGATCCGTTGCAAATTAGCAAAGGATCAGAAATGGAATTCATACTTTTCGTTGATTCGTTGCAAATTAGCAACGAATCAGCAATGGAATA
This sequence comes from Stephania cephalantha, assembly GCA_039657325.1. Lineage (NCBI taxonomy): Eukaryota > Viridiplantae > Streptophyta > Magnoliopsida > Ranunculales > Menispermaceae > Stephania > Stephania cephalantha. The sequence continues at coordinate 21,624,327 of CM077569.1, read as the reverse complement.
CAACTAGAACCATTCACTTTGGAAGAATGTCAATTTCTGTTCCGTCTTTGTTCCATTTCTAAATGCGTCTCAAATCTGTCTCTAATTAGCAACAAAACACATTTCTGTTGCTGACTAAATAAGCGTTGACAGTTTTAGAGACATAATAGATTCCGTCTCTGTTCTGTTGCAGAATTAAATTAGAGACGAAATTTATGCTAATCAGCAACGGAAATTTCTGTTTCTGATTAGGTATTTTTTTGTAGCGGGCAGTTTAAGCAAATTACACATATGCCCCTTTTAATAAGTTATCATATAATATATCGTAAGGCTTTTATGTCATGAATTTTATCATATAAAATTCATTACTTTAGACTTATTGAAATTGCGCAAAGCCATTCTTTGTGTGCGACCCAATAGGTTCATGCGACGTTGGGAGTGAACAAAAACTATTTTGGCACATAAGTCAGCAGTTTCTAGTAATGCATTATGAATACCCAAGTAGCATGAATATCAAAATCGATATAACCTAATGAATAACATATATCATATCCTTTTGTCGTGCGATATCCTTTCATTAAATATAAGGCATATAATAACTAATCACAATTTTTATAATCGTCCAGTTAAAGACAACGTTTGACTGTGTCAAATTACCATGCTCCTAATATTAAAGTTTATGCTAATCTAAAGTCGAAGGACTAAATGATGTACCTATCATGAGTAAGACCTATGACTTAATCTATGTAGTGTTCTCATAGCAGGTCGGGCCACAATACCTTATTCCTTAACAAGTACTCATAATCTCGATTCGTATCCCAATATGCATGATCATCAAATGACTATTAATCAAGATTCACACTAGTCTTAATTCATTATAGTTCCCAATATAATAAGCAACTAGTGACATTTAGGATATTTTAACAAATAATATTAGATCTTACTATAAGGTAAACATGAAATCGCTTATAGTAAAACTACAAATAAAAATCTCAATTTTATTAACTAAAATTATAAGATAAATATTGTTTGTAGATTGACCTAGGGCACTTGCCCCAACTGTCCATTTTGCCCCAACTGTCCATTCATTCTAATGGTGCCGTCAATGCATACCTACAACGTCACTTGGTCTTCTTACAACTGTCGTTCTATTTTTGTGTTTTTTCTTCTTTTTTCTTCATGGAATCCTTCCTTTGTCTTTTTATGCCTTGTGGTCTTGGAAACACATAAATACCATCAATTAGTGCTCATTCTAGATATTTAGACCAATTATGCAACTTAACTTGTTCTATATATAAGTCTAATAAAGTACTTATTATCAGCCATTCATGAAAATGGCTAAAGCCAAAATAGACATATTTGGTGGTTCAATTTCATTGGAGCATGATCGTAGGGTCATTTACTTTTCTATTCCTTACTATAGACTTACAAACTAATGTTTCCACCATGTACGTAGTTTTGTCTTTTTTTATAGTGATTCGCATGATTCTATAGAAACCTTTATAGATAACTTGAAAAAGATAGGTTGAAAGGAACGAGAAAAGAATAGGAAAAAGCAAGGAATGAAAGTTGAGCGTCAGAATTGTCAGACGACATCCTTGTATCATGCAAGTTAAGCGTAAAGAGGAACCGAAAGTTGCTAAGAGACGAAAAATGATTAAAACGTCAAGCGACAATGAGATTATGTTGCTAATCGAAATAATTGACTTGGACTATGGATAGTTCGAGAAGTTAGTGACAATGCGAAGCCACTAGGGAGTTAAAATATATGCATGCAGTGGTGGCACAGCGGCCTATAATGCACTACATCGGGGCATTAGTGACAACGCAAGATGATAAGTCAATAATTAAACACTATTTAAAGTGTAATTTAGGATGATTTTAAGAATAAATGATGGCATTGCACTAGGTATTCTCTTGTTTGTGTGATTTTAGGTTTTAAATAGGAAAATGAAGAAATGGAAAAAAAGAAAGAAAAACAAAACAATCAACTGATAAAATACATAAGCAATTAGCCAGCGATTTTTAAAAACACTAGGATTCACCATATAAATCTGCAGTAGAAGAATGTCAATTAATCCATAGCAAATTAGAGAATGAACTATAAATCGCCAGCTGAATCGGTGGAGCACTGAGAGCTAAAGTTCGTGATTTGCTCAACGATTTGTGTATAGGTTAGGAATCGGTGAGAAATCATTGAGGTTGTGTAAATTCCTTAATTAATCACTAATCACAAATTATTGGTGGTCTAATACCTAATCGAGAGTCGCAGTGAGTCGAAGTTGTCAAATACTTATAAAAGAAAATAAATTAATTAATTTTAATTTTTTTCTTGCATACTACTGGGTGTAGTATGGTATCGCAAATGGTATGGGACAATTAAATTGAATTCACAAGATGATGAGACCTTCGACTGAAATTATTTAAAATTAACTAAGTAAATGTCTGAATAAAGGTGGTGTGCGCTAAGTGTGTCTATTTTAAAGTCTCAAAGTTACTGAGAGAGATCTCGACCTTACGATCTATTTTTAAGTCCGTTGTAATGACCCTAAATCATTAGTATTGATTCAATCGAGAAAGAAATTTAAAGATGAGATCATTCTAAAAAAAGAAAAAGAAAATATAAATACATATCTATCTATACTATTATAACACGTTTCTCTCTCTCTCTCTCTCCCACGGTTCTCTCTCTCTCCCCTCCACTTTTTTTCTCTCTCTCTCTCTCTCTCTCTCTCTCCACTTTCCACGTTTTTCTCTCTCTCTTCCACGGTTCTCTCTCTCCCTCCACTTCTCTCTCTCTCTCTCTCTCTCTCCACTTTCCACGTTTCTCTCTCTCTCTCTCTTCCACTGGTTCTCTCTCTCTCCCTCCACTTCTCTCTCTCTCTCCACTTTCTCCTCCAATGCGTTCTTTCCTTTTTCTCCATTCACGTTTTTATTTACATATGGTTTCCTAAAATAAAAAATGATGATTTTAACCATTGAGATGTCGTTTTAATGAGTTCCATTAATCGCTACCATTTTCACATCACCTTCAAGTCTATTATTCTTCACGCCTCCATGAAGACCTCTATGAAAAAAATGGCAGAGATACAAATCTTTCGATTGGAGAGTGCGAACTCACTTTCGCCATGTTGCTCTTGAGGATCTTTGTGAAGTATTATATTTTAATTTGCTTCGGAAACTGGGAAGGTACGTAACTTCAATCTTATTGATGCAAAGTGATGCCATGCGGTGCCATTGTATTTTTCATAAATTTTATGGTAATACTTTATGTTATGAAAATATTCTTTTTCTTAATAATTAAAAAAAACTTCAACTTAATTCGTCTTCACAGTTCAATAATAGAGTTTTCACTTTTTGCAATGCATAATTTATTGGGTTTCTTAATTTAACTTTCACAAATGTTTATTAATACATTTATTGTTTATGCCTCACGCGCATTGACTAGATAGCTATTTAGTAGCACCGTTTTTCTATTTGTATAAAGTTTTGATTTAGATAGCTATTTAATAGATATTAAATTGCATCGATTCTATTTAATAGATATTTAATAGCAATATGATAACAATGTTTGTTAGGACTCTATTTCTTTTCTTTTTTTAAATCGGATTCTAATTTGATGAAAAGTTATATTTAGGTACTTTTATACGTAATGCAAAACAAAAAAGGGGTTTTGTTTTCATCACCAATGCACACAATGCGCAAGGAGGAAAGAGGCTGCCATAGAGGGATCGCGAAAGAACGACGTTGCTGGTGTGGACTGCTGGCGATGGTGGCGTTCCAACAGGCAGAAGGCTCAAGCTGCACGGACGGATAGCGGGTCAGCGAACGGTAGCGACTCTAGGTAGTCTCGGGCGCGGACGTCCAGCAGCAGCAGTGGCGGGATGAATGACGTGGAGCGACAATAAGGCTGCAGTTGCTCGTAATGAGGAGGAAAAGAAGAAAGGAAAGAGAGAAATACAGATTCCTTTTTAGATTGTGATCGCAAAACATAATTGGTGTTGATTAATTAGAAAGTGTAGTTCATGTCTTCTTTGGAAATTGTTTATGAACAATTCAAAGTGATTTGTCTAACTTGAGACTAATGTAGGTTGAATTAGGGGAAACCTCTTCCATTGTACACCAAGTGTTTGTGAAAATGCAAAAAAGAGTTTCTAACCATTCTAACCAAAGTGTTGAAACAAGAATTGTGATTTTAAAAGTAGACTTTGATTTCTAATAAATTTCTATGGATCCTTTGGCTAAGGAATGAGTTGTAGGATTCAAAGAAAGTCTCATGAAACTATAGATTTGTTTTAAATACATGCTTGGTTTAATTTAACTTGAATATGGCCAATGCGTTGGTATATTGCTATGTTTTTATTTCAACACACAAAAAGGACTTGGACATTATTAATGACTTGAACTTATTTTCCCAGAACTTTAAGTTTTGTAAATGATTTTAGAAGGGAGATAGGTTCCAAATGTTGGAGGAAATGTTCAAAAGAGAGAATGCATTGTTTAAATAAGCATTTTAAGTCATTTAGTCCTACATTTATCCTAAAAACCAAAAGAAGTAGAATTCCATGATTTTCAAGTTCTTGTCATGACTTTTGAGTCAAAGTATTTTGTTTTAAGCGGGCTTGGTTCAAATAAAAATATTTGAGTTGTAACTTTTTAAAATAGACTTTATATCTATTTGTGAAATATAAATGAAACTAATCGATTTATATGAGTCTTGATCTAAGTCCAGAAATAAAAAAGATTTTAATTCATTTTTCTCAAAATAACTTGTTCAAGTAATGAATTTATAACAAAAATTGGTGAATTGAAGGTTCCAAGTCGAACTTGACATTTATGTGGTGATTTAGAATTCTTTTGGTCGAGATTAGTAGACTTGAATCTATTTAAGTTGGAAAATCGAATTTTATGGTTCTTACCTTGTTTTGTTTCACTGCATTCTTATTTTACTCAAATCATTGTTTTTGATTTAAAGTGTTAATTATTGATTTTGGAGTCATGAGTGGTCTAAGTTAGAATTAAAGAGTAGTGGTTTGGTACGGTTAAACCCTTTGGAAACCATTTATTTAAGTCAAATGAACCGAGAAGAGTTTGTAACGCAATGCCTACATGAATAACTATAAATTTATTTTACTGGCACATGAAAGTAAGTCATATTACTTGAAAATTATAATTGGTAGATTCATGAACCATGGAACACTACGTTGATGTAGCAAGTGGTCCTTAAACAATTAAATATAGTCTAAATGACTTTGTTGTACATATGATGCATATAGATGCGCAAGGACTCAACTAGACTATTCGAATGATCGATTTGATGTCCCGATTTATGCGATTGTATTTTAAGTAAACCAATAAGAAATTTAATATTAATTTTTTTCCTTTCCTTGCATATTTTGATGGAAATGATACCTATTGTTGGACTCTATTTCCCTACCAAGTGACTTAGGGTGTAAAGTGGTCGAATTGAGTCGTTATTTACTTGTGGGCTGAGCATCCAACTCGTGCTTGTGGCTCCATGGTGAGACTAAATCCTTTTAGTGAGCATTAGCCATATGTCGTGGCTCCTCACATGACTTCAAGAATTCCATTGCGACTAAGCATCTGGTTGCTGCTGTAGCTCCCTTTGGAATTTAATCGGGCTATGGATCAAGTGAGCCTATAGTTTTGAACGGATTAGGTGCAGTTGAAGCAGACTTGGTCCTCCCGTACAATTTTTTGGCACTTACCCATAGTCAAGTGGGTTTGAGCCCATGTGTAGAGTGTCAAGACCACTTAGGCACTTATCCTTTACTTCTAGGTCACTTGGTATTTCGTCGACCATTGTAGTATGTCTATTATACGCTTTATTATTTTTTTCAGATTCATTTTTTCCTGCCTGATTTATAGATTTGTTTATTGTTTAATCAAAATCACTATTGAGCTTTTTCTAGATTTATTCACTGGAATTGTCTCCGCTTTTGGTGACAATTGCAGGTTTAATCTCTGAGCTCGAGAACATTAATATGTGACATACATAGGACTCGTTGTATTTTCCCTCGTCACTATAATTTGTCATTATATTCGTTGTACGGGGTTTCCAGATTCTAACTTCCACACCTAGGACTCGTTGTCTGTTTAATTTATTTGTTATTAGGTTTTCACCGCATTTAAGTTTCGTTGCATACGATTTCATATATATTTATATATATCCTTTATTTTGTTGACTATCAGGTACTGAAGATCGGTTGATGAGGCAGACTAGGCCTTTATTAACTTTGAACTGGTTTACCGGCTATTAATGGAAGCCTAGTGCCAGGCAATGCCCAAATTGTAAGGTTAGGGCCGTCACAATTGGTATCAGAGCCTAAGGTTTTAACTTTAGTTCTTGATAAGCCTACAACTAAATTAGTTTGCTAACATGGACTTGTAGAGTTAGGAACACCAATGAACTTAGTGTTGAAACCTTATGATCCTAACTTAGAGACTTAGTTGGGAAGCGAGTGAAAGTGAGACTTGGGAAATTTTGAAAAAACCTTAATTATATGCCATTTGATTGTATGAATTGTATGGTATTGATAGATATACGGTATAACTACTTCTACCGCTCTATTCACTTTTGTGGTTCACTTGAGGCACGATAAGTAAATTCGAAAAGATAGACAATAGATTTACCATATTATGAAAATCGATAATAAAGAGGATTGATGGTAATGATCAATTTATGGATATGTGTAAAGCATGTGGATACTGAAGTAAACTAAAAAGTAATAGATTTCAATATATTAAATTGGAACTAGTTACGAGAATTGAGTCAGAAGTGGGGACTAGTAGAGAACGTAGAGTTTGAAGATTTTAAGTTGTCAAATTTAGAGAAATTTTTGACACTAGTCAACTTTGAATCACTTGGTACTATGTTGACATTTCCACGACTGTCTTAAGTATGTAAATCTGAGATAAGTATTCAAGGACATCTAAATTATGTGTAATTTCTTATTCTAAGAAATGTAATTATGTTAATGGAAATATATATTACACTCTAGTATAGAGAATAAAATGAAGCACTAAAAAAATCTACAATTCAAGCAACCTAAAAACCTTGTTGAATGATGGATGTGCAGCGAACAGTTTTGAATACCTTGGTTATGATCGATAGTCCCACCTTCTTATTTGTCCATAAGGTGTAAATTATGTTAGGACTGACCTTGATCCAAGTTAGAGCGTACAAAATGTGTAGTACATAGTCGAATGACGTAACCATAACCCGACTTAATAGAATAAGGGAATTGTCAAATAAAAAAATAAAAAATTGTATGATGAGCGAGTTAATGCTGACTCTAAGGAAGCCAAGTGTTGAGATGACTTGACAGTTAATAAAGAAGGCATGTACGGACTCCTCTAGCTTTGACGAAAGCTCTAGAGTAGTAGTGCTTGATTAGAAGCCCAAGTAACTCCACTTTAGTGACACTATTCGTTTATAGTCCTAGGGTTTGTGAAGTCGACCACCACTTTTTGGGACTTATGAATGAATTAATTTTTATGGGCAGATGTAGAGTCTGCATATCATTCTAGAGGTTAGAGGCCACCTAAGTATTAATCCTACGAGATTGTACATATTAAGATTCTCACATATCTAAAATTGGTTCAAATGCGTTAGTAACCGTACTGAAGGGAATTTTCGTGCGAGTAGTGCGTGTTGTAAAAAAAGGTATAATTAATGGGAGTGTGTAAAGTTGCTAAGACAAGAGTAAATCAACTGAAAAAAAACTAATGATAGAAAAGGACGAGCACTTGTGAATAGTGTGAACAAGTTGCTCGAGAAAGAACCTGTAGATGGATGGGGCTAGGTTTCTTTAAGGTTTTGAAGGACACCTATCATGCTTTGGCGTTAGGATCTTTCGAGACTCTAATTAAATGATGTTATTAAACTTGAGTACCATGACATGTCCTAAGATTGATGATAATTTAAGGGTTGACTAACTGACAACTCTAAAGAAAGGTTATTTGATTGGGGAAAGTGAACTTAATGGACATGTTTGAAGCATGATTTTTCAAATGCTTGGAGAATAAGCATATTTAGATTAAGAATTAACACAATAAAAAACTCCAAGAACTAAAATTGTTGTTCAGATAATCTAACATGATCATTGAATTTCACGATTGAGGATGCTTAGATATTATCATACGCTAATTGCCCAAGTCTGCTTATTCTTTTTCTACTTTTATCGAAAGAGTTGCAGTACAACTGAGCCAATTATATATATGGAGCCAAGATGGTGAGTTGGATTGTGTGCCAGTATCCATTATTTTAGATTGCGATCCTTACATTTATTGCCAGATTGTGGTAGGATTTTCTTTTACTACTAGGGTGTGGTGGGGTTAGTGACATTGATGGGCACTATACTACATCTAAGTATGGCTTTTTAGTCTGACGGTTATACTACGTGATTGATCTAAATTATAGAGGTCAGGATAATGTTTGTATTGTGAATTCGGAAATAAGTGAGGAAGATTGTTTGCCTCTATGCATGATATAAGTATAACTTTCGCGGTTGAGCTCAAGTTGTAAGGCTCCATTTGAGAACCTATGAGAGAGGCTTTGTAATTCTTTGGTAAGTAATGATATTGAGAAAGTGAATTCGGTGATTAATTAAGAATCACACAGAGGAAGCCGAATAGATTAGAAGATAGTTGGATTGGCACTAGATAAATGATTGGTCATATGAACTATTATAAGAGAGCATACAGGTTAAGATGTAAGGAAATCATAGAATAAAAGTGAAAAGAAGTGCCACTCAAACATTATTCCTATTTAATCTAGTCAGGTGCGTAACATCCTTCTAATTTCGAGGACGAAATTTTCTTTTTGGTTGGAAGACTATAACGTCCCGTGTTTTAAATTCGTTAATTAATCGCTAATCATAAATTATTAGTGGTCTAATACCTAATCAAGAGTCGTGGTAAGTCGAAGTGGTTAAATACTTATAAAAGAAAATAAATAAAATAATTTTAATTTTTGTTTGGCATACTAGTGCTGGTAGTATATGGTATGGCAAATGGTTTGGGTTAATTAAATTGAATTCGCGAGATGATGAGACCTTAGACTGAAATTATTTAAAATTGACTAAGTAAAATTCTAAACAAAGGCGTTGTGCGCTAAGTGTGTCTATTTTACAGTCATAAAGTGACCGAGACATATCTCTACTTTTATATCTATTTTTAAGTGTGTTATAATGACCCTAGATCTTAACCGTTGCTTCAATCGACAAAGAAATGGAGAGATGAGAAAATTATATAAAAAAAGAAAAAGAAAATATAAATTCATATTTATGTACACAACGCACAACAAAAAATAGGGGTTTTGTTTTCGTCACCAATACACACAATGCATAAGAAAAAGAAAGGCGACCATTGAGGGATTATGGATGGGCAACGCTGCTGGTGTGGACAGCCGGCGACGGTGGCGCTCCAGCAGGCGGATGGCACAGGCTGCACAGACATGCAACGAGCCTGCGAACAGCAGCGGCTCTAGGGAGCCTCTTACGCGGACGACCAGCAGCGGCAGCGACGCGGTGAATGACAAAGAGCAATGACGTGATGGCGGTTGCTCACAATGAGGAGGAAAAGAAGAAAGGAAAGAGAGAAAGAGAGATTCCTAGTTATATTGTGATCTTAAAATTGGAGTTGAGGACTCCATTGAAGGCATGGTGAGATTCTAAACCTAATTTAAATACAAATAAAAGTTGTTGATGGTTTTGGTCTGGATTAATTAAAAAGTGTGGTTCATGTCTTCTTTGATAATGGTTTTTGAACAACTCAAAGTGATTTGTCTAATTTGAGACTAATGTAGGTTGAATTAGGGGAAACCTCTTCCATTGTACACCAAGTGTTTGTAAAAATGCAAAAGAGAGTCTCTACCTATTATAAACAAAGTTCTAAAACAAGGATTGTGATTTTAATAGTAGACTTTGATTTGTAATAAATTTTTATGGATCCTTTAACTAAGGAATGAGTTGTAGGATTTGAAGAAATTCTCAAGAAATTATAGTTTTGTTTTTAATACATGCTTGGTTTAATTTAACTTGAAAAAGGTGTCTTGCATTGGAGAAAGGATTTGGTCATTATTAATGATTTGAACTTAGTTTCTCAGAACTTTAAGTTTTGTAAATGATTTTAAAAGGGAAATGAGCTCCAAATGTTGGAGGAAATGTTCAAAAGAGAGAATGACTTGTTTAAATAAGCATTTTAAGTTATTTAGTTCTACTTTTATCTTAAAAACCAAGAGAAGTAGAATTCTATGATTTTCAAGTTGTTGTAATGACTTTTGAGTCAAAGTATTTTGTTTTAAGTGGGCTTGGTTTAAATAAAAATATTTGAGTTGTAAACTCATTAAAATAGACTTTATATCTATTTGTGAAATATGGATGAAACTAATCGATTTATACGAGTCTTGATCTAAGTGCAGAAAGAAAAGAGATTTTAAATCATTTTTCTCAAAAAAGAACTTAACTTGTTCAAGTAATGAATTTCTTACAAAAATTGGTGAATTGAGGGTTCCAAGTCGAACTTTACATTTATGTAGTGATTTAGAATTCTTTTGGTCGAGATTAGTAGACTTGAATCTATTTAAGTAGGAAATCAGATTTTATGGTTCTTATCTTGTTTTGTTTCACTGCATTCTTATTTTACTCAAACCATTGGTTTTGATTTGAAATGTTAATTTTTGATTTTGGAGTCATGAGTGGTCTATGTTGGAAGTGAATAGTAGTGGTTTGGTAGGGTCAAACCTTTTGAAAACCATTTATTTAAGATAAATGAACTTAGAAGAGTTTGTAACGCAAATGCCTACATGAATAACTATAAATTTATTGTACTGGCACATGAAAGTAAGTTATGGTACTTGAAAATTATAATTGGTAGATTCATGAACCAAGGAATATTACGTTGATGTAGCAATTGGTCTTTAACGAAATAAATATATTCTAAACAACTTTGTTGTACATACGATGAATGTAGATGCGCAAGGACTCAACAAGGCTATTCGAATGATCGGTTTGACGTGGCAATTTAAGCGATTGTATTGTATGTAAACTAGTAAGAAATCCAAAATTAATTCTTTTCCTTTTCTTGCATATTTTGGTGGAAATGATACATATTGTTTGGCTCACTGTTTACTAGGGTCTAAAGTGGTCGAATTGAGTCGCTGTTTACTCGTGCGTTGAGCATCCGACTCGCGCTCGTGGCTCCTAGATGAGACTGAATCCTCTGAGTGAGCATCCATCATATGTCGTGGCTATTCATAGAACTTTAAGAATCCTATAGCGGCTGAGCATTCGGTTGTAACTGTGGCTCCTTTTGGAATTTTCTCAAGCTGCATGTCAAGTGAGCCAGCAGTGTCGAATAGATTAGGTGCAACTGAAGTGTACTTGGTCCAGCCGTACCAATATTTGACACTTACCCATAGTCAAGTGGCTTTGAGCCCACATTTAGAGTGTTAAAACCGCTTAGGCGCCTATCCTTTGCTTTTAGGTCACTTGGTCTCTATTGTTGACCATTTTAGTTTTTCTATTATGTGTTTTATTGTTCTATTTAGCTTCATTTCTTTCCTGCATGATTCATAGACTTTTTTATTGTTTAATTTTGTCGAACTTATTCTGGATTAACTCATTGGAATTGTCTCCACTTTTGGGGAAAATTACAAGCATAATCTCTGAGCTCGAGAGCATTGATGTGCGACATACGTAGGTCATTTGATGTATATATATATTGCAATTGTTATATTTTCATAAATGAGTTTTCGGGTTGAGAGATACATTTATTTTCCATCGTCACTATAATTTGTACATTCTATCCGTTGTGCGGTATTTCCACATTCTAAGTTCCACACCTAAGACTCGTTGTGTGTATAAATTATTTGTTATAAGGTTTTCATCGCATTTAAATTCTGTTGCATATGATATATATATATATATATATATATATATATATATATATATATATATATATATATATATCCTCTATTGTGTAAGCTATCAGATTTTGAAGACCAGTTGATGAGGCTGATTAGGCCTTTATGAACTACGAGCTAGTTTATCGGGGGTTAATGGAGGCCTAGTGCCAGGCGGTGCCCGAATGGTACGGTTGGGTCCGTCACAGATTGGTTACAAGTTTTTTAGATTAGTATGAAGAATTTGAGTTTATCTCTGATATGTATACTCAGGGAGACTATGAAAATGGCTAGAGAGCTTCGAAGCAACTCTCCTACTTCGCTCCTACTTTTTTTTTTTTTTTTTCATTCCTTTGCTCTAGGTTAGTTTTATTATTTATGTTTGAAGATACTTTGAAGCTTTGATTTATATTAAGGTATTTATTCATTCATTATTTCTTTTTATGCTAGTTATGCGTTGTTTATTTCTAGCATGAGTGAGTAGTCTATTGCTAGATAGTTATAATTAAGAAATCATCTACTCAATGCTTTAAATCTATTCATACATGTCAATCACGAAATTAACAAATTGTTTTTGCGTCTTACAACTAAAGGAGATAAGTATTGCATGCATAGTTGCAAATGTGTTCTGTGGTATTAAGATTTTGAATCTATGTCTATAATTATTGACAACAATTTTAGAAGTAATAACTTGGATTAATCTATAGAGGATTTCATGAGTGAATGTTCTAGGTGATTGTGTTCTAAGTTATTTATTATGCGGCTTCGCTAATATTAGCTTAGATTTTGCATAATCTTCATTGAACTTAATACTATCATATTTCTATGGTGTTGCATTATATCCAATGGATAGGTTTACAATAATAAGATTATGACATTTCTATTGAATTAAGGAAAACTGGGAGGTGGTTGAAGGCTATCAACCTATTATGAAGTGAGGTTTAATGATTCCAAGATTCCATGTTTTATGATTATAACTATGACGTAAAGTGATATTATATTCTAGTGTTTGAAAGTAATCCTAATATATTATATTGTTTAGTGGAGATTTATTTAGATGTTTGTTTATTTATATTGAAGTGCATTTGAATATTGTTCAATTTAGTTTGAATTTGATTTGTTTAGATTAATTTAGTTAGTTTGGTTATTTAAGTTAGTAACCATAATTATTAGTTATTTAAAAATTTAATTCTTGTTTAACTAAATTAATTAAGTTAATAAAAACAAGAAAAAGTTACTTTCCTTTGAGATTTTGAAAATCCTTATGGAGATGATATTCCATTTACCACTACTACAAGTTAATAGTAAAACACATAAAATTATTCTGCACGCTCGACACGTGTCACCAGACATGCAGAAAATGCAAAGTTGGAGTTTTAATTCTAGTTAAATTGTAATGTAGGGTTTCTAATTGTTATTAGTGAGTATAAATAGGTATTAGTAGGGTGGCAAAATGTGCCGGTCCGTTTGGCCGTTTTTGTCCGGTCCGTTTTAAACGGGACCGGACAATATTTTTTTAACAAACATACGGGACTGGACAATTTTTTGTGTCCGTTTAAAAATACGGGACCGGGTTCGGGGCAGAAATTTCAAAAAAACGGGTACCCGTTTGTGATTAATTTGAAGGGCATATAAGTAATTTCACAATGTATTTAAAGTTTTTAACTTTTATGGATTTATGATTTATCATTTTAACTCATCTGTCGTCATCTCCCAGATTCTCCCTCAACACCAACGGCTCGTCCCGAATCTCCCGATCTCCTCACTCAACAAACAAACCCTAACGCCTCCGCCTCACTCCGCCTCTCACCGTCTCTCACCGCCTCACGGTCGTCTCTCACCGCCTCACGGTCGTCTCTCATCGCCTCGCGTTTCACGGCCACGCACCGCGGCTCACGGCCACGCACGGCGCGCCTCCGTCCGTCTCTCTCTCTCTCTCTTCTCACGCACGGCTCGGCTCCGCCGTCTCTCGCCTCGCACGATCGCACTCCCGAGTGTCACTCTCTCTGCCTCCGTCGCTCTCTCACTCTCTCGCTCACGCACGGCTCGTCGGCCGTCGTCGTCTCTGCCTCGCTTCACATCGCACTCCCAGAGTCTCACTCTCTCGCCTCCGTAGCCTCTCACTTTGTCAAAACGGTTCGACCTTTTAGGGTTTCTCAAACGTTTATGAACCTTCGCTTCTCTCAATTCATTCCTAGTTTATGTTAGGGTTTATCGACGAATCTTTAAATCTCGTTGTTGTATGTGTGTGCTTTACTCTCAATTTGATCTGAATTGCACTCTTTAGTTGAATACACATGCTTAATTGATGAGGCGCGCACCACTTGTTTGATGAATTGCTTCTTTGAGTCTTGATTTTAGTAGTTCGGTTTTCGCAACGTGGTTCGATTCCTGGAAGTTGTTCATTGGGAGTTAGTTTCAACTAGGGCACTAGTTGTGATTGTGCGATAGGAAATTGATAAATAAAATATTTAATCATATTTTAAAAAAAAATCGGGCAAAACGGGTCCCGTATGTTTGTAAAACATACGGAATTTGGACAAAAAATAGTGCCGTTTTAAAAACGGGACCGGGACCAGGACACCAAATTTAATCATTTTTGAAATGGGTGTCCGATCCGTTTTTGTCCGTTCCGTATTTTTGCCACCCTAGGTATTAGGACGTGGTAAACACAGCATATACCAACTATTAGCCACCATTAGAGTAATTTAGTATAGGGTTTACTTTGAATTTGAGTATTAAGGAGTTTATGTGAAGAAAACATTGAAGACTTCAAATTTGCAATTCAAGTTTGGTTTCGTTGATTAATTCAAGGTAATATTTATATTCATCTTTAATTTGTAATGATTGTCAATATAAATTGCGATATGTGTGTTTCAATGAAGTGTGAGTAGTCTATTTACCTTCGGGATCAATTGATCTTATGGTTTGAATGTTATACTTTGAAAATGAATAGAAAGTAAATATAAAAAATGCAATGGTTAGAATTTGTATTGATTTTGAGTGTAATGCTTTATATATCTTGATCAAGTGTTTCATGAACTTAGGCTTTAAGACTTATCATGGCTATTGAAGCGTTTAATCCAGACATGAATGGTACAACCGCAAAATATACAACATCGATAGATAGTGGTTGATTAGGGAGGCACATATAGTAAACTTAGTCGGTTATGAATATAATGCTTTGGGACTTAAAGCAATGTGGAGCTTACATTATTTGCACCGATTGGTGAAGTTCTAGTTTGCACATTAATATCTTTTCCGTCATAACAGTGGGTTAAAGTGGTTTGAAGGAAATCTGTCTATTCTAATTAAGCATTGCACACAACATATTAAGATATAAAAGTAGTTGAAAAGCATAGTATTAAATTACCTAGGTGAAGTTGTGAACTAAGATATCCTTAATATAAGAGCTCAAGTAAAGTTTAAATTGATTTGTTAGATTAGTTTATTTAGTAAAAAGCCAATTAAAAAGTGATTTTTTTAGCAATAGTTCAAAGTTAAATAGGTAAACCACAAGCGTAAATACCTTTCCTTGATGACGATATCTTTCATCAACGTAAGTTGATTGCATTATTAGTAAAAGCTAGCCGTCATACTTGCGACACGTCATCAAGTTTTTGGCACCGTTGCCAGGGATAGGTTGCCATTAGTATTACTTAGTTAGTTTGAATAGTTGCTAAGTTATATTGTTATTATTAACATGTGTGTCCATAGCGCCAAATTGTTATTATTAACATGTGTGTCCATAGCGCCAACATATGTGGCCACAGTGCCAACCATGTTTTGTAGGTTTTTCATATATTTCTTCTCGTTTTTTTTCATTTCCATCCTTTATACCTTAATTAACCGAAAATGCAATAATACCATGAATTAGAACTCATTTAGGGATATTTATACTAAATCTAATATTAAATTGACCCTATATATACGTGTAATTAAACACTTATCACATATCTGCATACCCCCAATCTTATCCGAAACCTTTTCCTCAAGGTTTAAGAAAGTAGGACAAATAATACACATTCTGATAGAAAGAGTGAAATATAATAATGGAAGATAAGAAAATGTAATGAATGAGAAGAAAAGAAATAAATATACAAAAAGCTTAAAATGTAGGCAAAATATGTGTTGTGTAATGATATTACAAAATTCCATCATCATCATACTGTATCGCCTCCAAATATATTACAAAATTGATTAGTATCAAGTTTCTCAATACCGTTCTCAAATAGATACAGAGATAATAAAATAAACTCTTAGAATCATTAGAGCTGTCATACTGCTGCTCACTCTATTGTGGAGTTAGACACGTTGTATGATAAAGAGTATGCACTCTCTGTGTAAAATATGAAGAAGTGGTTCCATACTCCTCATGGGCTCGGTAAACTAGGTAGCCCATAAGTATGATGAATAGATTGTCCAGAATCGAGGGAGCTAGCTCATTAGGGTGATAATGTACTTGTTGATGTCACATCGCCTATGGTACAAGAAAAAACTAATCACCCTATGAGTATGGAGAATCATCTCCTTAATGGACATCTGTCTTGGTACTCCCTTTAATGGTGGTGGTGCTGACGAAGATGCTCCTTTCCTCCTACTGACATGTATCAAGCATGTACAATAAATTTCTCTCATTTATTATACTTTTAATATTTTGTAGTAGTGGTAAGTGGGAATCGACCCTACATGAATTTTGCAAATTCCTTAAGAAAAAAAGTTTATTATTTTTATTTTTAATTTAATTTAATAAAAACCAGAATTTAAATTAATATTTTTAGATATAAAAATCAACTAAACTAACTAAACTTACTTAATTAACACAAATCAAGGTCACAAAATTTAAAGCAATTCAATTCAATAGAAATCAATATAAAATAAACGTCTTAACAAACCTCCTAAATAATGAAACTTCAATCCATTTTGCATCCAAACATGTTACTTCAATTACAGAGTCATGAATATACTTTATAAAGTATCCCAGATCATTAAACAGTAACCACAAGTTAGTAAACAACCTTCAGTCAGCCTTTTGTTCTCCTTATACCGGTGAAAAAGTCACGCTATAATGTTATTGAGCTAACCCCTTTGAACACATAAAAGCATTAAATCCCCGTAATAATTCTGTACTACATTTATGAAAACTTCGAAGTACTAAATCTAACTCACTCGGAAAGCCACTTCAACATTAGATTTAGATCTCAAATTCACCTAGGATATCTAAACGATCATACCTTTAAAACAATCCTAGTTACTACTTTAAATTAGATAATGAATCAAAACATCACAATACACATTGGACACTATGCAAATAGCACAAAGATTCATGATTGCAATCTGTAAACAACAATCTATTAAATTAGTGAATTAAAGAATACGATCAATTTAAAGCATTAAACATATATTCATCATATCATGACTACATTGCAAAATGGATCTAGTTCATGCTTGGAGTTTTATTTAGATTAACAACTACTCACTCATGATAACAAATAATACCATGACATAATCATTAAAAGACATAATTAAAATACCTTAATAATAATTTTAGTCTTCGATCTTTTCCAAAAGCAATAAAAATAATAGAGAATGGCCTCCAAACTAAAGCAAAAAGTGTAAAACTATCAAACGACACTTTCATAGTCTAGGGTTTTTATTTATAGTATATTAGGTAATACATATCTTAAACCAACTTATAATCACTATTGTAATCTAAAATCCTCGAAATTGTCAATGCGATTCCTCATCAATTCTTGTTTAAGTTGAAATGATGGGTAAATCCATGAAATCGAAGTCCTTGTTTCTACCAATTTGAGTAGTGATTCTAGGAAGATAGGAATCGCTGGAAAATTGTAGGGTATAAAATTCAATTTTTCCTTGATTCCTTGGTGATTCTTCGTGCAATCTTTTCACACGGTAAATTCTTTCATTTTCTTCCAATTTTCCTTCATTTCCCTAAGTAATCCAATTATCACCTGAAATATCAAAATAAAAAAAAAGAAAAACCTGTATAATATAGTCTTTTACATCTACAATCATCTTAAAAAAATACTATAAAATATGTCTAATTATTGACTTGTCAAATACCCCCAAACTCCGCACTTTGCTGTCCCGAGCAAAGGAATACTCTCAATCAAATTCTTTTTTCTTTTGTCATTTTGATTTCATGATTATACATTCTTATCTTTGTGTAGAAATTTTCATTAAATATAAACATATTACGTTCATAAAATAAAAATCATGATAGAATATAAAGATTTAAAGAACAATACCATTTTTATGACAACCTCAACCTCTAGTTATGCAACACACTTCAGAGTTCATAGTTAACCAATCACTGAGGTCAAATCACTACATAGGTTTTCTTAATCTCTACTGACCAGCATCAAGCTTACAATGACTAATATACAATCTTAAGATACAAAAATCACTTAATGAATATCATTTTCAAACAATATTTAAAATATCACCACAATTGTGGGCGATAGAAAATTTTTAATCACCAATAATCATCATTTCATATCCATTTGTTTAAAATTTGAAACAAGAGATAATTCACTCGACTTAGCTATAGAAACTCGAGCTAAATCTTTTATTTATTGAGTTTTTCATAAACATCCTTCCATTTTTCTATATTGCTTTTTCTTTCTTTTTCTTTTATCATATGTATATTCTTTTTCTTCATAGTGTACTCCTACAGTTCTCTACTCCATTTCTTTTGGAATCCGTTTATTTTATTTATGGGTTTTTCTCTCATTTTTCCCACCACTAGATTCCGTGCTCGATTTTCTTTGGAATCTGTGGGCCTCTCTATTTTTTCCTTATAAACTCTTGTTAGCTCTTCTCATTTTCATTATAGTCAAGGAAATATTCTTTCCAACTAAGTAAAGATTATTGGCTATTTTCCGATTTTTCTCCTCAATTGTGGCATAAACTCTTTCATTATATTATATAAATAAAAAATACTTGATCAATAACTTTTGTATAACAAGATTCTTAAAACTTTGTCTTGTTTATCTTGCACTTTCGTTTCGATCTTCTTCCCATTACAATGTCTAACACAAAGCAATCAATCCCCTCTAAACTCCTCTATTGCATACACAATCTAGGTTAAGTCACATAGGGGTATAATGATTTATTTATATCATAATTTTTTTCGATTTTCATGGGTAATAATGATATATCACTTCTATTTAAATCCAAATTATATTCAAATAACATTTCTAACTAAATAAATGAAAATGAAGAAATGTTACTTAATTGTGGAAAACTTGAAAAACTTTTAGTCAAATAAATTCTACCTCTCGAGTCTTCCATACTTGGCTCTTTTTATAGTTCACTTCACCTACATACCTCCAAACTCATTCCAAACCTCGTCATTAAGGTTTGAAAATTAAGTCGAGTTTTAAAAAAAAACACATACACCTGGTGAAACATAAAAGAATTTAATATGAATAATAAATTGTATTTCAAAATTAACAATAAACATCATATAAAAGGGATATACAATGTAGAAAAGCATTTATTCCTCGTTAAAGGTTCAAACAGAGTTCATCTTTCACACATACAAGCAAATATTATAGAAATTACAATGTACTCTGCGCAAAAGTAAATTCATCGTCAGTCTCTTTAGTTGCATCGTCATTTCTTGTTGTAGTAGGTTGTCAAGCGTAGCTATTAGCAGGGTTACAAACTCTCGATGGTGATCCCAACTGCATCGAAGGAACGTCGATGATCCTACTAGGATCTAGTAAACATTCCATCTTCCACTTTTTCGACGTGGAATGGTGGCATGCTAGAGTTCTTTCATTCTCGTCTAACATCTCGTGATTCCACAATATTTGCTTCTCATTGTGCCAAAAAACCGAAAATAAATATTTAAAAATCCTTTCCTTTTAGTTTTTACTGTATATGTAGAATTGCTCTTTGCCACTAGAAAATTTACTAGAGCCATCAGACTCGCAGCTTGCCTCGCTTCTTCTTGTGTGCTTGCGTAGATTCTCTACCTAATAGTCCGATCTTCGATCTTAGATCTTCTTATCTTGTTGATCTCTTTCTCTCTTCTGAATCATCTTATCATCGTAAATGTAGCATTTTTGATGGTCCTCTGAGGTAGCACACCTAATTCCCTTCAAGGAAACCAAACTTGGCATTCATACATAGTTGAGTGATTAAAAGTGGGAATGGTAGGCCGCCATGCTTCACAGTCTTCATTACCTGTCTCATTGCATCGTGAATTATGTATCCAATGGCATCTGATCTTCGTAACAATGTGGTGGAGTAGAGCGGCTTTATGGTTCTTCATTTCGGAATATTGTGTAGTGGGCTATGGGCAACGTCTATGATGTAGCTACAATAATTGGTGGTTCTCCTAAAATTATTAGTTTCGATAACCTTTGGGTTAGCATATAGATCGAGAGCAAATCACCTTCTAGGAATTACCTCTAAGGCTTTTTGAATTCATTTGGGTGGGTAAACTTCCTAGGGGATTTAATTTATGTAGGGATAATCCAAATTCCCTTTAACTCTTACATCCGAAAGTCCATAATGTATGTTCAGAAACCTCAGGAGCAATATAAATATTCATTCCTTGAACAATCTCGTCTTTATGATTTCCACTCACATATCTATTCACGTAGAATTGGGAAAATTATTCTGAGCTTCCCATCTGTAATCTACCTTTGTAATCCCTAAGAAGATGTTCCCACTCTCTTTCTCGTATGATGCTCACAATTTTGTCTTCTTATTTGTTCACATTTTGGATTTGGAGTCCTCTCTCGGGTATGATAACTCTTTTCATTTCTCGAAGGTATTTATTTTGTGCTTTGAGACTAACAAATCTCTTTAATTCATAAGGGATTTGTGCGCCCATATCTAAGTGGTCAAATTCCTCATTAGAGTTAGACAAGGATTATGGTCTCAATTCAATCCTAGTAGGTCTTCATTCACCAATACTAATTCCTCTGGGATGGATGTATACTTGTTTGCTCGAGTGGTTCTTGGGTTTTTCTACCATAACCCCTTTTTCTTTCTCTTGTGCACTACTCTTACCCCTTCTACTACCTTGTCTCGTCATAACAGTCAAATAACTATTATGAATCAGTAAATCAAAATCATGTATTTGATACAAAAATGGACTAAAGGCGGGTAATTTGTTGAAAATCAAATTGCTATCAAGAAATTTGAGAAGATTATGCAAAAAAAAGTGATTTTTTTACAAAACTTATTTGAAAATTATGGGAGTGAAGAATATGAGATTAAATATATTGAATGGTCTTTAAAAAACTTGTATATAACACCTTTAAATTTTGGAAAATTCAATTTCTAACATTTTCTGAATATTCTTCCAATATCTCTATAATTTCAAAAAACGTGGAATTTGTAAACCAATAATCACCACTGTTGCGATACACAATGCAACATAATTCATTTGATGTATCGAATTGGAGTTCAACAAAAAATTATGACATCGCTTGAAGAATTTTCACAAATCCAAAAAAAATAAAAATTTCATATAAATAAAAGGCTAAGATTGTGATGTTTACCTTCTCGAGAGTGAATCTCTCAACATACGCACTCTTAAACTTATTTAACCTAATATTCTAAGCTCCAAGCCGAATTTCTTAAACTGTAGCTTATCTCTACTTTCATAAATTCTATTGTTTTAGTGATGAATGATTCTTCTTAGAGGTGGGAATAACTTCAATACATTAAGATTTGAGCTTAAGAGGGTTGAATCTAGGCAAGAAATCGTTCGTGAATGAGGAGGTGTGATTGTTTAGATGTGGAGATGGCTTTGTGAGGTTTGCGATTCGGTTCTATTTTAAAAACCTAAAATTATGTCTAACGATTCCTGTGTAAGTGGAATCGCTAGGAAATCACTGAGCAAATCGGTGGATTGTGAGACATCATTTCCACCATTTTGAGCAACAATTCCTATACAAATGCAATCACTGAGGAATCGCAAAAACTAAATTTGACTTCAATTCACTAGTTAATGCTACAAAATTTGCCAATGATTTTCAGTGTTATTTGGAATTGTTGGGGATTCGCTAGGCCTAAATTTTGCTGTTTCGCAATTTAATTTTATAAGTAACTAATATACCCGTGCTAAAAGTGAATGCAAATGTAAGATTGACTGAAAAATTCAAAATTCTCATAAATTTAATCATGATATGTACGAAACTAATAGTTTTGTTAATGAAATAGATAAAAAGACAAATAAGCAAGTTTATAATGCGAACTTGCATAAAGGCCATAAAAATAAAATAAAAACTCAATCATCCCCCTATCTATTTGAAGCCCTTTTGGAATGTGACTTCCAAAAATAATTCCAAAATAGAGTTGGAAAGGAGAATAAAAATAAACTATACCAACGTTAGTTGTCCTACTAAAAGCTGAAATAACTAGAATAAATAACGAATATGGGTTGCCTCCCATAGAGCATTGTTCTTTATAGTCATTTACTCGACTAATAGAGGAATCAGTCTTTATTAAGTGTGAGTGAAACAATATTTGCTTTAAGTGGTTCCTCATTAAGAATGTCTTCACTAGGGTCTACAAAAACATCCGTCATCATTAATCTCAGCACCATCATTAAACTGCCCTTCTGTCATATCGTCACAAAGTTCTTTCCCATTTTTGAATGATTCTACTTCATCAGTCATCCTTAGTGTAACTATATGCTCACGTACGTCGATTATAGCTTTGACAGTATATAAGAATGGTCTACCTAATAATATCTGATTATGTGAGGTGGTTGTTGGCATTACTAGGAAATTTATAGTGATGGTAAGCGTACCAACTCGTACGTGCACATTCTTTGGTACACCTAATGAGACAATATAAGTGCCATTTGGCTTGTTCACCATGATAGAAGGTTTGCAATGAATCCTCATTTTTCTTAAAAGAAACCAATGTTCAAGCATAAGATTCATATCGACTCTTATATCGAGTTGGACTCCGTAGAATGACATCTCATTGACTTGTATGTTAAGGTAGGTGTGCTTATGGATCATCTCGCTAAGATTTTTTCGAGATTTCCATTTTTAGCAAACTCCTCGAAATCTGAGTCATCCATGTCGCACTCGAATAGGTCTCTGGCGGATTGTTTCTCTTTTTGTAATTTTGTATTATTCTTTCTTCTTAGTGTTTGAGCAATCCATATGTTGAATGTTTCATCAAAATTAATGATTACGATATGCTCCTCCATGGTGTTCAATTCATCCAGTGGGCTATCAATCTGTGTCATATTTAATGATCTCAATATTTTATGAGAAAGAATTTTCATGGGAAGATTTTAATATATGACCATTAACTTTAAAGATTCTCCTTGTTTCTCTACTTTCTATCTCTGTAAAACCTTGGGGAAATATGAGTAGCTATAAAATGTCCCATCCATCTTGAACGGAGGTTTCAAGGAAATAATTTAAGATGTGTAATGTCTATTTCCCAATCATCAAATACTTCGCAAAAAAAAAATGACACAAGGGCATTTGATTTTTATGTCCTAAGTATTTGGTTCTTTGACAATTTGAACAAGATTTTGTTTAAACATAACAATTGTGGAATAAAGTAGGCCAAAAGAATTTTGAGTCTAATATTACATGTTGTACGATGTAGACAAAAATATCCTCCACAAGCATAAGTATGGTAATGAGCCGTTGGGATATGTACCATAGGCTAATTTTGTAACCGTTGTTTAACTATTATGAGTAGATGCATGTTTCTTTTATAATAGTATCCATGAATAATTATTATGTTACTTTAAACGTCCCTAGTCAGTTATTATTTGGGAATGATATTAAATTATTACTAGTATGAGTCTTGATTGATAGTCATGTGATGATTATGCGCATACGGATACAGATCAAGATAATAGTAGTTGGGAATGAATGCTAGACCGACCCGTTATAAGAACACTACATGGTCCATGTCATAAGTGCTTCTCATGATAGTTATATCATGTAGTCATTTGACATGAGATCATTAGAGACTTTAACGTTAGGAGCACAATGATTTGAAAAAACTAAACGTCATCTTTAACTAGATGCTTATTGAAAGTTGTGATTGCTCATTATCCGATTAATGTGTGGATGTCGTGTGATCAAAATGGAATTTTTCCATCTCTTTTAGAGATAGATATCTTTTGGGCCCCTCGATATGTTAGACTGATAAATGGCCATGTCTAATGAATTGATTAGATCAATGTCACTTGACTATTTCAGTCTACTGGAGAACAAGACTAGTAAATTGAACTAAAAGGGTGACATTTCATGTCTTATGTGCAATCAAAAGATATCCCGTGACAAAAGGATACGATATACACTATCTATTAGGTTGTATCAATTTATCGATCTTCGTACAACTTAGGTAGTCATAATGTCTTGCTAGAGGTCACTTATAATTTTTACGCCGAAAAGGGTTTTGGTTCACTGCCAATGTTGTATGAACCTATTGGGTCGCACACAAAGAACGGATTTGCGCGAATTAAAATTGTCTAGGTTGATAAATTTTATTTGATATAATTCATTTTGAAGGTTCTCATTAAGTGTCCTTGTTTGACTAGGATTCAAAACTCTCCTACATTTCTAGTGTGACAAGAAATTTTTTTTCTTGGTAAATCCTATTTTAAATAGGACTCGAATTTGAATTATAGTATGACTTTAATTTTTATTAGAGTTTAGATAAATTATAACTCTTGTTGGATTAGTAATTGAAGATTATCTTTGACTCTATCCTTTTTGGTGTTGAACTGTACCTATATTTGGAGTCTACGAGATGGAGTTCTTTTACAACTCGACCTATTGTACTATAAATAAGGCATTAGGGTCAGTTGTCGTAAAGATTTTTCTATATCATTTTTATGATAATTTATGCCCTAGAATTTTTTGCGCTGGCACTTCGAATCGTGATCGTCCATTCGTGTGTGGATTTCTAATAGAGGACGTTTGTCTCTAGCAGAGTCTTAAAGGAATCTATCAACACCAAACAAGGCATCTTTAGAGTTATTCTTGTTAAGGTATGGCTTTTCACTCTAGAATCAGTATGATCTTGGTTTGCGTATGACACGAGTCGAGCGTACACAATAGTTTCCCATATTTTCCTATTATTTGTAGTAGTGGTAAATGAGATATCTTCTCTAAAGGGATTTTGCTTATCTCTTCAGAACTAAGGCTACCCTAAAGTTTTATTGAATTTAATTTACTTTAATTTAACTAATCTAATCAAAATGAGAATTAAACACTATCAATCTAAAAATGAAACAATCAATTAATTAAAATAATTAACTATAAGCAATTTAAATTCAATAAACTAATATAATGCAATTCAAACAAACAATCGAGAAATCAATATAAATTAAATACCTAAACAATACATCTTAGAAAATGATATATAAACCATCATATCCTAAATCATTAAACTCTAAGCACAACAGGTTGATAGCCTTTAGCAAACTATCGACTTTCATATATTTAATAGAAATAAGCCATATCATTACCTTTGTAAAACAATAAACTAGATATACGATAGCATTAACACTCAATAAACGTCATACCTTCTCCAAACTAAATAAAAACTGGAATTATGCTAGTTAATATATAATATAGAACACAATTACCTAGAACACCCACCCTGGTAATTTTTCCCTATGGTTTAATCCTAGTTACTACTTCTATAATTGTTTTCAACAATCATTGACATGGATTCAATTACCCTATATTAAGAAACATATTGGCCACTATGTACTCAATACAAAGAATCATTAGTTGTAACATGCAAATACAACTTAACTTATTAAAACAGTGATTGACGTGTGTAATTGGTTTAAAGCATTAAACACATAAATTATGCATTAACTAAAATGATGAACAGTTTCGACACGTGTTGAGTGTGCCTAGTAGTTTCTCGTATTTTCCTATTAATTGTAGTAGTGATGAATGGAATATCGTCTCCACAAGAATTTTTCAAATCTCTATGGAAAAATTTTTTTTCTTTTGTTTTTATTAACTTAGTTAATCTAATTAAACCAGAATAAAAACAATAAATAACTAATTTTTTTAAAATACTAACTTAATTAACCAAATTAACTAACTTAATCTAAACAATTCAACTCAAACTAAATGAAACAATACTCAAATTCAATCTAATTTAAATATCTTAAACAAACACCTAAACTAACTCTCACTAAACAATGTAATATAAATGGATTACTTTCAAACATTAGAACATAACATCAATTCACACTATAGTTATAATTATATCGTATAGAATCTTGGAATCATTAATCCAATTTCATAAGAGGTTGATAGCCTTTAGCCAACTATGGATTTTCCTATTCAATAGAAATGCAACAATCTTATCATTGTAAATCTATCTAGTGCATAAAATGCAACACCGTAGAAATACGATAGCATTAGACTCAATAAAAATCATGCTTAATCTAAGCCAATATTAATCGAAGCTGCATAATAAACAACTTAGAACACAATCACCTAGAATATCCACTGAGAAAAAAGCACTATAGGTTAATCCTAGTTACTACTTGTATAATTATTGTCAATAACTATAGAAATAGAATCAAAATCAAACTACCACATAATACATTTGCAACTATGTATGCAATAATTAATCTTCTTTAGTTGCAATACACAAAAACAACTTGTTAAATCTGTGATTGACTTGTATGAATAGATTTAAAGCATTAAGTTCATGATTCTTTAATTAGAACTATCTAGTAATCCAATATATATATATATATATATATATATCTGGGGTTTGTTTAAATTGATAGACTACTCACTCATGCAAGAAATAAACAATGCAAATATATAATTAAAAGACCTAATGAATAAATAAATAAATACCATAAACTAAATCAAAGCTTCAATGTATCTTCAAACATCAAGTAGAAATATAGAATAGGCAATAGAAATAATTTAGAGCAAAAGGAAGATAGTCATTTCGAAGCTCTTTGGCTTTTTTTATAGTCTCCGTACATATACATATCGTAGATAAACTCAAATTCTTCATATTAATCTAAAAAACCCGTAACCGACCGCAATGATTTGTCAGCGATTTCTAAGTTGTACACAAATCGCTGAGTAAATCACTGGAAAGTGTGCTCCACAAATTTAGCTGGAGATTTCTAGTTCATTCTCTAATTTGTTGTGGATTAACTGGTTTTTTCTTGCTGCCGATTTAGGTGGCAATTCTTAGGTTAAACACAAATTGTTGGCTAATCACTGCACTTCTTTTCTAAGTGACTGTTTTGCTCTTCTTCCTATTTTTCGTCCATTTCTTCATTTTCCTATTTAAATCCCAAAATCAAAAAAATAAGAGAATACCTAGTGTAACATCATATATATATAATTAACCTAAATTGCACTATAAAATGTGTTTAATAATTGACTTTTCAAATACCCTCAAACTCAGCTCTTTCTTGTCCCGAGCAAATGAATACACTCGATCATATTCTCTTTTCATTTCTTATAAACTGATTTCAATATATTTCATCTTAACTTTAAATAATATAAATTCTAAAATAGAAATGATTTCCAAATGAAAACATATTACCCCCAAGTAAATGAGATTTATGATAAAATAGAATAATTTTGACAAAACAAAACATCCCTTAATGATAACTCAACCTACAGACATAACACCCTTAAGAACTTAACGTTCACTACAAAGGCCATTACAAATATAAGTTTTCAAATCTCCACTGACAAGTATGAAGCTTATGATAACTAGTATAGAATCTCAAAACGAAAAAACCACTAGATTAATTTTAATTTTAGAAATTTTTTTATAATATTACTACAGTCAAAATAAATACAAATTTTACCAAGATACCAATAAATATATCATTCAAAACATGTTAAATTAAGAAATACTTCATTCGACTCTAGCTTCAAGTACTCGAATTTAATCATTTCTTTTAAGAGTTTATGAACATTCAAATTTTTCATCTCTCATTTTCTTTTCTACTTCATTCTAATTATTTCTTTCTATTTTTTTTTGCTTTTACTTTTTGAGTCTTTGCTCCATTTCATATGGACATTCTCATATTTTTTCCACTATAGATTCCCTGTTCCATTTCCTTTGGAATCTATAGGACTCTTTATATATTTGTAAACTCTTATTAACACTTCTCACTTTCTACTAAAGTTGAAGAAAACATTCTTTCTAACTTATAGAATTTCATTGGTTTTTAACCCATTTCTTCTTCCAATTGTGGCATAATAATTTTCTAAATAAATATTATTAAAATACTTAATTAATAGCTTCTGTTTCACAAGATTCTTATAAATCTGTCTTGTTCATCTTGCACTATTATTTTGATCTTCTACCCATTATCATGACTAACACAAGGTATTCAATTTAGTGTATGCATCAACTAATAAAGTTAATCAAAAAGGGTATAAATATTGATTCCTTCTATCAAAAAATTCACTTGGGTAATGAAAATATCACTTCCATTTAAAAATCTATTATATGTTCATTTTCATTCTTTTCCTAACTAAAAAAATAAAAAGAAAAGAAAATGAAATTCATACTTATGGTAATTTGGAAGAGATTTTGATAAATTTTATCAACTTAATTATCCTTTGAACTTTTTAAATCAATTTTAAACATTTCCTCTACCTTTCTTATATTTTCCTTGTTTTCTTTGTTATCTTTGTTATCTTTGTCATACTTCAGCTCTAAAATACTCCCAAACTAATTTGAAACCTTGTCCTCATAGTTTAAATGAAGTTGGGTTTTCAACATAACAAACATACCATGTGAAGTATAAAAGAACTGATATAATCATAAATTTAAGAATCAATATATGAATAAACATAATGTAGAATTATAATAAGGCAGTGCGTAAAAATTATATGAGTAAACATCACCATTATATATAAAGTGTATTAAATTTCACACTAAAGCTCTGAATAAAATATATCACATAGTATACCATCATCATAAACATAAAATATCACCATTAAGCACAAAGTATATCGCCAAGACTAGAATTTCATAGAAGACCTTACACAATATCACTCAAAGAGAAAGAAGATAAATAGATTAAGGAGATCAAAGTCATCGTCTGGAAGTTGCTTCATCATCGTCCTCCACTCGATCAATCCTCTGAACTACTAACTCGCAGCATGGTCGTAGAGGTGGTATTCCTGACTTGGCAATATGGGAACATCAAGATTACTGCTAAGTGGTAGCCTCATCTGTATAGAAGGTTGTTGGGTTTTGGGGTTTATACGTAGTGGTAAATTCAAAACAATTTTTGAAAAACCCCAATAGGATCAAAAATAAGTTTCATTAAACTAGATCTACAAAAGTAAACTATACCTTAATCCATGATTTCCTTATCTGATTGTTAGATTTCCTAGACGTTGAAGTGTATGTCCTCTATTAGAAATTCACGCACGAAAGATGACCATAATTTGGAGTTCTGGCCCGAAGAAAGATAGAAAACATTTTTCTTTCTCTCCAAAAACCTAGAGATCTCGAAAAATAGATAAAAAATCTTATTCATTTTTAGGGTTTCAACCTCTATTTATATGTGTAGATAACCTCACTTAAAAAATCTATTCATAATACAACTATTGTATTTAGGCAATTTAAGCAAATTACACAAACACCACTATTAATAACTTATCATATAATAAATCGTAAGAACTTTTATGTCATGAATTTTATCATATAAAATCATTACTCTAGACTAATTGAAACTTTAGAAAGCCATTCTTAATGTACAGCCCAATAGGTTCATGCGAGTTTGGTAGTGACCAAAACCAATTTGGTATACAAGTCATAAGCGATCTCTAGCAAGGCATTATAACTACTCAAGTAGCATGAATATCAAAATCGAAACAATATCATGAATAACATATATCATATCCTTTTATGGTGTGATATCCTTTGATTATATATAAGGCATAGAAAGTTACCCTTAATGTTCAATCGTACTGGTCTCAATCATTAGGTACACTGAAAACACTCAAATGACATTGATCATATTAATCACTTGGACTTGGCCATTTAACAGTCTAACTTATCGAGGGATCCACTGATATCTTTCTTTATACGAGAGAGATAAATTATATCTTTACTACACACCTTAACATATTATTCACATGGTAACTAATCACAATCTTTATAACCTCCACTTAAAGACAACGTTTGATTTTGTCAAATTACCATACTCCTAATATTGAAGTCTATGGTAATCTCAAGTCAAATGACTAAATGATATACTAATCATGAGCATCACCTGTGACTTAATCGATGTGGTGTTCTCATAGCAAGTCGGTCTAGTACCTTATTCCCTAACAAGTACTTTTGATCTCGATTCGTAACCCTATATGCATGATCATCACATGACCATCAATAAAGATTCACAGTAGTCTTAACTCATTATAGTTCTCAGTATAATGACTTACTAGGGACATTTTGGATATTTCAACAAATACATATGGATCTTATTATAAGGTAAAAATACAATCACATATAATAAAACAGCAAACGAAAACCTCTATTTTACTAACTATTATAAGATAAATAGTGTTTATAGATTGACCTAGGGCACATGCCCCCAACATCTCCCACTTACACTAAGGCCAATCATTCATCTATCTAATACCTAACGACCTAACTTGACCATCATGTTTCGCTCGTAGAAGAGCTTTCGTCAAAGGGTCTGCAACATTTTCTTCCGTTGGAACTCTGCAAATCCTCACATCTCCCCTCTCATTAATTTCTCGAATGAAATGAAAACAACTTAGTATATGTTTGGATCGGTGGTGTGATCTTAATTCCTTGGTCTGTGCTATCGCCCCATTGTTGTCACAGTGCAAACAAATGAGGTCAGTTACACTCGAAACCACACCAAGTTTATACATGAAATTTTTGACCCAAACTGCCTTATTAGTTGCATCGGACGCTGCAATATAGTCACCTTCTATTATAGAATATTCCACAATGTCGTGCTTTGAACTTTTTTATCTTACCGCACCTCCATTCAAAGTAAGCACGTATCTAGACTATGATTTGAAGTCATCTATATTAGTTTAAAACTTGCATCTATATAACCATTTACAACAGGCTCATCTTCCAAACTTCCATTGACCAAAAACACTTATTTAGTTTTTCTGAAGTATTTAAGAATGTTTTTTTTTTGCTATCTAGTGACTCTTAATGAGATTAGATTGATATCTGCTTTTTGCACTCAATGCATATGATACATCAGTTCGGGTTCATAACTTGGCATACATAATAGATCAAATAGGTGATGCATATGGAATCGTATTCATGCGCTCTAGCTCATCTTTAGTTTTCACACATCGAGTCTTACTGAGACTTATACCATTAGACATTAGCAATGACCCTTTTTAGAGTCTTGCATACTGGACCTATACAGTAACTTGTCAATATAAGTACTCTGACTTAGACTGACTAGCCTTTTAGATCTATCCCTATAGATCTTAATCCCAAGAATGTAGGCTGCATCTCCTAAGTCCTTCATTGAGAAACACTTCCCTAACAAAGACTTGACACTCCACGAGATTGGGATATCATTTTCAATGAGTAATATATCATTAACATACAACACCTAAAAAAAACCACGCTTCCACTAACCTTCTAGTGTACACAAGACTCAGCTTCCTTTTTAATGAAACCAAATTTCATAATTGCTTCATCAAAATGAAGATTCCAACTCCGAGAAGCTTGCTTTAAGTCATAAATAGATCTTTGAAGCTTGCACAATTTCCTAGAATTCTCAGGATGAACAAACCCTTCAGGTTGTATCATATACTAGTCCTTAAGTAACTTTCCCTTTAGAAAGGCTATTTTCACATCTATTTTTCATATCACATTGTCATAATATGTGTCTATGGAAATTAGAATTCTAATGGATTTAAGCATGGCTAAAGGAGAAAAAGTCTCTTAATAATCAACACCTTAAGTTTGTTTGAAACCTTTTGGTATTAGTCGTGCTTTATAAGTACGCACATTGCCGTCCATGTCAGTTTTCTTCTTAAAAACCCATTTACATTTAATGGTCTTTCCACCTTCAGGTAAATCAACGAGGTTCGAAACTTGGTTATCAATTTATCATACATGGATTGCATCTCATAATTCATGGCATTAAGTCATTTATCTGCCTTAGGGCTAGACTCAGCCTCCTGATAAGTAGTAGCTCATTTTGATCCATAAGCGACACCTCACTATTATTAGTAATAAGGAATCCAAATCTCTCAAGCTAATGTCTTACCCTATCAAATCTACGCGGGCATTGTGATACCTTTGGAGATTCAACTAGTGCAAGACTTTGTTAATTTCCCACTAGCAGTTGAGTGTTATTTGTGGTCCTTGAACTTCTTCTAGACTTACTTTATTCCCATTGTTGTCTTTTGAAATAAAATATTCTTCCATACAGACACCATTTCGAGCAACAAACGTTTTTTGAGATTTGGCCGATAATTTTTCTGGGATTTGTTGTCATACGAAAACCTCATAGCCCTAAATCATAAGAAAAAATAAACTTGGTCTTTTCCTAAACCACATCTCATATGGTGTTTTATCAATCTTTTTAGAAGGAACACGATTTTGTGTAAATGCAATACCTTATAAGGCATAACCCCAAAAGAAAATAGGAAGATCTACATGACTCATCCTAAATCAAACCATATCCAATAAAGTCTGATTTCTCGTCTTAGAAACACCATTCCATTGTGGAGTTGCTAGAGGAGTTAACTGTAAGACAATCCCACAGTTTCTAAGATGATCATCAAACTTTTGGCTCAAATATTCACTGTATCGATCTGATCGACGTGCTTTAATAGTCTTATCAAGTTGATTTTGCACTTCATATTAAGATGTTCAAAACATCTCAAAAGATTTACCTTTATGTTTCATGAGATACACATAACCATATCTACTGAAGTCATCAATGAAAGTAATAAAGTACTGATAACCACATCTAGCCATTATATTTATAAGACCGCATAGATCAGTATGTATTAGACCTATAAATCAATTGCCCTATCAATGTGTCTAGTAAATGGACTCTTTGTCATCTTGCCTAGTAAACAAGATACACATTTTTCACATGATTCAAATCAAATGAATCTAGAAGTCCATCTTTATGGAGTTTAGAAATGCATTTCTCATTTATGTGGCCAAGACAACAATCTCAAAGGTAGGTTTGATTCGAATCATATAACTTGAATCACTTTGTATTTACATTAAGAATAGGAGTATCTATGGACCTTTTCATGTTTAGAATATAAAGACCATCACATAAATCAACATTCGCAGAGAAAACGTTTTTACGAGAAATGGAGCAGTTATTATTTGCAATAATTAAATTAAAACCATCCAAATCCAAACACAAAACTAAAATGATGTTTTTATTCCAGGCAGGGACATAATAATAATTATTTAAAACTAAAACAAGTCCACTAGGTAAAATTAACTTATAGCATCTTACAACCAATGCAACAACTTTTGCTCCATTTCCAACTCGCATGATGACTTCTCCTTTCTCTAGCTTTCTACTTTTTGTGAGACCCTGCACATTAATACAAATGTAAGATCCACATACGATATCCAATACATAGGAATCACTAGTAGATAAGTTAACTTCAATAACGTAAATACATGAAGCAATAGTCGCACTACTCTTCTTTTTCTTTAGAACTTCAAGATAGAGCTTGCAATTTCTGAACCAATGCCCAGGTGCATAGAAAAAATGAAAACTTTCTTTTTTTTTTTTCCATTTTCCTTTTGGGACTATGAAGTAGAAGCAGCCTTAGGCTTGACTTGTTCCATAGGCTTGTGACTTTAGCTTTGTCTTTGCATTTTTCTTCAAAGCCTTTCTTTCTCTTTACCCTTTTTCTTCAAAGCCTTGGTAACTTTAGCGTTGTCTTTGCCCTTTTTCTTCAAAGCCTTTCCTTTCTTGTAGTTCTTGAACTTCATTAAGACTAAATTTATTCCCATTGTTGTCTTTTGAAATAAAATTTTTTCCATAAATACGCCATTCTGAGAAACAAACACTTTGTTTTTAATGGGATTATAAAAATAGTATCCTCCAGTTTATTTTGTAAATTTGGCAGATAATTTTTTTGATATTTGTCGTAGTACGAAAATCTAATAGCCCCAAGTCTTAAGAAAAGACAAAACTTGATTTTTTCCTAAACCACATCTCATATGGTGTTTTATCAACCATTTTAGAAAGTACAAGATTCATTATAAACGCAGCAGTTTCAAAGGCATAACCCCAAAAGAAAATAGGAAGATCTGCATGATTCATCATAGAATGAACTATATGCAATAAAGCCCGATTTCTCCTATCACAAACACCATTCCATTATGGAGATGCACGAGGAGTTAACTGTGAGAGAATCCAACAGTTTTTAAAATGATCATCAAACTCTTGGCTAAAATATTCACCACCTCGATTTGATCGAAGTGCTTTGATATTTTTACCAAGTTGATTTTGCACTTCATTCTGAAATGTTTGAAACATTTCAAAAGATTCACCTTTATATTTCATGAGATGCATGTAATCATATCTACTGAAATCATTAGTAAAATTAATGAAGTACTGATAACCACCTCTAGCCATTGTGTTTATAGGACCGCATAAATCTGTTGTATTAGACCCAATAAATCACTTTTCCTTTCACTGTGTCAGTAAAAGGACTCTTTGTCATCTTGCCTAGTAAACAAGATAAACATATTTCATATGATTTAAAATCAAACGAATCTAGAAGTCAATCTTTATGGAGTTTAGAAATGCATTTTTCATTTATGAGGCCAAGACGACAATGCCAAAAGTAGGTTTGATCAAATTATTTGACTTGAATCTTATTGTATTTACATTAAGAATAGGAGTATATGTGGGTCTTTTCATGTTTAGAATATAAAGACCATCACACAAATCAAGAATCGTATAGAAAATGTTTTTAAGAGAAATGGAGAATTTATTATTCGCAATAATGAAATTAAAACCATCCAAATCCAAACATGAAACCGAAATGATGTTTTTGCTCGATGCAGGGACATAATAACAATTATTTAGAACTTAAACATGTCCATTTGGTAAAATTAACTCAGAGCATCCCACAGCCAATGCAACAACCTTTGCTCCATTACCAACTCGTAGGATGACTTCTCATTTCTTTAACTTTTTACTTTTGGTGGTACCCTGCACATTAATACAAATGTGAGTTTTACATCCAATATCCAATATCGAGAAATCAATAGCAGACTAATTAACTTCAATAACGTAAATACCTGAAGCAGTAGTCACACTACTCTTTTTTTTCTTTAGATCTTTAAGGTAATGCTTGCGATTTCAGAACCAATGCCCAGGTGCATAGAAGAAATGCCAATTTTGTTACTTTTCTTTTTTTTTTTCCAGGAATGTGAAGTAGAAGGAGTTTTAGGCTTGACTTGTTCCATAGGCTTTGTGAGAGTCACAACAACCATGGCAACTTTACCCATGCCTTTGCCCTTCTTCTTAAGAGTCTTTCCTTTTTGAACCATCAACCCATTAGCAATGAGTTTCTAGACATTCTGCTCGACAGTTTTAAGCATCAAATGTAACTTCGAGTTATATTCTCTATACTATTCATGTTATAGATAATCACAACTTATGAATAACTATCAGGCAATGAATTCAGGATCAAATCCGTAGCCAATTCTTGGCTCATAGAAAATCCAAGTCTATCAAGATTATCAATATAGCCCTTCATTTTCAGAACAAGAGGACTAACTGATGCACCCTCAGCCATTTTGACTGAATGAAGGTCCTTGACTGTCTCAAACCTTTCTTACCTAGCCGGTTGTTGGAACATTTCCTTTAGTGTCGTAGCCATCTCATAAGCTTGCATGTGTTCCATGTCCTTCTGAAGTTTACGAACCATGGTTGTCAACACAACGCATGCAATATAAGTTGAGTCATTGACATGCTTCATACGTGCATCCTTCACGCCTCTTAAAGCATTAGCTGGTGGTTCCTCAAGAATAGGATCATACAGGATATACAACTTGAGTTCATACTGAAGAATAGTTCTCAAGTTTCTGAACCAATGAAGAAAGTTTGTCACAAACATCTTATCTTTCTCATGGATGGATCGTAGTGACAAAGGATTAGTGTGATTTGAAGAGCCCATAGATGTACAACAAAGATTATGCAAAAATTCATTTTAGTATAGAGGAATTAAATCCCACTAAATTCATAACCCTCATAAAACATTATGTTAATATAAGGATCTAAAATCCATGTTTCACCTAATTCTAAGACAGCTAAGGCATGATACTTTGAATTAGGTTGTTTAGGTAGGTACCTATTACCAATTACATCAAATGTAACTTTTAGTTATTTTTATGAAATTATGACATCTTATGTCTTATCATGTTTTATCTCATCTTATGCCTAAAGTCCAAAATCGTTTTGATAGCTTTATCAAGTCTAACCATTTCAAACAATAGAGTAACAATTACTCAACTTTCCTCACCAAAATAACATAATATACTTTGCACAGGCTGACGCACATTGATGTGATCGAAGGCTTAACCAATGTTTAAGAATGGATGGCACTTGACTTAAAATTTGAAAGAGGGATTTTCTTAGACAACGAATTCTAGTTCTAAAAATTGAAAGTTGCCTAAAATTTCTCATTATTTTAATTAATCCAATAGACCCCTACCACTTAATTTAATTTTAAAATATAAATTAAAACGTTTTTAATTAACTCGGACCCACCTTTAACTTAATATCTTATCCTAATCTAATTAGACTTTAAGATACTTTCAATCCTTATCCAAATAAATTTGTTATTTATCTCACCCATCTTATAGGATTTGTAATTCTTATCCGATTACAAGTTTATCTCCTATCTAATAGGAATATATTAACAGATAACCACAATGAGATATATGATTAAAACCAATTTCGATTCTTATTCATACAAAACAAGCAAATGAATCAAGAAACGAAATATTATTCATGCATTCAACACTAGAATCATATTGAATTAATCATATTAACCTAATCATGATTTCTATCATGGAGACATACATAATTATTGAACAAAAATGAAATATGTATTCAACACCAAAATCACACTAACCGAAACATGACTTCTACCATGAACATACAAAATTCGCATCGTTCATTATTAAAAAACATATGTTAATCGAAATATTCTAATCATAAATACAATAATTGAATCAAATCATGCATATGTATCAATATATATGAATTGACAACATGCTTTAAAACCAATTCTTTATAACAATTATTACAAAGCCTATATTTACATCATATATACATTAATCAAGATCATGTTTTTCACGCATATATCATATACATACATTAGAGAAAACATGCAAACATTTAATAGAACTGAGACTATGTCTCTGATATCACTGTTGGGTTCATACTCAACGTAAAATTCAAAACAATTTAAAAAAAAACCACGACAAGATCAAAAATAAGTTCTATTAAACTAGATCTATAAAAGTAAACCATACCTTAATCCATGATTTTTTTATTTGTTTGTTCGATTTCCAAGACTTCCAAGTGTGCATCCTATATCAGAAATCAACATATGAACGATGATAACAATTTGGAGTGCTAGCCCCGAGAGAGATAAAAAAAGTTTTTTTCTCTCTCAAAATCCAGAGAACTCAAAAAATAGCAAAAATAAAAATCTTATTCGATTTTAGGGTTTCAACCTCTAGTTATATGTGTAGATAAGCTTATTTAATAAACTTATTTATAATACAACTATTGTATTTAGGCAATTTAAGCAAATTATACAAACACGCCTATTAATAAGTTATCTCATTACAAATCGTAAGGGCTTATATGTCATGAATAATTCATTACTCTGGACTAATTGAAATTGTGTAAAGTCATTCATTGTGCGCGACCCAATAGGTTTATGCGACGTTGGTAGAGAACCAAAAATCATTTTGGTACACGAGTTATAAAGCATTATCTAGTAAGGCATTATAACTACCCAAGTAGCATGAATATCTAAATTGAAACCACCTAATGAATAACCTACACCATATCCTTTAATTAAACATAAAGTATGAAAAGTCACTTTTAATGTTCAATCGTACTAGTCTCATTCTACAAACATTGTTTATCTTAAAATTTTAGTTAATAAAATTAAGGCTTTAGTTTATTGTTTTATTATAAGTGATAACATGTTTACCTCACAGTAAGATCCATGGGTATTTGTTAAAATATCCTAAATCTCCCTAGTCGGTCATTATACTAAGAACTCTAATGAATTAAGGCTAGTGTGAATCTTGATTGATGGTCAAGTGATGATTATGCGTATAGGGATACGAATCGAGATCATGAGTACTTGTTATGGGAACCATGTACTGGACCGACCAGCTTTGAGAACACTACATGGATTAAGTCATAGTTGTTACTCATGATTGGTATTTCATTAGTACTTCGACTGAGATTACCATAGACTTCAATATTAGCAGCATGGTAATTTGACACAATTAAATGTTGTCTTTAACCGAACAATTATAAAGATTATGATTAGCTACCACATGAATAATATATGAAGGTATTTATTCAAGATAAAATTTTCCCCTCTCGTATAGAGAGAGATATCAGTGGATCCCTCTATATGTTAGACTGTTAAATGGCAAAGTCCAAGTGAATTGACATGATCAATGTCATTTGGATGTTTTTATTCTACTTAAATATTAAGTGACTTTTCATACTTTATGTTTAATCAAAGGATATCGCACGACAAAAGGATATGATATATATTATTCATTAGGTTGTATCGATTCTAATACTCATGCTATCGGGTAGTCATAATACCTTGCTAGAGACTGCTTATGACTTGTCTACTAAAATTGTGACATCCGAGAATTTCTTAACTTAGTTAGGATGTTGATTAAGTATTTTTAGATTTTAATTGGAGTTTAGGTATCCAAGGTGGGACCCACGCATTACGGACCGAATATAATAAGTTAAAATATTCTTTTTTTTGTTGCTGAATGCCTACTGTGTATATTATAAGGTATTTTGTCGAGAAGTCGGGGTATGTTGAGGTGGATCCTCAGTTTTTCATACTCGGGGTTGTAAGTGTGTTTGAAGCACACAAGTGACATAAAAATTATTAGTTGCTCGAAAACTAATTAGTCAAGTGTTAATCCTTATATGAACATTTTGCCTCAGTTTGCATGCAAGTCGGGATCAATGGTATTGTAAAATGAGAACGAAGTTAGTGCAAGACCCTACCTTGAGCTTTATGTCAGTTGACGGTGGTCGAGGTAGAGATTGGGTCTAAATTGGTGTAAGTTTGGCTTACTATGGCAAGAGAATTGGTCCATAAGGGTTATGTAGTTCATGGATAAAGTTAAGATTTTTGGGGTTTTTGTGTGACCAAAACCAGTGTTATAGACATTTTATAAAGATGGAAAGTTTCGTCGAGAGTTTGGCTCAATTTGGTTAAAAATTGGATCGAAAATGAGCACGAAAAGTGAAAAGCAAGTCAAAATAGGGATTTCAAGAATTAACAAATAAAAAGAAATTAAACTGCTGACAAGCGACTGAGTGTTTATATATAAATATATATAAGATCAAATTAAACGAATGTTTCATTTGTTTCAACAAAATCGATTGAAAATGTTTTCAAGCGAACCCTCGAAACTAAGGTTTACGCTCCGCGACCTCCCGGTGTTTGATTTTCGCACGATTTCTTTTCACAAAATTGTATAGCAACGCAAGACGGTCAGTTTAAGCCAAGTTTATGCGGTGGAAACAAGGTTTTCGGCTCACAATTTGATAAATTATCAATTCATAGAGTTTTCCTCAACTTAATTTGAATTCTTGCAATTCTTTGATACCTTTCGCTGGTTTTTTTTAGGAATTGGTAGGGATTGTTAAAAATTGATGTATATGGTTGATTTGGATCAATTTGGAATAAATTCCACTGGCATAGGTTAGGGTTTTTATGAATTGAACTTATGCAATTCAGTTGATAACTATTTTGGAGATGTTTTATAGTTAATATTGATTTACAATAGGTTTCAAGATGAATCGATTATTGGTTTTTTCCCAATTTGACTCCACAAGTTGTGGAAATAATTCGATGTTGAAATCAAGTGGCTTTGTCGTGTTTGTTGTTGAATTTTGAGGATTTAATTGTGAAAATATTGATTTGGATATGTTTTTCAGTTCAAAATAAATAAAGTTCGCCTAGTTGACTGATTTTATTGGAAAATTCATATTTTCTCCGTCGATGATCTAATTTAAGTGTTCTTGGAGTCTATGGGAAGTGGGACATAAGTATTACAAGTTCCTTTTTGGTCATCATAATAATATTTAGGTTTTTAAGGTTAAAAAGTTCCCCAACTTGGCTTTGAAAGCCAATTGAAATAGTTATATAAATTAAGATTTTTGGAAACTATTTTTGAGGGTACTTTGACCGAAATTTTCATTGGGTTTCGTGATTCAATTTCTCTTGAAGCTTGACCCATTATATAATTAGGTATGCAATGAAGCTATAGGAACTATTTTCAAGGTGATCCGACGCTCCGGGAACCCCAACAATTATGCTTAAAATTGGTTTAGTTGTAAGTAAACCCTACAGTGAT
Organism: Stephania cephalantha; assembly: GCA_039657325.1. Classification (NCBI taxonomy): domain Eukaryota; kingdom Viridiplantae; phylum Streptophyta; class Magnoliopsida; order Ranunculales; family Menispermaceae; genus Stephania; species Stephania cephalantha. The sequence continues at coordinate 21,583,766 of CM077569.1, read as the reverse complement.
CTTTAGTATTTATTTAATAACTTTGTACCTATAATTGTATCATAATCTGCATTGCATTTTATCATTCTTGTTCATTCCTACATAGAGCGAGTTATAGGGATAAGCTTTTTCCGGAGTCTAGTTTTATTGAAACTAGGTTTCATACTTGCATCTACGCTGTTTAGTGAGATTAGCGGTGTCTAATGCTGACAAGTTATCTCTACATTACATGATCTCTTAATGCTATTTCTGTACTATTTTTCAAAGTTGACATCTAATTATAGTTAGGAGAAAGCAACATAGTAGATTGCATGTCATGTTGACGCATATATCTTATTGTTTATTTGGAAATGCAATTACATGTCTCCATGTATTAGATTAACAATTATAGGAGTACAGATCAATGTAGAAATTTACTTACCTAACATTTTCGAGTTGTTTTTGATAGTGTCAGATTCTATATGAAGACAAAGGAAGAATGAACAAGAATCGAAGATTATGGTGGTTATTTTCACAAATTAAAGTAAATTCTTGTTTTAAATTGTTTATATATTTTATTTAGGGATTCTTGTGGTGATTTTAGGACGCAAAGTTTGGCTGAATAGTTTTCAGAATCTCTTAAGTTAGTTTAAAATAAATTGAGAAGTTAAAGTTTCAATTTTGCTCTATTTGAGCTGGAGACTCTAAGTTATGTTATAAATTGTATTAGATACATATTGTGAACTACGGGGAGTTGTGAGTCCTTATATGCCTATTCTTAATTCTAGTATCTATTACATGAAAGTTTTTCGGCATGCCACTTTTAGGGAAGCTGCTGCCAAATTTCATACAAAATACGGAGAATAGTCCGTATGATTTCCTAATCTTTTCCAATTGAAAAAATCATGACTTGAGTTTCATCAAGGATATAATTTAGTTTTTCAGCCTTATTAAGGATAGAAAAAATTGTTATTTTGAGGTCAAAGTTGAAAAAATGGAGTAGGCTGACTATATTATCAAATGATTAAGTTAATTTAGGCTAGTCAGTTGTCTTAATGACGAGTGGCTGACAAAAATGATTTTGGTTCCCTGCCAACGTCGCATGAACCTATTGGGTCGCACATAAATAATGGCTTTGCGTGATTTCAATTAGTCCAGAGTAATGAATTTTATATGATAAAATTCATGACATAAAAGTCCTTATAATTTGTTATATGATAATTTATTAATAGGGGCGTATGTGTAATTTACGTAAACTTCCTAAATACTATAGTTGTATTACAAATATGATTTTAAATGAGGGCTTATCTACGCAAATAAATAAAGGTTGAAACCCTAAAATGATATAAGATTTTTTTTTTTGCGAATTCCAAGTTCTCTGGATTTTGGGAGAGAAAGAAAAAGTGTTTTCTATCTTTCTTGGGGCTAGCACTCCAAATCGTGGTCACCGTTCGTGTATGGATTTTCGATAGAGGACACGCACTTGAACATCTTGTAGCTTGAACAATCAGAGAAGGAAATCAAAGATTAAAGTATGATTTACTTTTGTAGATCTAGTTTAATGGAACTTATTTACGATTTTGTTGGAGTTTTTCAAAAATCGATCAAATTTTTCGCTGCGTATGAACCCCAAAACCCAAAAGTGTTCTTATAGCGGGTCGGTCCAGAACCTTGTTTCCTAACAAGCACTCATGATCTCGATTCGTATCCATATATGCATGATTATCACATGACCATTAATCATGATTCACACTAGTTTTAACTCATTTCCCAATATAATGACTAACTCGGGACATTTATGATATTTCAACAAACAGCTATCGATCTTATTATAAAGTAAATATGCAATCACTTATAATAAAATAGCGAATAAAAACCTCTATTTGATTAACTAAAATTAAAAGATAAACAATGTTTATAGATTGACCTTGTGCACATGCTATAACAAAGGTACATGAACCTCTGCGCCTCTTAAATATTTATTTCTCCTGGACATCGTACCCTCTATCCTGTGGATGGTCCTTGCTAAGGCTCTCTAGTTCTCAAAAACCATTTCTTGATTACAGAGAGTTGTCATCTGATTGCGCAAAATTGCACACATGAAGGCCAACTTTGACTCTTCCATGTATAGTCCATCATAATCCATAGCAGGCTACTCCACATTCGGATTATTTTGTGCTTCCGACATTTCCTCTTTAATTCTCTTTGTGTCATCTCGAATTTTCCTTCTCTGCTTAGCTTCTCTTCCGGTTATTTCAACACTTTCTCTTTTATCCTTTGTGTCTTCATAACCATTAACTCTTCCATATCGCTCTATAACCTTATCAATAATGTTTTTCTCTGGTAAAACTTCCACGTCAAGCCCTATCATGTTCACCTGATCGCTCTACAAAAGGCCATAATCATCAAAGGGAAAAGTAGTCCATCGTTCATTTTAGTGATGATGATACTCCTAATCGACGCATAAATAGTTTTGCCAACGTTCAAGTATCCTAATCCCATGACAATGTTGTAAAGTCGGGCGACCTTGTAGTTCACTATCTCATAATACTGCAGGTTTGGCTATAAGCTGGCGTTGATGAAATAACACCAAGCTTTAGTGATTTTATTAAAAATATTTGTGGTTATGTTCTTGGGTACGCCTCCGTATCAAAAATAAATCCATCTCCATAGATTGCCTCTAAACCTCCCCTAATTGTCTCAGTGGTACTTAATGCCATATTCAGGTTTGGGTTACTTATCGTTTTGATTTTGGTGAAAATCCGAGAAACCAAAATATCGATTTATTATTGCAGCAGAATAATCAACTATTCTCCCTCAAACTCATGATTGGGTATTGCTTTCACTTCCGTATGCAGTTGTGTAAAACTGTCTAATCAAGGTATCACAACCCCTCTCACTAGGAACATCTTCTATGTTTAGGTGGTTATAGTCCCTAGTCAACAATCCCCAGTTCCTAGCCTCAATGATATCTAGGATCCTAGACATTTATTTCAATTCGTTATTCATATTAAATCTCCTCATTGGGATTCATTTTCTATCCTTCACTATATCATTTCTAAATGTTTCATAGGCCTTCTCATTTACAAAATTCTATTTCCTTAGTATGTAATTTCGCTCCCTCGTCAATATCTCTTGTTCAAATTCCTCTATGTCCTCTTCCTTATCTACATAATCATCCTTAGTATTGAAACTGATTAAGAAGGTAGAGTAGGTTCTCTTTGTGGTCTAATCCTATGTGTGTTGAAAGAGATTGATGTGGGTTTGGTTTGGGAAACTTTGGATTTAGTTTTTTATTTTCTACTAACTTCCCCTTCCCTATAACCTCTCTTGAACATCTACCATTTCCACTTTCGGCCATTTGGACAAGTATAAGTGAAAGAATGGACCTGTAAATCCATTTAAAACCAAATTTGTCGAAAAAGTGTTCGATAAAATTCAACTTATCTATCAAGAAGGATAAATTCATCGGAAATATCAATTAGAAATTGAGAGTTTGAAATTTATATGAAAGTTGTTGATAAAACATCATTAAGAAAAATGATCTGTTGTATGTAAATCAAATCAGTCCATATACACACACAAAACCCCTAAACTCGTTTGAGACTTAGTCTCAAATTAGATTGCATATAACATTTGATCCATTAGCTATATACAAAAAATGGTTCGAAAATTTGATAGTAATATACAAATCATAACATCACTCCCATACTAGTATTATAATAGAAATCATTCAATATAAATATTATTTCAGAGTAAATTTTTTGAAATTGAGCTCTTAACCTATTAATAATCCAAAATCAATGAAAAACCAAATATTTAATCCATAAGAGGTTAGGGATTTTATTGATTTCCTTCTTGAAAGTGAGTCTTTCAAGTTTGTGATTGAAAATTCTTCTCTGGAACACTCCTCCAAGCTCCAATTCGAATTCCCTTGCTCAATCCCGAGGTAGATCTACACTCTCAAAACTCACCAAATTTTCGGTTGATTACGTAATGATTGAGGTGGTAATCTCTTAAATATACTAAAAAATAAGCTTTGAAAAGTTGAATATAGTCAGAATTTGGTCTCTTGATTGAAAGGTTGTTATGGTTCATAAGTGTGAATGGTCTAAATGTGGCAATTTGGGGTTTCCATTTTTAAAAACTCAAATTTGTTCTTAACGAATTAGGGCTTAAGTGGATTTGTTGAGAAATCACTAAAAAATCACTGAAAATGAGCCTTAACGGCTCAGTGATTTGTCCAGCGAATTCTAGTTATAATGTCGAATCGGTGAGAAATCACTAACGCAAAATTATACTAAAAACTCTGCATACTATTACCGATTTTCTCAACAATTTTCAATACAAACTGGAATCGTTGGGAAATCGCCAGCCTATTTTTACTATTTTTCCATAATTTTCCCTTTTAATTATCACATACATATTCAATAAAGGTAGAATTGTTTAAAATTTTTAGAATTTAAATATGATATGTATTAAATGATAATTTCATTATTATAAATAGTTAATTAACATAAAACTGATGCATTATATATTACGGAAATAAATTGGCTCGATCAACCCCCTTACATGAAATTATTCTGGAATTAAATTCTTATAATATCCCCATTATAAGAGTCAAAAGTTGAGAGAATATAAAAATAACTAACTAATCCTAATACTAAAACTAGAAAAAAAAGCACGGGCTACCTCCCAAAAAGCACCTTTGTTTACTATCGTTGCCTTGACTGAACCACACAGTTCTAAACTAGTTCTATAAACTTAAGTGTAGGATTATCCACTCTTGTGCTATTCCAGAAAGTGATTGCTCGGCCATGCACTCAAAGAGTTATTGTCTTATTCTAAATATCCATGATAGCTTGCGAAGTGGCTTAGAAGAGTCGTCCTAAAATTAATGGGGAATCTTTGTTGATGAAGTGTGGCATTACCAAAAAGTTTGTAGGAATAATGTACTTGTCGATTTGAATACCTATTGGTTTTATTGAATAACCTTTTGATAGAGTTACTTTTTCGGAAACAAGTACATCCAGTTCAAGTTGAGTGTGAAGAAAAAATAAATTGGCATGTAGTTTGCTCTAGAACCCGTGTCACAAAGAGCTTTAAAATACCAAGCCCGTTTGACCTTTATGTTTATATATATATATATCTCCTTGATCATCGAGCTAGACAATTGGTGGATTCTTCTTTTTCTTCTTCTTATTATTTATAGATTGAAATTCCTCCATACTATTATTCTCAACATTGTTTGGTTGATTAACCCTCAATTGTCAAGTTATTTTCTTTTGATTTGAAGTATCTTCAACGTGCATATTCTTGGTCATATCATTTTTATCTTCCATTATTACTGCATTAATAACACATACTTCAGCTCATGATAAATTAATTCTAAAAATTCATTATCATTAGTTTGTTCATTATCAAATTCATCAGAATTTCCATAGCTAGCTTCATCATTGAAACAAAAAGTGATAATCTTATTTTCAAATTTCATAGACATTGTTCCTTCAAAGATATCTAACTTTGTTTTAGCTGTTTTAAGAAATGGTCTTCTTAAAAGTGTAGGTGGGGACTTAGATGATATTAAGTTTTCCATTTCCATGACATAAAATTCAGCTAGAAATACTAAGTCATTTACTTTGAATAACATATATTCTAGTAAACCAAAAGGTTTAATAACTGTGTTGTTAGCGAAGGTAGGATTATTAGGTGTATTAGTTAATGAACCTATTTTCAATGACTCGTATAGTTTAAGTGACATAACATTTATTGGATTTCCAAGATCACAGATAGTAAAATCTATTAAAGAAGTCCCTATTGTAATAGGAATTTAAAAGATTCATGCGTCGGAACATTTCTCAGGTATTTTCTTTTTTATTAAAGCAGAGAATTTTTTTCGTAAGTTTTCTTTAGATTCTTCTAAAAATTTATAATTTTATTTAGAAAATTCATTCAAAACTTCATCATAATTAAAAAATTGCATTATCGATTCTATCAATGATTTATTGATTTCTATTTTCTTAAATGCTTCAAGAATGTCTTCATTGTTTTCTTCCTCCCTAGCATCAGATAATCGTTGTGGAACGGTAGAATATGACCCCATATCTTCATTCAAATTACCAAAAATCTTATCATTTTTATCGTTATCCATTAATTTGGATTTTTGTAAAGATTTTTCATATGCTTCAACTATAGGTAAATACCATGGGTATAGTCTTCCTGGAAAATGTGTATATTTCTGTTGTTCAGCCATCTATTCTCTAGTAGGAATGAAATAAGCCATCATTTCTACTTTTTCTTCTTCAATTGTCTTATTAACCTTTTTTATTATTCAGGTTAAGTATCTTCCCAGTTATAGTTGTGTTTTTCTTATCACTGAATAAAGCATTAACTTGTGCTTGATTCGTAGGAGCAACATTCACTTGAGTAGGTGCTTTAACTTGATTACTTTGTTGAGTACTTAACCCATTTATTTATAAACTCATTTGACTTAACTGATTTTTAAATTCATTAATAGTAGTATCAGTCTTAATCTGATTTTGAGAAATTTGTAAAAAAATTTGATGACTTTGACTCATAAAGTTATGCAAAATTTGCTCTAAATTTAGATTTATAGGTTGAGTATTTTTTTGAGGTTGCTGATTAGGTGCAGATTGCATCTGAGCTTTTGGTATATAGGTGTTATAATTTTGATGTTGAAGACCATAACTAAGATTTAGATTCAGTCTTCTAGGATAAGAAGTATTATTATATTGATTTCTTAGGGAACATAAAATTGATTTATTATTGCATTAACCTCTTTAGTATTTTCTTCATGTAGAGTAGGACATGCATCCATATGATTTGTAACATCATTACAGAATGTACAAGCCTTAACTTCATTAGATTTATAATTATTTAATAGCTTAACCATTTTAGACAATTCATCAATTTTATCATCAGAAGCATTATTTCTTTTATTATCCACTTCATAGAGTTTCTTTCTTGATGATTCAACTTTTTCACTATATTGCTTGGATTGTTTTGCCATTTTATTAATTGTTTCTTTCACGAGAGTAGGTGTTATCTCAAATAAAGGTTAAACACACACTATATCTAATAATCTTTGTTCAAAGTGATTTAGTTCTTCATAAAAATATTCTAATAAAGGTCTTTGGGTATATCTATGTTGTAGACAAGACGAAATTAGTCTTTGGAATATATCTCAAGATTCATTTAAGTTTTCATCGTCTTTCATCTTTGCAACTGTGATTGGCTTTCTATAGGAACTAATTTTTCTAGTAGGCATTTAATCATCTAGGAAAGCTTATAACGTTTATGTCCATGTAGATATTGAATCTTGTTGGAGATATAACAGCCAATCTTATGCTTGATCTTTCAATGCAAAAGTGAGAGTCTTGAGTTTGACTTGTTATAAAGTACCTTCTTTTGACTTCATCCCATTAACTTTAGGTTGATACTCCCTTATGAATTTTTGTGGCTCTTCATTGTCTTTACCATAGAAGTTAGGTAAGGCACTAATAAATCTATCTCTAAGTTCAAATCTAGTAAATCCATCTTGGTATACGATGCACATTGGATCATATGTTCTAACATTTTGATTCGCTTGTCGAAAAGTGAGTTCTCTATTATTTTTAGTATTATTGAAAACTCTCTTCTCATTATTATTATTAATGACAATGTCGTTAATATCATTATTGTTGTATTCCATGCTATTAGCTAAATTTTCCCAAGTTGTTGATGTCTTAAACTCTGACTAAAAGTTCTATCTATTTTAGGATCAAACGGATGTAAATATCCTAATGAATTAACATGACTAAGTGTGTAGACCATATAACGACTAAAATCCTTAGAAATCATTTAAAAATTCCCTGTAATGGCACCGAAAATTGATACGTTTCGAGCGTGCACAATAGTTTCTCGTATTCTCTTATTATTTTTAGTTGTGGTAAATGGGATATCATCACCACAGGGATTTTTTAAATCTCAAAGGAAAGTATTTCTATTGTTTTTATTAACTTATTTCATCTAGTTAAACAGGAATTAAAATACTATATAACTAAAATCTATAAATATAAACTCAATTAACCAATTAACTAACTTAATCTAAACAATTCAACACAATAAATTAAACAATACTCAAACTCAATATAACTCAAATATCTTAAACAAACATCTAAAAAACCCCCACTAAACAATGTAATATACTAGGATTGCTTTCAAACACTAGAACATAACATCACTTCATGCTATTGCTATAATTATATCATATGAAATATAATGACCTGTAACCTTATGTCAAATCCCAAAGTTTTTAATTCAATAATTACGGCTAATCTGGGATTACTGAATCTAAATTATGGTTTAGGCTAGGAGTTGGGTGCTGAGGACTGGTGAAATGAGAATTATAGTTTATTTTACTTTTACGTGATATTTGCTTAGTGTTGTGTATTACATATTATTTTATTTTGCAAAATTCTATTTGATTGAGTAAACTTGAGATTCACGAGGCTTTGTCTCGAGATAAGCGTTGGAATGAGTTATGTGAAAATTAAAATGTTGACTCAAGCTATTATTTCGAGTTTCGTGAAAATATTTGCAATTAAGTTTAAAAATTCAATTTTTGGACTCTAAATGGACTTAAAGGGTCGACATGGGTCCCACTTCTCGAATTGTGTACAAGATGAGTTATTCGGGAGTTTTAGAGAGCTTTTGTAAATTCTCCAATTTTTGGTGAAATAGGGGTACTTTTCATGGTTTAATTTGGACTCAAAATGAAGAGATAATTATGAAAATAAAAGAAAAAAATGGCTAATTACCTATAAGGGTATTGATGCTGTAAAGTAGAGGATAACAAGTGAGGGGTATTTTATTCATTTGGCCATTTCTTTGTTTGAAATCAAAATGAACTGGGGATGTGTATCCACTATTCATGATCTACCTCTTCTCATCGTAATCGTTCCCTTCTTTTTGCGTTCTCATAGTTTTCTCTCGCTTTCTCTCACTCTCTCTTTCTCTCTCACTCTCTCTCTCGTCTCTCTAGTGTTATTCTTCTCTCTATGTTCATAATTTCTTTTGATTGAGAAACTATCTGTTGTGGTGAATTGTGGTGAGGTAATGGTGTTTTGGTTTTTCGACTGTAAATTTTGATTTATGGAGGTTGTGTGTGTGGGTTATCAATAGAATTTTAGATTTTGGATTTAAAAGATGATATGGATGTGATTTAGACCATGTCGTTGATGAAGGAAAAAAATATAGGGGTAGATCAAACTCTTTGTTTTGATCTCCATAAAAGGGGAGGTTGGGGATGAACCTCGAATCGGGTTTGGCTCAGTTGAGCTGAACAGACCCGATTTAGGAATCAAACCCTCCCCTAATTAAAAAAAGGTTTATAAGTAAAATATATATAATAAATCCTTGAAAATTAGGAAAAAATAAAAAAAGGATTTTTGGAGAAGTTAATGCAAATTGATAATTTTTATTAAAAATGAGAATTTTGGGATTTTATCGATGATTTATATCGGGGATTTTGCTTTGTAATGCATGTTATGTTACTTGAAAATATTCGAAATTTGTAAAATTGTTTTAAAGCCTAGTTTAAGTTAATTTTCGATTTTGAATCACAATTTGCAGTCAAAATCAAGACCAAGATATTTGAGGATTTGATTTGGTGTGATTTTTGGTTTTTGAGTCGAGATGAGACTAATTAAAATAAATAAATTAGAGAGAAATTATTGAACGATTGTGGAGTCTTACCGAACTTGTAAATGAATTGTAGGACAACAATTGGAACCCCGTGTGGACTATTTTATGGATATGGCGTGTAAGAAGCGATGGTATCACGTTTGTAAAGTTAAGTAAATCCCATAGTGATCTTTACAATATATGATTATTTCGTAGAAATTGCATTGATTCTTGATATTGCATTTTTGTTGTACATGCATACACGGGTAAAGAGGATAACGTTGAATCGAGTCTCCTTTCAGTGTTTACCTGACTGTGTGTATAGGGTAGAACTATATATTATCTACTTGACTGTGTATACAAAGTAGAACTATATAGTGTCTACCTGACTGTGTACAGGGTAGAACTATATTATGCTTGAGGGGCTAAAGTCAATGATACTTTGCATCAGGTGGTTATCATGAGATCATGTTGAACTAGATCATACTTTGATAGACTTGAAGAACGAGACTCGTTTGGTTATCCTCTTTGGGCATGAGTCTTTACTACTGTTTACTTACAATTTTCAGAGAACGTTATCTAATAATGGTTGGATAACAGAAATGGGATGGATCACAATTATATTTAAATTCCTTGGATTATATTGTTTATTTTATCTTTTAAATTATTATGCATTTGATTATTACAGGTGTACTGGATAATGTGGGATTCACTTATCTGACATTATCAAATTATTATGCATTTGATTATTACAGGTGTACTGGATAATGTGGGATTCACTTATCTGACATTATCAAATTTTATAATTGGGTAATGATAGGTTCGCGCGGTGACAAGGGAAAGGGAAAGCTATCAGATTTTTTGAGATTTCATTAGTTCATTTTTATTTATGTATGTATTGTGTTTGAATATTATATATTATATAAATAGGTGATTTTGGTTCGTGTACCATTATGATCTCTTTTGAAATTGTTTTAATGGTTTTTGGATGAAATGGAATTCTTTAGAGTCGAGGTAAATAGTTTAGGGATTTTGAAAACTTGAAATATGTTAGAATGAATATATAGTTTTTATTAGTGCAATATATATTGTTGTGGGTGGATTGTGAGTCCTTCGGCATTTCAACCAAGTTAAGCAGGTTTTGTTAATGATGTTCGATGGTCAGGTTTTCCGGTGTAGGATTAAAAATAGAAGAGGTCCTGTCGCAAAACTTTTATGAAATTTTGAATATAAATTAATTAGTCTACATTAATTTATGAACTTTGAGGTTTAAGATTTACTTTTACAATCTGTTATGGTTGATAAAGTTTCATATTTGATGATTTCGATATCTTTATTTTATTTATTTAATGATGGTGAGATTAAGGCTGCTAGATTATCAATGGATTATGCTAATTTTGGCCAGCCAGATTCCCTAAATAGATGGGGTCTAACAATGTTGGTATTAGAGATTAAGATTCTAAAAGAATCTTGTTGTTTGAGGTTATGTGCATGATTAGTTGGGAAGTAACGCGATGTAATGGGGATTAAAAAATTTAAAAACTTTTTGATTGTGTCTATTGTGTTTTATGTAATCGAGATATCGATGGATATATTTATGCTGAACCATTTTTCTTGCAATTTTTGGTTGTAGAATATTATGAGTGGACAACAAAAGTTAGTTCAGGTACCTAACAAAAGCAATAGGGATCCACAACGTGTGGATCTAAATGTGTTTCGGAACCTGGTGGGACAGATGGCGGAGTAACTGAATATCTTTCAAGCATTTGTCGCAGCCCGGGCACTTGCGATTCCTGTTGCTCAGGAAGTTCTTATTACTACTCCAGCGGCTCAGAAGGAGCAAGCTACCTCTACAGGTCGTTCCTAGGGTGAGCTAGTTGTTGTAGTTCTGGTTCGAGCTGATGAAGCTGTTGTTAGTGGAATCCTAGGGAGGAAAGGGAGAGGAGAGAGTTTAGGAAGTACGATCCTGTGTACTTCTATAGTGATTTAGATTTGAGGACCGCTGATACTTGGGTTCTCGATTACGAGATGCTTCATAAAATGTTGGGTACTGATGAACATTTGAGTGCTTCGATATCTTCATACTATTTACAAGTTGTTGCCGCAATTTGGTGGAGATCTCTTCATGATGGACATCCTGTATTTGAGACTTGGGTTGATTTTCTTGAGGAGTTCATATAGCAATACTTTGATGAAAGCATGATTTTGCAAAAGAAACTAGAGTTTGATCATCTAGTTCAAGGAGACATGTCATTAGCGTAATACGATGCTCAGTTAAGTAAATTTTTGAGGTTTATCGGGGAGTCGAGAATGGCAGAGAAGGAGAAGATGCACAAGTACATGTATGGGTTACAAAAGGAACTTGGCACTACCATATCAGCGACTAAACTGAACACATAGCGGGAGGTTCGAGATAGGGCCAGAGCTTATATGACTACATAGAATTTTCTGCATGAATCGTGATGATATCAAGGCGTCGTGGACTTAGGATAGAGCTCAGGTACTGAAAGCAAGAAAAGGATTCCATCCCGATTTCATCAGAAGATTTAGAAGAAAGGGAAGACTGGAGGACCACCATTTACACCTACGGCACTTATTGCTCCATTATATATACATCATAATCTTTTTCAAAGAATAGCTCGTAGATCATCTGAGATGACATCGACTGAATTAGGACAGACTTGACCACGTTTTATTTGACTTCAAGTCCTACAGGTACATCTTAGTTGTTGATGAGTGAGGGAAAAGGTTGAGGATCTTTGAGATATGATAAAAGTTAGAGATCAGCACCTAGTCAGGCATTTTTCTATAGGCGATAAACCCATAGCTACTTGTTTTAGTTGTGGGTAGCAAGGTCATTTTAGTTGGAATTATCCAGGGTATTCGAGGTTAATTGTTTGTTATAAGTGTGGGAAGAAAGGACATATGCAGAAAGATTGTCCACAACTTGGAGGGTCATCCTCTGACATATCACAGCATCAGCAGCAGATCAGGAAGTAGGTACAGGTGATTGCCGAACCAGATTTTGAGGTGAACCGTATTCTTATTGAATGTTCGCAACCTAACGCTTCAGCGAAGAGAAAAGAGAAGATTTAAGAGTTTTGTTAACTTCTCTCGATGTAAAGAGCCTTCCTGTATATATAAACTGTTTAAGTTATTTTGTTGTATATGAACAGGGTTGAGAGGCTTACAAATGATGTTTTTGGTTTCGATAAACTTGGCATTTATGTATATAATTTAATTATTGAAATTTTTTAATTTTCTGCTTTTTATATTTTGTAATATTTATTCGATATGGATATATAGATTGATTTTATCAGGTACAGACATAGATGTTGTAGTCTATAGTTAAGTCTGGCTGAGTTACCGGGGCTTAATTAAGGTTTCAGGCCGAGTATCACCAAATTTGGGATAAGGGATGCTACAACTTGGTATTAGTGTAGAGAGTGATAAGGTAAGTTTATTTAGGCTCAGTGTAGCTTAAATAGTAGTATTAATGTGGCTATGGTTGATTTTATATTAAATGTACCTAAGTTAGCAATTTAAAACAAGTAATTTGATGATTCTCAAGATACGTATTGGCACATCAAAAAAAAAATTGAGTTTCAAATTGGTGTTAGCTAGATGGAGATAGTAGAGAATTAGTGGCAATTATGGCAAGGTGTAAGCCATTGGATTATTCTCGTGATATGTGTGTACATGGAGATCAATGGCTATTAATCAACCTTATCCAATTCATATATATAAGGAATGAGATCAACCTAAGCAATTCATTTTATTTTCAAAGCTTAGTTGAGAAGAATAAATCAGTGAAGATCAACAACTTTGCAGGAGATCTTGTGGTTTTAGGAGGTGTAGATCAAGTTGTTGGTGTTCATTAACTAGGTAGCTTCACTTAAACCATTAGCTTAGCTTAATTTGATGAATATATGAAGTAAATGATGTATGGCTAATCTTGTGGTGTTGATGAGTGTTTTGGGGTCTCTAGTAGGTGAGGAAATAGAACCCAAGGTGTTGGATTAGTCTATATATGGAGAGAACTCAAAATTCTAAGTGCAAAATTATGGGTTTTCTTGCATATAGGGCGCTATATGGTAGCGCGCAAATCAAATTGACTAGCTGGCTAATGAGTTCACTAGTGCGCTAGGCAGAACACCCAGCGCACTAAGTGCTCTGACAATACATAATCAACAATTTCCTAATTTCAACTTAAACATTTTAAAGAACTCTAATACCCTAATTAAAAGTTTAAACACACTCTAAAACCTATGAAATGATATTAGGGACCTAAGGAAGAGTCTCGGGAGTTCAAAGAAGTGATACGAGGTGTTGGGAGGCCGAATTAGCATAAGACATTGCGTAGATTGTAAGTAAGCTGATTAAGATATTTATTTACATTTGATTCCTATTTTATTATTTATTTATAGTCATTTGGACTGATTTTCCTTTTGTACTTTGTATGTGATAACTCGTTGATTCATCTCATTCCGTAAGTTTACTATCATGGCATTGTTTGTTGGTTAATTCTTTCATTGGCTCTATATCATGCGCTATGTCATTTTAAATTGTTGAGACATTTTGTAAAATGAAATGGCATGCTATTAGGCAGTGTTGTACGGTATTGTAAATTTTATTTCCTTTGTGCATTACATATGCAATCCTATTATTTGATTTTGAAACCGTGTTTTTCCTTGAAATATGAAAGTAGTTCCTCTATCTAGGACCATTAGATAATAGATATGGGCATGACACTCAGGGGTCACTAAACTTTTAGGGATGTTGGGATCTCACCACTAACTTGTGCAGCATACAGAGTATGGGACTCGGGGTTGTTGGCAAGTATACATCACAAGTGACGGGCATTTGTGATAGATTATGGAGGCATAAGGCTCAACTCCGACCTTCAACAGGGAAGTAGAGCTCAGGTCCATCCTGAGATAGCGGAATAAAGGCATTTGTGATAGGACTCACGGCCAACAGGCACTAGATCATTACTACTTAGCCATGTGTCAGTTTCATATTGATCAACTAAAGAGTCTATAAGCATGATCTTATTTCAAGCATAGTTGCTATTATTATGCTTTTAAATTCTTGTTGTATATTTCAAAATGTTGATAAATGTCTCTCATTGTTACTTTCCACTTTCGTGTACTCACGTCCTATTTATGATGATGGGTGCAGATCCATCGAGTAGCAGACAAGGCAAAGAGAAGATCGATGACCACCTCTGAGCCAATGGAGCACTCCTACACTAGATTTCGTAGATTTTTTACTTAGTTGTATGAATTTTATATGTCTTTCATACACTCTTAGGTTTTTGTATATTATGGGTTGAGAAATAGCAGCCTGACCAGATATATGATGACGCATTATCGTCATTTTGTTATATATTTATGCATGTGATCTTTATTTACAGGTTATCCACATTCTTAGGTATCATGTAGAAAGCTTCCGCTAAATTGTTAAGACTTCCGCTAAATAAATTTTATGTTTTAAAATTTTTATTTACTCTGACTTATTAACTGACATAAAATAAAAAATGCTTATTTGAAAAATTAATTAGTAAGAAGTGAAGTTTTGGAAAAAGGCTGACTAATTCGTTGTTAAGTCATATGTGGCGAGAATATGGCTTAATGACAAGATTGGGCTAGGCGGTGCCGTAAATTGAAAAGGGATCGTCATAAAAAATGAAAATGGAAATGTTATTATACGTTATTTACTGTATATATATGATTTCCTTGTTCTCTCTGAATGTTACCTAATGATCTTGTCTTTCATTTGACTTCGAAATCTAATGGTGGATCAAGGAGAGGGTTCATAGAGACCTGGATCTCAGGGTAGTAAAGAAACTAAAGATTTAATGGAAATCTAAAATAGAGCATCAAATGAAGGAACTTATGGAGTCTCAGGCAAAACTTATGGCTATGATGTTGGCTCACATGGGACCACCAGTACAATGACCTAAGGCACAGCCTGCAACCAATCTTGAGGTTAGCAGAGATGAGGGAGGAGCTGAGACAGTTGTAGCTCTGGCTCAACCAGTTTTAGAACATATTTAGGTGCCTATGATAGTGTCGTGGTGCCATAAGATTTTGAGAGGGCTGCATTTCTTAGAACCAGCAATGAATTTATGAAGTACGATATTATGATATTCAACGACAAAATGGAGGAAGGGGTAGCTAAGACCTGGGTACTGGAGATGGAGCAACGATTTGTTTCTGTGGATGTGCAGGACCGATTTAAAGTCAAACAGGTCACATTTTTATTGATCGAATCTACATGGAAGTGGTGGAACTCCCCAAAGAGCTAGGGGAAGATTGTCACCACCCGACCAGAGTTTAGGACTATGTTTTACAGGTAGTATTTCCTGAAATTAGTCAAGAATGGGAAGAAGAATGAGTTTATTCAGCTGAAATATGGAGCCATTTCTATACGGTAATATGACCGAAAGTTCACTAAGTTTAGTGAATTCGCTCCAGAGATGGTGGAATTAGAGCAGAACAAAATATAATTATTTCTTGGTGGGTTGAATTATGAGATTCGAGTTGTGGTTTCCTCTTGTCCCTGTACTACCTATGCTTTTATATTTGAGAGACCGATCGAGATAGAAGTAGCCATATTAGCTAGGCCCTCTGAAATAGTACTTATGCCACCACCAATACCACATTTTCCTAGGAGTCTGAGAATCAAGGAATTTGCTTCTTTGAGGCCAAATAAGAGGAACAGGAATGTAGCTGGAATAGCTACACAGTTAGGGTTTATGGAGATGACATTTATTAGTGCACTAGTTCTACCAGTTTGTCACGTTCTACCCCTTTGCCACCATTTCAATACTGGAGGAGGTTGTCACGATCGTATGCACACCCGTGGTTTATGAATTTTTGGAACTCCTTCCATCTGACTTACCTGGACTTCCATCGCCATGAATCATTGATTTCATCAATGATCTTATTCCTGGTACCAAACCTATATCTATTCCTTCGTACCGTATGACACTGAAGGAATTACGTGAGTTGTAGACTAAGTTTGAGGAGTAGTTACATAAGGGGTTTATTAATCCTAGTATGTCAATGTGGGGAGCACCAGTTCTTTTTATAAATAAAAACGACGGAACCCTATGACTATATAGAACAAATACCCATTGCCAAGATAGATGATTTGTTTGATCACTTGAAGGGTGCTAGATATTTCTCGAATATTGATTTAAAGTCTGGCTATCATCAACTAAGGATCACGAATGCGGATATCAGGAAAAAGGCCTTCAATACTCGTTAAGGGCACTTCGATTTTACGGTGATGCCGTTTGGGCTTAATAATGCTCCTGCTATGTTCATGGACTTGATACATAGGGTATTTAAACCCTATCTTAACCTGTTTATCATCGTGTTTATCGATGATATTTTGATCTACTTGAAGACACTGGAAGAACATTCACACCATCTCAAAGTTACATTGCAAACTTTGAAGGATAATCGGTTGTACACCAAGTTTAGTAAGAGTGAATTCTAGTCTTTAGATGTCAAATTTCTTGGAAATATGGTTAATGCTTATGGTATATCTATTGATCCATCAAAGGTTGAGGCAGTCAAGGATTGGCCTACTCTTACCACAGTGTTAGACGTTCAGAGTTTTCTGGGGTTAGCGGGTTATTACAATTCTCTCCTATTGCTTTACCAATGACTCAGCTAACATAAAAAGACATTGACTTTGTTTAGTCTGATGAGTGCAAGGCTGCCTTCATAGATTTGAATTATAGTTTGACTACGACGCTGGTTCTTACATTTCCTGAATTGGGGATAGAGCTAGTGATTTGTACAGATGCTTCTCATTCCGGCTTGGGTTATATGCTAATGCAGGAAGGCGGGGTTGTACCTTATAGTTCAAGGCAACTCAAGGTTCATGAAAGAAATTATCCAGTTCATGATCTTGAGCTAGTTGCTATTTTTTTCCCTTAAAGATTTAAGGGCACTACTAATATGATGGGAGATTTATTATATTTTTAGATCATAAGAGTTTGAAATACTTTTTTACACAAAGTGAATTAAATATGAGGTAGCGCAGATGGCTTGAAATTCTTAAGGATTATGATTTCAATCTGGAGTACAATCCAAGCAAGGCAAATATGGATGCTGATGCCTTGAGTAGGGGAAGACCAGGCCGAGAAAACGTAGCAACTTTCAGAGCTTCTTAGTTTATACTTCTTAAGGAAGCTTCAGTGATTGTGTTTTGTAAAAGTCTTACTGGCTCATCATCAACTAAGATAGCTAATTCAAGAGCTACTAATATGTTCTTCTGTGCTTAGATTCAGGCTGAACCGGTGATGATTCAGCAGGTGATTGATTGTCAGAAAACTTATTAGTATTATATAGTGCTTCAGAGGTTACCGAGTAGTGTAGATCATCCTAATTGGTCATTTCCTGATATTTTGGCATTATAGTTCAAGGATTGATTGTGGATTCCAACTCAGGATCAATTGAGGCAAGATTTGCTCCGGGAATCTTAGATATCTTTTTAACCTATTCATCCGGGTAACACTAAGATGTATCATGATAAAAGGTGTGTTTATTGGTGGGCTGAGATGAAAACTGATATTGTGAGTTCGTCAAGAGATGTGAGATATGTCAGCAGGTTAAGGCTGAGTATAGGAAACCTAGAAGGTTATTGCATTAACTACCTATTCCTTAGTTGAAATGGGAACATATATCGATGGATTTTATTTTTGGTCTACCTTTGGGTAACCGGAAGCATGATCATAGGTTGTAGTTGACAGGTTGATGAAGTGTGCGCATGTTTTGCCAGTTTCCAAGTGAAATCCTCTTGACCGATTATGTTATATATATGTACGAGAGGTGTTGAGATCTTATGGAGTTCTAGTGTCCATTACTTCAGATAGAGATTTGAGATTCACATCCAGACTATGGAGAGAATTATAGAGACAGTTGGGAACTATTCTTAACCTCAGTACAACATATCATTCGTTGAATGATGGATAGACTGATCAGTTGATATTGGTGCTAGAGGATATGCTTCGAGCTTCTATCTTAGAGTCAGTGGTAACCGGGAGAAATACATTCCTTTGTGTCAGTTTTCTTATAATAATAGCTATCAGGTTAGCATTGGAATGGCTCATTTTGAAGCTCTGTATGGTCTGCCTTATCATTCACCTGCATATTAGGCAGTGGTTAGAGATAAAATTTTGTTGGGGCCACTATTGATTCAGAATTTCACATAGAATTCAACAGATTCGCCAGCCTTTAACTACGACATAGCTACGACAAAAGAGTTATGCTGATAAACATCATAGATTCTTGTAGTTTTTAAAGGATGATATCTTCTTATAGAAAGTCTCACCTATGAAAGGATTGTATAGGTTTTGATTGCGAAGTAAGCTAGCTCCAAGGTACATTGGGTCGTTTCGAGTAAAAAAAAGGATTGGTCTTGTTGCTTATAGGTTAGAGTTACCTCCAAAGCTAGCAGGAGTTCATAATGTCTTCCATGTGTCTATGCTTCGTAAGTTGGATACTCAGTTCACTCCAAGGACTAAGTGGAATGAATTTGATCTTCGGGAAGACTTATCTTACGACAAGTAGCCGATTGAGATACTTGATACTAAGATTCAAAGGCTGAGAACTAAAGAGATTTCTTTGGTTAAAGTGAAATGGTAGTTTCACGGAGATGAGGAACTAACCTGGGAGCGGGAGTTATATATGAAGGAGCAGTTTCCATTCTCTTCGAAACTACAGGTAATATTACTCTTACTTTAATTTGGAGGACGAAATTGCTTAAAATTGGGGAGACTATATTGACCCGCTACCTTAAGCTGGTAATTTATGTTAATCTGAATCTTAACTAGCCCGAGTAAGAATCGTGGTTAAGTCTGACGTACCTCGATTACCATGCGTATGGGTTTATATGATGGTTTGTGTTTGTTTGCAATGTTTAATGAATTTTATAGGTAGTAGTATAAAAGAGAGTTTATATACAAGCCTATAATCCTAAAATAAGTAGATAAACAATAAATAGCCGATACACCAAGTGAGACGAGGGAGTCATGAAATGAATGTTCACACCCGAGAATACTCATAGGCATGTACAGTGAATTTATTGGCAAGAAAATACACGAGGTATATATATATATTTATATATATTTGACATATAAATATATAATATTAAAAACTATAAGTTTAGTTTGAATTATATGGATCATCAGATCGCATAGAGATGAACGCGAGTGTTGATGGTGTCAACATGTTTGTCACTTTAGGAGTGTCATGTAAGCAAAAAAATAATTCGATCAGCTTTAAGATAGCACGATGCGTATCTCGAGAAAAATCTATATATTTAAACAAATACCTTCACTCTTATCCTCATAATTGATCAAAAGTGAGAGAGCAGCTGAGGGTTTAGTGTTTTGATCTTGAGGAATCAATCTAGAGGAGATTTGAAACATGAATTGAGGAGCTTAAACGAATAGAAATCTAGAGATCATCAATATGGTAAGTTTTGTTTTGAAATTTTTGAAGTTTAATTTGATAGTTGATAATGATTTCTCTGTGAACTTTTGTTGATATAAATAGGTTTATAACTCACTAGAGGTCCTCCCTGATGTATTTTGGGAGTGTTTAATGTTGTTGTATGGATTTGTGGGTGGAACAATGGTCGTCGCCTTGTGTACAGTCAAGACGGTATAGGGTGGAGTGCGCTCCACCCAGCAGAGGAGCGCGCTCCCTTCATCAATTGAGATGAACACAGCTGATAGAACGCACTCCACCACGTGAGGGAGCACGCTCCTACCGTATAAAATAACAACTCTGCTAAAAATTGGTTAGAACTTCTTGAGGTCTTGGGGATAGAATTAGGGGTTATAAACATAGGGTATTAGACTTATATTGATCATAAATGGTATGTAATATGTGTTGAATCACCGAGAAAGCGTGAGTGAATTGGAAAGTTAATGAATCGTTAACGAAAACTAAAACCGACGTAAGTATGGAATTACCTATTTATCAATATTGCTTGGCTATCTTAGTATATGTAGTTCATGTAGTTCATGGACTTATTGGGGGGACTATATACACTGTGAGGGTTTTAATAAATGGAAAACGATGTTTAATGTGATTCACGAGAGTAAGTTACTGGAACTGAGACCAGGCTATATAGGAGATGGGTTTCCTTCATGGCCTTTATGTAAATTCCTACTCAGTTATAAAGCTTGGGTGGATTATATATTCACTAGATGGTTTAGGATAGAACACCATTGGACATTAATGGATTGACAAGACCGCACATTAGCCAATGTGTTGGTCTAGCAATTGCATTAATGGTGTCAGTGGGTAATCACACTAGTGTTATAAACAAAATGGAAATCAAAGTATATTAATCATTTACGGACGGGCTTACATCTGTTATGTATTGAAATATATTCTTTTCATAATCCCGTTAGTTAACATTGGTGCATGTTTTTATTGCATAATGTTCTTGATTGTTATATGAAATGTTGATGGCTTTATAAATCCTTACTTAATGAGCAAGTTAAAGTGCTCAACCCAAAATTAATATTTTCGGTTCACAACTTAGCGCTTCAGCGAAGGGAAAGGAGAAAATTTAGGAGTTTTGTTATTTTTTCTCGATGTAATGAGTCCTCTATATATACACTGTTTGAGTTATTTTCTTGTATATGAACATGAGTGGGAGGTTTATAAATAAGGTTTCGGGTTTTGATAAATTTTGTATTTACGTATATCGTTTAATTATTGAAAGTTCTAATTTTTCGTTGCATATAGTTTGTATTATTTATTCGATATCGATATACAGGTTAAGTTTATTAGGTACAAATGGAGATGTTGTTGTCTCTAGTTAAGTCTGGCTGGGTTACTTGGCTTAATTAGGGTTTTTTGGCCTAGCATCACCTTAATCGGGATAAAGGATCTACATCTTGGTATTAGAGCCTGAGGTTTATCACTTTCAAATTAAGTGTTAATTATAATATAGATTGGTATCATAGATAAGGCTCTTACCTCGTTTTAACTTTCCAATTGTTTTCAAAATAAGTGCTAGCATATTTCTTTGTACCAGAGCCTAATTTAATTGACTCTAAGAGTTGTCACGAATTATGAATAAGCTTTGGGTATGATAAACATATTTCATTGTGTTTTGTGAGGTAAATGAAAATAAAAATATTATTATATGTTATTTGTTGTAGAGATATAATTTCCTTGTTCTCTCTGAAAGTTACCTAATAATCTTGTATCTCCTTTGACTTCAGAAGCTAATGGCGGGTCAAGGAGGTTTACAGAGACCTGGATCTCAATAGGGAAACTAAGGATCAATGTAAATCTAAAATGGAGCGGCAAATAAGGGAACTTATGGAGTCTCAAGCGAAACTTATGGCTATACTGATGGCTTAGATTGGGCCACCAGTACAGTGAATTGAGACACAACCTGAAACCAATCCCAAGGTTAGCAGAGCTGAGGCAGAAGTTGAGACAGTGGCAGCTCCAGCTCAACCAGTTTTAGCACTTATTGAAGTGTCAGCGACAGTTGCTATAGTGCTAGTGGATTCTAAGAAGGCTCCATTTCTTAGTACCCGTAAAGAATTTATGAAATACTATATTATGAGATTCAACGGCACATTGGAGGTGTTAGGTTTTGGGGATCAAGCGCAGCAAAAGTTTTGAAATCTTTTCGAAAGTCACCGAACCAAGATCCTATCGATTCCATTATATTGATGTACCTAGAGAGAAAATCATACCTTAACAAGAACAACTACATGTATGCATTGTTTGGCGTTGATCGATTCCTTTAAGACACTACCATAGATGAACGTCCTCTCTGAGAAATCTACACACGAACAGACGATCCCGATCCAGCGTGCTAGCGCCTAAAAATCTAGGGCTAAGATTCCCACAAAAAACTTTCTAGAAAAATCTCTACAACAACTGTGACCTTAATGTCATATTTATAGTACAATAGGTCTAGTTGTAAAAGAAGTCCATCTCCTTGTCATACTCAAATTAGAGTCTTAGATAAGGTCTAACTCTAAAAAGGATAGAGTCATAAATAATCTACAATTACTAATCCAACAAGAGTTGTAATTTATCTAAAACTCAAATAAGAATTAAAGTCATAATATAGTTAAAATTAGAGTCAAATTCAAAAATAGGATTTACTAAGAGACAAAAGATTTCTAGTCATACTAGAAATGTAGGAGAATTTTGAATCCTAGTCAAACTAGGACACTTAATGAGAATTTTCGAAATGAATTTTTTCCAATAAAATTCATCAACCTAAAAAATATTAAATCGTGCAAATTCGTTCTTTGTGTGCGACCCAATAGGTTCATATATTTTTGGTAGTGAACCAAAATCCTTTTCAAGATAAAAATCATAAGCGTCCTCTAGCAAGACACTATGACTACCCAAGTTGCATGAAGATCAGTAAATCAATACAACCTAATAGACAATGTATAGCATATCCTTTTGTCATGCAATATATTTTGATTGAACATAAGACATGGAATGTTACCCTTATAGTTCAATCTACTAGTCTCGATCTCCAAGTAGACTAAAATTGTCAAGTGACATTGATCCAATCAATTCACTAGATATGACCATTTACAGTCTAACATATCAAGGGGCCTAATAGATATCCTTCTCTAAATGAGAGGAACAAATTCTATCTTGATCATAAAACATCTACACATTAGTCTGACAATGACCAATTACAAAATTTGAACTCATCCGGTTAAAGATGATGTTTAATTTTATCAAATCATTGTGCTATTAATGTTAGAGTCTTAGGTGATCTTAAGTCAAAAGACTAAATGATATAACTATCATGAGAAGCACTTATGACGATTACCATGTAGCATTCTCATAGCTGGTCAATCCAGCACCAGTTCCCAATAGATACCCATGATCTTGATCCATATCCGTATACGCATAATTATCAATTCACTATCAATCAAGACTCAACTAGTTTTAATTTATTATTGTTCCCATAATAGTAACTTGACTTTGGACGTTAAGAATAATACAATAATTATTCATGGATACTATTATAAAAGAAACATTCATCTACTTATAATAGTTAAACAACTTTTACAGAATTAGCCTAGGGCACATACCCTAACATCTCCTACTTGCGCTAGGTCCAATCCTACATGTATCCAATATTGTGTAACCTTAATGCGTTCTTAGTGGAAGAAGTTTATTTATGTATCTGCCACATTGCTTAATATTGGTATTCTGTAAATCTTCACATTCTTTCTCAAATGAGACAAAAATGCTCAAGTCATTGTGTAGATCTGTAATGTGATTTAGGTTTCATAACCTAAATTTGTCCATTGGTTTTAGAATAAAAGCTAACATTGTATTCAATACTTGGAATCACACCTTATTCTATCATGCACCTTATGATCTACACATTTTCTTTTGCAACATTTAATGTCGTTAAAAACTCAGTTTATGTTGTTGATTAGAGTGAGTTTAGAACGTTTCCAACTCATTGCATCTTCCTACGAAGTTAACACATATCCATATTACGATCATTAATCATTTATATTAGCATAAAAGATTACGTTTTGTAATCATTTACAAGACTCGTATCTTTCAAACCTCTGCAAAGCAAATAACTTTTCTCAAGTGCTTCTGAACTACTTAAGAATGTTATCAATAAATATCCAGTGACCTTCACTAAAATCTATGAGACATATGTACGTTTTCCCCAAAGCATATGACATATCAAGTTGAATGCAAAGTATAATATATGTGATGATCTCATAGCTAATGTGTATGAAATCATATTCACATTGTCTCGCTCATCATTTGCACTAAAACTTTGAGTCTTACAGATACTTATGTTATAAGAAATAAGTACGAATTCTTTGAAGAATCTCGCATAGTGAAACTTTTTCAATTATTTGTCTATATAAGCACTCTAATTTAGATCAATTAGCCTCTTAGATCTATCTCTATAGATCTATGTCAAAAGGATATATGCCTAATTGTCTAAAAATTTCATTAAGAAACTTTCCTTATCCAAGGCTTGACATTCTGCAAGGTTAGGACATTGTTTCTAATGAATAATACATCATCAACATACATATTCAAAAAGACAATTACACTCCCACTAACCTTTGTGTGTACACAAGGTTTATCTTCGATTCAATGAATTTAATTCATTAATTATTTAATCAAAACGAAGATCCCAACTCTGATAGGCTCACTATAATCCACAAATGGATCCATTAAGCTTGCATACCTTTCTAAAGTTCTCAAGATAATCAAAATCCTTAAGTTTTGTCATACACATCTTTAAGGAGCATAGAGCAATGCTATTTTGACACTCATTTTTTATATCTTATAGTCAAACTTTGAAGTAATGACAATCAAAACTCTAGAACTTAAGCTTAGCTACTAGTGAAAAATCTTATCATAATCAACACCTTGATTTAGATTGAAATTTTTCAATAAGCCGTGCTTTTAAGTATGCAACTTTTTCTTTTTCATGTCATTAAAATCATTTCCATCTAATGGTCATACCACTTTCAAGTAAATAAATCAAGTTCCAAACTTGAATAATAGATATGAATTAAGATTCAGAGTTTATTAACACTTGGACATATATTTGATGGTTTATTGCAAAGTGCAGTAGCTTGTAAAGTATAGTCTTAATAAGACATAGTAGGAATGTCTATATGACACATCATAAATCAAATTATATCCTATATAGTTCGATTATCTACTTAAAACATCATTTCTCAAATGATGTTCCTAGTGGAGTTAATTGCAAAACAATCCCACAATTTGAAAGACAGTCATTTAAACTCTTGGGTAAAATATTATCCACCTTGATCTCATCAAAGTATGTTAATAGTTAGCCAAGTTATTTTTTTATACTCATTTTTAAGTGTTCGCAACAGTCCAAAATTATGTCCTTCTAATAAGATTTGTAATTATAAAATGGAAAATTCCATTCTCTGAATGGCTAAATCCGTTCTTTAAGGCTTATTTTTAAAACTGGGCAAAGTTTAGCTCACAACTAAGGTTTTGGTGTCCGAGACAAACACCTTTTGTAGCTTTTACCATATCTTTCTTTACTAAGTTCATTTATGTTACGAACCATCAAATTTTAGTCTAAGGCCTTTTTTTTTTTAATATTTTGTCTTACAGTCTTAGACACCATATGGAACTATAAACACAAATATCTCCATGTCATTCATATTATATAGTTCGAAACTATTTTGATGAATTGTTAATCAGATCTATTGCTAACTTTTGGCACATGAAGATTTAAGCCGTTTGAGATAATTAATATAATCATTTCATGTTCCAAAGATAAGGACATATTAACAAGTTCTCAAACATTTTACAAGAATCTAGAAATTTTGTAATCTTATACCCTTCCCATGTGACTTACTGTTGGAACATTGCCTTCAGTTCCACTGTCATGTCATTAGTTTTCACGGTCCCGAATCTTTCCTAAAGTCTGGTTTTATATTTGCTAACAAGATATATAATCCTTGTACTAATAAATGGTAGTTAAAAGGAACCATTAATCTAAGACATACATCATTGTTTTTATGATTGATAACATTTATAGATTTTCTAATCAAAACAGAGAAATTAGCCTTAAAAATTATTGTATCCTTATCAAAGATTGATCGCAGTTACTCTTGATCAGTGTTACTAAGAGTTTAATATCTACACCTAGAAGATTATGCTGAATAAATTATTAGTGAGTAATTAAGCTCTCACCAAATCAATAACCCTCGTATGTATTGATTTAGTGGACTAAGATCCATATTTCACCTAATTTTGAGACTGCTAAGGCATGACACTCAAAATCAAGTTATTTAGGTAGATAACATTTACCAATTGCATCACATGCAACTCTTAAGTTCTTTATGAGACCTAGACATCATATGTCACAACATGTTATGTCTCGCCTATGTCTAAAGCACAAAACTATTTTGATAGCTTTATTAAGTCAAACCAATTTAAAACATCCAGGTAACCGTTACCTAACTTACCTCATCAAGATAACACAATATACCTTACGGAGGCATACCCATATTGATGTGATAAAAGGCCTTAAAAAGTATTTTAAAATTGAGTGGCATTAACTTAAAATTTTAATCGAGGGGTTTTTAAAAAAAATTATGATCCCTTTTGTATTTTATGATAATTAATTCTAGCATCATTTAATCATGGAATATCCTATATGCCTAATATGCATGTATAGAATAAAGATCATAAAATAAAATAGGAAACAATTTCATGTACATAAGCATCATAAAAAAATTAGGAAATTAAACAACTATACTTCAATAGAAAAAATTTCCATGCACCATATGATTAAATAAAGGGGTGGTAATACTAATCACTTAGCGTGAGGGGTCAATGAGGCAAAGTTCTTTTAGTAGTGAACCTTAAAGGTTTATATAATTTACTACCTCTTATTGATAAAATTAACCCCAAAAATATTAATTTATGTAAAGACATTTTAATTAAATTAATATTTATTAAATCATACTACCCTTAAAAACTAACTTTATTTATAAAATCCTATTAAAAAATGAACTCAGTCATCCGCAAAAGATGTGACGTGGAATCCCTTAAAATTTGGCTTTTCGTTAAATACTTACTAAAATGTGCCCCACATGACACGTAATGCAGCAAAATAAAATTGATTTTGTAATTAAGATAAAGTGAAACACCAAGCCAAAATTATCTATGCAAATCTAATTTATAAGGGAATCAAATTCATAAGGGATTTGAATATATCATGGGGTGGTTAGACTAATTGCCACGGGTTGTCTCACATAGACACGTCCCATAAAGGAATCGACATCCCTATGTAACATGACACGTGAAGAGAAACAATGGGTTTCTATTGCCATCTTTATCAGCCAACAGCCCAACATCATAATATAGTTTCAACAATGATTGTTTAATCATGAATTTTATATAAATCCAATTATTGTTTAATCATGAAAAATTCCAACAATGATCAGTGCATCATCTTAAATTGAACAGAACAGTTCGATTGTAACTCATATATGTTGATTACATGAAAAACAGACTATTCATAATTCAATCAAAATGCACAAATCAGCAACACCGGGTACTCAATCGAATTTGGTTTTTAAAGTTAATGGGAAAAGCCATGGCCAACCTCACGTGTACTTACACAAACCAATATACTCCAACTATGGTCTCAGATGCACAAAGAACACTTCCAATGCAATCAAAAACCCATATAAACAAATTTGCATATTAGTTTAATAGAATCAAACCAAACCTTGCTTTAATATCACTGTTGTGTTTTAGGGATCAAGTGCAGTGGAATTTTTCGAAACCTTTTCGAAAGTCCCCGAACCAAGATCCTATCGATTCCATTAAACTTATGTTTCAAGAGAGAAAAATCATACCTTAACAAGAACAACTCCATGTCTGCCTTGTTTGGTGTTGATCAATTCCTTCAATATGCTGGCAGAGATGATTGTCCTCTTTCAAAAATTCACACACGAATGGATGATCACGATCTGCTGTGCTAGCACCAAAAATTCTAGGGCAAATATTCTCACAAAATAACTCTCTAGAAAAATCTATACAACAACTGTGGATTTATAGTACAATTAGTCGAGTTGTAAAAGAACTTCATCTCTTAGTCACACTCCAAATAAAGTCTTAGATAAATTTCAACTCTAAAAAGGATAGAGTAATACAGATAATCTACAATTACTAATCCAACAAGAGTTGAAATTTATCTAAAATCAAATAAGAATTAAAGTCGTACTATAATTCAAAATAAGATTTTCCAAGGGACAAAAGATTTCTAGTAACACTAAAAATGTAGGAGAATTTTGAATCCTAGTCAAACAAGAACACTTAACAAGATTCTTCAAAATTAATCTTAATAAATAAAATTGATCAACCTAGAAAACATTAAATCGCGTAAATCTGTCCTTTGTGTGCTGCCCAATAGGTTCGTATTACACTGGCAGTGAACCAAAATCCTTTTTGGCACACAAATCATAAGCGGCCTCTAGCAAGACATTAAGACTACCCATGTTGCACGAAGATCAATAAATCGATACAGCCTAATAGACAATGTATATCATATCCCTTTGTCACGCGATATCTTTTGATTGAACATTAGACAAGGATTGTCACCCTTATAGTTCAATCTACTAGTCTCGATCTCCGAGTAGACTAAAATTGTCAAGCGACATTGATCCAATCAATTCACTAGACATGGCCATTTCCCAGTCTAACATATCGAGGGGCCCAATAGATATCTCTCTCTAAAAGAAAGGGAAAAATTCTATCTTGATCACACAACATCCACACATTAGTCAAACAGTGACCAATCAAAACTTTTATAAGTATCCGATTAAAAATGGCGTTTAATTGTGTCAAGTCATGTCCTCCTAATGTTAGAGTCTCTGGTGATCTCAAGTCAAAGAACAAAATGATATAACTATCATGAGAAGCACTAATGACATTGACCATATAGCGTTCTCATAGTGGGTCGGTCTAGCATCTGTTCCCAACAGATACCTATGATCTCGAACCGTATCCGTATACGCATAATCATCACATGACTATCAATCAAGACTCATACTAGTATTAATTTATTATTGTTCCCATAATGATAACTTGACTAGGGACATTTAGAATAATACAATAATCATTCATGGATACTACTATAAAAAAATATGCATCTACTTATAATAGTTAAACAACATTTATATAATTGGCCTAAGGCACATACCCCAATAGGAGGAAGGGATAGCTGAGGCCTAGGTACTGAAGATGGAGCGATGATTTGTTGCTATGGATGTTAAGGATCGGTTTAAGGTAAAATTGGTCACATTTTTGTTGATTGATTCTACACGAATGTGGTGGAACTCCCTTGAGAGAGGGGAAGACTGTCACCACCTGGTCATAGTTTAGGACTATGTTTTACATGCATATTTTCCAAAATTAGTCAGGAGCATGAAAAATACTAATTTTATTCACCCGAAACAGGGAGGAATTTTTGTACGGGAATATGAGCGAGGGTTCACTGAGTTGAGTGAATTCACTCTAGAGATGGTGGAGTTAGAGGAGAGCAAAATATATTTGTTTCTTAGT
Source organism: Stephania cephalantha (assembly GCA_039657325.1). NCBI lineage: Eukaryota > Viridiplantae > Streptophyta > Magnoliopsida > Ranunculales > Menispermaceae > Stephania > Stephania cephalantha. The sequence continues at coordinate 21,553,983 of CM077569.1, read as the reverse complement.
GGGCTGAATTATGAGAGTCGAGTTGTGGTTTCCTTTCATCCTTGCACTAGTTATGCTTTTATATTTGAGAGTGCGAAGGAGGTCGAAGCGGCCATATTAGCTAGTCCCACCGGAACAGTACTTATGCCACCACCAGTACCGTAATTTCCTAGGAGTCAAAGAATCCAAGAATTTGCTTCTTTTAGGACAAAGAAGAGGAAGAGGAAGAGGAATGTAGCAGGAATTTATGTGGCTTCGGTGATTTAGCTCTCTGTGCTAAATAACTAGAAATAGCTCTCTGTGCTCCGGTGATTTAGCTTCGAATTTCTAGTTGATTCCTTAATTCGCTGTGGCTTCGCTGGATGTTCCTGCAGTGGATTTATGTGGCGATTCCTAGTGTAAACACAAATCGCTGGCTAATCCCTGAACTTTTTATTCAATTGATTGCTTTACTTTTCTTCATCTTTTCCTTCCATTTCTTCATTTTCCTATTTAAATCCTGAAATCACAAAAATAAGAGAATACCTAGTGTAATATCATATATATATATATATATGAAATCAAACTAAATTACATTATAAAATGTGTCTAATTATTAACTTGTTAGGTTTACAATCAAGTTCATAGTATTGTTTAGAATAATACACTACTCGCACATTTTAATAATAAACATCACAATAAACAAATAATTGAAAGACATTAATGTAAAATACATATATCAAATAAGTCTTGAATCTTCAAAAAGTCTCCAAATTCAATGAACAATGAACTAAACTAAAACCTAATTAAAAAGACTATAAAACTAATAATAAGTAATTGAACGCTTTAATATTTAAGCCCTAATTTCTTATATATAATTTCTTTATGTGTACAAATCATTTATAAACTCAAATTCCTGGTAGTAATCCAAAAAATTAGTCACTAATCTCAATGATTTTTCAACGATTCCTTTATAAATTTTAATTCGTTGGCTTATCGTTGGCTCTTCTCTGCTTTTGATTTAGGCAGCGATTCATGTGTATTCTCCTATTGCTGGCTCATCGCTGGACCTATTCTGAAGTTAACTATTTTTACTTTTCTTCCACTTTTTCTTCCATTTCTTCATTTTTCCTAATTAAATCCTAAAATCACAAAAATAAGAGAATACCTAGTATAATATCATCATTTTCGTCTAAAACCATCCTAAATTTCACTATAAAATATGTCTAATTGTTGACTTGTCGAATACCTCCAAACTCAGCACTTTGCTATCTTGAGCAACAGAATACTCTAAATCATATTCTTTTTTCATTCTTTATATACTGATTTCAATCTAAGTCATCTTACTTTAAATAGTAGAATGTTTTAAATAGAAGTGACCTTCAAATATAAATATATTACCCACAAGTAAATAAAAGTTATGATAGAATAGAATGATTTAGAAAAAAATGAGCCATCCTTTAATGATAACTCAACCACCCAATGCAATACCCCTAAGAACTTAAAGTTCAATCAATACCAAGGCCATTACACAATATAAGTTTTCTCAATCTCCACTGGGGATACAAATGGGTAGGAGAATACCCATGGGTGATAAGGATTTACCCTAACGGATATGGGTATGGGGATTTTAAATGGGGATGGGGGTGGGGATTGATACAAAATCTCATACTCATGCGGGTATAGGTAATGAAATATACCTACGGGGATACCCACGGGTAATCCCCAAGAGGATACTCACGGGTAATTCCCACGAAGATACCTGCGGGTAATCCCGACGGGGATACCCATCTACCTATGGGGACCCTATATATCAATTTATACAATATATGATATTTATTATATATATACCATATGATATTTATATATAAATATTACATAATATTACATAGTTTCCACACTAAAACACTCATATATATAACAAAAAACCTCTTAATGAAATTTATAATTTTAGTTTATTTGGTTAATTAATAAATATATGTTTTGTTTTGAATTGTTTGCAACTATATTTATATTTTAGAATTTTAGGATCAAAAGTACTGAAAAAGTTGATGACTTAGCGGTTTAATGAGATTGTGACTTTAAAGAATATTTTGAATTTGAAATTTTTTTTTTGCATATGCAGATGATTTTGTAGAGACTTAATTATAAGTGTTAGCACTTACTAGTTAGAAATTGTTTTGCATGATATGCTGATTTTTTTTGTTGGAGTTTCAATAATTGTGTTATTATTTATTTATATTTGACACCTTATTTGTTACAATTAGTTTTTGAGAATCCCCGTGGGGATCCCCAATGGATAATGGAATGGGACAAAAAAATTTCCACGGGGATTCCCCATCCCCTAAAAAATTTCCATGAAAATTCCCATTAGGATCCATAATGGAGAATGAAATGGGTAAAGTATTTTACCTATGAGGATTCCTCATATCCACGAGGATTTAATGGGTATGGAGATGGGTATGGGTATGGGTGATGCATTTTTAGCGAGTATTAATATGGGAATGGGGTCCCCATCCCCTACCCTACCATTTGCATCCCTAATCTCCACTGATAAGCATCGAGATTACGATGACTAGTATATAATCTCAAAACACAAAAACACTAGATTAATCTTAATTTAGGAAAATATTTAATAATAGCACCACGATCAAAATCAATAAAAATTTTGCCAAGATACCAATAGATATATCGTTTAAAACATATTAGATTAAGAAATAATTCACTTAATCCTAGCTTCAAGCACTTGAGCTAAATCTTTTCTTTGAAGAGTTTAAGAACATCAACCTTCTCATTTATCATTTTTTCTACTTCATCCTAATTATTATTTCTTATATTATTTATATTTATTTATTTTCATTTGACTTTAGTTTTTGCTCCATTTTCTTTAGACATTCTCACTTTTCCCACTATTGATTCCCTGCTCCATTTTTTATGGAATCTATAGGACTCTATATATATTTATTGCTCTGGTTAGCACTTCTCACTATCCACCAAAGTAGAAAAAAGTATTCTTTCTAACCCATTTCTTCTTTTAATTGTGGCATAATAACTTTCTATACATACACTATAAAAATACTTAATCAATAGCCTTTGTATCACAAGATTCTTAGAAATCTGTCTTGTTCATCTTGCTTTATTTTTTCAATCTTCTACCCATTGTCATGACTAACACAAGGCAATTAAGTGTATACATCAACTAGTAAAGTTAATAAAAAATGGTATAAAAAATATTTTGATTCCTTCTATCAGAGAATTCACTTGGGTAATAAAAATATCACTTCCATTCAAAAATCTATTAAATATATATTCATTTTCATTCTTTTCTTAACTAAAAATAAAGTAAAATGAAATTCATACTTACTTGAATTAGGAAGAAATTTTGAAAAATTTAGATCAATTCTTGAACTTTATCTTCTACCTTTCTTTTATTTCCTTGCTTTATTTGCTATACTTGTTATGGTTCACCTAAAATACCCCCAAACTCATTCCAAACTTTATTCTCAAGGTTAGAAAATTAATTTGGGTTTCAAACAAAATAAATATACCTCGTGAAGCATAAAAGAATTGATATGTATAATAAAGAAATTATAATGAAATAGACAAATATATAATTCTATAAACTTCAAAAGAATGTAATGCAAAGGGAACATATTTCATTCATAAGCAAAAAATAATGCTAGAGCAATACAATTAATTATTCATTCATTTATTTCATACAAAAGAAAATAAACTACACATGGCGGTGTCTAGAAGTAAATTCATAGTTATCTTCATCATCTTCATCCTTTCCTATAGAAGGTTGTGAAGCATAACTATTTGCTTGGTTAATTCCCAGTTGGAAATTACAACTGCAAAGATAGAATTTCGATACTTCTCTTCCAATCTTGCAAATGACTGTCATGCCTTCTCTTAGACATAAAATGATAACGTTGTAAAGTCCTTTCATTTGCTGCTATCATTTCTTCGTTTCAAAAAATTATCGTTTGCCTACACATAAGTGAAGAAAATATGGTCTGAAAAGATCCTCTCGTCGTAGGCTGTGGCAATGATAGTGTCAAACTCGTATCAACACTTGGCACATTCACTCGGGCCATCAATCTTTCCGCTTGTCCTGCATTTTTTTTTTGTTTTCCTTCTATTTTCTTTGATGTTCTACCTTCTTACTTCTCTCACATTTATTGAATAAAATAATTCTCTTTCCACTTACAAGTCATTGTATCCTATCACTTTCTTCATTTTTGTACTCCCACATCATTTATTGTCTTCTCGGGTAATACATCAAACTCAGTATCTAAACTCACACCTGCTTGCCAACATAATCGAGTGATCAAAATTAGGAACGATAGTCTTTCGTTCTTCATAGCCTTCATTGAAAACTTCATAAAATCATTTACAATTTTTCTAACATTGATATAACCCTTCTTTATCACTATATGGTAAATTAAAGCAGCTCTAGGGTTCTTCACTTCAAAGTGTTGCCTTGTTGGATAAATGACTAGGGTCATTTATCATCCCTACAAAAAGTTATAAGGAACTAAATGACTAAGGTCTAGATTTTCAAAATATTTTCTCTAAGCTCAGCTCTTCCTGTTATAGATTCACTAATACTATTCTCGGTAGGTATTATATTCATTAGACCGCCTGCATACTTTTGCTTGGGTTTTTCTTGCACTACCCCTTCCCTTTATCTTGTTAAATACTCATACCTCGTCTTCTACCTTCTCCTGCCATAGAAATACTAAACTATGATGAAATAAGTGAATTGAAATCCTGTATTTAAAGATTCCAAGCTATCAAGTATGGAAAATAATATTTTGAAAAGGTTTTATCATTGAATCTTGAAAGAGTTGAAATTAGTACGTCTAAAATAATTTCATCGACATATTCTTATTATGATTACGTATATATTAGAGAAATTCATAAAAAACCCTATACTCATTTGAAAAACAATATCCAAATTGAGGATTTATATCTAAAACTATTTTTCAAAAAACAATTTTGCAATAAAAATTCATCAACCACATTTGTCGAAAATATCATTAAAATTGTTTTTTTTCAAAACATCAAAATCAAAAGAATGCTAGACTATCGATTTATTAAATTCTTGAGAGTGATTCCCTAAGTAATTTGATCTATTAGCTACTTAGACTCCCTATTCAAGCATAAAAATTCAAAAAAATACCCACCTAGGCCCTAACTTGGTTGTATGAACTTGATTTAGAAATTTTTAAGGTTGAATTGCTCCTAAACAAGGTGGTATGCACTTAAATAAGTTATAATTTAAGCATTGAAGGGTTGAACATACACAAAAACCAATTAACAATAGAATGGGTGTAAGGGTTTTCAGTGTGAAAGGGTTTATGGTTTGGCGATTTGGTGTTTTAATTTTAAAAATGCATATTCGTTCTCAGCGAGTCAGATTAAAAGGATTCGCTAGGAAATCACTGCCTAAATCCCTGAAAATGAGCCTAAGTGGCTCACCAACTAGTTCAACGAATCCTAGTTATAAGTGCAAATTATTAATAAATCGCTGACCTGAAATTACACTAGAAATTTTGCAAACTTAAACCAATTTTCGAAGCGAATTCCTATACAAACTAGAATTGCTAGCCTATTTTAACTTTTTTTTTTCAATTTAATTGATTTTTCTATATATTTATCACATATATGTCCAATAAAAAGGTAGAATTATTTAAAATTATCAGAATTTGACTATGATTTGTACTGAACAATAATTTCATTACTATAAACTAGCCAATGGGCACGCGCTATGCGCGTGAGGCATAAACAATATATGTACCAAGAAACATTTGTGAAAGTTAATATTAAAATATTGTCTTAATGATCTGTATAATTTATTGAATTTATATTTAGAGAGAAAAATGTGTGTCAAAATTTTATTTCAATAAAAGTTCTCAAAATTTTTAGTTGGGTCTAAACAATTTTTTTTATGTGAAATTAGATATTTGTAGTGCTAATGAATTTAGAGTATATGATGACAGATACATACACATATTTATTGTGATAAGTATTTAGACAATATTATAAATATCATTTTGATTAATTCAATTTTACGAAATTAATTTAAACATGATCCTGATCCATAACATGTATCAACATATACCATTTTCAAAAAAAAAAAAACGTTTTAAAATAGTTTGACAATGAAAAGAAAATAAAAAAATAGATAAACATATTGTATGTATAACATCATCAAACAAAAAAATGCAACAATAAATTTTTTTTAGAGAATAGTAGGTGTGCTCATGGAAGATATTAGTGGTTTTGTAATTCACGAAAAGAAAAATAAATATAGAATTAATATTAGTTGTACCTACATATATGTTGTAGAATTGTTTTGTTTTTTAAGAAAAAATAAAATTTTTATCATAGTTTTGAAAAACTTAAGTCAATTAGATTGATTGGTATTGTAATTAAATTCATTAATTTATGCATTTCGTAATTTGTCTCTATGCCCTTGAATAAACTTTTTCTATAAAGTAGTGATATAGTGGGACAATTTTTTAATAGAACTGCAATAAATCATCTAATTTGACCCATTTTAATTTAATGCTAGCTACATTTGAACTCAAGACATTTGATTAAGGAAAGAAGGATCTTTGCCACCTTAATTACAAACATTGGGATGCACATGCATGCATGATTTTTTTTTTGTACAATGCAAAACTCAAGGGACATAAACAATTTTAGGTATCAAAATCACCTCTATGACGTTAGTTGGTCCAATCCTTAAACATCACAAATTGAAGCAAGTAACTCACAACCAAAATTAATTTTTTGAGATTTGAATCCAAAGCAAGTATATGAAGCTTTGAATTTTATTATGACAAAAAAGAAGCTTTAAATGTTTCATGTCAAAGAAAATAAACATTATTCACAAACATTATTACTAAAAAAATACGCAATATTCAAGTAGTAATCAACCCAATTGATAAGATTAAAAAAATAGAAGTATTTGTCAATATTGGAATTAATTCACTAATTATGAGAAGATGTGGTGAAACAAATGAAAGGAAAATTTTTAATAATTATAAAAAAATCATAAAGCAAGTATTTGAAGGTTTCGTTTTCCATGTATAGGGAAATAAACATTATTCACAAATAATTAACAAAAAAAAATCACAAATTGAAGCAAGTAATTCACAAATAAAATTAATTTTTGAGATTTTAATCCAAAGCAAGTATTTTGAAGCTTTGAATTTTTCTTATGACAATAAAAAGAAGAAGCTTTGAGTTTTCAATGTATAAGAAAATATAAATTTTTCACAAATATTATTAATTAGAAAAAATAATACACAATACATAAGATTCAAGTAGAAATCAATTCAATTGATAAGATTAAAAAAAGAATTATTTGTCACTATTAGAATTAATTCACTCGTCATGAAAAGGTGAGGTGAAACAAATGAAAGGAAATTTTTTTGTAATTTATAAAAATAATTCAAAAATAAAATTCGCAAATCAAGTATTTGAAGCTTTGGATTTTCCATGTCTAAGAAAATAAACATTATTCACAAACATTATTACTAAAAAAATATATAATATTCAAGTAGTAATCAACCCAATTGATAAGATTAAAAAAAGAAAAATTCAAAGCTTAAATTGTTAAGATTAATAAACATTATTCACACATAATTCACAAACAAAATTCACAAATTAAAGTCATTAATTCACAAAATAAATTAATTTTTTGAGATTTTAATCCAAATCGAATTTTCTATGTTTAAGAAAATAAAATAGAAAACAAAATTAATTCACAAACAAAAATTAATTCACAAACAAAATTTAAGCAATACTTAAGATTGAAATAGAAATAAACACAATTGATAAGATTAAGAAAAAGAGAAGTGTTTCTCACTATTAGAGTTAATTCACTAATCATGAAAAGTGAAAAGAACTATTAAAAAATACATCCATGGTTGTTCTAAGTATGTTCAAATTCAAGGAAAGAAATAAGAAAGAAAAATTGAAAATTGAGTTTATGATATATACCTTGTTGCAAAGATAAATAAAATGAATGGTTGTCTTCAAGGAGACCACCGAACCCAATAGCAAATCATAAATTTTTTTATTGAATCGAACACGTAGGGGGAGAAATGAGGAGATAGATGACGTTGATTTAAAAAAATAAAAATAAAATAAAGGAGGCACTGCGATTTTGAAGAAGAAAATGTTTTCAGTAAAATAAACACATGGAGTAAGAAAACGTGAATAGAGTGGAGAGAGAGAAACGGGGAGGGGAGAGAGAGAGAGAAAAAAAAACAAATGTAAAGGATAGAGAGAAAAAGAGAGAGGTAAAGGAGAGAGAGTAAAAAGGTGGAGGAGAGAGAAAAAAATCATCTAAATCCCACTTTCTTAGGAGACTGACTACTAATTTGAAAAATTTTGAAAAATAATTGAATTTTCATCCGCACATCTAAAATCAAAACCGCCTATTAATTTGTAGTTATCAATTAAATTACCACTTTATCCCGAATTTAAATATTTGTATTAAAACACTTAGCGGCATTATTGGAAATTTTAGCCAAAAGGCTTCACGGTTAACCATTTCTGGTTTGCTATTATAATAGTATAGATAACCGACTAACCTAAAAACTAATGCATAGATATAATGTAAAACAGAAAGACATTGGCTCGATCAACCCCCTTATATGAAATCTTTTTGGAATTAAATTCCTAAAATATCCCCATTGTAAGAGTCAAAAGTCGAGAGAATAAAAACAACTAACTCAACATAATACTAAAACTGAAATTAAAGATAGAGTATGGGTTGCCTCCTATAGAGTGCTTTTCTTTATAGTCATTGGCTCGACTTGATAGATATGATCACTCGTCATTTAGCTTTAGCGAGTCAAACTGGCCATCAACTGATTCTTCATCATTCTTAACATCTTCAGCTTCATTATCACTCTCAACATTCGTATAACATCTTTCGATAGGTATGCTAAACTCGTAGTCGTTGTCTTCTTCAAGGTAATTTTCACGGTAGAAACTTTCCCTTTCATAGCCATCGCCATAATTTTTTTCTTTGACATAATCTCCATCTCATAACAATTTTAACGGCACATTTAATCAATTTCCATTTTAAGCGTAACTATACATTTATGTACATCAAGAACAGCTTCTGCCTTCTTGAGAAAAGTTTGTCCCATCAATATCACGTCATCCTTTTCAATCTTTGGTACCACTTGGAAGTTGGTGTGGTACTTGTACCGTCCCACTTGCATTGGCACATTCATCGATATTCTTAATGGAAAGTTTTTATCATCCTTTGGTTTATTCAAAACCAAAGGTGGTATGAAATCAATCTTCAACTTAGCTTTTCTGAACTATTGTTATGATAAGATATTCATACCAGCTCCTGTGTCAAATAAAACACCAGGAAAAATGACTTCATTAATCAGCGAGTGAAGGAAAAGTTTCCTTGGATCATCTTTGAAAATTTCAATTATACGTCCTAGATCTTGAAGCTGTAGTTGCTCATCTTCTTGTTATTGTATTTCAGGTTGTGGCTCTTCAAGTAGCTACTTCTTTGATTTCTTCTTCTTATTGTGCAGCTTTGTATACATCCAGAGTTTAATTGTTTCATCCTTAACGGTTTCACTTGCGTTGATGTAAACATTGAACTTCTTTTCATTACTTTTCAGACTTTGTTTCTCAAGCATGAGATTAATGACCTTCATATCATGTTCCACAAAATCTTCATAATAAGGTTTTAACCTCTGATAATTTACTTAAATATTTTTCCTTTTTCGAAGCTTTTTATTTCTATTACACCATGAGGCAACAAATTCATAACCATAAAAGGTCATATCCATCTTGAATAGAGTTTTCTAGGAAATAATAAGTCTTGAACAAAATAGTTGAACTTTATCTCCTACTTGAGAATTTTGGGAACAAATTTTTTATTATGAAATGATTTGGTTTTATATTTATAAACAGATGCATCTTTATAAGCGTCATTCCTAAGTTTTTCTAATTCTTGAATACTCATTACGTTTCTTGTTTCATTATAACTCATGTTACATGTTGTTATTGCCAATAGGCTTTATGTTCTAGTCCTACTAGTAAATGACATGCTTTTCCAAATACTAACCTATAAAGTGTCATACCTATAAGCGTCTTAAGTTGTGTTCTATAGGTCCATAATACGTCTTTTAATCTAAGACTTCAATCCTTATGTGTTAGATTAACTGTTGTTTCTAGTATTGACTTAATTTCTCAATTTGAAGTTTCATCTTGTCTACTAGTTTGCGGGTGATATGTAATAGATGTTTTTTTTTGTGACATTGTACTTAGCAAATAGATTAGCAACTAATATATTACAAAAATGTGAACCTATATCACAAATAAGTGATTTAGGTGCTCCAAAAATAGCAAAAATTTTTTATCTAAGAAAATTAACCACTATTTTTGGATCATTAGTTTTAGTAGTTTTTGCTTCTACTCATTTAGACACATAATCTACAGCAAGTAAAATATAATCATAACCATTTGATGGTGAAAAAGTTCTATGAAATCTATACCCCATACATCAAAAACTTCATTAAAAGAATAGGAAGTAAAGGCATTTGATTTTTAGTCTTAAATTTTCAGTTCGTTGGCAATTTGGATAAGATTTTGTATAAAGGAAACAATCATGAAATAGAGTGGGTCAAAAGAATCCAAAATCTAAAATTTTATGAGCAAATCTACGTGGACTAAAATGTCCTCCACAAGCATAAGTATTGCAATGAGATCTAATTAATTGTACTTTAACTGTGGTATACATCTCCTAATTATTTAGTCGGTACAAGATTTCCATAAATAGGGATCATCCCGTAAAAAATGTTGAGAATCCTTTTTAATTTTATTCTTTTGAGCTCTCGTCAAATAAAGTGATGACCTATTGGTGGTAAGATAATTAGCTATACAAACATACCATGGGCCATCAATCTTTATACTATACGAATGTTCATCTAGAAATTCATCCCTTAATGGTATAGCTGGTTCTCCATTTTCTAACCTACTTAAATGATCTCTTACTAGGTTTTCGGCTATCATATCAAGGGATGATACCTCTCTCTATACGAGAGTGACAAACTCTATCTTGATTACATACCTTCATATATTATTCACAAGGTAACCATTCACAATCTTTATTATCATCCAGTTAAAGGAAGCGTTTGATTGTGTCAAATTACCTTGTTTCGAATATTGCAGTCTATGGTAATCTCAAATAGAAGGACTAAATGATATACATATCATGAGTAAAACTTATGACTTAATCCATGTGGTGTTCTCATAGCGAGTCAATCAAGTAACTTGTTCCCTAACAAGTACTCATGATCTCGATTCGTATCCCCATATGCATCATTATCACATGACCATCAATCAAGATTCACACTAGTCTTAATTAATTATAGTTCGTAGTATAATGACCGACTAGAGACATTTAGGATATTTTAACAAATACCCATGGATCTTATTATAAGGTAAACATGTAATCACTTATAATAAAACAACAAATGAAAACCTCAATTTTATTAACTAAAATTATAAGATAAACAATATTTGTAGATTGACCTAGGATACATGACCCAACAACATTAATAACAAATGAGCATGCAGTGTTAGTTCCAACTAGAATCCAAAATGGTTGGAGGGTATGTATAGATTATAGGAAGTTGAATGCCTCAACTAGGAAGAACCATTATCTATTCTCATTTATAGATCAGAAGTTAGAAAGATTAGCTGAAAAAACTCATTATTGATGTCTAGATAGTTATTCAGGATTTCATCAAATACATATAGCCCCAAAAGATTAGAAAAAAACTTTTACTTGCCCCTTTGGTACATTTGCTTATAGACGTATGCTTTTTGGTTTATTTAATGCACCTTCAACTTTTCAAAGATGTATGATTAGTATTTTCTTTGATTTTGTGGAAGCTTTTATTGAAGTCTTCATGGATGATTTTACTGTTTATGGTAATTCTTTCGATGAATGTTTAGTTAATTTAACTAAAGTGCTTAATGGATGCATATATAAGAATTTAGTATTGAATTATGAAAAAGTCATTTCGTGGTAGATTAAGGATTTATATTAGGATACATAGTGTCACGTAAAGGAATAGAGGTAGATCCAGCTAAAATTCAAGTAATCAAAACATTACCTTGCCCCATTACGGTGAGAGAAATACGTTCATTTCTTGGCCATGCAGGATTTTATAGAAGGTTTATGAAAGATTTTCCCATAATAACACAACCTTTATGCAAACTTTTACAAAATGATGTTTCTTTTTTAGATTACCAATGACTGCAAGATAACATTTAATAAATTAAAGGATTCTTTAACAATCACACCTGTGATTAAATCACCAGATTGGTGGTTACCTTTTGAAATAATGTGTGATGCAAGTAACATGCTGTTGGAGCTATTTTAGGTCAAAAGTAGGAAAATATTCTCATATAATATATTATGCTTATAGGACACTAGATTTAGCCTAATAGAACTATATCACTACTTAAAATTAACTTTTAGTGGTAGTGTTTTCATCAGATTGAAATTTCTGAATGCTTAAAACAATTGCCAAAACTTCCTTTTTGACGGTAGCATTATTTTGTTGTGTTTTATTCCTTGATTTTGAAGTATAGCATACTAATTGTTCTTTCCCAGATGGCTGACGTTGTAATAAGATTCCTCCATAGCCTAAGTCAAAGGCATCGGTTTGAATAATTTTTGGATATTCTGTATTAGCTAAATGTAAACAAGGAAGAGATTTAATTTTTTCTTTTATTGTCTGAACTGCTTTTGTATGATCAGACGTCCATTGAAATTTAACATCCTTTTTGAGAAGGTCTTGTAGAGGTTTGCGATCAAGTGCTGCTTGTTTATAAAAATCAGTAAGATAATTTAAACATCCAAGAAATCGTTGTAATTGATTTTTATACGTAAGTTGATCAGGAAATTTGTCTGCAAAATCAATAACTCGATTGACAGGAGTAATCGTTTGATTAAAGATTTTAAAACCTAAGAATGTTATTGATGTTTGAAAAAGTTTGATTTTCTTTTATGATATCACTAAACCATTGGATATTATTATATGTTGAAAAGTAGATAAATGTTTCCAATGTTGATCAATGAAGTTAGAGAAAATAAGAATATCATCAATGTAAACAATAATGTAGTCACGATAGGGATTGAAAATATCATTCATTTTTTTTTAGATTCAGAGGGAGCATTTTTCAAACCAAAAGGCATTACATGCCATTGGTATTGACCAAATGGCGTATTGAAAGCAGTTTTATAACGATCTGCAGGTGCAATTTGTATTTGCCAAAAACCTGACTTAAGATCAAATTTAAAATAAAACTAAAGAAGTAGTTATGCGTTTAATTAAATCATATTTATTTGGTAAAGGATAACGAGTTGTTTTTAAAACTTTATTTAGTGGTTTATAATTTTGACTAATCTTGGTGCTCCGCGTTCTAATTTAGGAGCATTTCCGACGTAAAAAGCAAGACAACTCCAAGGAGATTTAGAAGATGAGATTAACTTTTTAGAGAGAAGATCTTTGATTTCTTGATCACACAGATTTATTAGTTGAGTACTCATTTGAGAAGGATTTGCTTTTGTTGGAATTTGACTTTCATTGTAATCGTCAATATATGGTAAAGTAACCTGATGTTTTTTTCGATCCCAAAAGGCGGATGGAATTTTTGAACAACATTTTTTTTGTAATTTTTCTTGAAAAATAACTAATTTATTCTGAAAGGATGGAGTGTTAAGAATCTTATCAGTTTTTAAAAAACTTATTTCAAAACGTAAGAAATCAATATGTGTTTGTTTATGTTCAATTTGATCAACTATTTGATTTAAATATTTTGATTTAGGTAATTGAGTAAAAGGAAAAAAAAAATTGTTTTTCTTTTATAGTCGTGGATATACCCTGCGTGGAAACAGTGAAAGGCCGTATGTGTTGAAGAAACGGAGTTCCTAATAAAATATCATGTTGAAGACCTTTTAATATAATAAAAGAGGTGGGTATAAAGATTGATTGATGAAAAATATGAGGAAGAATAATTTTATATTTAATAGAAGATTTATTTCCTTCAGCGGTAGAAATACGACTATTTGTATGTTCACAATATCTGAGAGGAATTAAACCTTCACGAATACAATTTAAATCTCCACCTGAATCAATTAGCGCTAAACATTGATATTTAAAATCTTTTATAATTAGTGTAATAGGTCTAAACCATCGCTGATGTACGTAATGAGTAAGAGTGTCAATGAATACATTATTATCATAAATAGAAAATGTTTCAGAATTTTCATTTTCAAGTTTTGTTAAGCGCTCTTTTAATGATTGTATTTCGTGTTTTAGTTGATTAATTTATTTCTGAAGCGAATGAATGGTAGTCATAGTAGAATTAGGATTACGTTTATTTACTTCTGTAAGTAAGGTAGCCATGGACTAACGTGACGGATCAAGTTCAATTTGTTTTTTAAATTTAGCGCGTTGTTTGACTTGTTTGTCTTTAACATAGTATTGGTATGTGTCATCAGTATTGGTATGATTTTGGGAGTTTAGTATTTAAGAAAAGTATTTTTTTTTAATGTAGGATCAGTGATGTGCTCTCCAATTTCAAGAATATGCTTTTCATGTGCAGTTAGCACATTGACTTCATTATCAGAAGAGGTTGTGGTAGTATTCGGAAGATTGTCAGTGCAATGACAATGCTCAGAGGATGATGAAAATTCATCGTTAAGATTATGAATTTTTTTTTTTGTGATTTAAAATGGCATTTAATAGCATCATGACCAGGTTTACCATAATTATAACAAGTATTTGGTTTTCTTGATCTATAAGGTTTTGATGTACGTTTCTTAGGACCTAGATGGGAAAGGTTTGGATCTGGATTGGAAAGGTTCATAAGAAGAAATCCTTTTGCGAGAATATTTATTGAATTTTCGTCTTCGAGAGGATGAAGGTTTGGTTATATCTAAATCATGTCCAAAGTCATAGCAAAAATTAACCAAAGCTTGATCTTTCTTTTCTTTAGAGAGTTTTCATTTTAATCACATATCATTACATAATGCTAATCCTGTTCGGTGAATTGCTTGTATTAAATCACCAATGCTTATGATAATCGAGAGCTACATTATTTTTGTCGCGAATAAAAATCTTTATTTTTTTTGCGAAGTAAGGAGGTAAACCAGCTATAAACCTTTCTCTCCAAAATGAAAAATCTGTAGGAGTAAGAGTATAGACTTTAGTTAAAAAGGTATCTTTATACCAACAAAAATTTACATCGTAAACTCTGTAATTGATCTCTCATTTTTTCATCTATAGTTGATAAGGTTCCAAGAAAATCCCAAATAAGATTTGTGAGTAAACAGGTGACACCATTATGCTGTTGTCATCCCTGTGCATCGAGAATTGGATAACCATCATCATCTTTTATAATAGAACCAGTAATATCTAGTCGTTGTTGTGGTTGTAAGGCATACTGCCACCAACCATAACGTTGTCCAGTAAAGCCACTAGCAATGGCACTGGCAATGTATCCTTCAGCATGATCTGCTAAGGCACAAGCTTTTGCATAGATTTGCATGTAGTGTAAGACTTCTAATTGTCTATATTCGGATAAGCCATCAATATTCCATTCATAGATTGCATTTCCATCAAATTTGTGACGACGGCTGGTGGGATTTCTTCAAGAATTAGATCAGCGGGAGAAGGTTGGGAATAAAGTTGTTTCCTCTTTGGATATCTTGATGTGTTTGGATATCTGGATTTAGTTATACGTTGAATATCATGGTTGTATATGTATCGGAATCATAATCATAATTAAGATGTTCAGGTGCCTCATCATCGTATGTGTTTGGACTAGAATGTTGAGATACAGGTATTGGTATTTCGATATCTAATGTAGCAATTATAGGAGCTTTATCCTTTTTCGGTTTAGCGTATGATTCAACAATCTCTAATTGTGCAGAGATACGTTCTAATAATTCAGACGAATATGGAGATTTTGGTTTAAATGGTGGAGGTGTATGCACAGAGAGGGGAAGAAAAGATTTAGTTAAAATAGGTTCATTTGGAGGATTAAGTAACATAGAAGTAGAAGACATTATTATATGTGACTGACCACTTGTAGATCCTATATTTTTAGAAGAAGATTTATCTAAAGTAGATAAATAAATAATCGTAAAATTATTTTGTTCAATTATATGGTTTCAATCCTTTTTTGTTAGAGGTAAATCATCATCAAAATTAGTTTTGAAAGGAGTAGCTTTAATATGCTCTTTTATCTTAATAGGAGCTAATGGTGGATGAGATTGGACATATTTTTCGCCATTAGAGCTTTCCCAGATGGTATTAATTTTATTGATTATTTTGGGACATGAATGAGCTAAAAATTCAAAAAATGGAATATTGTTTTTATGTTGTTTTATATAAGTAAAATAGCGCTCTCTCAAAAGAGCTTGCTGATTTTTCGAACATATTTTACAAAATATTGGAGTTAAGGGATGTTTAAGAAATTGATTTTTTAAAGTTAAATAATCAACTATAAAATTATCTTCTTCCTCTAGAATAGTTATCATATGAATTTGATAATCAGCAAAATCATTGATACTAATTGTATCATCAGATGCTTCAACAGGATAGGCAACACGAGTTGCTATGTGAGCTTCTTGAGTAGCAGAGTTTCTAGGAGTAATTATTTGAGGTTCAACTTGAGATGAACTAGTAGAAGGGATAGAAAAACAAGATTTACGAGAAACGAAATTTATTTCAACGAGACCATCGTCATGAGTGATAATATTATGAACTTGATATGATGTGGTCGTTTTGCGACATTCGTCGTCATTTTTATCATGTATAATCCATTTTTTAGGAACATCAATATCTTTCCAATTTAATTATTTTCTAGTTATTACCTTATGTTGTATATTTGTAAGAAATATGGTAGAAGTGCCCTTTTGAAGATTTGTATACACAACAGCTGGAATTATTGTATACATTAATTTATAATAAATTCTATAAACTACTGCAACATTGGAACAAATTCCTTTTAAGTTGAAACCTTGTGTATATATACTTAATGTCGCTGCTTCATGAGCAAATTGATCGTGTAAACTTAAAGTAAAATTGGGAAAACAGTTGAAGAAAATTGGTCCTTCGGCCAAACTTCTTTCAATTATTCCTAATAAAGAGTCATTGAAATATAAATGACGTTTATCACGTACTGATGCCAACACAGATGTATTAAGTCCTAATGCAGTCAAGGGTTTAATCGCAACTTGTATAAGACCAATATGTAAATATTTATAGGTTTCCTTATAACGACTAATTTTGTCAGGTAGTATAAGCAAATTCTTGTGCCCGTCATCATCGATTGATTTTGTATCTTCTTCAAGTTTAATAATAAAATCTTGATTTTTGGAAAAATAACCTTGAGTATAAATGTCTTTTGGATCAATGGTATGCATATCCAAATTTTGAAGAGATTGTTCTATATTACCATAAGAAATTTCACTTATATTTCATAAATCTAGTTTTGGCGGAGTTTTCGCTAAGGATTTAGGATATAGTTTCGTATCAAAAGAAAATGAAGACTCAAATTTTACAGGAGAGTTTTTTGATGAAAGAAATCTTTTCATTTTCTTTATTAATTCACCCATGTTTAAATTTAATGGTTTTTGAAAAACTTGGTCAACGACTTACAGTTAGACTTACTCCTTGCTAGACTTACAACGCGACTAGGAAAGTTTTTGAAAACCCAGTAAAGTTTAAACGAGAGAGAATATAAAAGAGAATAGAAAATATATGCTTTCAATAAAAATTTAAAACTATGAAATTAGCTTCAAAATCTTTTTCTGATATCGAATATATAGAAGTAGAAACAAAGAGAAACATTACTTACAGTAGATATGGGTCGGCGTCGGCTTTGGCTTTGTACAGCGAGAAATGAAAATGGCTCTGATACCAATTTAACGCGCAAAGATAGAAGTGAAAACTTAGAGGCTCAATACTGAAGAAGAAAGACACTCATAGCGTAGTAGTATTTAGAAACACAAATGTTTACAGATGTTGTACAGATAGAAAGACGGCCTCATGAGAAGACTCAACAAACTTACTCAAGAACAAACACAAATCTCAAAGTGGAACTTTTAAACCTAGAACTTAGACTGATTGCTTACTCCAAATTCTAATGCTCACTCCTTCGCAGAAGGTCGCATTTATACAAATTTACAGATGTGAATATGCATGCGAAGACGCAAGACACACCAGTGGCCCCTCCAAAAAGGAACGGCTGAGGTTGAAAGAAAGAAAAAGACGCACAATAGTACAGTAGACGCACTATCAAAAGCAGATGCTTGATGAGACACAAAGTAGCCGACATGATAAAAAGTATCGTCCATCTAGCCTTAGGCGTGATGGATCGTGTACTTTAACCCGAAAAACTATGCTTTTGCCTTTAGTTTATCCGTGATGAGACATCATTACTTTATTCATGATGAGACATCATGTCAGGGTGAATTATTGAGGGAAATAATAGTGGCAGGCAGGATGGGCTGGAAGCATGGGCTTGATAAGATGATTCTGGAAGCATGGGCTTGATAAGATGATCGAGGCAGGCAATATGGGCCTGGAAGCATAGGCTTGAGAAGATGAACGACATGGGCGTGTAGGCAGGTAAAGCCTCGAAGCATGAGTTTGAAATGATAAGCGGCATGGGCTTGAGTTTTTTTTTATTTATACCAAAAGAAATCACAGAAATATTTCAGTGGTAATGTGACGAGAGATGTCCACAAGCCAAAATGAACATAAGCGAGAAATCTATAGAGATCTGTATAATCAATATAAACTTGGATTCGGGGGAAACCAAGCATGTACCATAAAAGAAGGAGAAGATTGCCTTCTGCATTGGTCCAATTTTGCGCTTGGGAGGCATAAATGACAATTTGATGGTTCAACCATATAGCCTCGGGATCAAGTCCAAATAGATATAATTCAGAGATTATTTTGTCAAGTACTAGATGGTGAATGGCTGGATGCATAAGAGCTTCATAGAAAGACGTCATATTTAGAGATCAATGAAGTCAGGTGCTGCAGAAGTAGCGTCACCTTCGGAATCATTGTGTGATGTCACAGAATACATATCTTCAATGTTTTTAAATCTTGCTTCCATTTTTTGTTCCGTATGTTGTAGATGTTGAAAAATAGTAGTAGCAAGATCAGGGGTAAGTGAGGCGGATGAGGTGGTAGGTTTTGTTGGAGATGTTGCAGGTGAATTAAGACTTGCATCTTTATATGTTTTAGGTAATGAAGGAAAAAGAGAAAATAATTCAGTTGGTGTTATGGGCTTTGACTTGATAGGTGTGACCAAGGGAGTTATGGAGGTTTCATGAATTGATTCAATATCAAATTTATCCCACCATGTTACTTGAAGTTCTTGAGTAAGTTTGTTGAGTTTTCTCTTCAGTCCGTCTTTCAGTCCGTACAACCTCTGTAAACATTTGTGTTTCTAAATACTACTACGCTATGAGTGTCTTTCTTATTCAGTAAGAGTCACAAGTCGAGAGAATAAAAATAACTAACTAAACATAATACTAAAACTAATATTAAAGATAGAGTATGGGTTGCCTCCTATAAAGCGCTTTTCTTTATAGTCATTGCCTCGACTTGATAGATAGGATCACTCGTCATTCTGCTTTAGAGAGTCAAACTGACCATCAACTAATTCTTCATCATTCTTAACATCTTCTGCTTCATTATCACTCTCAACATTCGGATAACATCTTTCGATAGGTATGCTAAACTCGTAGTTGTTGTCTTCTTCATGGTAATTATCATGGTAGAAACTTTCCCCTTCATAGCCATCGCCATAATTTTTGTCTTTGAAGTAATCTCTATCTCATAACAATCTTGACGACACATTTATTCAATTTCCATTTTAAGCGTAACTATACATGCATGTACATCGAGAACATCTCCTGCCTTCTTAAGAAAAGTTTGTCCCATCAATATCACGTCATCCTTTTCAATCTTAGGTACCACTTGGAAGTTGGTGTGGTACTTGAACCATCCCACTTGCACTGGCACATTCATCGATACTCTTAGTGGAAATTTTTTATCATCCTTTGGTTTATTCACAACCAAAGGTGGTATGAAATCAATCTTCAACTTAGCCTTTCTGAACTATTGTTCTGATAAGATATTCATACCAGCTCCTGTGTCAAATAAAACACCAAGAAAAATGACTTCATTAATCAGCGAGTGAAGGAAAAGTTTCTTTGGATCATCTTTGAAAATTTCAATTATACCTCCTAGATCTTGAAGCTGTAGTTGCTCATCCATAAATTCTTCTTTCATAGTTGTTTCTCTTCTTGTTATTGTACTTCAGGTTGTGGCTCTTCAATTAACTACTTCTTTGATTTCTTCTTCTTATTGTGCAGCTTTGTATACATCCAGAGTTTAATTGTTTCATCTTTAACGGTTTCACTTGAGTTGATGTAAACATTGAACTTCTTTTCATTACTCTTCCGACTTTGTTTCTCAAGTATGAGATTAATGACCTTCATATCATGTTCCACAAAATCTTCATAATAAAGTTTTAACCTCTGATAATTTACTTAAACATTTTTCCTTTTTCGAAGCTTTCTATTTCTATTACCCCATGAGGCAACAAATTCATAACCATAAAAGGTCATATCCATCTTGAACAAAGTTTTCTAGGAAATAATAAATCTTGAACAAAATAGTAGAACTTTATCTCCTACTTGAGAATTTTGGGAACTAATTTTTTATTATGAAATGCTTTGATTTTATATTTATAAATTGATGCATCTTTATAAGCGTCATTCCTAAGTTTTTCTAATTCTTGAATACTCAACTTAATTACGTTTCTTGTTTCATTATAACTCATGTTACATGCTTTTATTGCCAATAGGCTTTATGTTCTAGTCCTACTAGTAAATGACATGCTTTTCCAAATACTAACCTATAAAGTGTCATACCTATAAGCCTCTTAAGTTGTGTTCTATAGGTCCATAATGCGTCTTTTAATCTAAGACTTCAATCCTTACGTGTTAGATTAACTATTTTTTCTACTATTGACTTAATTTCTCTATTTGAAGTTTCAGCTTGTCTACTAGTTTGGGGTGATATGTAGTAGATGTCTTTTGTGTGACGTTGTACTTAGCAAATAGATTAGCAACTAATAGATTACAAAAATGTGAACCTCTATCACTAATAAGTGATATAGGTACTCCAAAAATAGCAAAAACCTTAGATATAAGAAAATTAACCACTATTTTTGGATCATTAGTTTTAGTAGTTTTTGCTTTTACTCATTTAGACACATAATCTACAGCAAGTAAAATATAAGCATAACCATTTGATGGTGAAAAAAGTCATATGAACCCCATACATCAAACACTTCACAAAAAGAATAGGAAGTAAAGGCATTTGATTTTTTAGTCTTAAATTTCCAGTTCGTTGGCAATTTGGATAAGATTTTGTATAAAGGAAACAATCATGAAATAGAGTGGGCCAAAAGAATCTGAAATCTAAAATTTTATGAGCAGTTCTACGTGGACTAAAATGTCCTCCACAAGCATAAGTATTGCAATGAGATCTAATTAATTGTACTTTAACTGTGGTATACAACTCCTAATTATTTGGTCGATACAAGATTTCCATAAATAGGGATCATCCCATAAGTAATGTTGAGAATCCTTTTTAATTTTATTCTTTTGAGCTCTCGTCAAATAAAGTGATAACCTATTGGTGGTATGATAATTAACTATATCAGCATACCATGGGCCATCAATCTTTATACTATTCAAATGTTTATCTAGAAATTCATCCCTTAATGGTATAGCTGGTTCTCCATTTTCCAACCTACTTAAATGATCTGCTACTAGGTTTCCCGCTCCATTCTTATCTTTTATAGTAAGGTCAAATTCTTGTAAAAGTAATATACATCATATTAGTCTCGGTTTAGAATCTTGTTTTGTCATTAAGTATCACAATGCTGCATGATCTGAATAAACAATTATTTTTGTTCCTAATAAATATGGTTTAAATATTTTTAATGAAAACACTACCACAAAAAGTTTATTTTAAGTAGTGATATAGTTCTATTAGGCTAAATCTACTGTCCTATAAGCATAATATATTGTATGAGAATCTTTTCCTACTTTTGACCTAAAATAGCTCCAACTGAATGTTACTTGCATAACACATTATTTCAAAAGGTAACGACCAATCTGGTGATTTAATCACGGGTGTGGTTGTTAAAGAATCCTTTAATTTATTAAATGTTAGCTTGTAGTCATTGGTAAACTCAAAAAGAAACATCATTTTGTAAAAGTTTGCATAAAGGTTGTGTTATAATGGAAAAATCTTTCATAAATCTTCTATAAAATCCTACATGGCCAAGAAATGAACGTATTTCTCTCACCGCAATGGGGTAAGGTAACGTTTTGATTACTTGAATTTTGGCTGGATCTACCTTTATTCCTTTACGTGACACTATGTATCCTAATATAAATGCTTGATCTACCACGAAATGACTTTTTCATAATTCAATACTAAATTCTTATATATGCATCTCTTAAGCACTTTAGTTAAATTAACTAAACATTCATCGAAAGAATTCCCATAAACAGTAAAATCATCCATGAAGACTTCAATAAAAGCTTCCACAAAATCAAAGAAAATACTAATCATACATCTTTGAAAAGTTGAAGGTGCATTAAATAAACCAAAAAGCATACGTCTATAAGCAAATGTACCAAAGGGGCAAGTAAAAGTTTTTTTCTAATCTTTTGGGGCTATATGTATTTGATGAAATCCTGAATAACTATCTAGACATCAATAATGAGTTTTTTCAGCTAATATTTTTAACTTCTGATCTATAAATGAGAATAGATAATGGTTCTTCCTAGTTGAGGCATTCAACTTCCTATAATCTATACATACCCTCCAACCATTTTGGATTCTAGTTGGAACTAACTTTGCATGCTCATTTGTTATTAATGTTGTTGGATCATGTATCCTAGGTCAATCTACAAATATTGTTTATCTTATAATTTTAGTTAATAAAATTGAGGTTTTCATTTATTGTTTTATTATAAGTGATTACATGTTTACCTTATAATAAGATCCATGGGTATTCGTTGAAATATCGTAAATGTCTCTAGTCGATCATTATACTGGGAACTATAATGAATTAAGACTAGTGTGAATCTTGATTGATGGTCATGTGATAATGATGCATATGGGGATACGAATCGAGATCATGAGTACTTGTTAGGGAACAAGTTACTGGATTGACTTGCTATGAGAACACCACATGGATTAAGTCATAAGTTTTACTCATGATATGTATATCATTTAGTCATTCGATTTAAGATTACCATAGACTTCGATATTGGAAACATGGTAATTTGACACAATCAAACGTTTACTTTAACTGGATGATTGTAAAGATTGTGAATGGTTACCTTGTGAATAATATATGAAGGTATGTAATCAAGATAGAATTTGTCACTCTTGTATAGAGAGATATATCAGTGGATCCCTCGATATGATAGACTAATAATGGCCAATTCTATGTGAATTGATATGATCAATGTCATTTGCATGTTTTCGGTTTACCTAAAGATCGAGACTAGTATGGTTGAACATTAAGGGTGACTTTCCATGCCTTATGTTTAATTAAAGGATATCGCACGATAACAAAAAATGATATATGTTATTCATTAGGTTGTATCGATTATTGTATTCATGTTACTTGGGTAGTCATAAAGCCATACTACAGAACGCTTATAACTTGTGTAAATAAATGGTTTTGGTTCACTGCTAATGTCGCATGAACCTATTGGGCCGCACATAAAGAATTTTTTTGCGCAATTTCAATTGGTCCATAGTAATGAATTTTATATAATGAAATTTGAAACATAATAGCCCTTACAGTTTGTTATATTATAACCTATTAATAGGGGCGTATGTGTAATTTGGTTAAACTACTTAAACACATTAGTTGTATTATCAATAGGATTTTAATTGTCGGCTTATCTACACATATAAATAGAGGTTGAAATCCGAAAATGAAATAAGATTTTCGTGTTTGCTATTTTTGAGTTCTTCGGATTTTAGGAGCGAAAGAAAACATTTTCTATCTTTCTTGGCACTAGCTCTCCAAATTGCGGTCACCGTTTGTGTGTGGATTTTCGATAGAGGATGTGCGCTTGAGTGTCTTGGAAATCAAACAATTAAAGAAAGAAATCACGAATTAAGGTATGGTTTACTTTTGTAGATATTACTTAATGGAACTTATTTTTGATCCTGTTGGGGTTTTCAAAAATTGTTTTGAAATTCTCGCTACGTATGAACCCCAAAAACCCAACAACTGTAATCCTATCTTTTTTGAAACTACTTGGAATGGGCTTACCCAAATGCTATCGGCTATTGTAAATATCATTCATGCATCTAATAATTTAAATATTTTAGCTTTTACTATGTCCATCATAGGTGGGTTTAATCTACATTGATCTTGTCTAGAAGCATTTGTGTCAGGTTATAGATTTATCCTATGCATAAATGTAGCTGAACTTATTCCTTTAATATCAGCTATGGTCCATCCTATTGCACCTTTAAATTCTTTATGTACATTTATTAACCTATTTTCTTCTAAACTTGTCAGTTTATTAGAATTTATCACTGGTAACCTATTATAGTCTCCTAGATAAACATATTTCAAATGATCTGGTAAAGTTTATATCTAATTCTGGGGCTTTAACTATAGAAGGTAAAAGTTTAGAGTTAGATCTAGAAAAAGTTAGGTAATAAGTAAGTTTTGGTAGTTCATTGTATGATCCCAAAGTACTTATTATCTCTTCTGTCTATTTTTCTTTAGTCTAAATCTTCTATTACCAATTCCAACTTATCTGTTTTATATTTTTTAAAAAGATTTTTCTAGTAATAGGTCTATCATATCTACTATGCATAAGGTAGAGACATCCATTGAGTATTTCATTGCGTCATATATATTAAAACTCAATGTATCGTCATCTACTTCTATTTTTAATATTCCTTTTGAAACATCAATCTTTGCTTTTGTTGTTAACAAAAATGGTCTTCCTGAAATATGAGAAGTAATATTAGAGAAGTTATCTTCTTTCATGTGTAAAACATAGAAATCTACTGGAAAGACTAAATCATTAATTGTGAATAATACATCTTCTAGTAACCCTATCGATTTAACAGTGGATCTATCTACTAATTATACCAGTATATTATTTTCTTCTAAATGTGCATCCATCATTTGCAAATAAATAGAAAAAAAACATAACATTTATGGAGGTTCACAGATCACACAATGCTCTAGAATTTCATATATTCTCAATCGTACATGGAACAAAAAATAATCTTGGGTCAAAACATTTAGTAGGTAGTTTTTTTAGAATTAGTGTTGATATGTGTTCTCCTTGACTCACCTTTTCATTAGCCTTAATCTTGTTAGTGCATAAATCTTTTTAAGATTTTTGATACTTTGGTGCATTTTGAATGACTTCAAACAGAGGTATATTAACTACTACTTTCTTTAATGTATCAGAGATTTGTTTTTCTTCTTGCAATTTCTTAGCATTTCTATTATCTTCCAAACGATGAAGGAATAGTGGTTTTATATTAATCAGTCTATCTTTATTGGGCTCGTCACCCTTTTCGTTTTGAGTCTTATTACTTATTACTTCAATTTCGTTTTCTAATTTTGCTTCTATTTCTTTTCTAGAAACTAATTGGTTTAGCATTTTAGGTTCATCCATCTGCTTACCAATTCTTAATGTTATGATTGATGTTTTTTCATATAAAGTAGGATAAGGTTGCGATGGTAACTTCCTTTGATTTAAAAATTTTCACTCATTTGTGTTTCCATCTGACTCAATTGGTTTTCAACTTGTTCATATCATTTTGTAATGTTTGAATTATTTGATCTTTTTCTATTTTTGAATTATTCGATGTTTTGTACCTTTGAGAACACTGATTGTTAATACGATTACCTATATTTGGTTGTGAGTAATTTGTATAACGATTAAAGTTATAAGTGGGATCAACAAATCCATCATATTGCTTCATTATAGCATTAGCTTCTTCTATTTTGGTTTGTTGTCTTAAAGGGCATTCGTCATTAGAATGACTTAATTCATTACAGAAAACACAAGATTTTACCTTGCTTGATCTATCCTTTAGTAATAAGTCAACCATGGCTTTAAGCTCATCTCATCGTTTGATGTCTTATATGTCCTTCTATTCATTTCACTTTAGATTTAACTTAGTCAATTCATTCTTCTCACCATATTGATTAGATTGTTTAACCAATTTATGTATAGCTTCTCTTGCGAAAGTTGGTGTTGTGTCGAGCAAAGACCTTTCACTTACTATGTCTAATAATCTTCGTTCTGAGTGATTTAATCTTTCATAAGAAATATTGCATCAAAGTTTGTTTTGTAAATCCATGCATTGCACATAATGAAATCAATCTTTGATTCCTATCCAAAAACTCATCAAATGTTTCTCTAATTTCTATCCTATCATTACTTATTCTTTGTCTATATAGACTAATGTTTCTTACTGGGACATATTGATCAAGAAACACTTGTAGCATCTCTGATCAATTGGTTATGAAATTTTGAGGGAGGTAAAATAACTAATCTAAAGCTTCGCCTTTCAATGTAGAAGGAAGAGCTTTTAATTTAACATAATCTATTTCTATATCCTTAGGTTTACTTTGTGTGCAAACTCCCTAATAAACTTTTGAGCATCTTCATTATCTTTACCATAGAAACACAATAAAGAATTTATGAATCCAAACTTCAATTCGAATTCTGGAAATTCTATTATAAAAGTTATGCACATAGGTTCATAAATCCTGACATTCCTATCGGATTACATAAAAGTTAGTTCTTCCTCCTCTTCAGCCATATTATATGACATTCAACAAGAAGGTTTCCAAGAGATTATTTTAAAATCCTCAATAATGGTGCCAAAAATTGACATGTGTCGAGCGTGCACAATAGTTTCTTATTTTCCTACTATTTGTAGTAGTGGTAAATGGGATATCATCTCCATGGGGATTTTGCAAATCTCTTCAGTACTAAGGCTACCCTAAAGTTTTATTGAATTTAATTTACATTAATTTAACTAATATAATTAAAATAGGAATTAAACACTATCAATCTAAAAATGAAACAATCAATTAATTAAAATAATTACACTATAAGCAATTTCAATTCAATAATCTAATCTAATTCAATTAAAATAAACAATCAAGAAATCAATATAAATTAAATATATAAACAATACAGCTTAAACAACGATATGCAAACTGACATATCTAGACATTTTCATTAAAGCATAATCATAATCAAATCATCATATTTATATAATGATACTAAATCATTAAAATCTAATCACAATAGGTTGAAAGCCTTTAGCACACTATTGACATTTCTATATTCAATGGAAATAAGCCATATCCTTACCCTTGTAATTCTACTTATTGGATAAAACGCAATAAACTTTGAATATGACAACATTAACACGCATTAAAAATCATACCTAATCCAAACTAAATAAAAACTAGAATTATGCTTGTTATTAAATAACTTAAAACACAATCACCTAGAACATCCACTCGGGTAATTTTGCCTTATATATTACTTCTAATTACTAATTGTATAATTATTGTCAATAATCATAGACATAGATTTATATACCCTATACTAAGAAACATATTAGCCACTATGCACTTAATACAAAGAATCATTAGTTGTAATACGCAAATATAACTTATTAAAACCGTGATTGACGTGTGCGATTGGTTTAAAGCTTTAAGTACATAAATTATGCATTATAACTAAAATGATGAACTATTTACAATCATGTCCAGAGTACTATTTAGAATAATAAACTACTCACACATATTGATAATAAACATCGCAATAAACAAATATTTGAAAGACATTAATGTAAAATACCTCTATCAAATAAGTCTTGAATCTCTAAAGAGTCTTCAAAAGGAATGAATAATGAACTAAATTAAAACCTAATTAAAAAGACTTTTAAAACTAATAATGTTTAATTGAGGGCTTTTATTTCGAAGCCTTAGGGCCTTATTTATAGTTTCTTCAAGTGTACAAATCATAGATAAACTTAAATTCCTCGTAGTAATAAAAAAACTCCTCATCGACTTCAATGATTTATCAGCGAATCCTATGTTGATCACAAATCACTGAGGAAATAATTGGAAATATCTTTTTGTGCTCCACTGATTCATCCAGCAATTCCTTTATAAATCCCAATTCGCTGGCCCATCGTTGGCTCTTCTCTACTTCCGATTTAGGCAACGATTCTTGTGTATTCTTGTAACGCTGGCTTATCGATGGACCTATTCTCTAGTTGACTGTTTTGACTTTTTTTCTTCATTTTCTTCCATTTCTTTTTTTTTCTAATTAAATCCTGAAATCACAAAAACAAGAGAATACCAAGTGTAATATCGTCATCTTCATATAAAATCATCCTAAATTACACTATAAAAAATGTCTAATTATTGACTTGTAAGGGGACATTCGAAAAAATGTTTCGAAAACTTTCAATGCACTTGATCCTCGAAACTTAACAGTGGTATCATAGTAAGGTTGTTTTGATTCCATTAAACTTTAATAGATTGCTTTATTCCCGTATATGTGATTTACTTGATAAAGCATGCCTAATGGTTTGGAAATTGAAATATATATTATATATTTTAAATTCATTTATGTATGCTCGTCACAACAGCACTTTGAATTCTTGTGGTTTTTATCATGAAAGCTTTTTCCCAGAATTGTCATGGCAGCCCATTTGATGGGTGGCATGGCTAGGCCGTAAGAGACTAGCATGCATGCTATGCGCAGATGCTAGTGCGACATGCATTGAAGGTCGCAAGCGTGGTAATAAAATCCCACACGGTTGAACACATATTTGAGTTGATTAAGCTTATGACCTTTTTTGTTTCGCTAAAGTTGTTGGTGACGAGGTGCCACTAATCACTCACGTGGCATGAGTCCAATACCATTGGAGTTCTAATCACAACCAATATTGTGGTGCTAATGGGTAAGATATGCAGTTATCATCTGTGACGACCCGGTTCCCCATATCGGGTACCACTTGTAACGGCCCAAATTAATTAAACCTGGATTAGCATTAATCTCGAGGATTAACGATTATAATTCGAACGTTACGTGGTAAGCACGGTTGGATCTGACACAAGAATCGAGGAAATATGTTTTTTATTGATGGTGGTTGTATATATGTGGTGTTTAAAATTATTATTGTAATATTGCAATGCATGTGTGTATGTTGCTATCGGAAGAATTTGTGTGACAGGTGTTCGCCTCGAAAGGCATGCCAACGCGCATATCGGGTAGGCGAACTACGGGTACACTAAGAAACTCGACTAATTCACATTATGTTGAATAGTTAAACAATTAAAATAGGTAATGTAACCATAGGCTAAGTTGATTAAATTAAAACAATATGCTATGGTGTACCTCGAAGTGCGTGCCGAGATGTGGGGCATTGGGTGTCGAGTAGTTGAGGGTTAGTTGGATCACAAATTTATCAATTTGGTAAATAAAAACACCAACCATATATATCATAATGGGTCTAATGTATTTTAATTAAATTAAATAAATCAAGGTATATAGTTTGGTTAATTAATTGGAAACCATATGATTTACATAGAGATACGTGTTGGCACATCTAGGAATCATGTAAGTAGCTGATTAGTGTCACTTGAGTTTAGTTAGTGGAGTATAAGTGGGCTAAGTGGGAAGAGATGTGCCATTAGATAACCCTCGGGATACGCAAATGCATGGAGATCAATGGCTAGAAATAAATCTCACTTTGATATATATATAGGATGATTGATCTACACATGCAAATTAAACCAACTACATTGCTGGAAAATCAGAGAGAAGATAGACGTTTAGAGTTGAATTTCTGGAATTTGGAGGTCAAATTGGTGGATAAAACCTAGGTAATCTTCTTTTTCATCTCCTACATTTTCATTTGAACCCAAATTTGGAGTGTTCTTGGTAAAATTTGAATTAGTGGGTTAGATCTCTGGTTTTGATGAAAACATGATTAAATATATGTTTTGTAATCATTTTTACTAAGGATTTACAACTGGTTTTGAATAAATTGGTGTTTTGGATGAAATTGGGAAAACTAGTGAATTTATGAGATTTGAGGAAATTGATCAAATTGTTGTTACGAGGTTGTTCTAATTGTTGTTTTTGGGTATGGAGATGGTGTTAAATGGGTATAGTTAGCTGATTGGGGAGTTCGGGACAGAATTCCCGAGTTGGGAATTTTGTCACGGAGGGTAATTAGCGCGATAACTAAACCGGTTAGCGTGAAAATGATTATGGGCATATAACTATTTTTCAAAATGAAGAATAATAGCATGCTAGACAAATCCCCTAGCGCGCTAACTCCTCTTAGCATGCTCGATAGACCTATTAGCACGCTAATACTAGATAAAAACTTAATTTAAGGGACTATTTTGGATTTTCGACTGTATACATATCCCAAACACCTATAAACATACTAAATATGTAAAATTGGACTTCAGGGACTTAGGGGACAGTAGCTCAGGTATCGAGGAACTAGTCGGGTTGGATTTCAGGAGTCCGAGGAAGTTGGAGTGCGTATTGAGGTGCGTAAACCCATTGGAATGCCTCACAAAATTATTGGTTTGTTTTACCAATGTCGAATTTCATGTGTGACTGCTGGTGGGCACACATGGGTTTTCCCTCCTATTTCAATTTGCGTATATATTGGTTGTGGCTAAATCACTTGCACGAGTTACTTGTGATAATGCTCGTGTCGATGGTAGTAGGATATACTTGCGACCGTCAAGAGGCATTAGGGTGCTCTTGATGTGTAACAGCATCGGGAAGGAGCCATGCCATTTACTAAAGTTCGGATTTAGTCACTGTAAGCCTGTAAGTATATACGTGGTTCCTATTCGATTTATCAATTACTAGCTGGTTTAGGTTAGGGTTTTCTCGTGATTATACGGATGTTTACTAATTAATGCATTATTTCAGAACATGTTTAGTTAGTATATGTTGTTTATTCATTTCACACAACTACTTTTGCTTGTCGTGTGCTACCTACATTCATGGGAATATGACATAGTGTTGTCAGGTGTTACATTTGCATGTCTCATAGATTACCAGTTTTATTTCATGAATATTGTGTAGACTTGGGATTTTACTCACTAGACTCGTCACTGTATTTGTTCGGTGACTGAGTGTAGATACTTCGACGAGCAAAGGTAAGAGCAAGGAGGTACTGGGCGACTACCTCTAAGATTGTGGAGCCAGCTCGTGTGTGATATCAGTATGTATTTATTTTACTTTTATTGGGTTTTGGGGACTATAGAACACTGATTACATATATACTAAACTTTTGTTATACTTATCTTGCCTTGATATATACACGGTATCTTTTGCCGGGTTTTTCACTACTTAGGATTTTTAAATACTGCATAACTTACTTAATTTAATACTTATGCGGTCAAATTGTAAAATAAATTGATAAAATGAACAATAGGCTAACTAAATCATTAATACTTTATAGAGATTAATTAGTGAAACAAAAGGTTAGCTGGAAAAATGTAAGCAGTCAGGTAGGTCACGGGACGTCGAGGATAAGCGGGCTAAGATGTGGCGAGGCTTGGTGACATGGAATGCAACATGGCGGGTCCCAAGGGGCTCGAGATTTGGGGCCCTACTATTTGGTATCAGAGCGAGGTCGAGTCTATGGGAGGAAGCATAGTTGTTCTTTAACCTGTAGAGATATTTACGATACGGTTGGTGTTAAAGCGAGGTTGATAGGGCCTAGGATGAAGATTTAAAGGAAAGAGAAATAAAACTCTATAAATAAACTTTATATGTGGAAACTCGATGATCCTGACTTAGAACCTTAGTTGGGAAGTAGATTTTTGATGGGTAGAGATAGGCTTATATACGTGTTATATTTTGTTATATATATATATATATATCAAGGTTGATCTAGAACACGCTTCTCGATAAAGATCATGGACAGACAGTCTATTATGCCTTGTAAGACTAGACAGATTAGAGATGTAGCTAGGGATTCCTTTGTAATGGCGAGTGTAGATGATTGAATTTTGGCTCAATAGACTCAGATGGCTGAGGTATTACGGTTATTATGAGATCAAACTACCACACTAACGGCACTTGCTATAGTGGTTGCAGCACCCCGAGACTCAGGAGTAGTTATAGCATGTACTGAGACACCCATCGCCTCGGTAGTTTCCTAGACACCAGTAGAGAGATTAGATATGGAGACATAGGCAGAGAGAGCTATAGCTGTTGTTGTTCCACTAGAGATGTCGACTCCTACGCCTCTACTCACGACTACAGATCAGACGAATGCTACTATGTCAGGATTCATCTTGGCTCCATATGCGAAGATGTTGAGTGAGTTCCTGAAGTTTTAGCCATATTTTTTCTTTAGAGTTGGTGACCCTGAGGCTGCAGGGAAGTGGATCTTGTCCCATCGGCGGTTTCATTAGCTGATGGGGAACAATAAGAGTGTCCAGGCGCGACTATCCAAAGCATGTTTGAGAGGCCATGTAGCAGTTTAGTGGACTACATATACGGATACCCATCCACAGCCGACGACATGGGCTGAGTTTAAAGATTTATTCTACAACCTGTATACACCCATGGAGGTGAGGTTGAAATTAAAGGAGGAGTTTTTCACCCTGAAACAAGGTAACTGGACATTGATACAATATATGAAGCAATTTAGGTATCTACTCCAGTTCGCTATAGACGTGTATGGGACTGAGTGACTACATATATACTATTTTACATCTGGGGTTGATGACTCGATTGCTGAGGAAGTAGTGGCATATGGAGCTCGTACTCTGAAGGAGATATTCGATCGAGCTTTGGCACACGAGACTTTCTTGATGCAGAGAGAGGGTAAGCATATTATTGGGTCAACGGTACAGACTAGACATAGTTCTAGACAAAAGAGACATAGAGATTAGGATGACAGAGAGGATAAACAGTACAATCGAGACTATATAGATGATGATTAGGTTGCCAAAGCTTATGTTGTACCCACATTACCAACACCGCCACTAAGACAGGTACAAGACTCGGGAGGCAGGGACATGTGATCGCAGGGTCAAGGCCGGAGGTCCAGATATGGTTATTCGACTGCATGTTGGTAGTGTGGGCAAGAAGGGCACATCAATAGGGATTGTCCAAAAAGATTAGTGACTCCATCAGTGGTGACACCAGTGCAAACTCGAAAGCCGTGCACATGGTGAATATGCCAATATCGGGAGATGTCCCAACAGCAGGTTCAGGGCATATGAATTGTAAATTTTTAATGCATGCATGGTGGTACTATGATGATACCATGGTAGATCATAGTGGTATGATTGTAGATTATTATGTTATGATATGGGATCGTCATGGTGAGTAAGGATAGGTCGTGGCATGGCATGGGATTGTCATGGTGAGTAAGGATAGGTCATGGTATAACATGAGATTGTTATGGTGAACTAAGGGAGGTTATAGCATAGCTGGGGATTGTCATGGTATGCGATGGTTGGTTAGGACTATTATGTTGGGATACATGATAGGAGAGGTTTACAATTACTGGTGTTAGGTAACTGGGTTTGGGAGACTTGAACACAAAAATCGAACTGATAATAGGTTACGGGGATGTTGGAAAGAGAGTGACTGATTTTGTTCACCTCGGCAACATGCGCCTATGTCTCAGGGTAACACTACGTTCCCTGCAATAGGAGTAGTGGGGGTGTTCAAGGGACAGTATAAGGGTACTATCAAGGTGTGAGGTTTAGTCACACGAGGATAGGTTAGATGCACAAGATTTTACTTGAGATTTAAACTTCGAGGATGAAATTTCTCCTAGTTGGAAAGCGTTGTAACGACCCAAATTAATTAAACCAGGATTAGCATTAGTCTCGGGGATTAACGGTAGAAATTCGGGCGTTACTTGGCAAGTTCAGTCGGATCAGACATCTGAACCGATGAAATATGTTATTTATGGATGATGGTTGTGTATATGTGGTGTTTAAAATTATTATTATATTGCACTGAATGTGTGTATGTTGCTATCGGGCGAGTTTGTGTGATTGGTGTTCACCTCGAAATGCATGCCAACACGGATATCGGGTAGGTGAACTACGGGTACACTAGAAAACTTGACTAATTCACGTTAAGTTGAATAGCTAAACAATTAAAATGGGCAATGTAACCATAGGCTAAGTTGATTAAATTAAAACAATAGGCTATGACTTACCTCGAAGTGCGTGCCGAGACACAGGGCATTGGGTGTCGGGTAGTCGAGGGTAAGTGAAAGCACAAATTCTTCAATATGGTAAATAAAAATACTAACCGAATATATCATAATGGGCCTAAAGTAGTTTAATTAAATTAAATAAATCAAGGTCTATAGTTTGGTTAATTAATTGGAAACAATATGATGTACATAGAGATACGTGTTGGCACATCTAGGAGTCATGTTAGTAGCTAATTAGTGCACTCGAGTTTAGTTAATGGAGTGTAAGTGGGCTAAGTAGGAAAAGATGTGCCATTAGATAAACCTCGGGATACGTAAATGCATGGAGATCAATAGCTAGAAATAAGTCTCACTTTGATATATATAGGGTGATTGATCAACACATGCAAATTAAGCCAACTACATTGCTGGAAAATCAGAGAGAAGAGAGAGGTTTGGAACTGGATTTTTGGAATTTGGAGGTCAAATTAGCGGATAAAACTTAGGTAATATTCTTGTTAATCTCCTACATTTTCATTTGAACTCAAATTTGGTGTGTTCTTGATAAAATTCGAATTAGAGGTTTAGAACCCTGGTTTTGATGAAAATTTCATGAAATATATGTTTTATGATCATTTTTATTAAGGATTTACAACTGGTTTTAAATAAATAGGTGTTTTGGATTAAATTTGGAAAACTAGTGAATTTATGGGATTTGAGGAAATTGATCAAATTGTTGTTTCGAGGTTGTTCTTATTATTTTCTTGGGTCAATTTGACATGGAGAGGGTGTCAAATGGGTCTAGTTAGCTAATTGAGGAGTTTGGGACAGAATTCTCTAGTTGAGAATTCTGTCATAGATTGTAATTAGCGCACTTACTAGATCGATTAGCGCGCTAATGATTATGGGCACTTAACTGTTTTTCAAAATGAAGAACAGTAGCATGCTAGACAACTCCCCTAGTGCGCTGACTCCACCTAGTGCGCTAGGTAGACCTATTAGTGCGCTAATGACAGATAAAAACTGAATTTAAGGAACCGTTTGGGATTTTCAACTTTATACATATCACAAACATCTATAAACATACTAAATATATAAAATTGGACTCAGGGACTTAGGGGACTGTACATTAGGTATCGGGGAGCTAATCGGGTCAAATTTTGAGAGTTTGAGGAAGTCGAAGCGCGGATTGATGTTCATAAACCCATCGGAATGCATAAGAAAATTCATGGTTTATTTTACCGATGTTGGATTTCATGTGTGACTGCTAGTGGGAACACATGGGTTTTCACTCATATTTCGATTTGTGATATATTGGTTCTGGCTAAATCGCTTGTATGGGTTACTTGTGATAATGCTTGTGTCGATTGTAGTAGGATATACTTGCTATCGTCGGGAGGGATTAGGGTTGTTCTGTTGTATAATAGCGTCGGGAAGGGACCATGCCATTTATTGAAGTTGAGATTTAGTCACTGTAAGCTTGTAAGTATATATGTAGTTCCTATTCGATTTATCGATTATAGGCTAGGGTAGGTCATAGTTTTCTCAAAATTATACGTTTCTGAATTGGTTTAGTTGGTATATTTTGTTTATTCATTTTCTGGTACTACTTTATCTTGTCGTGTGCTGCCTACATTCAAGGGAATATGATGTACTGTTGCCAATAATATATTTGCTTATTTCGTAGTTTATCATTTTTATTTCATGAATATTGTGTGGACTTCTCTTAGGATTTTACTCACTGGTCTCGTCACTGTATTTGTTGGGTGACTGAGTGCAAATCCATTGATGAGCAAGGGAAAGGGCAAGGAGGTACTGGGCGACTTCCTCTGAGATTGTAGAGCCAGCTCGTGTCAGTATGTAATTATTTACTTTTATTGGGTTTTGGGGACCATAGAACACTGATTACATGTATTGGAACTTTTGTTACACTTATCTCGCTTTGATATATACATGGTGTTTTTTGCCTGGTTTTCCACTACTTAGGATTTTTAAATACTGCATAACTTACTTAATTTAAGATTTCCGCTGTAAAATCAAAATATAACTTGATAAATTAAATAACGGGCTAACTAAATCATTAATACTTATATAGAGATTAATTAGTGAAACAAAAGGTTAGCTGGAAAAGTTTAAGCAGCCAAGTAGGTCACGGGACGTCAAGGATAAGCGAGCCATGACGTGGCAAGGCTTGGTGACGTGGAATCCGACATGGTGGGTCCTAAGGCGGCTTGGGATTTGGGGCCACCACACCACCCGGCCTAATCCCATCATTAAGCCCTAACCTACGCCACGTAGAACTTAGCAACGAATTAGTCAGCCTTTTCGTCTCCATCACCTCATTACACATGTTTCGAATAAGTGTTGTTCATTTTATTCTTATTCGTGGTTTCAGAGTTAATTAAATTTTTTTATCATTTTAATATTATCTTTCGAAGGCTTAATAAAAGTTATATAAACATTTATAAAAATATCAAATATGGAAACCAGGTAAATAGACGTTCACATGAAACTAAATAAAGTAATAGATGCATTAGGAGGGAAATCTAATTTCTCAGCCTAATATAAACCTACAGCTATACAAAAAGACGTAAGTAATAAATACACTAAATAATCACCTACAAAAGTAGGAAGAACTATTCACCGACGGCTCAGAATTAGTCTTCAATCTTCTCCTTCCTTGGTTTGCTACTCGAATTATCTGTACCCACCGTCATAAAAAGAATGGTAAGTATAGTAAAGTAGAAAGTAAAACCTGAAGGCTATTCACCTACATTTCCAAGCTACACAAAAAATATTAACTAAATGCATACAATAGCTATGAAGAAAAACAAGCTGAAAGGAAATTATGCAAACAACTGCCAAGCTTCTACAATGAATAACAAATAGATAAATTATGCAAATCAAGGTTTAGGTCGGCCGACATCCCCAGGGACTCTAACCCAGTGTGTTACATTAATAACATCAGTCGTGAGGAATGTAGACACCCAAGGGACTCTAACCCCGTGAGAAGCGCATCTCATAAAATAGAACTATATCAGTTGTGTTGAGTACCAGCGGATTACTCTAGGGAATCCAACCCTAGGTATCGTGCAACTCATAAGGTTAGGCACCTACAAAGATAGGCCTCTCAGATCATGCCTATCGAAATTGTTCATGTTGTAGACTATAAAAACCAGTATCACACAACAAGTATAATAACATGGGTGTATATATACACCAATAATAGAGTTAAACAAGATATAGCATGCTATTTAGAAGACAATCAGATAGCTCAGAATTCAACAACACTAGAGAAATCCAATCATAGAATGAAGTCAAAACAAGGAATG
Source organism: Stephania cephalantha (assembly GCA_039657325.1). Lineage (NCBI taxonomy): Eukaryota > Viridiplantae > Streptophyta > Magnoliopsida > Ranunculales > Menispermaceae > Stephania > Stephania cephalantha. Next base: position 21,516,272 of record CM077569.1, on the reverse strand, counting down.
CCATGCAATGAATTATCATATAACATTTATAGCCAACAAAATCATAGACACGAATACATATACAAGGCATGGCATTAGAAATATATGATTAATAGTGAATCAATCCAAATGACTGAATATCTTCAAATAATGGAATGAAATGGAGAGAATTGGCTCAAAAGGTTTACTTACACAAGCAAGCAAATTTCCTTGCTTAATCCATCCTCCCGACATGCAAAAACATATACCCAGACTTTCAAAACTCTCCCGTAAATTCTTGGTATGTTTATATATGTTTTAGAGTGTATTTGAACCATTAGATAGGGACTTAATTTAGGTGTTAAATCTATTAAATTTATTGTGCAGAAATTCTGCAGTTTAAGGCCAGTAGCATGCTAGCTGCGATGGAATCCGTAATTCTGCAACAAAATTTTAGGTTTCCACTTGTGAATTGGCCTTCTTTTTCACCTCGAGTCCTCGTTCTCTACCACTAGGGACCCAATACATCCCTCGAATAAAACCTACACTTCATATATGATTCATCAAACCATCAATTTATACATGCATTTTCATAAAACTCAAGAACATATATTTACTTCAAAAATTCAAAACAATTTAATTTCAAACTCAAACTAAGAACTTAATAGCTTATTATCAGCTCGAAATGAGGAATTCAAAAAAGCTATTAGTTTTTTTATAACAAACACATCTTCAAATCAGAATTTGAGAAAATTTGTTTAATTAATTGAAAACCCAACTTTGAGCAAAACTTTAGAAATTCAAAATTTGGACTTTGGGAATTAAATTTGGGTTTTTTTCTAACCAAAAAATAGTTTATTATACTCATATGAAACTTTGAATCCATAAACACTATGGTATATGCCTATCAACTCTTGAGTTTTAATACAATGAGATATAGAAACATTACCTAGGATTATTGAACTACATGTGATGTTGATGATGATGCTTGAGTTGTAAATTCTTGTTCCCTTTGACTTCAAAATTCCCAGCAACTCAGAATCTCTTCAACCCCAATTTCTTTTTTTGATCAAGAATGAAATTAAGAATTGTAGCTATGTTTTGTTTAAATATTTTTTCAACTCCTAACCATGGCCATCCATTTTATGATAATTTCTCCATCACCTAAGTAAATCAAGGGCTATAAATCATTCCATCCTTCTGCTAACTCACTTTTGTTTACATACATTTTAACACAAAGTCCCTTAGTGATTGGTGGTAGCCCATATCTTGAGGTATGTCCAATGTTTGTAGACTTATTTCACAACTTAGGTCACATTTTTCACAACCCTTCTATAGAAAAGTTTAATTTATAGGCTATGGATACTAACTATTTTGATCTCAATTAAATAAATTAGGACTCACCATATGTTGTCTACCCCGATCTCACGTCGTACACATTTCGAAGCATTTCACCACTCGCGCGTCGAATTAACATCTATTCCAACCAATAAAACATTTAGGTAAATCGTACACACATACATTACACTAAGTATCCATCACTCAAAAATAATTTATTTCTTGATTTTCACACCAAGTATTGGGACTGTGTACCTGCTCTCGGGCTACGTAACGGTTCGGTATCTTTTAATTATGGATAAATTTACTATTATAAATTTGGGACGTTACAATCTTCCCAACTAATAGATATTTCCTCATCGAAATTAAACTTGACTTAATTATATGTTTAATCTCATAATTTTGTCTTATCCCTAAATATGGATTCACTCATTGCTCGACTCTTAGTTCTTCATCATTCAATAAATATGAGATGAATTATTTCCATTTAATTCTCATGATGATTACTTTAGCCGAAATTTCAAATAATACTAGCCCTTAAGCGTGTGTTTCTCAATTACCATAAGGGGATCCACTAACCATTTACCCTAAGTTCAAATATTATGGTGGGCGAGTCCATGCTTAATTACCACTTACACATTATCATAATATACGACACTCTAGTCATAGTACTTAAGAGAAATCTTGCCAGACATAAATTTCTATTTTTGAAAGTTTTGAGTATGCTTATCAAGCAAAACTACTTACATTATCTCATTAACTTACGTGATATGAACTTATTTGAGTCATTCTCATCAGTCTAGTGATCAACTTTGACTCCCTGATAACTAGTGCAATTACTATTAAACCTAAATCAAACAGTACATGAATAACGCAATAATAAATAAATGCGTACCCTCAGTAGGGTTGCGTGCTGCCTCTAGGCCTGGCTTTGCAACTATGTTGGCTCTTTTTCTTGCATATGGCAACATTTTAGCAAGCTTATAGTTCAGAGGCTGCAGACATCGTCTAACGATATGTCCAATTCGTTCACATCTGTAGGAAGTCGATCGTCCAATCGATGATGTAGAGGCTAATAAATGGCATGTCCACCTCTGTGTTTTTTATGTTATGCAAGGATCTCCGCTTTCCCTCTGTCTCTGTGGACTGATACTGCTATCTTTGACTTCGTTCTTTATACCTTGCTTAAAAAAACCTGTGATGGCCCAAATTAATTAAACTAGGATTATCATTAATCTCGGGGACTAACAGTCATAATTCAGGCATTACGTTGATAACTCAGTTGACTCGGACACGAGAATTGAGGTAATATGTTATTTAGGGATAATGGTTGTGTATATGCGGTGTTTGAAATCATTAGTAGTGTATTGTACTGCATGTGTGTATGTTGTTATCGGGCGAGTTGGTGTGACAAGTGTTTGTCTCGAAAGGTGTGTCAATACGGGTATCGAGTAGGCGAACTACGGGTACACTAGGAAACTCGACTAATTCACGTTAAATGACTATTTAATCAATTAAAATGGGTAATATAATCATAGGCTAAGTTGATTAAATTAAAACTATAGGCGATGAGTTACCTCAAAATGCGTGTCGAGATGCGGGGCATTGAGTGTCGGTCGTCGAGGGTTAGTGCGATCACAAAATTTGTTAATTTTATGAATAAAAACACTAACCATAGTTATCATGATGGACCTAAATTATTTTAATTAAATCTAATAAATCAAGGCCTATAGTTTGGTTATTTAAATTTGAATCATAGGATTTTCCTAGAGATATGTATTGACACATCTAGGAACCATGTGAGTAGCCAATTAGTGTCACTTGGATTGAGCTAGTGAGAGTTAATGGGATAAGTGGCAAGGTGTGGACCTTTAGATGTGTCTTAAGATACGTAAACACATGAGGTTTAATGGCTAGAAATTAATATAACCTTAATATATAAGTGGACTTGATGAAAACATGCAAACTAAACCATATTTTCATCACAAATCTTACTGGAGAAGGAGTTTACGGGAGAGAGAAGGAATCTATGGGAGTTGGTGGGAAATTCTCAAGCTAGGTGGTACATCTACTAGGTAATCTTACTACACTAGTAAATGAACTCAATTTGGTCTTTTGATGTAAAGTTTGATGATTGAGGATTAGGTTACTAATTTTGACAAATGTTTAGAGAATTTCAAGTGTGATGAACCTTTCAATTGAATTTTAAATTAGTTTTGATAAAAAGTGCGTTCGAGTGAAATTTGGAAAAACTAGTGAAATGCATGAAATTGATGAAGTTGATCTAATTATTGTTTCTGATAAATTTGGGATGATGTTTTGGAGTCACCATGGAGTGGAGAATAGGTTTGTGAGGCTCAATTAGCTAATTGGGGAGTTTGGGATAGAATTCTTGAATTGAGAATTCTGTCACAAAGGGCAATTAGCACCCTAACTAGGCCGGTTAGCGCTCTAATAATTTTGGGCATTTAACTGCTTTAAAAATGAAGAACAGTAGCGCGCTAGACAGACCCCCTAGCGTGCTTACTCCACCTAGCACTCTAGGTAAACCCATTAGCACGCTAATGACAGATGAAAAATTGAATTTAAAGGTTTGTTTTGGGATTTTAACTCAATAAATAACCAAACACATATAAACATACTAAATATGTAAAATTGGACTTCAAGTACTTAGGGGAGCGTAGCTCGGGTATCACGGAGCTAGTCGAGTCGAATACGAGAGTCTGAGGAAGGCATAGCACGGATCGAGGTACATAAACCTATTGGAATACCTCATAAAATTCATGGTTTGTTTTATTGATATCGAATTTCATATGTGACTACTAGTGGGCACAAAGGGGTTTTCTACTCTTATTTAGGTTTGCGTATATATTGGTTGTGGCTAAATCGCTTGCATAGGTTACTTGTGTTTAATGCTAGTGTAGACAGCAGTATAATATATTTTTACGACTATCGGAAGGATTTAAGATGTTCCCTTGACTTGAAATAGCATCTTAAGGGTTCATCCATTAAATGAAGTTAGGGTTTAGTCATTGTAAGCCTGTAGTAGATACGTGGTTCTTGTCCTATTTTATTGAGTAGCGGCTTGTTTAAGTCAGGGTTTTCTCATGTTTATATGGTTGTTCATTTAATAATGATTTATTTACGAGCTTGTGTATTTAGTATGTTTTGTTGATTAGACGCTGCTATTTTTCCTTGTCGTATGCCGCCTACATTTACGGGAATATGATGTACTATTGCTAGGTGTTATATTTGCATGTCTCATAGTTTGTCAGTTTTATTTCATAAATATTCTATGGACTTCTCTTCAGATTTTACTCACTAGACTCTTCACTTTATTTTTTGGGTGACCGAGTGCATATCCTTTGAAAATAAGGGCAAGGGCAATGAGGTATTGGGCGACTACCTATGAGATAGTGATGCCAGCTCGTGTGTGATCACAGTATGTATGTATTTACTTTTTGTCGGGTTTTGGGGACTGTAGAACAATGAATACATGTATATGGATATTTTTTTGTACTTATCTCGCCTTTGATATATAAGTGGTATCTTTTTGTCGATTTTTCCACTACTTAGGATTGGTAAATACTATATAACTTAATCAATTTAAAGACTTCCACTATAAAATTGTGATATAACTTGATAAATCAATTAAATGGCTAACTAAATCATTAACATTTATAAAGAGATTAATTAGAGAAACCAGTGTTAGCTAGAAAAGTGTAAGCAACCAGTTAGGTCGGGAGGTGTCATAGGTAGCCGGGCTATGACGTGGCAAGGCTTAGTAATGTGGAAAGCAAAATGGTGGATCCCATGACGGCCTTGAAGTTTTTAGCCGCCACAGTTTGGTATCATAGCGAGGTTCGATGGAGCCTTGGGAATAATTTAATGAAATTGAATAAAACTTAACAAACAAACCTTAAATGTGGAAACCCGAAGATCCTGACTAACAATCCTAGCTAGGAAGTAAATGTGAGTTGGGTAGCAATATATTTTATATACATATTATGTTTTTGATTGTATATAATATATACACGTATATGGAAGGTGTTTTGGTGCATGCTTTTCGATGTAGTTTATCATGATCGAAGGCCAGCTGACTCCACCTACTACAGATGTTGGTCATATGAGTGATTAGACTAAAGATGAGGGTTTGGATCCAGCAGTAGCCGCGCGATTAGCTGCTCACGATAGGCAGTTTGAGCTATTAATGGATATGATCCATGCACAGACAGCAGCGATTACATCACTCACCGCCGCCCGGGTACAAAGTAAGATAGAGATGACAGCTGCTCCAATAGTTCCATCGACTATTTAGACTATACCGACGTATGTAGTGGTACATGAAACTCCAACAGTAGTTGCTACACCGATAGTAACACTGATTGAGACGTAGACTGTTATTCCGACATTGACAAATATGTTTGAGACTTCGATGACGGCATATCTGACATCCTGTCCTATAATTCTTTAATTAAGGCCTCAATCCTTGCTTCAGATTGTTGCTGAGAAAAAATCAATTGTTTCATCATTCCTTCTAGAGAGGACCGTGTGGATGGGGTTGCTAATTCTGAGTAGTTACTTGCATTGACTATCCTTAAGGCACAAAGTTATGATAGTTAGGTTTCTTGGCTGGATTTTTGATGTTAGGATTCCTATCCTTCCCTCCATAATAGTTACTCTGATGTTCGTACTGTCCTGTAGGTGGCCCTGAAAAATTGGCCTGTCGGCTTGACTTCCCAGTATCCTAAAAAAGGTGGGGACACTGATCTGTGAAATGGTTCACTTTCGAAAATATACCACAGGCTTTCACTGTCCTTGTCACAACCATCATTTGTTTCACCATAGATTTGAGTTCTAACACATCACTCTCAAGTGTGCTTCCCCTAAAGATGTTGTTGCTCATCTTCTCTCACTAGTTAGACCCTACTAACTGGCTTGATTAGCTACTTTCTCGATATACATCATAGCCTCCGTAAGTGTGATATCCGCAAAACTCCCATTGCACACTGATCGAGTAGTCTATTTTCATTATAAGTCAACCCCTTATAGAAACTTTCCATCAAGGACATATCATTAAGATTGTATTAAAGGTGCACCCTGCAGAATCTCCTGAACCTCTCCCAATACTGTGATAATGATTCATCACCTTTTATAATAATGTGAGATATCTGCCTCTTAAGCTGGGTAATCTTCCTGGATGGCACGTGATCATCCTAAAATTTTTGATATAGCTTATTTTGATTCTTGATAGAACTGGTTGGTAAGTGAAACAACCAATCTTGTGCAGCATTTCTTAGATAAAAGGGAAATGCCTTCGATCTCACTGAGTTAGTATCAGTTGTAGCAGGCTTCCTCCTTACTATCACAATCTCAAATTATGTGAGGAACTTTTGAGGATCTTCATTCTTTTTTCCATAAAAATTAGGCAACTCGTGTAACAACCCTGATTTAAGCTCAAACTGATCGGTAACAGCTGGATACTCAATACATAAGGGTAACGAACCTTCACGATGTTGATACGCCTCCCTAAATATGAGTTCTATTTCCTGCCTCGGTTCATGCCTCCCATTATGGTGGTTGTTGTAACGACCCATTACATTAAGCTAGTGATTAGTTATAACCTGGATCCTAACTAACTCGAGTTAGGCTCGTGGTTAATTTTAGCATACCTCGATTATCGTGAGTGTGGGTTTGTATGATGTTTGGTGTTTGTGTGGTATTTTTAGTAAATCTATAGGTTATTTAAAATATATATAAGCCTATTGATGAATAGAAAATTAATTAATAAATTGCCGATACACAAAGTGCGACATGAGGGTTGTTAAATGAATGTGCACACCCGAGAATATTTATTGGCATGTCTGGTGAATTTATCAGAGATAAAGTACACATGATATATAAATATATATAAAAATATATATAACTATAAGTCTGATTTGATTAATATGGATTGTCGGATTGGCTTGAGATAAGGAAAATGAAAAATTGTGTTAAGATGTGTGTCACTTTAACTCAATATACATTTGATCAGCCTTGAGATAGTGCGATGTGTATCTTGAGAAAAACTCATATATAAATCAAAATCAACTTATACTTATCACTATTTTATCTATCGAGAGAGGAGAAACATCTAAGGCTTTGATCACTAAAGAGGAGGGATTTATGAGAGGAGTTCGAGTTATTCGAAGTGATTATGCATGGATTAAACCACTGGTGATTTCAGAATCATCAGAGTTGGAAAGTCAAATTTGCATTACAAAAAATAGTCAATATAGAAACAAAAATTAGCAACGGATTTAATTATAAATCTAATTAGCAACATAATAGCAATGATTGTGGTCAAACTTTTAAGTTGACCATTTACAACGGAATAGACACGGAAAGCAAGAAAATTTAGAAACGGAATAAATCCAGTTTCTAAATATGTTGCTAATTAACCCGCCAAATTCTCCCGCCTAAACTTCTTTTGCTAATTCCGTTGCTAAATTTAGCAACATAATTAGCAACATATATGACATGGACACGTGTACATTTTAGTTAGATTTCGTTGCTAATTATGTTTGTAAATTTAGAAATGGAATTAGCAACGGACTTCACTATATGAATATAAAAAGTCAATTAAGTAGATGGAAAAAGAATATATATATAATTAAAGGGAAAAAATTTTGGTCTCACCAATTTCACATGTGTTTTGTGTCAAAGTTAAGAAGAGTAGAGGGATCTCGCAGTACACACATATCAACGACGAAAGAGCAGTAGTTGGCGGCGATGACAAACTTAATTACTTTGGTTCAAGTTAGTCGAACACCCTAACCCCATAACTCAGGGAAACCAATATATATAATTAATTAATCAGCTGCCTAGAATCGAACTCATATGACTTCTACATACCTTAGTCTAATATATAAGTGTTTTTGTTCTTTTCTTTGCCAACACAAACTACACTCTTTGGGGGCTTTTTACATATTAATCAATGTGTGTTTTCTTTTCAGTATCAGTACGTACAGTTTCAACACTTCTCTCCTTGAATTTTACGTTTTTAGTAATTAATGTTTTTTTTTTTCCGAGTACCAATATTTTCATTTTTTTTTGTATTTTGTGTTGTTGAATTATTTAAACTTACTGGTTGGACTTTTTTTTTTAGGAAACATTAGTCATATCTCACAACAATATTAATATGTTAGGAAAAATTAATACAAATCAAAAGTTATTTTTGAGTTTCTTTAATTAATTTGTGGGTCTTAATTTGAAGTCTTGCGATTTAGTCAATTTAATCGAACACACCTAAATTCGGGTTTGCCTATATATGTGGATAAGACATCTAATTAATATGTTAGGTGACTAATTTTTAGCCGTGACGAATTAAGACCTAAAAAGTAGAAAAAATTGAAGTCCAAAAAAAAGAAAAGAAAAATGGCCCTTTTATGTGAATGAAAATCAACTCATTTTTTATTAAAAATAATCCATTTGATTTATTCGAAAGACAAATTAATCAACCCCATTATTTGATTTTTTTAAATAAAATGAGTGACCAATTGAATTTGATTAATTTTTTTTCCTTATCTAAAAAAAACCTAAAAAAAAAAAAACCTAAAAAAAAACCTAAACATTCATAAAAAAAACCCTAGATCATTTTAATTTAAAATGGTTTGATTTTATATTTATTTTCCCCAAATCTTCCCTCCGCCCCTCTCCCCCATATCGAAAACATAAACCCACCCCTCTGCTCTTCGTCGCCCTTCTTTTCTTTGGCTTCAACTGCTCTGATGTCTTTTTTGCTTGCTCTGCATCTCCGATTGCCTTTCTTCGCCTCCGACTGCCCTACCTTAAACTAGCAAATCCATTCAATGAGGTATGAACTATGATTTTTTTTTTATCATCTATTGAACTCGATGACCTAGTAGAGATTCATTGTATTTGCTTTCTCACTGCCCCTCCAGGGCATTCCTCCGTGGCGTTCCTCTTCGCCTTCGACTACTCCTGTTCGCTTCCACTCTCTTTATCTCTTTCTCGCTCTCTCTTTCTTTACTTGAATCCCTTGAATGAGGTATGAACAATCACTAATACTCATTTCATTATGTTATTTTTTATGAACCGTGATTAATTTTTGTATGAACCATTATTATAGTGTTAATATGTTTGTGATTGAATGCATTCACATCTTTAGTAGGAGAAAAACTTTTTTCTTTTTGGATTTTGGTTAAAGATTCAAGTTTAAGAGAACGATTTTGTTTTTATTAGGGAATAATTTGTCTGATAATCATTAGCTAATTTTAAGTCTATAAGGGAAGGTTTGAGTTTAAGATAGCGATTTCGTTTTCATCAAAACTAATTAGCCTCTAACGGACCTTAGCTCAAGTGGCAAGTCACTCCCAACATTTTTCGTCTCTTATTTACTTTGATTTGCATGAGTTCACCGGGCATCTCAACTTCATAATTAAATAGATGACTACGCCATTACTCTGTACTCCAATCTTGGTTATGGAACTAAAGGATAACTAAAGAGGAAAAAAAAAGCCTGCCCTACAAGAAGAAATTGAAACAAGTGTTCTTTCTTCCCCTACTTGTGGATTCTTATTCCTTATAAGAGAAACAATGTGGTCCATCAACTCTTCCTCACAAGGCACTTGTAAGGGCCCATGAGCAGCCGAGCCAAACTCCTCTTCAACCATCTCTAACAGCACTTTGAATATAGGGTAATTTGAGTAATATAATGGCACTAAAAACTTCTTCCCTTCCCTCGTATACACCGCGAAATGGCCCTTCCTCCCCTTCCAACATTTCCCAATTGCCTCAATAAACCTCTTAGATTTTCTCATGAACAAAAAACATTATTTTCTTCAAAAATCTTAGATGGGCATGTTAAATTTTATGAGATGAAATGGTTTGTAGCTTTATTGGGCAAATGGGTTTTGGTTTTATAGGGAGTTGGAGGGGTAGAGAGTGTTGAAAAGTGGTGATAACGATAGAGATTGGTTATTTGTGGAGGGAGGGACTATCTTTTGATCATGGGCTAGAAACATAAGGTGAGTGACAAAAGCATCATTTAATGCAAGAGAAAACATTTTGGTTTTATGTGTACAACACACATGAGTGGTTGGTTATACTATAATTGAAAAAGATAGTGTAAAGTTTTAAATTTTTTATTTAGATTGTCATGGATTGGCTGCTATGATATTGATATATCTCTTACTAGAGTGCTTTAAGGTTGAAGATGGGCATGAAAAGGGGGTTTCTTTAGGTAACAAAAATCTTTTACGAGGCCATCATATAGAGCCGAGGATGGTCAGGCATTGTGGGAAGAGTACGAGGAGCTTCGTGAATAGTTGGTGCGTCAAATGCAAGGTGGGATGCAGGAAGAGTGAGAGAGTCAACAAAAAGCGATGGAGGAAATGGAGGCCCGTCATCGACAAGATCGGGAGGCTGATCCTGAGAGACATCAACAAGATTTAGAATGTTCGAGGAAAGAACTGCAAGATCGTTTTGCAAGGCTCAAGGAGCTAGTCAGTGAGGGCGTACGTCGCAGAGATATTAGACTCGCCTCTTCTTCGACTCCACATTATGACATGGGATACCAGCAATCTAGTCAGATTGGGGTCAACATTCGTAAGGATGTATATATCCCGCAGGTGCCGACCCCGGTTGATCTAAACTATTCTCACAAGCTTGATGAAGATTTTGTTGTTCAGTTTGACAACGATTGCCTTGATGGATATGGATCCGTCGGTGGACATCATGATATGGTAAACGTTAGTTGCTAAGGATATTAAAATTTTATGCTTTTTTGGTATTTTGAATGTGAAGACTTAGTTTGGTGCTCGACTTTAAGTTGGAATGGGTTGAGGGTGCTTTGTTTCATGAATATTACCATATTTTGCAAGGGAGCTATATATGCATTTTGTGGGGTTACTAACAGTTAATGCAAAAGCTATTTTAAATCATAATATTTGACAAATAACAATTCTGAAGAAGAGTTTCACTCAATTGGTTCTCCTTGCATCTTAATACAAAGGCTATTTTGTGTTAGATGATATATTGCAAGGTATGTGCATAACCTTTTATCTATTGTTTCAATTGTCTATCTAACTTCACTCTTTGTTTTGTACAAACAGGCGTTCTTAATTTCTTGAATAATGGTGGTGCGTGGGATTGTCAATTCTAGTTTTGGATTCAATAACGACAACCCTTTAAGGTAAGATTTCACATATACCCATTATTTCATTTCATGTTTCTTTTGTGGGTATTTAATTTGAATGATTGCTTAATTTTGGTTGTAAAGTCAGATGATCAACAACTTGAACAATGTCATTGGTTAACTAGGGTGTTTTCTTGAATTCATGTTGTAGTTTTAATTTAAATTAGTTTGATGTTGCAAATTGAACAATGTCATTTGCTGACAATGTCGTTATCTATGTGTCGTCAAATGATGTTTCATAACTTGGTTCCACATTGTTGATTGTACGTACAACTTCTCAAATAAGATTACTTTTCTTATCTTCCACAATAACGATCAAACTATTTTTTTGAAAAGAACTTCATGTTTTTATAGATGTAAAGGACAGCAAGACATGACTTCTCATTTCATTCTTAATTGTACGTTGGGTGAAGAAACTTAACATTGATTCCGTTTTAAACTTTGTGAGTTGAATATAATTCTTAACTTATTAAAATGTCTTTGTTGCTATTATTTAATATTATCTTGCAACTCAGAACAAGGTGAAGAACAATAGATTCAAAGATGGTATTTTGACAATGAAGTAAATGCTTTCTAGAATTGAATATAAAGGGCAGGTAATTTCTAAAATTGGTCATTTTTTTAATTATGGTCTCATATTTCTTTGGTCTCTATTATTAGCTTTTCTAAATTTAGAATTGAATCAAGTATCTCTCTTTTCTAGTCTCTTCTTTTGGACAAGGTTCTATTATTTTTTATCATATATTTTGTTGATATGATAATCAGACTTACATACTTCTTGCTTTATGGCCTTTACTTGTATGATGTTTGAATTTTGATGTTTTGATTATTTATTTTTTGCTTGATCTGTTCATTGAATTGTTGAATACTTGGGAGAACCCCACGCTATAATGCCATTTTAGGTCTTTGTTAGCTAAGTGAAATTGGGTTGTTTAGTGTATATCAATGTGTGAAGAGACTACCATGAGAGAATCCATTTTCATATCTATATATATATATATATATCTAGAAACAAGATTTTGTTTGCAAGTACTTTTTTTTGGTTAAAAGGATATTCTCACTTTCTTTATAGAGGTTTCTATGGATTTTTTTAAATAGTTATTGTCAAGTATAAAAAATTATATCAATTTTTGTGCTCCATGGCTCTTTACTTTCTTTAATTGGCGTCCTTGTTTGGAGCACTTTGAGAAAAATAGAATGAAAGATGGTGATGTTGAAGAGTAGTTAGAATCATCTAACTTTCCATTCACACAGTTCCCTCCCCTCAATTTTTTTCTCTTAATCACTTTGTCTATTGAGACTCTTATAAGTTTGATTTTCCTAGATCAACCTACACAGCGACCAGCTATAGTTTCAGTTACCTAGTATGTATTGGTTGGTATTTATATATACAAGTAATGGTGCTAATGAAGTAAATTAATAATACCATACATAGATAAAGTAGGTGTAAAAATATAAAACAATGTTGTGTAAAAAATGTATCTATGACTAGGAACTTTAATAAACAATCCTACTTACAATTATGTTGTTCCTCTTTTTTTCTTTGTTAATAAATGCTCTGATATACCTTTGCTTTTGCTTAGAAATTGCATTATTTAATAATTGTAAGTTGGATTCATGATCAACAATGCAAACCGCTTCAACTAGTTCACACTTCTTTACGTATTGGTTCCCGGCCTTGAACTTGAATAATGTTCCATGTATTTGATTGCCAAAAAAAATGATGGTTTCAATTGTGAAATAAATTGTGTTCCATGTGAAAGTGTTGCTTGTTGCCCACATGACAAGAGAACATGTGACTTTTTAAGTTGAGTGCATGAGTGTACTTGTGTTCATTTATAAGCTGTTTTCACTTAATTGCAACGATCTCGACACATCTTTATAAAAGAATTTTTCTTTCTTTGTGGTTTGATTTAAATGAGAAGAGAACTTATATATTATGAATTTGTTTTTTTCCCTTAAATGAGTTTATGAATTTGAGGTAGTAAGTTTTATAATCTACACCAAGACTATATTGAAGAGTCCTTTATGAAACTTACTACTTTAATGGCATATATTGTTGTAGAAGGACTCCCAACTTATCTCATGCCCTCTCTTTAATTACATGAAACATGACTAATCTACCAAGGGTAAGGATATAATTTATGGTGTATTAAATTTTCCTTTTTAACACATCACAAACTTGTGTTTATATATTTTTAGTAGATTTAATGACTAATTAAGACTTTTCTTGTGTGTTTTTTAAGGCTCTTGTAGAAGAACAACATTACAGGTCCTATGCCACGAGATTGAGAGACTTTCTAATAAAGCTTCACACTCTTGATCTATTCAACATGTTTCAATGGCCATGTCCCTTATTTTATTTTCTTTCTTATTCTATAATTATGTAAAGTCTTTTGATTGTTGTGTATCTCTATTAAAAGGTTTGATTATGTTTTTTAAATTACTTTTTTGGACTATAATGTTTTACTTGGTTAAATTATGAAATTCATATTTTTTGAAATTCATTTTATAATTCTATGAAATTTATTAAATACTGAATTTATTTTTTCAGTAATTCTGCTATTTTTATTTGGTTAAAAACATATTTAAAAAAAATTATTTAAAAATAGCAACGAAATTATAGACTGGAAGCAAAACCTTAAAATCACAATTATGTTTCTAAGTTCATTGCTAATTAGAAATGACATTGGAAACAGAATTTCAGTCCGTTGCTAATTTCATTTTGGAACCAGAAGAAACCATACATTCTTTTAGCAACGGATAACAACAGACTATCCGTTGCTAAATTTAGCATCGAGCATTTTAGATACAGATGTTGTTGCGTTTCTAATTCCATTGTTAAATCGTTTAGCAACAGAAAACACAAGGTATAGAGACAATTTTTTGTTTTTTAATCATCATTTTTTTATAGTGCTGGTTTTGAGTTCAATTCAAGAATTACTAATGAATTCACTGTTAATTATAGTTGTTGATGATGGAAAATGGCATAAGACCTTATTAAAGGCCTTATTTGATGTTGAGGGGAAGTTTTGGATGTTGATATAGAGAGCTGATGAATGAACAAGGGTTACTATCCTATTGTCTGTTACAACGCTCAATGATGGAATGCGCTCCCTACAGCGGGGAAGCTCACTCCCATCAAGAGCTGTGAAGAATCGAGTTGGTGGAGCGTGCCCCACCAAATGAGGGAGTGCGCTCCCACCTCGTAAAAATAATTATGTTGAGTTTTACATGGAAAACTTACGAAGGCTTAAGGACTGGTTTAGGGTTCTAAATGTGAGGTATTAGACATGTGATGACCTCATATTATTTGTGATAGGTTCTTAAGCTGCGGGAAAGATCGAGTGACCCAAAAATTTAGGAAATTTGAAACAAAACATAACCGAGGTAAGTACGAGTTCGCTTATTTAACAATATTGCTTGGATATCGTAGTATATGTAGTTCATCTAGTTTATGGACTTTAATGGTAGTTGTGTACAATCTGATATGTTTTAATGAAATGGAAAACGACGTACAATGTGATCGACGAAAGTAAACCCTGGAGCCAAGAATAGGTTATATAGGATATAGACTTGGTTCCAAGCCTATATATTAAACCCTACTCAGCTAAATAGGTTGCGTGGATTATACATTCACTAAAGGGTTTATGATAAAACCATTCAACATTAATGGATTGGCTAAACGGTGCATTGACCATGTGTTGATCTAGCAATCGCATTAATGGTATCGGTGGGTAATCGATCCTAGTTTTACAAATGAAATGGGAATCACAGTGCTATAGCCATTGACTGTATGACTTGCATCCATTTATCTACTGGATTATATGTTTTCCATGATCCTATTAGCTATGCTTAGTTCATATTGTTATTTCATATCACTCTTGATTATTATGTTGAATATTGATAGTATGTGAATCCTTACTTACTAAGCAAGTTGGAGCGCTCACCCCAAATTAACGTTTCGGGTTCTCAGCTGAATGCTTCAGCTAAAGTTAAAGAGAAGGCCTAAAAGTTTTTATTGTCTTCTCTACGATTTATGTATATCTTTTATATTATTGAAAAAGTCTTAAATTTTTTGCTGTGTATACTTTAATTGTTATTTCGATATCGATATATAAGTTGAGTTTATCATGTACGAAAAGAGAGCTTGGCGGCTTTAGTTAAGTCTGGTTAGTGTACTACAACCTAATTAGGGTTTCAGGATGGGTAACACCCTAATCAGGATAAGGGTTGATATAGCTTGGAATCAAGCTTAGGTTTATTGCTCTGCTAGAGCTTTGTATCAGAGCCTATTTCAGATTATAACCTTATTACTTGAAAATAAGTAATAACTCAAATACATTTTGGTATCGAAGCTTAAGTTTAAGGTTTTCCTTGGTTTTAAATTAAAGAATAACTTAGATACAGTTTGGTATTAACTTTGATATACCTTGGTACCATAACCTATATTTAGTAAGTCTATGAGATATTTTGAGTTATAAATACGTTTAGGATGTGAAAAACGGTTTTATCGTGGTTTTAGGGGAAAAGTAAAAAAGAAAATGAAATGACTATTATACATTATGTAATGCATTTATTGGTATCTATTATATAGAAATGATTTCCTTTTCTTCTTTAAGTGTTACCCTAATGGTATGTCATAGCCGAAATTCCAAATCCTAGTTTAATTTTTTAATCACAATCATTGACCCATGACGTAGGACCTGTATCGAGATACGTGCACTGACCGAAGCATGTGGTCCAGCTATATGTTACACTACAAGGAAAATGAAATTTAGAAACGGAATTAGAAAGGGAATTAAGTTCCGTTGCTAAAAAAAAAGTTAGAGACGGAATTGAGACGGACTAATTTAGAGACGGAATTGAGACGAATCAGAGACAGAAATAGAGACGGAAATAGAGACGGAATTAAATTTCGTCTCTAAAAAATGGCGCCAACATTCCCACCAAAAATTTTGACTCTTATGACCGTTCATCAAATCTCGGGATTTGTGTATGCTTGGATCAAGGCCCCCCTCCTCCTCTTCCCCCCACCTCCGAACCAAAAACATAAAAAACCCCAAATCCTTCTCGTCCAAAATCCCCCAAAAAACCCCTAAATCCGATCGTCTCGTTCGATCGTCTCGTCCCCCTCCCCAAAATCCCCAAATCCCGTTCGATCGTCCCGTCCAAAATCCCCAAATCGGTCTCGTTTTTGCTCTCAACTCTCATATCTCCATCTCGTCGTGTTGGTCTCTCTCTGGTCTCTCGGTCTCGCCGTCTCTCCGGTCTCTCCGTCTCGTCGCGCCGGTCTCCGTCATCGGCTCTCAACTCTCTCTCTCTCGGTATCTCCGTCTCTTGCTCGGTCACGGCTCTCCGTTCTCTCAATGGTAAGAGTTTGCTTCGTTTTTACATGACTTTTGGCAACGATGCTTACTCTCTCACGAATCTTGTATGATTGGCCGGTACCCTACCTTGGATAAGTGCAGTGAATTTGCATCCGTTAAGTATTCTGGGGCTATTCATGGAGTTCGTATAGTGTGTAACTATGCTTGTGTGTCACCTCTCAATAGCTATATGAATGTAAATAATGGATCTCATTTTCATTTTTTAAGAATCTTTTATATTTCTATAAAACAAAGCTCGAGATATGAGTCATACATTTTTGCCGAAGTTCCCGATACCTAAGCGCCTCTTTCTTGGTTTCTATATTTTTGACATTTGAATTTGTTATATTTGGTTCATACATGCAATAATTAGTTTGCATTTATACGTACACCGCCCTTATTGATCATATCATCTTCAATTCTCTTTGCTAACAATGAATATGGACATGCAGTGTGGTTGGTGACGCCATTTGTAAGTGTATCCCATTGTTCATAGATCACCTGGTGTACCGATTTTCACAAACGGTGGCGGGTTAATGAAACTTGAGATTTGGTGTTAAGTTTATTTTGATCGTTGTCTGTTCAGGCCTTGACCTCACCTCTTACGGTTTTATATATATTCATTGTTGTTGGTTTATACAATAAGATTTTTTTTTTCTAAAAAAACTAATTGAATTTGCATGATGGGGCTTACCGTCCTAATTTATTGTTGCGCATCATCTCGTTGATCCTATGATCATGATTATAAAACCGATTAGGTGCCTTTTACAGATATAACCATCAAATAAGGATGGCTACTTGAACGAAATTTATTATACCCCTAATTAGAAGTCAACTTCCACTAGCTTGCACTTGCGTAGTTTTTTACTTCCCCGCAATTATATATAGAATTTTGAATTCATGAATACTTAATTCACATTGGTTGTTTGTGATATGATGTCTGCTTTCTTGAATTTGTTCCTTGTTTAGTTACTTGATCTTTGTATTCTTTCTAATCTCATTGCCCTTTTGACTCCTCGCCGACCCCTTACTAGAAAAAACTCAATGAGTTGACATTTAGAACTGTATTTGAGTTGCATATTCTCTATTTTGATTTAGTGTTTTCGACTCATCTAGCCGACCTGAAACTTCACTTCAGTGTGTCAATATGCTCAGAGTGGGAAGCTATCTTTGGAAGGCCTTTTGGGATTCCTTAAGAGTCCCATTGTCTTTCTTTTCTTGTTTGAATACATCACTCCATTATACTACTATCTTAACTTGAAAAATCAGAAATGTCACTGAGTTCAAGTGGAAGCAAATAACTTTGATTTCAATTTTGGGATCAAATTGAGTCAAAAGTGGTGGCTTCTCTAGGGTGTCTAAGCTATCAAACTTGAAGTGGATATTATAATATCATCATTGATAATGACCCTTTTTCAAATTTCTACGCAAGTTATTAATTGTTTTATTTTTTCTTGCAATCGATTTAGACAAAACTTTTTATTCTATATTAAGAGTGCACATATTCTCTAGTTTGTCAGACTTGGAAGTAATTCTTTTATTTGGTTGATTGTATTGCTTTGGTGCTTATATCCAAACAAGGAAGCAATTGTTGGTGAAAGTAAAACTTGTTTGATTACACAAAGGAAATGATATAGTATAGGAATAAACTAATTGTGCATGATTAGCTATAGAGATTTGTCTGACCTTTTTCATGATAAATGAGTAACTAAATAAAGAGGTAAACATGTTAGTGCCATGGTTTGGTAATTTTATGTGTAGTAATAAATTAATAATGTTTTTTCATAGTGCACTATGTAAGATTTTCTTTTTGTTTATTCTTGGAGGTATTTTAAATTTTTGTTGTTATGTTGATGCAGTTGGCAGGTAGTTGTTATGATGTCAGATGTTGGAAAGGTAGAACTACCTTATTGTCTATGACTGTGAAGGAAAAACTCTTGATCGGTGAAAAATTTAAAGAGTTCAGTTCTTTTAATTGTTGATTGCTTCTGCAGTTTTATTTTAACTGTTCTTGAGTGATTTGATTTGTTACGTGGTTGATTGTGCGGTGAATGAGTGCCTTTGCGTCCTGAATCTTTTTGATTTTCGATCTTGAATCTCCGTCTCTTTCATTGCTCTCCGCTCTCTCGGTCGCTTTCTGTGCTTACCGCTCCGCTTCTCGCTCATCAAGGTAACAATCAAAAAAAATATTTTTAACACCCGAATTCTCTTGAAATTGTATATGATCACATTTTCCTCCGGATTGGCTTTCATGTGCATTTGTTGGTGTTCTTCACTTGATCTATTAAGTTAATGTTGTGCATTTTGTTTGGTTTAGAAGTTTTTGTTCGCTCTTCTCTTCCATGCTTAGTGTTTTGTGGTTATGCTTATTCTATTTTTAGGTTTATTAATATTTAATATATCATTTCAACATTTTACTTGAGCAATTCAAGATTTCTATTGATTTTGTATTTGGTAGGTATTTCATGTTTATTTTATCGGTAAAGCATGTCATGATCAACATTATAATACATTAGAATCATGTATTGAGGTAATTACTTGGTCGTTTGATGTTATAGTTGTTAGTAATTTCATATTCATGCACTTGCTAGGGATGATTGATTAGTTAGGTGTTGTTGGTTACGATTGAATAGTACCTATAATTATATAATTTCTACTACTAGTTAGGATTCGAAACACTAGGATTACTCTTTTAGTTAATGTTGCTATTTCACAAAATTTCTATAGAATTGAATAAACCTATAACCTTAAGGAGGTACGAGTGAACAAGTAGTAGGCGCTTTGATACTATGTGGTATTTGTATGCCTCTTATAACTTATGATTTATTTATTTTTTTGAACTCCTTGTTGCTTATATTTTTACGACCAATTATCATACTCTGTTTGGTATCAGTCATGTACCGAGCTAGGTATTAAGAAAGTTGTTTCCAACCCCCTCTATTCAATGGCTAGAAGCAAAGCTATTTGTTCATGTAGTTAGGTAGGTCCTCAGATTCCCCCTTCTAATAAATTGTGTTAGTTGGACACACAAGTTGCCATGTACCGTCGGAAATTATGAAACTAGTTGACTAATTTAATTGCACAATTACAATAGGAATGTCGTCTACAAGTCGAGACCTGGATGTACAACCGGCTCGACTACGGCTTCGTTCGAATTGATTTCGCGGCGAAGGTTAAAGAATTCATATCATTCGCTAAGCAACATTGTCCTACATACCAAAGTGAAAGGAAGATTAGATGTCCGTGCAATTATAAGAAATGTCGACTTGTACCGTGCACTGGACGTCGAAACGGTTGAGTACCACATATGTAGGTATGGATTTGTTCCGGATATCACTTGTTGGTACGAACATGGTGAGAACGGAGATGAAGGCCCGCAAAACTTTTACCAAATGGATAACCATATTGATGATGCTGATGTGGGAGGAGACGATCCGACAACTTACCGCGAGATGCTACACAACGTGGCAGGTCCAAGTTTCAATTGGAATCACGTGGAAGAATCACCAAACCCCCAAGCACGCCAACTATATGACATGATTGAGGCAAGTAGCGAACAATTGTGGCCGGTTTGCGAAACCATGACAATGTTGTCCGCAATGGCAAGATTACTTGCGATCAAGTCTGAACATCATATATCTGAACGAGGGTATAATGAAATCATTAAATTCATGCTCATTTTTTTCTGATAAATATATGCTCTCATGAGAACAAAGATAGAGAGATTGGGTGGTCAGTGAGTACGTCTGTGCTAAATTTCTCTTTTTAAGCTTGGCATGCTCATTTTTGTTCATCTTTTCTGTTGATGTGATGAAACTCATCATTATACCAGAATTGTTTCTTCTTCTAAAACTTTTTTTTTAAATTAAGCATGGGATTTCTATTTTTTATAATTAAAAGAATTATGTTTCTTCGTCCTTGTTTTCTAATGTGTACGTTTCAGGTATGCTTGCACATGTTCACGCTGGATTTCCTTAATCAAGTGGCAAATGGCCTGGAGAAGGATAGCATGTTCGTATTATCCCTTTTGTCTAATTTTGATTGGACAGGTCATTGAGTGGGCATAAGCTTGTTCTTCCATATTTTATGATTTAACACTTATTTCTCTAATTACTTATATGAATATTTTAAATTCAAAGATCCTAATGAAGGACAGTAACAAGTTGCACGGTTATTTAATTCAAAGATCTGAGGGTTATGTTTACAATTGTTTTCGAAGAACTTTTTTGATTGTAGAGCATACTTTTCATTTAGAACTCCATATAGTATCTCATTTAGTTCCTTTATGAATGGAAGGTAATATTTGTGGTTGATGCAAGTGGGAGCATGGCATTAAATCGAATGCGAGAATGCAAAAGGTGCAAGACACTTGGTTGCTTGCCAGAGAGTTATACAAGTAGAGATCGGTGATTTTTAGATATTTCTCCAGATGATTAATGGTTTTGACTTGAACATTTAGTTTCATATAGATGTCATTTTTTGTACTTGGTTTGCTTTGATAATTCCTTTAACCTTCTTACGGCGACTCATGCGACTTGGGAATTCACTAGTTTAGCATGCATTAGAAGACCAATTAACTATTGGATTTCTAAAAATAAAATAAAATAAAAACTATTGGATGAATAAGGCAATGAGTTCAGCAATAACTTGATCAAGTTCTCCATCAGGAACAACCATTCCCATGATCACTATATGATAAATTAAAGATGCGTCAATTAAGCTGAAACTAGTTATCACGTCTTTTCCGCGTTGCTTTAAAATAAATAAATGATATGAAGAAATTACGAAAGGAAAAAAATGATTTGCAATCAATTTCGTTTCCCCATCATTATTACATGCACAAATTGTGTTAGTTGGACACACAAGTAGCCATGTACCGTCGGAAATTATAGTAAAATATATTGTTTTCTTTTGCACTGTAAATGGAGATAGTTTTTTTGCAGTTTCGTGTTTTTTTTCATGAGTTTGATCTATTTTGCAATATTTGCAGAGCGTGGCCCTATCAGTAGGTGACTGGTTCTTCGATCGAGTGGGAGTTAGTGCCATTGATTGCCCATATCCCTGTGACAATACCTGCCATAATCTAGTTTCCAAGTGAGAGATGAGGAATTTAAAGCATATCATGTAACTTTTATAGTTGTTTACATGACTTTTAGATTGATAATTCTTTTTGTGCATATTTAGAGGATTGTAAGTTTTTTTTTTGTGGTTGTTGAACAATAGGATTGGTGGTTTTTGTGAATACTTAGAAATTTGGAGCATTTGTTATACTAGACAATTTTTCGTGGATATATAAATCTTTTTCAAATTTTGAATTTTACATTTTTTTTTCTCTCATTTGAATATTTATTGATATATATTGTCGATGTATGAATGTCAAATTTTGTTTTTTTTGTGGGATGTTAGCACCCCCAAGGAGTTGTTGGAGGGGGTGCAGGCGATGGAGTAGGTCCTATGGTTGTAATTTCAAGTTATAGGTTGGAGAACCAATTGGATTATGTTTATGTTTGTAAATTAATCAAAAAGGAAAATTAGAGACGGATTAGCCACGGAATTCAGACATTCCGTTGCTATTCCGTCTCTAATTTTCCAGGAATATATGCATGAATCAGCAACGGAATCAGAGACGGAAATAATGAATTCCGTCTCTGATTCCGTTGCTAATCATAAACGAAATCAGAGACGAATTCTTTATTTCCGTCTCTGATCCGTTGCTAATCAGAGACGGATCAGAGACGGAATTCATGAATTTATTATTTCCGTCTCTGATTCCGTTTCTGATTAGAAATGGAATCAGAGACGGGATGCAACTACAAATGTACCATTTTGAAAAAAAATCCATTTCTGTTCCGTTTCTAATTTACGTCTCTAAATCCGTCTCTAATCAGAAACGGAATTTATTATGTCTCTAATCCGTCTCTAATCAGAAACGAAATCAAATTTCCGTTTCTGATTGAATCAGCGACGACGATTTTAGAGACGAAATAAATTCCGTCTCTGTTCTGTTTCAGATTTTAATTAGAGACGGAATTTATGCAAATTAGAGACGAAAATTTCCGTTTCTGATTTGCTATTTTTTTGTAGTGTTAGATTTGGTGTGATGCATGCATAGTGTCTTTTATATGTGTAGACTACTAAGTCACTCCTACTTGTGTATAGATGTCGAGAAATGAGCGAGGACGGGGCTCGAGATGCATGCTGATGTGGTACTAGGGTAAAGAGTGATATGATAAGTTTAATTTAAGAGAATGTATCTTAGATAGCTATTTTGATGTGGCTATAGTTTTATTTAAATAATTGAAGGCTAAGTTAGAAAAATAAAACATTAGTCGTTAATGTTCTTTAAGATACATGTGGACATATCATAAGACCAATTGTGTTACACTACTGTTATCGAGGAATAGTTGGTTGAGAGTTAATGTATTGAAGGGTCACAATTAAGGCCATGACATTGATATAGAGATAAGTGATGTACATTAGATCAAGGGCTTAAAACCTAACTTAATATATATAAGATTGAATGGGATAAACATGCAAACACTTCATTTAATCTAAAGGGGTGAGAATAAGAGCTGAAGAAGGAAATGAAAGAATTGTGATAAGATTTTGGTGAATTTGATAGGGATTGATCAAGTTGGTGATGTTCTATAACTAAGTAAGCTTGTGTACACTATCATTTTGTAACAGTTTGTTAAAAAAATTAGAGTTTTATTTGAATTTTTGTTTTTGCATAAATTTAGAGGTTAAATAAAATCATTTTCAAAATTAGTTTATATATTTGGATTCCTTGCAAAATTCCAATAAATTTGCTAATAAAAAAAATCTGAATTTCGATTTGAATCGATAAAGTTATGACATTTTGAAGTTGTAGGTATTCTTGGTGGAGCTTTTAGCAAAAGCTATGAGTTTGAGGTTTTTCTAATTGATTTAATCAACTTTAATTATTTGTAAAGTTCGTAAAACACCCTAATTAACATCAGGAGTCTAGGGAAGAGTATCGAGAGATTGTTAGATAGATACGCAGTGTCGGGAAGCCGAATTAGCCAGAAACTTTGCATGGATTGTAAGTAAATTGATTGAGTTATTAATTTACATTTCATTCGTGTTATGCTATTCATTTACAATCATTTTGACTAATTTATCCATTGTATTCTTAATTCCATAACGTGGTTGTTCTATCTCATTTCATGAGTTTGTTATCATGAATTTGTTTATTGTTTAAGTAGTTTCATTGATTCCAGATCATGTGCTATGTTTTTCTTGGTTGTTGAGGAATTTGTTCAAAGGAAATAGCATGCTATTAGGTAGGTGAATTTTACTATTGAAAACCCATTTTATTTGAGCATTATTTATGCAATTACATTGTTGGATTCCTAAACCATGTCATTTTTTAGGTTATGAAAGTAGTTCATGTGTCTAGTACCATGATATGATTGAGATGAGCGCGATACATAGGGTCACTTAATTAAGCTATCTATAATCGATGCACATACATATGGTTTATCCTTGTTCTTCACAAAAAGAACTGGTGCTCCCTACGGTGACGTACTAGGATGGATAAACCCTTTTTTAATAACTTCTTGAGCTGAGATTGCAACTCATGTAATTCCTTGGGTGCCATACGATATGGAGGAAGTGATATAGGCTTGGTGCCATGAATAAGATTAATGATGAAGTCAATGAAACTTGGTGGTGGAAGTTCAGGCATGTCTGATGGAAAGACTTTCAAAAATTCACAAACCACTTGTATCTCACCAGCGTTAAGTTTCTGACTCGGCTCTCTGAATGTAACGACCCCTGTAATAACCTCTAAGTTTTGAAAAGTAGCTTCCTTCCACGACTTGCAAGTCGTGAAGTATTATAGCATTTATAGACTATAATTTCAGAAAGGTTAGAAATCCGAAAGATTACCCACTTATTAAAATTGTCAATACTAGCTTGTATGTTACTAACAAATCCATTTCTAGTAATGCATCATACTCCAGGAACTCCATAACCCTGAAATCCATTGGGAGCTCATTCTCCCCAATTTGGACTACACATCTCTCATAGATAAGGAGAGGATAAACCTTCTCACTCATTGTTGTGCTCAAGATTAACAAAGTATTAGCTTTACAAAGTTTCAATCTCAACTCATATACCATTGCACCAGCAATAAAGGGAACTATAGAACCAATATCAATTAAAACATGCATAGCTCGACCATAAATGTTTAAAATACCTTCCACAAGCCTCCTTATAATCTCACGATCTACATCAGCCACTATATAAGATCTGCAATCTACATAACATTTCTTAATGAAGAAGCTAGAGGTGTAGTACAATTCCTCTAAATATGGCTTGGCTAACCACACTGACAACATATAACATTAGGCTGGTTAGATCCTCTACCGGCCTGAGAAACTTGCCAAAAATTGCTTGGTATGGGACCACCCTATCCCTGCCTCTGCCTCTACCTCCTAACTAACCTTGTGGTGCTAAAGTGGTTTCGCCACCGAAGGCTGTCAAAAAGATGGTACAACATTCGGTGTGCTACCATAAAAAGTTTCCTGGGGAAGAGACTGAACAGGAGCCACAGAAGAAGAAAAATATATGTTGTATTTCTCTTCCTAGATGTCTGAGTAAGCTTAATATGGATAAATTCTAGATCCCTCTGTGATAATTAAATAATTAGACAATGTTTTATAGTATGTTTTAGGGTAATTTTGGATGT
Source organism: Stephania cephalantha (assembly GCA_039657325.1). NCBI lineage: Eukaryota > Viridiplantae > Streptophyta > Magnoliopsida > Ranunculales > Menispermaceae > Stephania > Stephania cephalantha. The sequence continues at coordinate 21,490,696 of CM077569.1, read as the reverse complement.
AAAAGGCTATATTACACTAGGTTTTCTCTTATTTTTGATATTTCTGGTAATAATTGGAATATATGAAGAAATGAATGAAAAAAATGAAGGATTTAATCAAGTCGAAGAAATACAATACGAATCACCAGCGAATCAGAAGAAGACTTCAAGTTATAGCTGGCAATTTGGCAGTGATTTAGGTTTTACATGTAAATAGCCATACAAATTGGTAGAGCATAGAGGCAGTTTTAAGGATTTAACCAGCGATTTGAGTTATAAGTGGAATTGTTGACGAATTGCTGGGTTTGTTTTGGAGAATTTTAGAAGACCACTAATAGTTTGAGTTAGTTTGGAATATGTACAACCTACAATACTATATATATGTATATATATGGCCCTAGGGTTTCGAAATCAATTTCCCTTGAGTACTTAGATCAATATTTCATTGCTCTTGGAGCCATAGTTTATTGTTTTAGTTTTTAGATTTATTGTTTATTGCTTTTAGAGACGATTTAAAGATTCAAAGTATTAATTCAGAGGTATTTATCTATGTCTTTTTTACTTTATTATGATGTTTATTATGAATATGAGTGAGTAGTTTATTAATCTAAACAAAGTTTGAACATGAACTTGATCCATTTTTGCGATGTAGTCATGATGAGATGATTTTGTAGATAATGCTTTAAGCCAATCGTATTTTTTAATTCACTGATTTAATTGATTATTATTTGCAAATTACAATCATAAAGCTTTTTATTCCATGCATAGTCCAAAATGTGTATCGTGATATTTGGATTAAATATCTTGTTTAAAGCAGTAGCTAAGATCATTTAGAAGGTCTTTTACCAATTAGTTATCCTATGTGGATTGAGGTCTAAGTTTAATTTTGAAGAGGCTTTCCGAAGGTGTTAGCTTTAGTAGTTCAAAGTTTTCACATAACTTAATGAGATTTTTGATGTGCGTGCCGCAAGTATAACATCTCACTTGTAGTAATAGTGCAATAAACTTACATTGATCATGGATATCGTCCTTAAGGAAAGGTTTATGAACTAATTGTTAATTACCTATTTAACTTGAACTATTGCTAAGGAATTCACTTTTTAATTTGTTTTATAACTAACTAAAGTACTCAAACAAATCAATTTAAACTTTACTTGAACTCTTATATTAAAGATATCTTAGCTCACAACTTCACCTAGGTAATTTAATACTATACTTTATATTCATTTTTACATCTCAATATGATGTGTGCAATGCCTAATTACAACAGATATATTTCCTTCAAATCCACTTCAACCCATTGTCGTGACGAAAAAGATTTTAATATGCAAACTAGAACTCCACCAATCGGTGTTAATATCGTAAGCTCCACATTTCTTTAAGTCCCAAATCATTGGATTTATAACCAAGTTTACTATATGAGCCACCCTAATCTACAACTATCTCTCGATGTTGTGTATTTTACGACTGTACCGTTCATGTCCGGATTAAAAACTTCAATTTCTGTGACAACTTCTAAAGCCTAAGTTCATTAAACACGTGATCAAGATGTCTAAAGTATTACGCTCAGAATCAATGCAAATTCTAACAATTCCACTTTTTATAATCATTTTTATTCCTATTCAAATCATAACATTCATACCATAGGATCCATTCATCCCTAAGATAAATATGTTGCTCACACTTCATTAAAATACACACATTACAAATAATAATGGAAATCATTAAAAATCAAAGATGAATATAAATATTACATTGAATTTAATCAATGAAACCAAAATTGCATTACTAATTTGAAGTCTTCAATCTTTTCTTCACATAAACTGTTTAATACTTAAACTTATATTAAACCATATGCTAAATTACTCTAATGGTGGCTAATAGTTGGTATGTGGTGACTTTACTACGTCCTGATACCTATTTATACTCCCTAATAATAATTAGAAACCCTATTTTATAATTTAACTCGAATTCAAACTCTACTTTCTATTTCCTGCGTGTATGGCGGTGTCACTTATTGCCCGACGCCATGCCTTATAACCCACTGCGTCGCTACTGCATATGTATTTCCATGCTCCCTGGTGCCCCGATGTTGTCACCTGCTCCTCCGACGCTATCCGTTATGCTCTACAGTGTCGCCACTATGTCGGAACTCCAAATATGGTTTTTTTACTTTTTCATCTCTCCCACACCGTGCCTTTCCTTCCCATGTTGTGCTTTGTATCCTCACAACGTCAACAAATATGGCCACGACACTAAATGTATGTTTGTTGGTTTTTACTCTATTGCTTCTCGTTTTTCCTTAATTCCTTCCTTTACACCTTAATTCCTTGAAAATACAATAATACCATGATTTAGAGCTCATTTAAGGATATTTATAGTAAATATACGACTAAACTAACCCTATATATACGTATAAATAAACAATTATCAAATACTCTCAAACTTAAGATTTTGTGTGTCCCGAGCAAAGGTGTATTCTACTAAGTCTCCTAATAACTAGCTTTCCTTCAATTTACATTGTCCATGCGGTATCCTTTAATTCACTAAGTTTCAAGTTAATATTCCACTCAAAAGTTTTTCTTTGGAAAAACTTCTCTTTTTAAGACATGCATCTTTAACTTGTATAACCTCACTTTCAAAACACCAAATTATATCACAACCAAAAATTGTTACTACTCCAAAGTTTGTTTCATCTCAATACTCAAGTAGCAAGTGTACAACCTCTTGATTTCTAATTGAGTTCAGAAATTCAAAAATAATCATAGATCATACTCATCTTTGGTAGGCTTTAGTACTTCAAGAGTCTATAAGACTTAATATAGTTGGAATGAAAAATTACCTCTATTAGCTACTCGTACTTGATAAGTGTATAATAAGACATTATAACCTATAGTGTTTAGTGTGATTTTGAAACATAAATCTCTATTTAGTAGTAGCAATTTCTCATTTGTGGGATTTACAAATGTCAGGACTCAAAATGAAGAATTGGTGCGAATATTAGAAGAATTAGGCTGTGGCATTGAATATAAACATCACGACATCGTTTTCACATTTTTTTTTTACAAAAAATAGTGATCTACGTCGCCACTCAGGCCCTATATCTAGGCCATGGCTTAGGTTTCATGAATTTCAAGCCATAATTTGACTCATGGCCTGACCCGCAGCCTAACCCACAGCTTGGAATTGAAAACCCCCATTTTTAGCCCGAATATTTAGGATCTTCATTGAGGAATAGATTTTTAAGGTTTTATATAAATAGTAACTCAGGAAATCATTGTTCCCAACCTTTGTTTACGAAAGAACATCATGAATTTGAGGTTTTCATCAACATGTCTGGCTGATTTCATTAATCTAGACTATAGGTGGATCAAACAATTTTTTTGGCATCAACTTTAGGTAAGATCTAATTTAATTCGATTTAATTACTCTTCATTCGTGTTTTATTCTCTTTGTTATTGATTGATTAGTTGGGGTTAAATCTCGATTTAAACTTGATTTTATTGCTAGTGAGTCGTACACATCCGTCCTTATGCAAGAAGACCAGACAAGTAATAATTGACTATGCCAATTTATTCGACCCTTCTGGGACCGGTCAAATACCTCATGGATCTAGGCTAAATCGAATGCACTAGTAATCCAATTTTTTAGGTTTTGTGCCTTTACAAAATCCATTGTGGTCATCATGTTAAACTCAATTCGCATGGATATAGGGATATACATTTGGCTAGAGAAGTAGTCATTATTGTACCTTGACTACAAAGAATAAGGAAAACGAGGAACCGCATACGTTACTGTGTCTATAGCTACTTTATAATATCTTTGAATTGCATTCTTTATATAAATCGATAACCTTAGGGTTGATTTTGCCAACTGAGTAAGTTTTTGATACCAAGGGTTTAGGTTACTTTTCTTGATTAATTTCCTTACAAAGTATATTTATTCCCTGTTTTTAGTGAACTCTTCAAAACAACCTTTTCAAATCCCTTTATTTACCTTCTAGTTAGTTAGCCTAATTTAGAAATCTTAGTCTTCAAAGATCGACCCCATGCTTGCCACTGCCGTAGTTCTTGTGATAATTAATAATCTAGTAAGGATTGTATATTTTGACGTATTGGACCCGCGTCAAATTTAGGCTTTGTTGTCGGGGACCAGGTTGTTTTTAACATAGGTTTTTTTCCTTTTACCTTTTTGAATTTTCACCTTTATGCCCAAAAGTCTTCGTAGGTCGAAGTCCACCGGATCTTTACTCCCTTTTGATCTAGAGTTCAAAAAGACATGTCGTCTGAACTCGAAAGAAATAAGGCAGAGGAAACAATCTTCAAGAGTTCAATTGAGCGACGAGCAATCCCCTCCAATGGCTGACTAAGATGGAAATTCACCACTTGAGAGGCAGGAGGAACACCAAGTTGTTCCTCCCTAATAGTTTGAAGCACCTGCTTCGCCATACACACCAGTGGCGTTGCAAAGGCCTATCGTACCTCAATACCAACCACTCAATCAAAAAATGGTTGATCTCACTCCATATAGGCCACAAGCTAACCCTTGGGCATAAGCCCAGGCCGATCATCGCATTACCATTAAGATCGCGAATGATGAGATACATAATCTCATAACTCATCAACCATACTACATCGCATTCCCAGCTCATAGGGGCAATTTCGAACTAAAATCCAGTTTCATAAACCTCCTTCTCTTCTTCCATGGACTGGATCGTGAAGATCCACTGACCTTCATCAAAGACTTCCACTCTAAGTGTAAGACCATAATTCTTCCAAGAGTCAATGAAGACGAAATCAAACTTTCTGCTTTTCCTTTTTTCCTTAAGGACAAAGCCCAAGATTGACTCTTCTACCTCCCCCTGGTTCCATCACAAATTGGAACGATTTGATTTCTGCATTCCTAAAAAACTTCTTCCCTGAATCTAGATCTTCCCAACTCACTGGGAAGATATGCAGTATCAAAATGAAATGGGGCCCCTTTTTTTGGTGACTATTGAGGTCGATATAAGTGTTTGCTATGCCCCCAAAATGGCCAAAGAAACCTCTCTATTGTTTCGTTTCTTTTATATGGGACTTAAGCCCCTTGAGAAATGCATGATTGACAATGCTTGCAAAGGCAATTACTGATGTAAGATATCACAAGAGATGTTTGATTTGTATCAGTCTATAGCTAGTCAATTATGTCATTACATTGATGACGAGGAAGAGGGACGTTCATGAAATTGTTTTTGATGGAGCACGGTCAAATCGTACCAATAGCAAGCTTGATAAATTCACTGATCTCATGGAGCGATTCCTTACCTCCGGAAAAGTTCAAGTTAAAGCTTGCGGTTTCTATTAAGCCACCGACCATTCCACTGATTCTTGTCCCACCTTGTTTGAAGACGAACAAGCGAACGCTATAGGTGGCATATTCCAAAGACCAACAAGGAATCAATACGGCAGTAAATTCAATAAAACTTATAACTATGTCGTTATAAGCCCCTATTATAGTTATGGACCTCAAAACCAGAACTACTTTTAATATGTTCCAAAGGGACAACCTCATCCTCAATAGTCCCAAAGTCTTTAGAAGAGATGATGAGGACATTCGTCGCTAACCAAGACACACTCTCTAAATAATTAGCCCAATTTAAAATTGAGTCAACCATGAGTCATGTTGCAAGCATTAAAACTCTTGAGGTTCAAGTAGGGCAACTAGCCCTAAGGGTAAGGCGCATGGATGAGAAAGGCAAGCTGCCTTACCAACTACTTCTGAATCCTAATGCAAATGTTAACGCTGTTACACTTCGTAGTGGCAAAGAGTTGGAAGAAACCCCTTAAGAAGCCTAAAAAGGCCGCCCTTAAATCCAAGGAAGTCAAGTAAGAGCTCGAAGTTCAAGTGTCTCCTTCCGAAACGGTAATCTATGATAATGAAGCTCAACATTCTTTTAAAATCTTACCCCCATTCCCTCAACACCTCATTAAGAATAAAAAGGCGGGAAAAGAAGGAAATTATGGAAATCTAAAGGAAATAAGCTATAGACATCTCACTTCTTAATGCCTTAGTACAAATGCCCCGCTATGCTAAGTTACTCAAAGACCCTTATACCAAGAAAAGTCAACTCAAAAGCAATGAGAAAATCACTGTAGGTGAAAATGTTTCAGCTATCCTATGCAAGAAGTTGCCGATCAAGTGTGAGAACCCATACATGTTCACTTTCCCTTGGACTATCGGACAAGTTCAGATCTAGGAAGCTATGTCCGACCATGGAGCCTCTATCAATGTCATGCCATTATCCATATATGAGACATTGAAGGCTAGCCCTCTTGAGGATACTAGAGGTGCATACATTTGGACGACCGGTCCATCGTCCGTCCCGTGGGTGTCTTGGAAGACATTCTTATGAAAGTGAACCCGTATTCCCTGGTGACTTCTATATAATTGATATGAAGAATCATCCATGCCCCCATTTCTTCTCAATCTTACTTGATAGACCTTTCCTTAAGACTGCCAAGACTAAGATTGATGTTCATAGTGGTTCTATTACCATGGAGTTTAATGGTGAACTTATTAAGTTCAACATTTATGAGGCGATGCGCCATCCTCATGAGTCTTCTTCTGTGGTGCTTGCCATGGATAGTGTAGACTCACTTGTCCAATAGGCCTTTCTTGTGGAAGGCGATGGTTTGAAAGTGGTGTTAGAAAATTATCTCGACACTGAATTTTTGCAAAAACAATCCTTAGCCCCTGATACTGAGATCAAGGAGTTGATCTCGAAGTTGGACTCTGCTCCACTCCATTTTTCCACCCTACCATATCTTGTCTTACCAGCTTCGAACTCTACACTTCTACCCTCTATGGAGCAAGCCCCCTTACTGGAGCTCAAACCACTGCCAAGTCATCTCAAATACGTGTTTTTAGGTAAGAATGAGACTTTACCTTTGATCAACTCAACTAAACTCACATTACCAAAGGAAGAGAAGCTCATAAATGTGCTTCGAGAGTTCAAAGAAGCATTAAGGTGGACCATTGATGATATCAAAGGTATTAGCCATTCAACATGCATGCATCAGATAAATATAGAAGAAAGGTCTTCATGAGAAGCACAGTGGCGATTGAACCCTCCAATGATGAAATTGGTTAAAAGGAGATTCTAAAGCTCCTTGATTTTAGGATGATCTACATGATCTTTGACAGCAAGTGTGTCAGTCCCATTCAAGTGGTTCCTAAGAAAATGGGGATCACAGTGGTCACGAGCTCACAAGGGTGAGTTAGTCCCAACTCGTATCCAAAATGGGTGGCATGTTTACATCGATTACCAGAAGCTTAATGCTTCTACTTGGAAATACCACTACCCATTGCCTTTCATTGATCATATGTTAAAGAGATTAGCAGGTCTTATTACTGTTGCTTGCATGGATTCTTTGGTTTTCACCAGATTCCCATAACACCAAAGGATTAGGAGGAGACCACCTTAATCTGTCCTTTCGGTACCTTTATTTATCGACGCATGCGCTTTAGGCTATGCAATGCACCTGCTACCATTTAGAGGTATATGATGAGCATTTTCTTTAACATCATAGAGCACTTCATCAAAGTCTTCATGGATGATTTCACCGTTTACGGTGACTCATTCAATTTTTGCCTTAGTCACCTCACTAAGGTTCTTCGTAGATATATCGAGAAGAACTTGGTCCTTAATTACGAGAAATGTCACTTCCAGGTGGACCAAGGTCTTATCTTAAGTCACATGGTTTCTTCTAGGGGCGTGGAGGCAGACCTAACAAAAATTGAAGTAATTAAAAAACTGCCTTACCCCATAACTATGCGAGAAATCCGATCCTTCCTTAGTCATGCTAGTTTCTATCAACGCTTCATTATGTCATTTTCTTTAGAAAGACATGCCTTTTGATCTTTACTCCTGTGATTCGATCTCGCAACTAGGAGCTACCTTTTGAGATCATTTGTGATGTCAGTAATCACACTGTGGGAGCTATGCTTGGGCAATGATCAGACATGCTTTACATGTTATATATTGTGCCTCCTAAACTCTTGATCCTGCCCAACTAAATTACACCACTACCGAGATGAGCTTTTAGCTGTCGTCTTCACTTTGGAGAAATTTTTGCCTTATTTCCTAGGTACTTAGGTGGTCGTCTATTCCAACCATGCAGCCTGAAAGTACATAATAGCCAAAAAGGAAGCTAAACCCCATTTCATTTTATGGATACTCTTGTTATAGGAGTTTGATATAGAAATTAAAGAAAAAATTGGTGTTGAAAAATCTAGTTGTTAACCATCTCAACCACATCGAGAATGGTCAAGCACCTATCTCGCTTTGAGATGATTTCCCTAATGAACATCTCTTAGCCGTCACTAACGAACTCCCTTGCTTCGCGGATTTATTTAATTAGCTCATTACACGAGAGTATTCACCTCATCTTACACGAGCCCAAAAGTATAAACTTTAGAGAGACTCTAAACATTATGTTTGGGATAACACATACTTGTCGAAGTTTTGCTCTGATCAGGTAATCGGTCGATGTGTCTCCAAGACTGAGACATAATCTATCTTGGCATTTTGTCACTTATATGCCTGCAACAGCCATTTTGTTCCATGTAGGACAATTACAAAGGTCTTAAAAGTGGGTTCTATTGGCCCACCATTTTTTACGACTCTTATTTATATGCCGAACTGTGTCAGATGTCAATCGAGTGGTACATTAAGTTACCGAGATCAAATGCCGCTGACTTCGATCCAATTCTATGAAATCTTTGATGTTTAGGAGATCGAATTCATGGGGCTATTTCCACTATCACATAGTTTTCTTTATATCTTATTGGCGGCGAAATATGTGTCCAGATTGGTGGAAGTTAGAGGCACCTGCACCAATGATTCATCAGTGGCATGCGATTTCTTAAAATCACATATTTTTTCTACTTTTATAGCTGCACATACATTGATTAGTGATCGAGTTACCTACTTCTGCAATCGTATGGTTGAAAATCTCTAGCGTAAGTACAATGTTACACACAGAATATCTACGACCCACCATCCTCAGATGAGTGGCCAAGCGGAGGTGTCAAATGGAGAGATTAAATCCATTTTAGAGAAGACCGTAATTCCTTTGCTGAAGGACTGGAGTATGCAACTTGAAGACGGGGTATGGGCTTGTTGAACGACTTATAAAATGCCAATCGGAATGTCAACAAATTGTTTGGTCTTAGGCAAATTTTGCAATTTATCGATCGAGTTTGAGCATAAGTTATTATGGGCTGTCAAACAGATCAACATGGAAATCGACGCAGCCGATAAAGAGAGAAAGTTGGAACTTCAAAAATTGGAGGAGATCCGGAATGATGCCTACGAGTTTGCTCGAATCTACAAAGACAAAACCAAGGCGTTCCACGATCATAACCTATCTCGCAAAACTTTCGATGTCAGTCAAAAGTTCTTACTTTATAATTCTAGATTGACTCTCCACCTAGGGAAGCTAAGGTCATGATGGCTCGGACCTTTTGTTGTTACTAACGTTTTTTGACATGGTGCAATTGAGATTAGGAGCATTGATACGGGGAAGTTTTATGAGAACTTCCCACAGTATGAGGTCGAGAATGAAACTCTAGTAGTTGTAGAGTACACTAACTTTAAGAGAGTCTGACTGAGTCGAGCCAACGACGTTAAAAAAGGCGCTATTGGAAGGCACTTACCCATGGTCTTTTCCTCGAACCCCACATTCACTTAACCACTTACTTCAAGTGGAAGATCTTTTATAAGGAAAGAAACAAAAAGTTTATTTCCCATATGTGACTAAAAATTGGATACAATATAAACTCAAAGAACCTTTAAAGTTCAACAATACCCCACAGTTGTATTGTAACCATCTGCAATCCTGATTGAGTTTACTTTGCCAAATCGCAAACATGAAATTTAAAGAACAAACATTATTTTAAAAACAATTGAGAGAGATTATCATGTCATGTTAATCAGGAAAGTGTCGGATATACATGAACTTACCCTAGTAAGATCATATTGAGTTCACTTCGCGACGCAGTGATGCATGTATCTTGAACTGTTCACTTTTTATAGTAAACTAAGACAATATGACTCACTTATGACATGATTCCTGATGCACTTTATTCTATGTTGTTCATTTTGGTCCTGAACATATCCTGGGTTCATGATAGCTTTAGAGAATTTAGCCTATTCATTTTCATAAATGCGACCCCACATTTACTATCATATAGGTGACTTCTATTTAGTCATTAAATGCAATATTGCATACCCTAAGCATCTTATCAACACACTTACTTTATCATAGGAACATGTAATTGTGTGTCCTGTTTGTTAAGTCAAGTCTAACCAGTTTGCCTATTGAACCTAAACCATGGGATCTCCAATCAGCTAGGTTAGGTTTCCGCTAGACTTGACTTACTCTATAGGCTTTAGGCCCATTCCCCTCGATAATATCTTCATTTGATATCTTGGTAAGCCTTTAGTCAAAGGATATGCAATGTTTTCATTAGACTTAACATAATCAATACTAATTACTCCACTTGTGAGTAATTGTCTTATAATATTATGTCGGCGCCTTATATGTCTCGACTTACCATTATATATGTTGTTTTTAGCTCTTGCTTGTGCTGCCATACTATCACAATGTATGCATATTGCTGTGACTGGTTTTGGTCAGCAAGAAATATCTTCTAAGAAATTTCTTAGCCATTCAGCTTCTTTAGCTGCCTTGTCAAGAGCAATGAATTCGGATTCCATGGTTGAACGTTCTATACACGTTTGTTTTGTTGATTTCCAAGAAATCGCTGCTCCACCTAATGTGAATATATATCCACTTGTTGATTTGGTTTTTGTATTATCAGAAATCCAATTTGCATCAATATACCCTTCAAGTACCGGTGGATATTTTGAAGAAAACAATCCATAATTTAAGGTATATTTAAGATACATTAGGACTCTTATTAATGTTGTCCAATGAGCATCATTAGGATTACTTGTGTATCTACTCAGCCTGCTAACTGCATAAGCTATGTCAGGTCTAGTAGAGTTCATCAAGTACATCAAGCTTCCAATTATTTGAGAATATTCCAATTGAGAAATTGCTTCTCCATTATTTTTCTTAAGATGACAATTTGCATCAAAATGAGTTACTGCAGGCTTGCAGTCAAATTGATTAAATCTTTTCAAGATTTTCTCAACATAATGAGATTGTGTAAGAACATAACCATCTTTATTTCTTTTAATTTGAATTCCCAGTATTACATTTGCTTCACCTAAGTCTTTCATGTCAAAACTGGAATTCAACATCTTTTTGGTTGACATTATGGCATCCGTACTTGTGCTCATAATCAACATGTCATCAACATATAGGCATACTATGACACAAAAGTTTTTCATTTCAATAATGTACACACATTTGTCACATTAATTTATTTTGAAACCATTTGCTAGCATAGTATGATCAAATTTTTCATGCCATTGTTTTGGAGCTTGTTTAAGTCCATATAACAACTTAACAAGTCTACAAACTTTATTCTCTTGGCCTTTGACTATGAACCCTTCAGGTTGGTCCATATAGATTTCTTCTTCTTCTTCTAACTCTCCATTTAGAAACGTTGTTTTAACATCCATTTGGTATATTTCCATATTGTATAAAGCAACTATGAAAATCAACATTCTAATGGAAGTTATTCTCGAAACAGGAGAATAGGTGTCAAAGTAATCTACACCTTCCTTTTGTCTATAACCTTTTGCAACCAATCGTGCCTTGTATTTATCAATAGTACCATCAGCTTTGAGCTTTCTTTTGAATATCTATTTATATCCCATTGGTTTGATTCAGGATGGTAGATCAACCAATTCCCATGTATTATTTTGTAAAATTGATTCAACTTCACTATTAATTGCTTCCATCCGTAAAGGCGCTTCAGGTGAAGACATAGCCTCCTTATAAGTCTGTGGTTCATTTTCAGTTAACAGACTTATAAAATCAGGTCCAAAATTCGTTGGAACCTTAATTCTTTTTCCCCTTCTAGGTTCCAATTCTTGTACTTGAACCGGTTGGTTCTTCTAGACTCTCTTCGGCCGTCCTTTTTCGTGATGAACCATTTTGTTTTTACTTGAAATGAAAAATATGCTCAAAAAATTTAGCATCAGCAGATTCTATAATAGTATTTTCATTGATATCTGAAATATGTGATTTAACTACTAAGAATCTATATGCTGCATTATTCTTAGCAAAACCGATGAACACACAATCTACGATTTTAGGTCCTAATTTAATCCATTTTGGTAAATGAATTTGAACCTTTGCTAAGCAACCCCACACTTTTAAAGTTTTGTAAGGGGGTTTCTTTTTATCCAAATCTCATATGGAGAATTATCAGATTTCTTAGAAGGAACTGTATTCAAGATATGATTTGCAGTCAGTAGTGCTTCACCCCACAAGTTTTGGGGAAGTCCAGAATCATTCAACATAGAATTAATCATATTCTTGAGAGTTCTATTTTTCCTATCTGCCACACCATTTTGTTGAGGTGTATATGGCGCGATGGTCGATGAATAATTCCATTTATATTACAAAATTCTGCAAATTCAAAGGAATCATATTCTCCACCTCGACGAGTTCTTAACACTTTTATCTTTATGTCAAGTTGATTTTCAACCTCTGCCTTATATATTTTAAATACATCAAAGTCCTCACTTTTATTTTTAATCAAAAAGACGTGACAGTACTTACTACAATCATCAATAAAGGTGATGTAGTAGTTCTTTCCTCCTCTCGTAGGATTTGATTTGAAGTCACAAAGATCACTATGAATTAAATCTAATAATTCACTTGATCCTAAATAGACTTAAAATTTTGCCTAGCAAACTTTGATTCAGCGCAAACTTCACATTTATTTAATCAATTTTAAACTTTGGTAACATATTCAAATGTACCATTTTATGAATTAATCTGTTATTTACATGCCTTAGTCTAGCATGCCAAATATCAAATGATTCAATCATATAGGCCGAGACAATCATATACGCTGAAACAATCATTCTATTACCATTGCCATTAAAGATTACAACGCTTAACTTGAATAGACCTTCGGTAAGGTACCCCTTCCCTATGAACATGCCACCCTTGGTCAATACAAATTTGTCAGACTCGAAAACAAGTTTGAACCCTTTCTTATTCAGTAAAGGGCCAGATACAAGATAATTCCTAATATCAAGAACATACAGAACATTAAGTAAAGTGACTACTTTTCCAGACGTGAACTTCATCTTCACTGTTCCTTTGCCTTCAACCATGGAGGAGGACGAGTTTCCCATGTAAAGTTTCTTTTCACTATCAGCCATATGAAACTCACAAAATAAGTTTTTGTCACTGTAGATGTGCCTTGTCGCACCTGTATCGATCCACCACCCTTGGGCATCAGAAACCATAGTAGTTTAAGAAACAACTGTAGTGATATCAATGTCAATATCATCAATTTCCATGTCAGTAACATTTACTTGGTTGGTCAAACCAAAATTATCAGAATTCTGGTCTTTCTTGTGGCGACAATCTTGAGGCCTATGGCCCTACTTTCCACAAACCCAGCAACTTCCCTTAATTTTCTTGTAATCCTTCCCCTTTGGTGCTAACGACTTGGTGGTTCTCTTGAAACCTTTCTTGAAATTCTTTTTCTGGAGTTTCTGAAATTTGGACTTGCTTGATTGTCCTACCTCCATGTTAGCATTAGCATCAGTCATTTCTTTTTTGTCACCCTTCCTGTGGTCTTCCTCAACACGAAGTCGCAGAATGAGGTCCTCAATGGACATGTCCCTTTGTTTGTGCTTTAGGTAGACCTTGAAGTCATTCCACGACGGTGAAATCTTTTCAATAATGGCTCCAGTATGAAAATGTTCATTTACAATGCACCCTTCAACGTGCACTTCATGTATCAGAACTTGCAGTTCTTCCACTTGCTTTACCACGGACTTTGAATCCACCATATTATATTTCAGAACTTGCCTACCACGAACTTTTTAGCCCCTGCATCTTCAGTTCGATATTTCTTTTCGAGAAGATCCCAAACATCCTTTGCAATTTTACATTCTGAATAGACATCATACAGTGTATCATCAAGTCTATTCAAAATATAATTCCTGCAGAGAAAGTTAAAATTCCTCCATGCTTCAATAGTAAGGAGTGTTTCCTTGGACAAACGGTCCTCATCAGATTTCGGAACTTCTTCCTTCACTATGTTGGCATAATTCATAGTGGTCAGCCAAAAAAGCATTTTTTGCTGCCACCTTTTAAAATCAAGACCTTTGAACTTCTTTGATCTTTCATCTTTGGGATTGGCAGAGGTAGCATAAGTGGTTTTCTCAGTTACAAGATATGCCATTTCAAACTAGTATGGAAACAACAATTTCGTATAAATCATTGACTAATTTTTTCCAAAATCAGTGACAAAGTACATGCAATCAACTATTGTACGTAAATCAGTGATAACAAAATAAATTTTCTTCTTAGATTGTTAGATCATACATAAAACATGCATATTACTGAACTATAATATATCATGCTTGAATTTAATTACAAAGTACTAGTTAAAATAATATCAGAGGCTTGCACTTAATGGCAATGTCCTAAGACGAAATATCCTCCAATTCAGTGTATGAATGCTTCAAGAGGTTCATCTCCAGGATACAACTGGATTGATCTTTGATTACACACAAACCAAAAATCTTTTCTTCTGCAACAGCAAAAATCTCTCTAAAAAACCAGAGAAAACAATCTCAATTTTGAAATTTTTTTTCTTAGTTCTTGAATGAAGTTAAAACCATTTTCTTTTATAAACCAAAAACTGCCTCTCTCGAACAGTTACAACTGTTCAAAACGAGGTTATTAGTGGTCTAGTTAATTTACCACAAATTATCCCACTAATTAAACACCTTTTAAAAAGCTAAAGGTTGTAACTGTTCACCACTAATTACAACTATGAAATTAACTAAATTAAATGTAAAAAGTAAAACAAAATTTGTGTTGTGAATTGGCTAAGTTATTTAATCATTAGCCCCAAAGCCCCAAAGGCCCAAGGCCCTATCAAAGACATATTAAAAATCAAGTATTTAATGTGTATTAATCAATGGGGAATATCTATGGTATTTTCTTCCAACCCCACACTCACTTAACCACTTACTTCAAGTGGAAGATCTCTTATAAGGAAAGAAACGAAAATTTTCTTTCCTATATGGGACTAAAAATTGGATACAATACAAGCTCAAAGAACCTTTAAAGTTCAACACCTTTAAGTTCAATTGGATCTACATCCTACTTTTAGGGCGATCTCTTCGCGGTATGCACTCCCCGCGTGCTTCGACTTTCAATCCTTTTATTTTTCCTCATCGACGACGAGGTAAATTTCTCCCATCCTATACTCACTTTTGCTCACTCTTTTGCTTTCGTGTGCTTTGGTGATTTGTGATGTCTTGGCTTTTATTAGTTTGATTTGTTGGTTAGTGAATTTGTCAATTTGCTTATGTTTTCTACATGTATTGGTCGTTGTTTGGGATGAATTGCATGCAGGGGACCTCATGATTTGGTTGCCTACCACCTTGTCCGTTTTTGTGTCATGCCCACGTGGGTGTTTTGCACCGATTTTTTCAATCAATTCGATGATTACACTTTTTATGGTTTTGGCTTCTTCGACGCGTATATTCGCTTTTTAATCACATGGATTTCTTAATTTTAGAGTTTGAATTTTATGTATGGTGATTCCCTACCAAGTTTTTTCACGTTTGTGGCATTATCTCATTCAAAGATCACTTTTGTTTGTTCATCAATTTTATCGAACTTTTTATCACAATGTGGTTGAATTTTAGCATTCGAGCGTAATGATTTTCATCGATCTTTTTCCGTATGATTGAATTTCTTCTTTGTGTGGAGCCTTAATGACTATTCTATGTTTTTTTGTAGATACGGCTCACACCAAAACCACTGCCACTCCACGCGCTCGAATAGCTGCTTTTAACTCCGCTGCACCAAACCCACGCCCCCTAAGAAATCGTCCTATACCTTTTGACTTTGACGTTTGAGTCTCAAAAAGCCATTGGCTGCTTCAACACAGATAAGGCTATTTAAATACAAGTCAAGCGAAAAATTAAAGTTAGCGAGAAGTACGAGAAGCACGTCTTAGCCATAATTTGGGACTTTGGTTGGGAAGAGCTTAGTAAGGACATATCCGATGATTCTTTAAGATAGACCACTGGGGGATTGAAGTCATTGTGCGGGAGTTCTATGCCAATGGTAAACACTATAGGTTTGGCGATGTGGTTCGGGTTAGGGGTCAATGTTAATTTTAGTGCCCTCAATATCAACCGATTTTATAACTTACCCAGCTATTCGGAGGATGGCAGAGTGTACCCTAATTCGAGGTTTGATGAACGACAAAAATATCATTACGATGTTGTAGAAAACCACTTGGTAGTCACTGATTTCTATGGTTGGGTGAGAGGTACGAGGGGGAAGAAATTGGAACTACAAAGGGGAGATCTTAGGCTTATTTCCTTGTCCATTCGTTCCGACCTACTAAGCAATATAGTGAAATAGTCCTACCCAGAGCCACCCTCATCTACCCCATCACCACCAACGACTGAATTGATGTCGGATAACTTATAAACTCAACGTTAAGGAGGTCATGGACACACCAAGTGCTCTTTATCTTTCCTACCCATTCCTTATTACTAGCCTCTGCCGGCTAGCACGGGTCGATCTAACCGACCTCGACCGTGACGTTCCTCCAGACCCGACGATTACTGATACATTCATTGCATCTTTGGGATCGCTTAAGGACTATGTTAACTTTGAGGACAAGAGGGCATGGGTGCATGAGGAGAAGAGACAGGACAATCTGGATGACCTTGCGCCATGGGACACTATTGCTCAAAACGAATCGCTTGGCTCGCAAGAACAACAGAGACAGGCTGTGAGAGTCGGGAGGAGAGCGAGGCGATGTGCATCTATAGCAGAGCAGTGCGCTGGTGCACAACAAGCTTAGAGTGACCATGTACTAGATAATGGCGAGCCTTCCTTCCCGGTGCCACCCATCCCACATATGACTTAGCCTACCACCGACTCTAATTCTATGCTTTATATGATGCGGGCGCTCCATGATGACTACTTTTTATGCGCATCCTAGTACGACATTGATAGGAGGAATGCACAGGCCAACTTCTTTAAGGCCTAATGCCACCAATGCAGCTTCGCTAGGTACTAGCGCAGCCACAAACTTTGTCTCACTGATCATTCTGTTCAATTTCTTACCAACCCACGCTTCATTATTGATGATGGAGTGGTTAACTTCAGCTTAGAGGAGGCTCCTTTGACTCCCTCTTTGATGAGGGGCACGGCGGCCTACAGTTGTGACAATGATGCTCATAGTTAAGTGACTTTCTTTTTGAGAGATTGAGATAATTTTTTCTTATCTAATGATGTAATTTGCAAGATTAGGTTAAACTTCAGACTTAGCAATACTTGAGCATATTATTTCCCACTTACTCACTTTTATGTTCACTTTATCTCTATTCCACTTTCTCTTTCACTCGCTTTCTATTTTTTCTTCTTACTCACTTCCCGCTTGTACCGAACCTTGGGGACAAGGTTTTTGGAATAAGTTTGGGGGTGCTTTCATGTATTGAGGATCATTTTGGTTGCTATACTAGGAATCACGCAAGATGAAAGGTATAATAGTTACAATTTTTTGTTCCGTATTCAGTGGGATTGTGTGGTATTGTGTGGTTGTGTATCTTCACTTATTTTTGTGGTTGTGTATCTTCACTTATTTTTTCCTCTTTTCTATCGCCTTTCTATCTATTTTCGTTATTTTTGTTCATGCGCCATCTTTTTATAACATGTTATATATTAATTTATTTATGTCCATGGTACGTTTTGTGACTACATGTATGTTCATGCATACTCTAGTTCACGACTAGGACCATTTAATTAAGTTTAAAGTCACCCAAAACCTTGTTAAGTGCCTTCGATTGTGGATGAGTTACTTAAGCCACTTATGAGACTTGAACTTTATTGAGAATTAGGAGAAACACTCAATCAAGAGTGTTTTTCGACATTGTTGAGATTGCAAGTTTATGGAGCTAGTATGAGGTTGCGACTTTGTGCTAGATACTAAAAAGAACTTATGGTCATAACTGTTTAAGTGGAAAAAGTCAGATTTCTAGGGTGCTAGAAAGAGGGTGTAACCAACTGGAGGTGAAATCCCATGATTGAAACACTTTTGAGGGGAGGATGTAGGCCATTTTGGATTTAAACCCTTAACCTTAAGCCTACCCATCATTTTACATCTAGTTAGCCCATTTGAGCCAATTTAAACCTGATTTTCTTGATTACATTTCATTAAACCCATAGCCGTTAGCCTTACATCCTTTTACCTAGTTGGAAAGTTAAGTCAAATGTAGCGAAAGTGAGAAAGATTAAGTTTTGGAGTGAATTGTACAAAACCATAAGTTTAGTGGTGTTTTTGAGTGAAATAAATTCTCACCGACTCTCAAGAAAAGAAATATGAATTAGGCTTTGAATTCAATGAAGAATTTATCATTTTGAGAAAAGGAATTCAAAAAGAATGAGCCAAATTGAAGAATCATTGGTTGGAAAAATGAGAGGAACACATTTTGAGAGTGTTATGTTTATCCATGTAAATTCCTAGTGTATGTTAGCTCTAGTGCTTAAAGTGAGGTCAATTTGAGCTTTTCCAATATTTCCATTTTCCTTATATTCTTTCCTTGGCACATTAACCCGACCACATTACAACCTACTTTAAAGACCTATTGACCTTAACCGTGCTAATTCTACATTAGTGGAGAGCGTGGTTGCATTTCTCGCATATGGTACCGTCCTGAGTATAGAAGCACTAATTTTTTCAGAAATTGTAAACTTGCGTGCTTGAGTGTCTAGGCCCAAAAAACTCTTGAGTAATAAATGATCTTTGTCTAGACCGAGTATAGTTCTTTGAAGTGTAATTACTATTGATGTTTGGACTCCGTTTTTAAACAAATCTTAACCCTGAATCTCTTTGAAGGGATGGTTGATTATATGGAATATAAACTAAAGGAAGCTCCACTAAACTTGGAATCAGGTATTGGATGGTCAATTGCTATTTAGCTAATAAAGTTATTAGGAGTCTAGTTAATTTAGTAGTAGGGTGTGTTTTCATGCATTTCTTTGCTCGAGATGTGCAAAGTCTTAGTTTATGGGTGTTTGATAAGTGTATAATTAGACATTCTAATGTACAATGTTTAGTGTGATTTTGAACCATAAATCTCTATTAGTGGTAACAATCTCTCATTTGTATGATTTACAGGTGTTAAGACTCAAAATGAAGAATTGGTGCGGATATTAGAAGAATTGGTCGAGGTGATCAAAGGAAAAAAGAAAAAAAAATTCTAGGTCGTGGCTCAAGTCGTATATCTAAGCCTTGGCAAGGAATCCAAACTTCACGACCTTGTTTTCACGTTTGTCACAGAAAAATAGTGATCTAGGCTGCCACTCGGGCTACATCTAGGTCGTGGTTTAGGTTTCATGAATTTCAGGCCACGGCCTGACTCACGGCTTGACCCGCGGCCTAGAATTGGAAACCCACTTTTTAGCCCGAATTTTTAGGAACTTCGTTTTGGAAAAGATTTTTGAGATTTTATATAAATAGTAACTAGAGAAATTATTGTTCCCAACCTTTTTTTTGAAAAAAATCAAGAATTGGAGGTTTTCCATTAACATATCTGGCTAATTTTATCAATCTAGACCAGAGGTGGATCAAACAACTCCTTTGGCATCAAACCTATGTGAGGTCTAATTTATTTTAATTTAATTGTTTTTCATTGGTGTTTTATTCACTTTGTTATTGATTGATTAATTTGGGTTAAATCTTAATTTAAACCTTGATTTCATTGCTAGTGAGTCGTACGCAATTGTCTTTATGCAAGAAGACCACACAAGTTGTAATTGACCATACCGATTGATTCGATCCTTTTGGGACTGGCCAAATACCTTAGGGATCTAGGCTAAATTGGACGCACTAGTCATCCAGTTGTCTACGTGTAGTGCCTTCACAAAACCCATTGCAGGAATCATATGAAACCCAATTTGCTTGAGTATAAGGTTATACGTTTGGCTAGAGAAGTAGTCATTATCGTACCTTCACTATCGAGAATAGGAAGAGCGAGGAACCGCATAAGTTATTGGGTATATAGCTACTCTAGAATACCTTTGAATTGCATGCTTTATATAGATCGATGACCATAGGGCTGATTGTGCCAATTGAGGATGTGTGTGATACAAATGGTTTAGATTACTCTTCTTAATTGATTTCTTTACAAAGTATTTTTATTCCTTGTTTTTAGTGAACTCTTCAAAATAACCTTTTCAAATCCCTCGATTTACTTTCTAGTTAGTTAGCCTAAGTTATAAATCTTGGTCTTCGTGGATCAATCCCGTGCTTACTACTACTGCAATTCTTGTGGTAATTGGTAATCTCATTGGGATTATATATTTTGACGTATTCGACATGCGTTAGTACTCAAGCTAAATCTTTTATTTAAAAAGTTTTTGTTTACTTCCACCTTCTTTTCTTAATTTTGTTTTTCTTTCATTTCTTCTTCTTCTTCTCATCATTTTTTTTTTCAATCCTTTCTCCTTTTCCTATGGAATTCATTCTTTTCACATTTTCCAACCATCAAGTTCTCTGCTCCATTTCCTATAGAACTTGTGGGATTCTCTTATTTTTTTCTTTATTTCTAAAACACTTGTTAGCACTTCTCACTTTTTTTTATATTGCCTATTTCTTCCCATTTTTGCACCAAGTCCATATTGCTTTGTATTATCAAGTAAGATTGCCACTTTTTATAGAATTCTTAGAGATCTATCTTTTTCCACAAAAAGTGTTATTGTTTCTTGCTTTTGTTTCAAGTTCAAGGTCTTCCCTAACTTTAGGTTTCTAATCATGAAATCACACTGTTGTATGCTACATTTTATTGTTTTCTTATTCTAAAATTAAAAAAATACTCTCTTGAGTTTCAAATCAATAAGATACTTATGTTTTACTCATCCACAATAAAAGGCATGAACATGCAAATTGACTACTTATTCATTACATATTACTATATTAACTAAATAGTTAACAAAATATCCCAAATGTTAAAAAAAATTGGTTTCAAAATCACTCTCAACTCCTCAGGTCTAAAGGATTCCTATTACACTAACTTCAGGATAGCACACCATCATCGTCATCTGCATCATCAGCTCTAGCGTAGGATGGTGTAAATGGACACTCCACCCTCTTGCTCTGCACCAAATCCTAATCAAATACGTATGTTGGTGCTGATGGATAACAAATTTACTTATTTGTAGGTCTCAACCGTATTTTCCTCGCATATCTAGCTATGTCTCAATGATGATCAACAAACAAAATTAAATTGCACTGCATGTTCCGTCGGTGTTGCTCTCTCCTCTCCATTTCCTATTCATATCTTAGCATGGTTGCCTGGTATTTGACAAGTCAATAATTAGACACATTTATAGTGTAATTTAGGTTGATTTTTAGTATAAATGATGATATTTAACTTGGTATTGTGACATCTGAGAATTTTAAAAACTTGATTAAGCAGCTAATTAAGTATTTTTTGAATTTTATTTAGAATTTCGGTATCCGAGGTGGAACCCATGCAATACGGACCAGATATCATAAGATATATTTTATTTTTGTGTGTTGTATGCTTAGTGATGTATTATACAATATTTTGTAGCGAAGTCGGGGTGTGTTGAGGTATATCCTCATTTTGTCATACTCGTGGTTACAAGTGCGTGTCTGAAGGACATAAGTAAAAATAAATTATTAGTTGCTCAAAAACTAATTATCCAAGTGTTAATACTCATGTGAAGATTTTGCCTCGGCTTAGGTGCAACTTGGGATTGGCGATAATGTTAAATGGGAATGAAGTTGGTACAAGAATTTTTCTCGAATTGCGTGTCATTTGGTGGTGGTTGAGGTTGAGTTGGAATGGGTCAAAATTGGTGCAAAGTTTGTTCAGTATTTCAACGTAATTGGTCCAAAAAAATTTAGTATGTCTTGGACGAAGTTAAGTTTTTTTGGGTTTAGATTTAACCAAAACCAATATTATGGACGTTTTATAGAGTTAGACTTTTTATCAAGTGGTTGGCTTTATTTGGTGAAAAATTGGGTTCAAAATGAGCATTAGAAGTCAAAAAACGTCAAAATAAAAATTTTGAGAATTAATAAATAAAAATAAAGTAAGTTGTTCAGGGTATATATATTAATATATATACATATATTAATTTTATCAAAATCAAACGCTTCGTTTGATTTCAACAGAACGATTCATTCGTTCTTAAACCCTTTCCGCTCCTACTTTCGCTCCACGAGCTCTAGATGTCTGATTTCACCCGATTTTTTCTGCTAAACTCTAGAGCATCGCGAGACGGTTAGCTCGAGCTAAGTTTTCATGGAGGAAACAAGGTATTCAGCCTGTAATTAGGTAAAATACTTAATTCAGGGCATTTTCTCAATTCAATTTGAATTCTCATGATTTCTTAATTTCTTTTGCGGTGTTTTAATAGAAATTAGTAGAGATTCTTGTAGATTGATATAATGGATTGATCTGCGTCAATTAGAAATGAATTCCAGAATCGTAGGTTAGGTTTTTGATGAGTTGAACTAATGTGATTCGGTTGATAACTATTTTGGATATGTTTTAATAGTTGATATTGATTTACATTGTGTTTCTGGATGAATTGATTATCTATTTTGATCCAATTTGTTTCCACGAGCTGTGGAAATATCTTGGTGTTGGTATTGAGTGGTTTTATGGTGTTTGTTGTCCAGTTTTGAGGATTTTATTGATTTGGAGAAGTTTTCAATCCTAAATAAATAAAGTTTGTTGAGTTGACAAGACATATTAGAAAACTCATAACTTCTCTGTCGGTGATCCGATTTGAGTGTTCTTCTAGTCTATGAAAAGTAGGACATGAGTACTACAAGTTCCTTTCAATTCATCATGAAAAATATTGAGGTTTTTAAGGTTAAAAAGTTACCAAGTTACCACAAGTTGGCTAGTTGAAAGCCAGTTGAAACACTTATATAAATTAATATTTTTGGAAACTGTTCTCAAGCTTTCTTTGACTGTAGTTTTCATTTGGTTTACTTGCAGCTTAATCCATAATACGCAAGAAATCTATTGAAACCTTTTTCAAGGTGATCAGACACTCTAGGAACCCTGAAAAATTAAGCTCAAAGTTGTTTTGGTAGTAAATAAGCCATAAAGTGATCTTTACTATTGATTAAATATCTTTATACATGTAATTGTATCATAGTCTACATTGCATTTTATCATTCTTGGTCATGCATACATAGAGAGAGTGACGGAGACAAGCTTGTTTTGGAGTCGGGTTTGGTTGTAACTTGGTTTCAATCCTTCCTCTACGCTGTCGAGTGAGACTATCGGAGTCTAACACCGACAAGTTATCTTTGCATTTCATGATCTCTTAATATTATCTTATACTATTTTTGGAAGTCAACATCTAATTATAGTTAGGAAACCGCAACAGAGTGGATTGCATGTCATGTTGACGCATACAACTTATTTATTATTTGGAAATGCAATTATATGTCTCCATGTGTCATACTAACAATTGCAGGAGTATAGATCAATGTAGGAATTTACTTGCCTAACATATTCGAGTTGTTTTTGATGATGTCTGATTCTATATGACGATAAAGGAAGAGTCGACAAGACTCGAATATTGTGGTTTTTTTTTTTTCAAATTTGAAAATGAACTCTTGTTTTAAATTGTTGATATATATCTTTTTGGAATTTTTGGGGTGAGTGTGGGACGTAAGTTTCGTCCTATGGTTATGAGGGTCTCCAAAGTTAGATTAAAATGCATTGAGAAGGTTTATGTTTCAGTTTTTGGTATATTGGGGATTGTTAATTTGTTATTGAGCTTTCAGAGACTCTAAGTCAATTTATAAACTTGATTTTGATATAGATTATGAACTGCAGGAAGTTGTGAGCCCTTCTAGGCCTCCTCCCAATTCTGTTGTTTATTTGGAGAAAATTTTTGGCAAACCACTTTTTGTATAGGTTTTGGCGTAATTTTTATTAAATACATATATGATTTTTAATTTGCTTTAATTGAACATATTATGAATGAAGTTTCATTAAGGATATAATTTAGTTTTGGAGCCTTATTAAGGATTGAGGTGAAGTATTTTAAGGTCAAAGTTCTAATAATGGATTAGGCTAACTAGATCATCAGAGGATTAAGATAATCTAGGTCGGCTAATCGTCTAAATTATGAAGGGGCTGAAAAACTTGGTATTAGAGCCTAGGTTTTGCTCAATTTGAGGATAAACTGTAGTTGAAAATCAAAAAGTAATTGAGCGCAATTAGTTGGGAAGTGATTATGAGCTAGTGTGCTTTTATTATTATGCTATATTTGAGATGTGTATTTATTTATTATCGCTAGATAGGTGATAGGAAGTTTATTCTCCTTGTTTGTTCGATAGCTAACTCTTAAGATACGACGAGTAAGGTTAGAAACGGATAATTAAAAGTGAGAATAGACTTATGCAATGATAACTGAGCGTGATTGGATGTGAAATGGACTTGTAAAGTCTTAATTCACAGAGGTGTTACACGTAGTTCGGTACTAATATATCTGATTGAAGTTATCAGTTATGAAACTAATAAGAAATTGCTTGAAAGGTAAGTCCAAATGATTCAGGTACGTAAGTACTAAACATGGATTTCTTGGAAATAAAAAATATTGAATGATTTCTATTATAAAACGCTTAGGAAAATATTAAAATGAGTGTCAAATGAAGGGAAAACGGAAACACGTGGTATTGAAAGTAGAAATTGATCAGATAAACTGAATTCGATCAGAAAAAAATCAAAATAAGATAATGATAGAACTAGTCAAGTTGTCTTAATTGGTTTCTATGAAAATAAAATATTTTAATGTAAAGTATTGTCTCCTTTCCCAAACAAAATGAAACGTTAAATTGGAATAGAATTATGGTTTAAAACAATCAAACGATTTTTAAAATGAAGTATGAAATATTTTGATGTTTATTAGTCAAGTTACTTATCCATAAGTAACGTTGAGTATAGTGGTACTATGAGTCGAATAAAGAACTGATAAAACAAATAAAAATATACGAGTTAGAAGTGATCTTTACTAACACCAGATTAGGTGTTGTTATAGAACAAAGATATACAAAAATTTTGAACTTAACAATGAAAAGTGTAGTGATAAGTTCAATGTGTGAAAAGTTAAGGTATTGGAGAAGTGGTATAATAATAGCTTGGATTAGCTATTTAACACCAAAAGAAGTAATTGTGTTTTGAGATTCAAAGTACTCAATAATCACTTCTAATCAAATTAAGTAATGAAACTTATCACTACAACCTAAGATATAATAAAAGAAGAGATAGGCGTATTGATTGAGTATCAGCAAATGATTTATATACGACGTCCGCATGAGCTCCTATATTGCGAGAATTTTTATTAATATAAATTAAATGATTGAAACAACATCCTTTAAGAATTTGATTGGTCATTAAGTTAATTAGAGTTTGGAAATTCAAATTGTTCTATCTCTTCAATTAAATAATAATGGAAATGTGAATTCATCAAAAGTAATTTGATTAACAGTAAGATACAAAGTTATCTTACACAGTCTCTTCAAAAGTACCGAATTTCTTTTTTAGAGAAAGAAAAGTCGAGAAAATTTGAGACTAATAGAAATAACATATGGAAATAACAAACGGTTAGTCTGTTTGAGTTAGGAACTTCTCTGTTTCTAACAAAGTATAGCTAAGGAACACTTCAATCGACTGAATGATCTAAGAATTTGTATCGTTTTTAGCTATATTTTTGAAAAGATAAGAGATCTAAATTTTCGTTGTAAGTCAAGACTAAGGATATATAAGTGGCCTAGTTGTTAATCAAAATTCGTAGTAAGTTTATAAAGTGACCAATATTGAGATCAATGCGAGAACAACTAAGATTGACAAAAATTAAACGAAACAAACTCTGGGTATAAAATATTGAGACGTTGAGATGACTTTTGAGTGATGGAAGTGACAAAAATGGAATCCTTTAGTCAAGGCCTGACACTGAGTAGTTGTGTATGACCAAAAGTCTAAGTAACTATGTTTCATAACCAGGATTCATTTGCAACGTAAAAGACTAGTGACCATGACACTATTTTTTGAATAATTGAATGAATTGATGATAGTCGGAATAAAAGAGTCTATAAAGTTTCGTTGGAGTCAATTGGAAGCTTAAGTATAGGTGAATAAATGGTCAAGAAATTCTCACATACACCTGAAATAATAAAATTCCAGGTCAAAGATTCCTTATCCAATTTGGATGTCAAACTATAAGTTTGATAAAACCTGTTGTATCTTCACAAGGGTCTTACTAAGAATTCAAATTCCAAATGTTGAAACGTTTGAACCAAAGTAATATACATATGACATCAGTGAATATGTTGTATATTAGTTCAAATATAGTACTACACTATGCGACTAGTAAGTGGTGTAGTTTAAAGCATTAGTTATCGTAAATTGGAGTTGATGTATTTTGTTGTGAAACCTTTTGAAATCAAAATCTTTTCAAATAAATTTTGTTCAAAAACATGTCAAGAATTCAAAGTTTTGTCATGAAACCTTTTGAATCCGAAATTACTATTTGAACGTCGAAAACATGATTTCAAAACAACACAACCTCAAATTCAAATCAATATCCTACCAGAAATAATGTGCTCATCACCAATTTGAATCAAAATATCAATTTGAACTCTAAATCCATAATATAATCATTGGAACCATGAAGAACAAAAGTTGAAATGTGAAAACCTTGAAAATTCAATTTTAGATCTTAGGGCAAACAAAAATTTGAGATTACACACCCATAATCAAAGATTTCCAATCATGATTGACAAATTGGGTTGTGAGATTTACCTTGTTTTAGTGATCCCTAACTTGTGGAAATGAATTTTGTTCTCTAGCTCTCCAATCGTAGCCTCCACGTTATGTGTGTTGAATAGGATTGCAAATAGGTTTTAATTTGATTTATATGTCTCAAGACCTAAGGTTTGAGTGACCAACTTCTAACCCTTGATCTTATTTTATGCCTATTAGCTCTTGGACCACCCAACGTCCCTAATTATGTTCATCCAACTTGGGTTTTACTAATTTACCCTTACTTGTTCTAGAAGTAATTATTCTATTATTAATAAATAATATACATAAATAGCCTTGTTAAAATATAAATAATATTTTTTTTTATTTAATTATCATAAATATGAGTTTATTCCTTAATTCAGGGACGTAGGCGTCATACAAATGAATTTACAAATAAATAGATTAAGTACTAAAATTGAGTAATTAAGCTAAAGCATCTACACAAACCAATATCTCAAACTAATATAACAATAGTAAATGCTTTATTCAATGATAAGAAATACACTCCTATAACTAGGAAGACACTTAAATAAGGTAATAAAAAGAAGGCTCAAAAGACTATTGAAGAAGAAAAAGAAATGATGGCTAATATCATTTCTACTAGAGAATGGATGGCTGAACAATTGAATATACACTTTTTCCTAAAAGGCTATACCCATGGTATTTAACCAAAGTTGAAGCATAAGAAAAATCTTTACAAAAGTCTGAATTAATTGATAAGGATAAAAATGATAAGATTTCTTATAATTGCAATGAAGATATGTATTCATATTCTATCGTTCCACAATGATTAGCTTATGCTAGGGAGGAAGAAAAAAATGAAGACATTCTTGAAGCATTTAGGAAAATATAAATCAATAAACCATTTATGGAATCAATTATGCAATTTTCTAATTATGATGAAGTTTTGAAAGAATTCTCTAAATCAAATGATAAATTTTAAGAAGAATCTAAAGAAAACTTATGATAATAAGTGTCTACTTTAATAAAAAAACAAAATACTTGAGAAATAATTTGATCCAAAAATGTTGGGAATTCTTATTACAATAGGGACTCCTTTAATATATTTTGTTATGTGTGACCTTGGAGCATTAATAAATGTTGTCACTTAAACTTATGAGTCATTGCAAATAGGTTTGTTGACTAACACACCTATTAATCTAATTTTAGCTGATGACACAGTTATTAAACCTTATGATTTACTAGAAGATGTCTTAGTAAAAGTAAATGACTAAGTATTTCTAACTAACTTCTATGTCATCGAAATGGTGACTCAATATCATTTAAGTACCCACGTATACTTTGAGGAAGACCATTCCTTAAAACGGCTAAAACAAAGTTAGATATATTTGAAGGAACAATGTTTATGGAATTTGAAAACAAGATTGTCACTTTCCATTTCAATGATGAAGATATCTATGGAAATTCTAATAAATTTGATAATGAACAAACAAATGATAATGAATCTTTAGAATTAAATCATCATGAAGCTGAAGTATATGCTATTAATGCAGTAACAATGAAAGATGAAAATGTTATGACCAATAATAAGCAAGTTGTAGACACTTCGAATCAAAAGACAAAAACCCGAGAATGGAGCGTTAAGTAACTGAACAATGTTGAGAACAATAATAAAATGGAGGAATTTTAATCTATAAAAGATAAGAAAAAGAAAAATAAGAATCCAGCAATTGTCAAGCTCAATGATCCAGGAGATATATATATATATATATATAAACATAATGGTCAAATGGGCTTTGTATTTTAAAGCTATTTATGATACAGTTATAGAGCAAACTACAGGCCAATTCATTTTTTTTCATATTCGACTGGAATTTGATGTACTTGCTTCTAAAAAAGTTAATATACCAAACGGTTATTTAGTAAAACAAATAAGTGTGGTTACAAATGTACCAATTCAAATGGACAAGTACACAATTCCCACAAACTTTTTGGTTATGCAACATTTCATCAACGAAGATCCTCCATTAATCTTAGGATGACCTTTCTTAGCAACTTCGCAAGTTGTCATGGATACTTTGAACAAGACAGTAAATTTTAGGGTGCATGGTCGAGTAATCATTTTCTAGAATGGCATTAGAGTGGACAATCCTACATTTAAGTTTATAGAACTAGTTTAGAATTGCGTGGTTTAGTCGAGCCAATGACAGTAAATAAAAGCGCTATGTGGGAGGAAGCCTATACTCTATCTTTACTTTTAGTTTTAGTATTAGAATTAGTTAGTTATTTTATTTTCTCTCAACTTTTGACTCCTAGAATGGGGATATTATTGGAATTTCATTACGAAATAATTTCATGTAATGGAGTGATTGAGCCAATTTATTTACGTATTATATCATTTTTACGCTTTAGTTTATGTTAATTAGCTATTTATATTAATGAAATATATTATTAAATACATATCATAGTTAAACTCTGATAATTTTAAATAATTCGACCTTTTTATTTGATATATATGATAAATATATGAAAAATCAATTTAATTGGAAAAACAATAAAAATAGGCTAATGATTTCCTATCAAGTCCAGTTTGTACTGAAACTCGCTGAGAAAATCGACAACAGTGTGTAGAGTTTTCAGTGTTATTTTGAGTCAGCGATTTCTCATCGATTTGAACTTATAACTAGAATTCAATGGATACATTGTTGAGCAAATGAGGTTCATTTTCAGTAATTTTGTCAGCGATTTCTCAGGGAATCCACTTAAACCCTAATTCGCTGAGAAAGAATTCAAGTTTTTAAAAATAAAAACCCTAAATCGTCACATTTAACATTTCACACTCGCAAACCATTTTAATCGTTTCATCAAAAGACCAAATTTCGACAAGATTCAACTGCCCAAAGCTTGATTTTAGTGTATTTAAGTGACTCCCACCTCAATTTTAACACATTTAACCCAAAAATTTGGTGAGTTTTAAGAGTGTGGAGCCAACTAGGGCTTAACCAAGGGAGTTCAAATTGGAGCTTAGAGGAGAGTTCTAGAGAAGAGATTTTGAATTCCAATCTTGAAAAAATCACTTTCAAGAATGTAATCAACGAAAACCTTAACCTTTTATTGATTAAAACTTTTTGTTTTTCATCGATTTTGGATTGTTATTAGGTTAGAAGCTCAATTTTAAAAATCTTACTCTAAAATGGTTTTGATATCAAATGATTTCTATTACAATACTAGTATGGGAGTCATGTGATGATTTGTTTATTACTATCAAATTTTAGAACTATTTTTCATTTATGGTGAATGAATCGAATTTTATACGCAAGCTAATAAGTGACTAAATTTCAAATAAGTTTTGGGGTTTTTTGTGTATGTCTATATATTGATTTGAATTACATACAACTGATTATTTTTCTCAATGATGTTTTATCGATAACTTTCATATAAATTTCAAACTCTCAATTTATAAATGATTTTTTGATGAATTTCTCCTTCTAGATAAATAAGTTGAATTTTACCGAACACTTTTCGAATAATTTTGGCTTTAAATGGTTTTACAGGTTCACTCTTTTACTTATACTTATCCAAATGGTCGAAGGTGAAAGGATAAGGTTCAAGAGAGGGGATAGGAAAGGGAAAGATAGTAGAGAAAATAAAGACTAAATCCAAAGTTTTCCAAATCCAACCCACGTCAATCTCTTTTGACACACTTAGGATTAGACCACAAAGAGAACCAAATCCACCTTTTTCATTTAACATTAGGACTAAGGATGATTATGTAGAACAAGAGGAGGAAATAGTTGAAGTTGAACAAAGATAACAACGGAGGAGAAAAATTACATAGTTAGGAAAGAGAACTTTGTCAATGAAAAGGCCTTTGAAGATTTTAAAAATGATTTAGTAAAATATACGAAGTTGATCCCAAGAAGGGGATTTAATGTGATGAACTAATTGAAATGCGGTCTTAAGATCCTAGATATCATTGAGGCCAGGAACTGGGGATTGTTGAATATGGACTATAGCCACCTAGACCTAGAAGATGTTCCTAGTGAAAGAGGATGTGATATTTTAGTTAGAAATTTTTATGCCAATGCATATAGAAATGAGAGTAAGACCGAGTTACGAGTTCGAGGGAGAATAATGGATTATATTGCACTAAGAATAAACAAGTATTTTGGTGTCACGACGCGAATTTCTAATCTGATTTTAATCCCTTAATCAGGATCAGTGACCTGTGACGTCGAACCCGCATCAAGATACGTTCATTGACCGAGGTGAGAGGGTCGAGGTATATGTTAGATTTGTTGTGATGTATGACTAGTGTATTGTATATGTGTAGACTACTAAGTCACTCTTATCAATGTTTAAGTGTCAAGATGTGAGTGAAGATGTGCCTCGAGATACATGTCGATGTGGGACCGAGGTAGAGAGTGATGTGGTAAGTTGGTTTAAGTTTGGTGTAGCTTAAATAGTAGTATTAATGTGTCTAAGGTTTGTTTATATTAAATGTAACCTAAGTTAGCAATTTAAAACAATAACCAAAAGATGATTCTCAAGATACGTGTTGGCACATCAAAAAACAACTTGAGTTTCATTTTGTTAGTTAAATTGAGATAGTGGAGAGTTAATAGTACATGATTCAAGTTGTAGATCATTTGATTAGTCTTGGGATACGTATGTACATAAAGATCAATGGCTATAAAACAACTTTATCTAAACATATAAGATTGAATAGATCAACTCATGCAACCAAACCATTTCATTTTCAAAGCTTAGGAACTAAGAAAACTTGTTGGAAATCTTTGAGAAGATAGAGATCAACAAGATTGAGAGGGAAAATTTGGTGTAGGAGTAGAACAAATTGTTGGCATACATCAACTAGGTAAGTTTACATACAATAGCAATTTAGCTTAGTTTGATGAACTATGATAAAATTTATCTATGGCTATTATAAATGGTTTTAGTAGGTATCTAGGGTCTTTGGTGGTGTACTAAAGAGATCACAAGATGTTCGAGTAACCTATGTAAGGAGAGAACTCAGAATTCTAAGTGCAGAATTCAGGGTTTTTCTGCACATAGCACGCTAGGTGTGATCACCTAGTGCGCTAACTTTATATAGCACGCTAGAAAAAATTGGTAGCATACTAATGACCTTATTAGCATGCTAGGTAGGCCCCCCAGCATGCTTGGTACTATGACAGCCCAAAAATCTGAATTTCTTAACTTAAACTTAAACATTCTAAACAATTCTAATACCCTAACTAAAGGTCTAAACACACTAAAAAACATGTTAAATGATATCAGAAACCTAAGGAAGAGTCTCGAGGGTTCGGATACTAGTTTTGAGGTATCAATAGGTCGGAATAGCTAGGAAATTTGCGTGGATTGTAAGTAAATTGATTGAGATGTTTATTTACATTTTATTCCTATTATGTCAATCAATTCCAGTTATTTGGATTGATTTGCCTATTGTAATCTAAATAACATGAATGGTTTCCTCTCTCATTTCATGATTTTGCTATCATGACATTATTTGTTGGTTGATTAGTTTCATTGACTATAAATCAGGTGCTATCACATTTTTATTATTGTTATACTTAGTCAAATGAAATAGCATGCTATTAGGTAGATATTTGATGGTATTGTACATCTAAATTTCTTTGTGCATTAGATATGTAATTACTTTGTTGGATTCCTAAAACCTATCATTTCTTGGGTAATGAAAGTAGTTCTTGTATCTAGGACCATGATATGATAGAGATGGCTTGGCACACGGGGGTCACTATGCTTCAGGGGTGGTCGGCATCTTACCACTATCTTGTGCAGCACACAGGGTATGGGACCTGGGGTTGTTGGCAAACACATATATCATAGGTGACTGGCATTTGTGAAAGATTATAGAGGCGTATACCTCAGCTCCAACCTTCAACAAAGATGTAGAGCACAGTTTCATCCTTATATAATGGAAAAAAATATTGTGATAAAACTCACGGCCGACCGGCTCTAGATCATTACTACATAGCTAAGTGTCAATTTCATATTGTTTAATTGTAGTATCTTTTAACATTATTCTTTCATCATAGTTGCTATTATTATGCTTTCAGATACTTTTTGTATATTTGGGAAAGTGAAGAAATGTCTCTCAATGTTACTTTCTACTTTCCTGTACTCACAGTCCTTTTTATGACGGTGGGTGCAGATCCATCAAGTAGTAGATCGAGCAAAAAGAAGATCAACGACTACCTCTCGACCCAGTGGAGTCTTTGCTACACCGAATTTTGTATGTTTTTGGTTTTTTTGCATGACTTTTATATTTCTTCCATATACTTTTGGAGTTGTATGTATTAAGAGTTAAGAGATAGTACCTAAACCAGATACATGATGATATATTATCATCGTTTCATTATATATGTGAATGTGATCCTTATTTCCCGGTTTTCCACATGTGTTAGGTATCATGTTAAAAGCTTCTACTAAATTGTTAAGGCTTCCACTGAATAAGTCTTAAATTGTATAATTTTTAATTAACTCTAATTTATCAATTGACATAAGATAAGAAAACACTTATTTATGTAGTTAAATTGTAAGTAGAAAAATTTTGGAAAGGCTGACTAAGTCCTTGTTTAAGTCCTACGTGGTGAGATTAAGGCTTAATGACGGGATTAGGCTGGGCGGTGCCCTAATTTTGAGAAGGGATCATCATAGGTGGTATCAGAGCCTAAGCTTATAGTGCTTAGGTAGTGGAATGTAGTTATTCTACAATGTGATACCAAAGTTATAGTTGGTATCAGATACCAACTTTTCTAACAATAACAAATAAAATTTAAACAAGAAGATGCAGATTTTAGATGTGGAAACCAGATGATGCTTGCCTAGAAACCATTTGTTAGGAAGTGAATGAAAGTGATATGATTATATGTTATATGTAAATGATAATATCTATATGTATATATATGCGTTATCTACGTAGTAGCTGATTCACGTTTGTTATCAACTTGTAGACAGTGATGCCTAATCACGTGATAACAGTGATGCGGGTGCTAGTGGTAGCCAACTTCCTATTCCATTAGTTGATGATTTTTAGAGGCTATCTAATAGAGTAACTGCTCAGGGACAGTAGTTAGCTAAGTTCATTTCCATGATGACATCATGTTTTGCTCTACTAGCACAGACACCGGCCCTTACTACTACTACTACTCCCACAAGTACCGACTGCAACTGCTTCATAGTACAAATTGTTTGGGTATGTGCCCTAGGCTAATTCTGTAAATGTTGTTTAACTATTATAAGTAGATGCATGTTTCTTTTATAATAGTATCCATGATTATTGTATTATTCTAAATGTCCTTAGTCAGTTATTATTGTAGGAACTATAATAAATTAAAACTAGTATGAGTTTTGATTGATAATCATGTGATGATCATGCGTATACGGATACGGATCAAGATAATGGGTATCCGTTGGGAACAGATGCTTGGCTGACCCACTATGAGAACACTACATGATCAATGTCATAAGTGATTCTCATGAGAGTTATATCATTTAGTCTTTTGATCATCAGAGACTCCAACATTAGGAGCATAATGATTTGATACAATCAAACATTGTCTTTAACCGGATGATTATAAAGATTGTGATTGGTCATTGTTCGACTAATGTGTGGATGTTGTGTGATCAAGATGGAATTTGTCCCTCTCTTTTAGAGAGATATTTATTGGGCCCCTCGATATGTTAGACTGATAAATGGCCATGTCTAGTGAATTGATTGGGTCAATGTCAGTTGAAAATTTCTGTCTACTCGGAGATCGAGACTAGTAGATTAAACTATAAGGGTGACATTCATGTCTTATATTCAATCAAAAGATATCGCGTAACAAAAGGATATGATATACACTGCCTATTAGGTTGTATCGATTTATTGATCTTCATGCTACTTGGGTAGTCATAATGCCTTGCTACAGACCGCTTATGACTTGTATACCAAAATAGTTTTGGTTTACCACTAACGTTGTATAAACCTATTAGGTCACACACAAAGAACGGATTTGCGCGATTTAATATTATCTGGGTTAATGAATTATATTTTATAAAATTCATTTTGAAGATTCTTATTGAATGTCCTAGTTTGACTAGGATTCAATATTCTCATACATTTCTAGTGTGACTAGAAATTTGGTCTCTTTGTAAATCCTATTTTGAATAGGACTCTAATTGGAATTATAATATGACTAATTCTTATTTGAGTTTTAGATAAATTACAACTCTTATTGGATTAGTAATTGTAGATTCTTTATGACTCTATCCTTTTTAGAGTTGGCCTTTTCTAGGACTTTATTTGGAGTGTGACAAGGAGATAGAGTTCTTTCACAACTCGACTTATTATACTATAAATAAGGCATTAGGGTCACAGTTGTTGTAAGGAATTCCCAAGAGAGATTGTTTCTAGAGAATTTTTGTGAGAACTTTTTGTCCTAGGAATTTTTGGGGCTACAACTGCAGATCATGATCATCTGTTCGTGTATTGATTTCTGATAGAGGACGTTCGTCTCTGGCAGCGTTTGAAGGAATCGATCAACACCAAACAAGGCAGACATGAAGTTGTTCTTATTAAGGTATGATTCACTCTTGATACATCAATTTAATGGAATAAATAGGATCTTCGTTTGGGGATGTTCGAAAAGGTTTCGAAAACTTACGTTTCGCATGATCCTTGAAACCTAACAGTGGTATTAGAGCAAGGTTTAATTCCATCAGACTATATGTGTATATACGGGTTAAACAATTTGCTTGAATTGTTCAAACGGATGATAGTGTTTTGGTCGAGGTTTCATTGGTGTGTACATTGTTGGGCCAGAATTTGAAATTTTGATTGCGAATTGGGACAATATACCTTTTTAATATGTGCGTTATATTTTGATTAATATAATAAAGATAGTAAACCCATGGTCTATCCGTATCATGCTATATATGTCATGATAAGGATCACTTGGTCAAAATTGTATTTATGGAACATAGGCTTCTTATTAGCTAGATTTTATAAATACATTGATATAATGATTGTTCGATCATGAGATCATAAATCATTGGAATAATAATAAATTTATTTTGGCTAATCAGTGCATTTCATGTGGCAAGATACTTTAGTTGGATTAAAAGTTGGGTTACTTTAATTGGATTAAAAATAAAATAAAGAGCTTTGGCTAAGATGGGATTCGATCCCTAGTTACCCAACTTGTTGAAGTGCCTTAACCATCCTAGTAAGCAAATCAACTTGTAATAGGATTACAGATCAAAATTAAAATTGTCATAGTATTACAAAATAAAATAAAAGGAGATCAGAGTAGGATTCGATCCTATTCATCAGACCTCGTGTTGAAGAGCTTTAACCACCCCTACTCGCAAGCCAAGCTTGTATTATTTGTAATAGGATTACAAAATGAAGGCTTATATTGTTTATCATGGGATTACAAAATAAAAGGAAAATTTTTAGGCTTATATTATCCCTAGACCTTAAACACTTTGGAGTGCCTTAGCCATCTAGGCTATCCATTCCAAGTTGTAATAGGATTACAACTTTGTTTATGTTAATTGAGTTATATATATTAATTGAAAGAAGTTTTAATTGATTAATTACCAATTAATTGGATGGGATTATTGTTCATCAATTGGATTAAATTAATTTAATTAGAAAGTGTTTTAATTGAATTAATATCAATTTAATTAGAGGGACATTTATTAATACTAATTAGAATATTTAATTAAAACGGGGTTTTAATTAAATAGAGTCCTGTAAAGATTATATGGAGATATATGTAATTAATGATATTAATGAAAATATAATCTTTGAGGAACTTGAAAAAAATTTAAAGTATTTAATTTCCTTGATTTGTTTTATGATGCCTTGTTGATATATGAAGATTTTATTCTTGTTTTATTTTAATGATCTTTATTCTATGCATATTAGATATATAAATGATATTTTATAATTAAATAGATGCTAGAATTAGTCATTGTAAAACACTACATGGATCATAAAACTTGATAAAAAAATCCCTCGATTAGAATTTTAAGTTAATGCCACCCATTTTTAAACACTTGTCAAGGCATCGATCACATCAATATGGGTATGCCTTCGTAGGGTGTATTGTGTTATCTTCGTTAAGCAAGTTGGGTAACGGTTACCTGGATGTTTTAAATTGGTTTGACTTAATAAAGCTATCAAAACGGTTTTGGGCTTTAAGCATAGGTGAGACATAACATGTTGTGACATATGATGTCTAAGTCTCATAAAGAACCTTAGAGTTCCATATGATGCAATTGGTAATGGTTACCTACCTAAATATATTGATTTTGAGTGTCATGCCTTAGTTGTCTCAAAATTAAGTGAAATATGGATCTTAGATCACTAAATTAATATTTGCAAGGGTTATTGATTTAGTGGGAGTTTAATTACTCAATAATAAATTATTCTGCATAATCTTCTATGTGTAGATGTTAAACTCCTAGTAACACTAATTCATAGCAACTACGATCAATCCTTGAGAAGGATAAAATAATTTTTAAGACTAATTTCCCTGTTTTGATTTTAAAATTGATAAATTTTATTAACCATGTAAACAAGGATGTATTTCTTAGATTAATTGTTCCTTTTAAACTATCATATATTAGTACAAGGATTTTATGTCATGTTAGCAAATATATAAAATTGGATTTTTGGAAAGATTCGAGACCATAGAAACTAATGACATGACAGTGATACTGAAGGAAATGTTCCAATAGTAAGTAACACGGGAAAGGTATAAGATTACAAAATTCTTAGATTCTTGTAAAATTGTTGAGAACCTATTAATACGTCTTTATTTTTGAAACATGAAAGGAATATATTAATTATCTCAAATGGCTTGAATCTTCATGTGCCAAAAGTTGGCAGTAGATTTGATCTATAATTCATCAAAATAATTTTGAACTATATAATATGAATGACATGGATAAATTTGTTTACAGTTGCATATGATGTTTAAAACTGTAAGACAAAATATCAAAAACAAAAGGCCTTAGATATGTATTTGATGGTTCATAATAGAAAGGAACTAAATATAGAAATGATAAATGGGAAGGTAAAGGCTACCAAAGATGTTTATGTGTCAGACACAAAAATCTTAGTTGTGAGCCTGAACTTCTGCCTTGTTCTAAAGAAAAAGCCTTAAAGGACAAATTTTGTTATTAAAAGAATGAGATTGTTCATTTTATAATGAATTACAAATCCTATCAGGAAGACATAATTTTGAATTGTTACGAACATTTCAAATGAGTATAAAAATAAATCAATTGGCAAACTGTTAATATACTTTGTTGAGCTAAAAGTGGATAATATTTGAGCCAAGAGTTTAAATGAC
Source organism: Stephania cephalantha (assembly GCA_039657325.1). Classification (NCBI taxonomy): domain Eukaryota; kingdom Viridiplantae; phylum Streptophyta; class Magnoliopsida; order Ranunculales; family Menispermaceae; genus Stephania; species Stephania cephalantha. Next base: position 21,452,323 of record CM077569.1, on the reverse strand, counting down.
CATTTTTTAATTTGTGGGATTGTCTTGCAATTAACTCCACTAGGAAAGTCGTTTGAAAAATGATGTTTTAAGAGAAGAAATCGAACTATATAAGATATAATTCGATTTAAGATGTGTCACACAGACCTTCTTAAGATGTCCTATTGAGGCTATACTTTAGAAACCAAGGCACTTGCACTAAACTTTATTTTTGTTAAAGCGGTTGATAAAACTCCATATATGATATGGAATAAAAAGACCTAGTTTGTCTTTTTTGAGATTTGAGGCAGCGAGACTTGTGTAAGAAGTTAAGTCACATAAAGTTTGATGCCTAAATCTTTTGTGTCTAATTGAGGTTGAACATTATGATACTATTTTATACAATTGAGAACAAATTGTTTGTTGCTAAAAAATGATGTCTTTCTAAGTAAAGTGTTTATTTTAAAGACACTATTGGGAAGAAAGTAAAACTTGAAATTTTCAAGTGCCACAAATGAGAACCGAAGCACTTCAGGAAGATCAACAAAGTTTTGAACTAGTTGAGTATACACAAGTAACATATATCTCTTAAAAATCTAGAATAATTAGAAATTGGTCAGAGTAATTTGGAATTTCTTATTATTGATAGTTGTGATGTATTTTTGATATTGGATCAGAATGAATAACTACTTATCAAGAGACATGTCTCGTCTAAATTGAACGAAGAAACTAAGTGTTATTAACTCTGAATTTTAATTCATGTATGTTAATCAAGTTTTGAACTTGAATTATTTACCTGAAGATGGTATGACAATTGGATGTAAATGAGTTAAAGTGACATGAAAAAGAAAAGATGCATAGTTAAAAGCATGACTTATCGAAAATTCCAATCTAAATCAAGGTGTTGATTATGATAAGATTTTCACTGGTAACTAAGCTCAAGTTCTAGAATTCTATTATCATGACTTCATAGTTTTACTATAAGAGATGACAAACGGATGTCAAAAAATAGCATTGCTCTATGCTCCTTAAATATGTGTATGATACAACTTAATGATTTTTTGATTATTTTGAGAATTTGAGAAAGTTATGAAGCTTAAAGGATCCATTTATGGATTATAGTAAGCTTATCAGAGTTGGGATCTTTGTTTTGATGAAATAATTAATGAATTAAATTCAATGAATCGAAAATAAACCTCGTGTATACATAAAGGTTAGTGGGAGCGCAATTATCTTTCTGAATCTGTGTGTTAATGATATATTAATTCATTGGAAATGACGTCTTAACCCAGAATGTCAAGTCTTGGTTAAGAAAAGTTTCTAAATGAGATTCTTAGCTAATTAGGCATATATCCTTGTGATATAGATCTATGGAGATAGATCTAAGAAGCTAATTGCTTTAAATAAGAGTGCTTATATAGAAAAATAACTGAAAAGGTTTCAGTGTACAAGATTCTTAAAAGAATTTGTACTTATGTCTTATAACATAAGTCTCTGCAAGACTCAACCTCTTAAGAAAAATGATGAGCGGGACAATGTGAATAAGATTTCATACGCATAAGCTATGAGAATCATCACATATGTTATACTTTGCACTCAACTTTATATGTCATATTCTTTGGGCAAAATATACATACATCTCATAGATTCCAATGAAGACCACTGGATGTTTATTAATAACATTCTTAAGTACTTCAGAAGCATTTGAGAGATGTTATTAGATTTGCATATGTTTAAAAGATATGACTCTTGTAAATGGTTACACGATGCAAACTTTTAAATTAATATAAAAGATTAATGATCGCAATATGGATATGTGTTAAATTTGTAGGAATGAGTTGGAAATGTTCTAAACTCACTCTAACAAGTCCTATAACATAAACTAAGTTTTTAGTAGCATTTGATGCAGCCAAAGAAAATGTTTAGATCGTAAGGTTCATGATTGAATAAGGTGTGGTTCCAAGTGTTGGAAATTATGTTGGCTTTTATTGTAAAACCAATGGACAAATTTAGGTTATGGAACCTAAATCACACTATCGATCTAAACAATCACTTGAGCATTTATGTCTTATAAAAGAGAGAACATAAAGATTTGCATAACATCGATAACAAACAATGTAGCAGATACATAAACAAACTTCTTCAACGTAGAATGTATTAAGGTTACTCAGTATTGGATACGTGAAGGATTGGACCTAGTGCAAGTGGAAAATGTTGGGGTATATGCCCTAGGCTAATTCTATAAATGTTGTTTAACTATTATAAGTATATGCATGTTTCTTTTATAATAGTATCCATGGATAAGTATTGTATTATTCTAAATGTCCCGAGTTAGTTATTATTGTGGGAACAATAATAAATTAAGACTAGTATGAGTCTTGATTGATAATTATGTGATTATTATGTGTATATGGAAACGGATCAAGATAATACGTATCTATTGGGAATAGATGTTGGACCGACTCGCTATGAGAACACTACATGGTCAATGTCAAAAGTGATTCTCATGAGAGTTATATCATTTAGTCCTTTGACTTTAGATCACCAGAGACTCAAACATTAGGAGCACAATGATTTGATACAATCAAACGTTGTCTTTAACCGGATGATTATAAAGATTATGAATGGTTATTGTTCGACTAATGTGTGGATGTTATGTGATCAAGATGGAATTCGTCCTTCTCTTTTAGAGAGAGATATCTATTGGGCCCCTCGATATATTAGACTAATAAATGGCCATGTCTAGTGAATTGATTGGATCAATGTCACTTGACAATTTTAGTCTACTCGGAGATCGAGACTAGTAGATTGAACCAAAAGGGTAAAATTCCATGTCTTATGTTCAATCAAAAGATATCGCGTGATAAAGGGATATGATATACACTGTCTATTAGGTTGTATTGATTTATTGATCTTCATGGTACTTAGGTAGTCATAATGCCTTGCTATCGACCGTTTATGACTTGTATACCAAAATGGTTTTGGTTCAGTGCCAACGTTGTATGAACCTATTGGGTCGCACATAAAGAATGGATTTGCGCGATTTAATATTATCTGGGTTAATGAATTTTATTTGATAAAATTTATTTTAAAGATTCTCATTAAATGTTCTAGTTTGACTTGGATTCAAGATTCTCATACATTTCTAGTGTGACTAGAAATTTTGTCTCTTAGTAAATACTATATTGAATAGGACTCTAATTGGAATAATAATATGACTTTAATTCTTATTTGAGTTTTAGATAAATCACAACTCTTATTGATTAGTAATTGTAGATTATCTATAACTCTATCCTTTTTAGAGTTGGACTTTATCTAGGACTCTATTTGGAGTGTGACTAGGAGATGTAGTTCTTTTACAACTAGACCTAGTGTACTTTAAATAAGACATTAGGATCACAGTTGTTGAAGGGGAATTCCCTTGAGAGATTTTTTCTAGAGAGTTTTTGTGAGAATTTTTGTCCTAAAATTTTTTGGGGCTAGCAATCCGGATTGTGATCATTCGTCCGTGTATGGATTTCTGATAGAGGACATTCGTCTCTGGCAACATCTTGATGGAATCGATCAACACCAAACAAGGCAGACATAGAGTTTTTCTTGTTAAGGTATGATTCTTTCTTTATACATCAATTTAATGGAATAAATAGGATCTTCGTTCGAGGATGTTCAAAAAGGTTTCTAAAACTTTCGCTACGCATTACCCGCGAAACCCAACACAGACTATACCGCTAGTGACAGAACTAGCCATAGAGACAGTTTATACAACGCCTTTCGCACCTATATCTTCTAGCTCGATAGTAGAGGTTTAGTTTGTGAAGGATTTCATCAGAATGAAGCCAGTGTATTTTACGGTCAGAGAGACTTTAAGAAGATTAAGAAGTGGGTCTTATTTAAGGAAAAACTTCATATAGTCTTAAGGATTGAAGACGGACTCTGAGCTGAGAGTTCGTCATATACATTGCTAAGAGACATTGATGTTTAGTGGCGTGTGACGATAGCTTCTGATGGACACTTTGAGATTTAGGATGCCTTCAAAAAGAAACTTTATCGGCAATAGTTCCCACCTGCAGTAATGAAGAGGTTGGGGAAGGAATTTATTAATTTAAGATAGGGAGCTGATAAGTCGGTGATGAGCTAAAGAGATAGATATGGCTATTTGAGGCAGTTTACTGGGGATCTAGTGAGATATGATTCAGATGATGTATATCATTTTAGAGATGGATTAAGGCCAAATATAGGATTTTATGTGGTCAATCAGGTCCTAAGACTTTGAGTGAGAACTATGATTATGTTCTTTCTTACGAGACCTACTGCCTGGGTAAAGTTGTTGATGGGTCATCGTTGGGACCAGCATTGTTAGTGGGTCAGACTCCGAAGTTTGAGAGGAGGAGACAAAGGGGTAAGGGACATAGAAAATGGTAAAGAGGGTCTCAGGGATCAGGGACAACTACTTCAATTCCGCCCTATGTATCATCTCCTACGCCATTACAGAGTATAGTTAGTGAAACTCCCTTGCCACCACGAATCAGACTTGCGTTACTAGCTCTTACTATTTTACCAGCTCTTCCAGCACCACCAGCGCCACGTTATCAGTAGTAGCGTGGTAGAGGTCGAGGCAAAGGTAGAGGTATTCGTCGAGATGATTTTTGATAGGGACAAAGATAGGCATTAGTCCAATATCAGACACAGAGTCATCGTAGGCCGATTACTTACTTCGGGTGTGGTCAGGTTGGGCATATGATTAAAGATTATCTACAGCCAGCAGCCGTGATACTATCATAGGGTGGAGTGGTTATACACATGGTAGCACAGCCTAATGCCTACGCCATACGAGGACTCATCGAGCGTACGATTTCTATTTGTAGTAGAGATTTATATGTCTTATTTGATTCGAGTTCTAAAATATCTTTCATTTCTGGTCACATGATATGCATCTTAAGGTTGACACCGGTTAGAGTTAGCGTACATTTGACTTTAAGTACCACAGCTGGGGATAGGGTTTACTTGTAAACTTCAGGGTTATCGAGTTCTTAGACTTCGACACATTGTAAGGGATGGATTTGCTAGCACCATATCATGCTTACATCAACTATTTCAGTAAGACAATGATATTAGACATCCCACGGCGTGTGATGTTCATATATAGTGGTAGTACACCGAGATCCGAGGGCACTAGAGGTCGACTTGCAATGAGTAGAGAGATGGAGACTCTGGTATCATTATACATAGTAGCATAGAGTCAGGGACCTAGATTTGAGGAGATTCTGATTATGTGCGAGTTTCCAAACTTGTTTTCGGAGGACTTACCTGGTATACCACCATCAAGAGATAGACTTTATTGTTGAGTTAGTACCAAGCACCAGACCTATTTCTATAACGCTATACCGCATGGCTGCGAGAGAGTTGGAGGAGTTGAGGAGTTAGTTATAGTATTTGGGACAAAAGGGATTCATTACACTTTCTATGTCGCCATTGGGAGCACCTGTCATGTCTTTGAAGAAGAAGGACGATACTTTGAGGCTGTGTATCGACTATGAATAATTGAACAAGGACACAGTCAGGAACAAGTATCCATTGCCATGGATTGATGACTTGTTTGATCAACTAAGAGGATCACAGTTTTTCACAATGATAGACCTGAGATCAGGGTATTATCAGCTTAGGATCACGAATGAGGATAGGTCCAAGACAGCATTTAGCACGATATATGGACACTATCAGTTTATAGTCATGTTGTTTGGTTTGACCAATGCTCCTGCAATGTTTATGGATTTGATGCATCGAGTGATGAAACCATTTCTCGACCGCTTCGTGATAGTTTTCAACGATTATATATTGATATATTCGAGAACTCGAGAGGATTACGAGAAGCACCTTAGTGAGATGTTACTGACTTTGAAGGAGCACAAACTTTATGCCAGGTTCAGCAAGTGTATATTTTGGCTATCAAAGATCAATTTTCTGGGACATATTGGAGAAGCAGGTATTGTTGCAAATCCGGTCGAGATTCAGGCTATTATGGATTGGCCGGCACCGACGTCAATTACGGAGATCATGAGTTTTCTAGGATTAGCAGGGTATTACCACATATTCATGAAGGATTTTTTGAAGATTGCTTCACCGATTACAAAATTGACCTAGAAAGACGTAAGATTTAATTGGTCTAAGGATTGCGATGAGGCATTTGCTCAAGTGGAGAGGTTGTTGACCATGGCACTAGTGTTGATATTGCTAGAGGCTAGACAAGGATTCCTAATATATACAAATACTTCTCATACGGGTCTAGGTGATGTGTTGATGCAGGATAGAGGCATGGTGGCTTATGCATCCAGACAATTGAATATATATGAGAAGAAGTATCCCACTCATGACTTAGAGTTGGCAGCGCTGGTTTTTGCTTTAAAGATATGGATACATTATCTACATGGAGAGAGGTTCACACTCTAAACTGATCTTCACATAGAAAGATCTGAACATGAGACAGCGTAGATGGTTGGAGTTTGTAAAGGACTACGACTTTTCTACTAGAGTATCACTCAAGAAAAGCTAACATAGTTGTTGATGCACTGAGTAGGATACCAACTGGAGATGCCGAGATTGTTAGATGTCATATGACACATGAATATTAATTACTCGAGGAAGCGATGATGATGAGTTACTTAGATATTCCTACCAATACTCGGGTGATGATTTGTTCATAGATGAGACTACAAACAGTGTCTATATAGAGAATGTCAAAGGGTTAGAGAGCCAAAATTATATACCCAAGATTCAGTGAGTTAGCCCAAAGTACTGATTATATTGACTAGATGGAGACGTCGGGTCAATATCTGAGATTTAGAGTCAGATTGTGGCTACCGGCAGTGGTAGAACCGAAAGATGAGATTCTTCAAGATTAACACTTTTCGTGGTTCACTGTTCATCTAGGCAGGACCAAGATGTCCCATGACATAAGGAAACATTTTTGGTGGCCTGAATGAAAACGAACATATCGGAGTTCATCAGGAACTATGGGACTTGCCAGCAGGTGAAGGCAGAGCATCATAGACTTGAAGGATTATTGCAGTCGGTTCCCATTCCACGATAGAAGTGGGAAGAAATAGCCATGGAATTTGTCAAAGGATTGTCGAGGACTGCCCGTCGACACAATTCTATCTGAGTAATTGTAGACAGATTGAATAAATTTGTCCATTTCTTACCTGTTGCAGCTCACTACACATTTCACCAGTTGAGCATATTATTCGAGAGGGAGATTATCAGAATGCATGGGTACCATTGACTATCATGTCAAATAGAGATGTTATGTATACATCCAGGATGTGGTGGAGTATGCAGGACCAATATGGCACGCACCTACAATTCAGTACAACCTTTCACCCTAAGAGTGATGGTAAACTGAGAGGTTGATTCTAGTTCTCAAGGATATGCTCAAGGCTTGTGTACTTGAGTTTGGCAGATCTTGGGAAGAGTACCTACCATTATGTGAGTTTGCATACAACAACAATTTTCAGGCTAGCTGTAAGATGGCGGCATTTGAGGCTTTATGTGGTGGACTATGTCGTTCGCCATCTCATTGGGCTGTGCCAGAGGACCGAGAGTTAGTAAGGCTTGAAATTGTTGTTGATCACACGAAGGAGGTACGACAGATTCTAAAGAGGCTTAAAGGAGGACAGGAGAGGCAAAAGAAGTATGCAAACACATATCGCAATGATCTCACATATGACAAGGGAACCTTTATGTATTTGAAGGTCTCTTTTCGGAAGGGCTTACAAATTCGGTCTAAAGGGAAAGTTAGCACCAAGATTCATCGAGCCTTTCAAGATCAAAAGACGGGTCGGAAAGGTTGCTTTTATGAGCTTGAGTTACCTCCACATATGTCAAAGATTCATCCAGTCTTCCATATTTTTATGCTTCGACTACCTAAAACGAATACATGTATGAGACTGACAGTCGACTTGAGAAAGATTGATTTGAGCGAGGATGTGTCTTATAAGGAGCGTCTAGTAAAGATCCTAGATCGAAGGGTACAAAAATTGAGAGAAAAGTCTATCCCGAAGGTGTTAGTTAGGTGGCAGTTTCATGGTGATTCGCAGCTCACTTGGGAGCGGGAAGACTGTGTTCAAGATAGATTTCCCTACCTTTTCGAAGTTAGGTATAGCTTTAACTTAAGTTTAGTTTCAAGGACAAAATTTCCATTATTTAGGAAGATTTTTCATGGCCTGAATTTCTAATCCGAGTTTAATCCCTTAATTATTATCAGTGACCCGTGACGTGAGACCCGCATCGATATACGTGCATTGACCGAAGCAACAGGGTCAAGGTATATGTTAGATTTATTGTGATGTATGCTTAGTATATTGTATATGTGTAGACTACTAAGTCACTCCTACTGATGTTTAGGTGTTGAGACATGGATGACGATATGCCTCGAGATGCGCATCAACATGGGACCAAGGTAGATAGTGATGTGGTAAGTTGGTTTAAGTTTAACATAGCTTAAATAGTAGTATTAATGTGGCTAAGGTTGGTTTTATATTAAATGTTACCTAAGTTAGCAATTTAAAATAATAGCCATATGATTCTCGAAATATGTTTTGGCACATCAAGAGACAAATTGAGTTTCATTTTGTGTTTGTTGAATTGAGATAGTGGTGAGTTAATGGGACATGTGTCAACTTGTAGATCATTTGATTAGTCTCGGGATACGTATGTACATAAAGATCAACGGCTATAAAACAACCTTATCTAAATATATAAGATTGAATGAATCAACTCATGCAACCAAACCATTTCATTTTCAAAGCTTAGGAACTAAGAAAACTTGCCAGAAAACTTGGAGAAGATAGTGATCAAAAAGATTGAGAATGAAAATTTTGTGTAGGAGTAAAATGAGTTGTTGGTATTTATCAACTAGGTAAGTTTAAATACACTAGCAATTTAACAGAATTTGATGAATTGTTATAAAATTAATATATGGTTGTTGTAAATGGTTTTGGTGGATATTTTGGGTATTTGAAGGTGTAGTATAGAGATTCCAAGGTGTTGGAGTGGCATATGTAAGGAGAGAAATCAAAATTTTAAGTGCTGAATTCTGGGTTTCCTGCACATAGCATGTTATTTGTGATCAGCTAGCGTGCTTACTTTGTATGACTATGACACCCGAAAAATTTGAATTTCCTAACTTAAACATAAACATTCTAAACAAGTCCAATACGGTAACTAAAGGTCTAAACACACTCAAAAACTTGTTAAATGATATCAGGAACCTAAGGAAGAGTCTCGAGAGTTCGGATACGAGTTTAGAGGTATCAAATGGCCAGATGCGTGGGTTGTAAGTTAACTAATTGAGATATTTATTTACATTTCATTCTTGTTCAGTCAATCGATTCCAGTTATTTGGACTGATTTGCCTATTATAATCTAAATACCATGACTTGTTTCCTCTCTCATTTCATGAGTTTGCTATCATGGTGTTTTTTTTTTGTTGATTAGTTTCATTAACTCTAAATCATGTGCTATGTCATTTTTTTATTGTCGTTATACTTAGTCAAATGAAATAGCATGCTATTAGGTAGATATTTGATGGTATTGTACATTTAAATTCATTCGTGCATTAGATATGCAGTCACTTTGTTGGTTTCCTAAGCCGTGTCATTTATTGGGTAATAAAAGTAGTTCTTGTATCTAGGACCATGATGTGATAGAGATGGCGTGGCACACGGGGGTCTCTAGATTTCAGGGTGGTCAGGATCTCACTACCATTTTGCGCAACACACTGGGTATGGGACCTACGGTTGTTAGCAAGCATATATATCATAGGTGCCTATAATTTATGAAAGATTATAGAGGCCTAGAGCTCAACTCTGACCTTCAACAGAGATGTAGAGCACAACTCCATCCTGATATAGTGGAAAAAGGCATTGTGATAGGACTTACGGCCGACTAGCCCTAGATCATTACTACATAAAGTGTTAGTTTCATATTGTTTAACTGTAGTATCTTTTAGCATGATTTCTTTTCAGCATAGTTGTTATTATTATGATTTCAAATACTTCTTATATATTTGGAAATGTGAACAAATGTTTATTAGTGTTACTTTCTACATTCATATACTCACCGTCCTTTTTATGAAGGTGGGTGTAGATCCATCGTGTAGCAGACCAGGCAAATAGAAGATCGATAACTACCTCTGAGCCAGTGGAGTGTTGCTACACCGAGTTTTGTAGGATTTTGATTTTGTTGTATGAATTTTATGTCTTCCATATACTTTTGGGGTTGTATATATTGTGGGTTGGGAGATAGTACCTTGACCAGATAAATGATGATAAATTATCATTGTTTTATTACATTTACATATATGCATGTGATCCTTATTTCCTAGTTTTCCACAAATCTTAGGTATCATGTTAAAAGCTTCCATTAAATTGTTTAGACTTTCTCTGAATAAATCTAAAATTTTATAACTTTTAACTAACTCCGACTTATTACTTGACATTAGATAAGAAAACACTTATTTTTATAGTTAAATTGTAAGTAGAAAAATTTTGGAAATGCTAACTAATTCCTTGTTAAGTTCTACGTGGCAAGATTATGGTTTAGTGACCGGATTAGGCCGGGCGGTGCCATAATTTTGTGAAAGGTTCGTCATATTTGGTTTACCAGAATTTCATTCAAAACAAATGATGAGTACCCTAAGCCAGAATATGCCATTAAATACCACTACCCTACCGAAATAATAAAGGGAGGTTTAGAAGCAATCCATGGTGATGGATTACTTTTTGATACGGAGGGTTTCCCGAATTAGATAACCACCAAGTATTTTAGGAAAATAATTAAAGCATAGTGTTATTTCATCAATGCCAGCTCACAGCCAAGCCTACACTATTTAAAGATAGTGAACTACAAGGCCGCCAAACTTTTCACATTATCATGGGATTAGGATACTTAGATGTTGGAAAAATTATCTATGAGTCGATTAGGAGTGCCATCACCACGAAGAATAAAGATGGACTACCTTTTCCAATGATGATCATGGCTTTTGTAGAGCAGAGCTAGTGAACATTGCAGAGCTTGATTTGGAATTTCTATTGGAGAAAACCATTACGGATGAGGTTATAGAGAAATATGGAAGAGTTAATGGTTATAAAAACATAGAGGATGAAAAAGAGAGGGCTGAGATAGCCAAAAGAGAGACAAAGAAGAGAAGCAAAATCAGAGATGACATGAAGAGAATTTTGGAGATGTTAGAAGCTAGACATGACCCGAATGCGGAGCAACCTACTAGGGATTATGACGGACTATACATGTAAGAGTCAAAATTGGCCTTCATAGGTGGAATTCTGCGCAATCAGATGACAACTCTGCATAATCTAGAACTGGTATTCAAGAACCAAAGGGGTCATAGCAAGGAGCATCCATAGGATTAAGCGAACAATGTCCAGGAGACATAGACGACAAGGAGGCACAGAGGTTCATGTACTATCTACACGAATGAGGCTACCACTTAGCAATAATCTTAATGTTCTAACAATGATAGGTCAGGACTACCACCTCACCACCTCTACGACCCCGTTGCGAGCTACCAGTCCCGGAGGATTGAACTAGTAGAGGACAACGGTGATGCCACTATCGGAGGACAACATTGATTTCCATATTCTATTTATTTTTGTTATCTTTGAGTGAGATTTTGTAAGGTCTTCTATATAACTTCGGTATTATTAATATACTTAGTGATTAATGGTGATATTTTGTATTTGTTGTGGTGTTTTGTGCTTTTGTGTTATAATTTGATACATTTGTTATATAATGGTGATTTTTATACTATTTTTATGCACTATGTCTGATGATAATTATCTAAATTGAATTTATTTATATATTGATTGTCAAATTTATGATTATATCAATTCTCTTATACTGCACGTGGTATGTTTGTTTTGTTGGAAACCCGACTTCATTTTTAAACCTTGACGAAAAGGTTTGGAATGAGTTTGGGTATATTTTAGGTGAAGTATAAAATTTATAGCAAAGAAAGCAAGGAAAGATAAGAAAGGTAGAAGATAAGTTCAGAATTGGTCCAAACATTCAAACTTTATATCCGATATTCATGTAAGTTGATGAGATTTTCCAAATTTCTTTCGAATTCAAGTAAGGATTTCATTTTACTTTTTTTTAGTTAGGAATATAATTGAATGAACATATAATAGATTTTTGAATGGAAGTGATATTTTTATTACCCAAGTGAATTCTATGATAGAATTAATAAATTTTTATACCCTTTTTTATTAAGTTTACTAGTTGAGGTATACACTAAATTAAATACTTTGTGTTAGTCATGATATTGGGTAGAAGATCGAAACAATAGAGAAAGATGAATAAGATAGATTTCTAAGAATCTTGTGATACAAAAGTTATTGATTAAGTATTTTTATAGTATATATATAAAAACTTATTATGCCACAATTGAAAGAAGAAATGAGTTAGAAACCAATAAAATTCTATAAGTTAGAAAGAATACTTTCTTCTACTTTAGTGGATAGTGAGAAATGTTAACAAGAGTTTATAAATATATAGAGAGTCATATAGATTTCAAAGGAAATTAAGTAGGGACTAAAAAGCAAAAGCAAAAGAAATATAATAAGAATAAATAATTAGAATGAAGTAGAAAAGGAAATGAGAGATAAAAAAGATGGATGTTCTTAAACTCTTTAAAGAAAATATTTTACTCGAGTACTTAGAGCTATAGTTGAATGAGATATTTCTTAATCTAACATGTTTAAACGATATATTCATTGGTATCTTCGGTAAATTCGTATTGATTTTAATTGTGGTACTATTATAAATTATTTTCTAAAATTAAAATTAATCTAGCAGTTTTTGTGTTTTGAGATTCAATAATAGTTAACGTAAGCTTGATGCTCGTCAATGGAGATTAAGAAAACTTATATATTGTATTGACCTTGGTAATGAAATTAAAGTTCTAAAGAGTGTTATATTAGGTGGTTGAGTTATCATTAAGGGATGTTTTATTTTTTCTAAATCATTTTATTCTATCATAACTTTCATTTATTTCGGGGTAATATGTTTTCATTTGGAAATAACTTCTATTTTAAAATGTATATTATTTATATTTATGATGAATAAGATTGAAATAATGATATAAAAATGAAAAGGAAATATAATTGAGAGTATTCCTTTGCTCGAGATAGTAAAGTGCGGAGTTTGGGGTATTTTACAAGTCAATAATTTGACATGTTTTATAATATAATTTAGGTTGATTTTAGATATAAATGATGATATTACACTAGGTATTCTGTTATTTTTGTAATTTCAAGATTTTAATAGGAAAATGAAGATATGGAAGAAAAAAAGGAAGAAGATGAAAACAGTCAACTAGAGAAGAAATCAAACGATTAGCCAGTGATTTGTGTTTACACTAGGAATCGCCACCGAAATCGACAACAAGAAAATGCTAGCGAAGTCACAATGAATCGAAAGATATATTAGAGATCGCCAGCTAAATAGGTGGAGCACAAATAGCCAAATCTAGTAATTGACTCAACGATTTGTGTACAACTTAGGAATCGCTGACAAATTATCGAGGCCGGTTACGATTTTTTTATATTAATATGAAGAAATTTAAGTTTATCTAGGATATGTATACGTAGGGAGACTATAAATAAGACGACTGAGCTTCGAAATAACTCTCATTTACTCTCTATTGCTTTTTCTTAAACCTATTCTACACATTTTAGTTGAGTTTTAAAGCTACATTGGAGCTTTGATTTATTTTAAGAGGTATATATTTATTTATTCATTATATCTTTTAATTATATATTTGCATTGCTTATTTTCAACATGAGTGGGTACTCTATCAATCTAAACAAACCCCAGATATGTTTATATTTTAGATTGCTAGATAGTTATAATAAAGGAATCATGTACTTAATGTTTTAATTATATTCATAAATGCAAGTCACAGATTTAACAAGTTGTTTTTGAGTATTACAACTAATGAAGATTCACATTGCATAGTTGCAAATGTGTTATGTCGTATTTTGATTCTAATTCTATGTCTATAGTTATTGAAAACAATTATAGAAGTAGTAACTAGGATTAATCTATAGGGCTTTTCTCGAGTGGATGTTCTTGGTGATTGTGTTCGAAGTTGTTTATTATATGGCTTCGGTTAATATTTGCTTAAATTAGGCATGATTTGCATTGAGTGTTAATGCTATTGTAATTCTATGATGTTGCATTTTATCCAATAGATAGATTTACAATGATGAGAATGTGGTTTTTCCATTAAATTTAGGAAAATCAGTCGCTAGCTAAAGGCTATCAACTTATTAAAAATGAAAATTTAATGATTTTAAGATTTCATGAGTTTTGATTATAACTATATTATGAAGTAATGTTTATGTTCTAGTGTTTGAAAGCAATCCAAGTATATTACATTGTTTAGTAGGGGTTTGTTTAGATGTTTGTTTAGATATTTATATTTATATTGAATTTGAATATTGTTTAATTTAGTTTGAGTTAAATTATTTGAATTAAGTTAGTTAATTTAGTTAATTAAGTTAGTAGTTATAGATTTTAGTTATTTAGTATTTTAATTCGCGTTTAACTATATTAACTAAATTAATAAAAATAAGAAGAAAAAAAATTTCCTTCGAGATTTGAATATCCATGTGGAGACAATGTCACATTTACCACTACTACAAATAATAAGAACATACGAAAAACTATTGTGCATGTTCGACACGTGTCACTAATACCAAGCTGTAGCAGAGCTAGTAACCTTAAACCATATCCTAATTAAGCTCTTAAACCAAACTATAGCACCCCTATCCCATTTAGGGCGATACTCGTCCTAAAACCCTAATTAAGCCTGATGAGTCATTATTTGTGCACTCTTTCATAGGTGTTTTTCTATGTAAATCAAATCTAAAGTCGTGTTTTATGGCTCTTTATATTTACTTTAGAAATTTACAAGATATTTTAGTATTTGTGTGTGAATTAGGTAATTTCGGGAAAGAAGTCAACTAATGGTCAAAGAAGCAGCAGTCTTGACGTCGTGCAGAAACACACGCGATGTCACGAGACATTAGGCCAGATCAACAAATAGAGTCAGGATTGAACTGACATCGCTAAAATTAACATGGGCGGCGTCACCCACAACGCCATACTCAAAAATAAAAATTCCAGGTGACTTGAAGACCAAAACTTTCTTTAAAAACCCCACGCCGAAACCCGGCGTCTTCCATACATGATGGCGGCACCACTAACAGCGCAAGAATCGTCGAATAGAAATTTCATATTTTTTAGAAGGTTCTTATTTCTTGGGCTTTCCTATTCTTTACCCAGGCTCACTTATATAAAAGAGGGACCTCTATCAAAGAAAATATATTATGTTCAGAGTGATTTAGGATTAGAGCAAGGTAGAGTAGCCATGTCCGGGTAGGTTTTTAATACCTAGGTTGGGGATGAAGCTCTCCAGCTAATAGTAGGTTGTTTTCTATGTCTTGATTATATTTTCTATGATAATATTGTTTTGTTTTAGTTCTCTATCTTTGTGTTGTTGTTTTTAACGATGGTTCAATAGTAGTTTAAAGTTTGTGTATTCATTGCAAATCTTTAGGAGTAAACACATTG
This sequence comes from Stephania cephalantha, assembly GCA_039657325.1. Classification (NCBI taxonomy): domain Eukaryota; kingdom Viridiplantae; phylum Streptophyta; class Magnoliopsida; order Ranunculales; family Menispermaceae; genus Stephania; species Stephania cephalantha. The sequence continues at coordinate 21,436,714 of CM077569.1, read as the reverse complement.
ACCTTCTATCAATCAGGTTGAGTCCGTGATACCAATCAAGTTGAGAAGTGACAATCATCTAGAGCAATAAACCGGATACATTTTTTGTTCTTGGTGAGTAACATCGAGAACTTGGCTCAATCTTGAGAGTGTTTGCCCAAGGTTGTCTAGCGGTAAGTGTTACCATAGAGCTACTAATGCTCATCACATGCTAAATCTTGAGAGTGGCTACCAAAGGTTGTACTGTAGCATCCCCTATCTTGATTAGGGTGATACTCGACCTAAGACCCTAATTAAGGCTCGATAACCCATCCAGACTTAAATAAAGCTAGCAAGCTCTCCTACTATACTAGATAAACTCAGCTTGTATATTGATATCAAATAAATAATTCAAAATATACTCGGCGGAAAATTAAAAACTTTTTCGATAACCAAAACGATATACATAAATAAAGAATTTATCAAAATAGAAAACTAGATTATAAAACCTCCCAACCCTATTAATTTACAACAAAGAAACTCAAACAGTGTATATATACAGGAAGGCTCACTTACCTCGTAGAGAATATAGTAAGAATCATAAATCTTCTCTTTTCCTTTCGTTGAAGTGCTAAGCTAAGAACATGAAATATTAAATTTTGGGTGAGCGCTCCAACTTGTTCAATAAGTAAGAATTCACACAGGCATCAACATTCCAAATAATAATCAAGAGTAATATGCTATAACAATATGCACCAAAGATAACTAACATGAATATGAAAAGCATATAATCTAATAAATAACGGATGCAAGTCAAACCGTCAATAACTATTATACTGTAATTCTCATTTCTTTTGTTAATCTAAGGTTGATTACTTACTGACACCGTTAATGCGATTGCTAGGCCAACACATTGGTCCATGTGTTGTCTAGACAATCCATTAATGTTTAATGGTTCTATCCCAAACCCTCTAGTGAATATGTAATCTACGCAACCTATTTATCAAAGTAGGATTTAACATATAAGTTGGGAATCAAACCCATATCCTATATAACATGTTCTCAATTGCAGGATTTACTCTCGTCGATCATATTAAACATCGTTTTCCTTTTTATCAAACACGTCACAGTGTACATAGTCCCCCATTCAACCCATAAACTATATGAAGTACACATACTAATATATTGATCCATGCCGCAAGTATAATGGCTAGCTTGTAGTAATAGTGTAATCAACTTAAGTTGACTACGTATATCTTTCTTAGGGTAGGTTTTTGCACTAGTGGCTTACCTATTTAACTTTGAACTATTGCATAGGAATTAACTTTTTAATTAGTTTTATACTAAGTAAACTATCTAACAAATCAATTTAAACTTTACTTAAACTTTTATATTAAGCGTATCTTAGTTCACAGCTTCACATAGGTAATTTAATAATATGTTTTGTATTCATTTTTACATCTCAATATGTTGTGTACAATGCCTAATTAGAATAGACATATTTCCTTCTAATCCACTTCAACCCACTGTCGTGACGAAAAAGATTTTAATATGCAAACTAGAACACCACCTATCGGTGTGAATAACCTAAGCTCCACATTTCTTTAGGACCTAAATCATTGGATTCATAACCAACTATGTTTTCTATCCGTGCCTTGCTGATCAACAACTATCGCCAGATGTTGTTTATTTTACGATTGTACCATTCTTATTCGAATTAAAAGCTTTAATGGCCATGATAACTCCTAAAGCCTAAGTTCATCAAACACGTGATCAAGATATTTAAAGTATTACGCTCAAAATCAATACAAATTCTAACCATTGCACTTTTTATAATCATTTTTATTCATATTCAAAGCATACCATTCATACCATATGATCCATTGATCTCTAAGATAAATAAACTACTCACACCTTATTGTAACACACATATCACAATTCATAATGGAAATCATTACAAATCATAGATGAACATAAATATTACCTTGAATTAATATACGAAGTCAAACTTGAATTGCAAACGTGAAGTCTTGAATGTTTTCTTCACATAAACTCCTTAATATTCAAACTTAATGTAAAATCTATTCTAAATTACTCTAATGGTGGCAAATAGTCGGTATGCAGAGAGTTTACCATGTCTTAATACCTATTTATATTCCCTAATAATAATTAAAAACCCTAAACTACAATTTAACTCGAATTAAAACTATAAATTTTTATTTCCTATGTGTCTGGCACTGTCACTTATGTCCCGACGTTGTGCCTTATAGCCCATTAGGCCGCCATTGCGCCGCCACTGCATGTGTATTTTTTTGCTCCTTGGTGTCTCAGTGCTGTCACAAGCTTCTCTAGTGACGCCACTGCACCAAACCTCCAGATTTGGTTTTCTTTACTTTTTCATCTCTCTCACGCTATACCTTTCCTTACCATACTGTGTCTTGTGTTCCCACAGTACCAACATATGTGGCCACGGCACCAACCATGTTTTTGAGGGTTTTGCTCCATTTCTTATCATTTTTCCTCGATTCCTTACTTTGCACCTTAATTCTCATAAAATGCAATAATATCATGAATTAGAGCTCATTTAAGGATATTTATACTAAATATACGACTAAACTAACCCTATATGTGAGTATAATTAATCACTTATTAAATATCCCTAAACTTAAGATTTTGCGCGCCCCGAGCAAAGTTGTATTCTACTAAGTCTCCTAATAACTTATTCTCATTCAATTTACGTTGTTCGTGGAGTATCCTTTGATTCACTAAGTTTCAAGTTAATAATTCACTCAAGATCATTTCTTTGCAAAAACTTGTATTTTTAAGACATGCAGCCTTAAAAACACATATAAGTTCACTTTCAAAACACAAAAGTAGATCACAACCAAAAACCATCACTAATCACAAAGTTTATTTCATTTCAACACTCAAGTAGCAAGTATTCAATCTTATGGTTTCTCATTAAGTTCAAGAATTCACAAATAAGCATAGATCAAACACATATTTGGTAGATTTTAGCAGTTCAAGAGTCTATTGGACTTTAACATAGTTGGAATAAAACCTTATCTCAATAAGCTACTTATACTCGAGCTAAATCTTTTAATTGAAGAGTTATAGTTTACTTCCGCCTTCTTTTCTTAATTTTTCTTCTCTCATTTCTTTTCTTCTTTTCATTTTTTTATTTTTACAATTCTTGCTCCTTTTCCTATGGACTTCATTCTTTCTCATTTTTACTAACCATCAAGATCTCAAATCCATTTCTTGTAGAACTTGTGGGATTCTTTTTTTTTTATTTCTAAAACTCTTATTAGCACTTCTCACTTTCACCGAATCAAGTAAGTTAACTCCAACTTTTAATATACAATTTCTATTTTTCCCTCTTTGCACTAAGTTTTTCTTTGCTTTTTATTATCAAGTCGATTCACACTTATGATAGAATCCTTAGAGATCTAACATTTTTCACAAAGTGTTCTAGTTTCATGCTTTTGTTTCAAGTCCAATGTCTTCCCTAACTCCAGGTTTCTAATCATAAAATCCTTGTTATATGTTACATTTCATTATTTCGTATTCAAGAATTTAAAATATTCTCTTGAGTTTCATATCAACTAGATACTTGTAATCTACTCATCCACAATTAATGGCATGAACATGCAATTGAGCTACATATTCATTACATATTACTATAACCTAATCTATACTACTTAAACATTCATATAGTAGATAAAATGAAGAACTTATACACTATCATGTTTTCTACCTTATTGCTTCAAATTAAAATTTAAACGATCATACGTGCAGTAATTATCCTTATTTCTTAGCCTATCTTATCACTTCCCATAGTGTTGTGTAGTATGGATTCCCCCGAACTTAAACCAAACCTTGTCCTCAAAGTTTAAAAGTAAATTTGAAACATCAAAACACTAAAACACAAACATATATAACAACACAAGGCATAATAAACTAAAGTAAACATAGAATGAAAAAAATAATAAGTAACAAAATATCCTAAATGTTAAAAAAATTAATGGTATTAAAGTCACTTTCAACTCCCAGGTCTAAAGAATTCCTATTACAGTGACTTCAGGACTGCACGTCATCATCGTTATTTGCATCATCAACTCTAGCTTGGGATGGTATCGATGGAAGCTCCACCCTCCTGCTCTGCACTAAATCCTAATCAAACACATATGTTGGTGCTGTTGGAAAGCCTAATGACCTATTAGTAGGTCTCAACCACATGCTCCTCTCATATCTTGATATGTATTGATGATGATCAACAAATAACATGAAATTGTGTTGCCCGTTCCGCAGGTGTTGTTATCTCCTATCCATTTCCTGTTCATATCTTAGCATGGCTGCATTGTATTACGCCCTATCCTCCTAGTATTGTCTCTTCGTCTCTGTTATCCACAACCTCTACTGCAGTGGAGTTAAGTCCTCTAGTGGTGGTAAGGGTCTTGTGGTTGAGAAGGTAGTGGAAAGACTTCAGGACCATCCAAGTCCTACTCTTTTATCTTTGGGTCTACAAATTCGTAACCCTCAGCAAAATCATTGTTGTTGTTGCTCCTCCTCTTCTTATTTTCCTCTTATTCTAGCTCTTAGGCTAGTTCCACTCTGTTGCTTTTGTTGTTTGATCCTCTTGCCTCTTGGCTAACACTTCAACCTCAAGTCTAGTTCCCTTGGCCTTCTCTCTCTCCTCTTTGGAGTTTTGATAATCATGTGGTGATTTCAACGTAAGCATGAAAATTTGATCCATGGATGGTTGGGCCTCTATGTCGAACTCTTCGTCATCTCTCAACCTCACTCTGACCTTTATACACATCTTAGTAATCAATATACGAAACAACAACTTGTTGTCCCTGACATGATGGACTCCCTCAAACTAGTATGTATGATCTCCCCTAAGTTGATCTCCTCATACTTAGTAATCTTATAAAGACAAGCCGCTTTTAGTTTGTTAATCTCGCCCTGCTGAGAAGTGGGGTATAGCGATGCAACAAAAAAATGTTGCCACATCCTGTAAACCATTCTAACACTCCCCTTCTTAATGTGCTTCGGCATATACTTAGCTCCCATGACTCATCCTTGTTGTCTTGGAACAATCAATGCATTTTCAATAGCTTTAAAAGGGTATAGGTTATAGAGTCTCTTATATAACCTGGCCAGGAAAGTCGTTACGGATTCATATAAGCTTAATTCCTCCAACCCATTGAAAGTATTGATCTCACGTCTATTGAAGGGAACTAAAACACTTTTCACATTCACTAGCTCATCCTTAGTTGTGAACTTCGCATTCGCATAAAACTCAAAAACAATCCCACTCACGCTTTTAACTTTATTTTTCCTATATATTCGAGTGATTTGTACCCAATTTTGATTTCTAATGAAATTTTTCACTCTTTTATTGTACTTGGCTGGCAAATTAATTCCCCTTTCACGAATGAACTCCTTATGAAGGATTATCTCTTATCGGTCCTTAGCCTCCTTACTAATGAGAAATTTGGATTCAAAAGGTCTAGGCTCTTCTTCATTGGGATTTCTTGAGGTGGGTGCCTCAAAATCATTTGTTCTAGTTTGGCTAACTCGTTTCCTTGTTCTTATCAATTCTTCCAATTTCAAGCAACTAAACAACAATGCAATGCAACTCGCTTTTCAAATCACCTAAAAAATCAAAATTCATATAACATGGATCATGCATATGCCGAATAATGCAAAGACATCAACTAAGTCTCCATGGGTAACACTAATGCTCACATTCACACAATCTTGCAAAACCTATCCTACAACCTCAAATCCACAATTTCATACAATATCATCAAAACTTCGAAAAATTCAAATCATAACTAGATGAAATTTTAAATGTACCTCAATGCCGAATTTATTTTTAGTGTAGAACACTCCTCCAAATCTTTTTCAATTCTAGCGATCTCACTTTTCTCACTAACTAGAACCATAGCTCTTCATGAACTTAAAATCCAAAACTCCAAGACCTTGCTCTTTCACTTAAGCAAATCCACAATGCACTTGCCTCCTCACTCTCAATCACTAAGAACTCACTAATCTCAAATGAAAATGATCAAACTTTGGGGTTAAAACCCTTAAAATCAACCCGGCTCCATGATAGCGTCGCCATTGCGTCAATGATGCAGTGGTGCATTTTCTTAATTTCCAGCTCGGCATCTTGGCCTACACTCACAACAGCATGGTTAATACCTATGGCGTCGACCTCACAGCCAACGTCTTTGCGCATATATTTTTGCTAATTGTCCTCCAGCGCTCCTCCGATTTTATGTATAACTCACACAAGGTGTCGTGACCATGTAAAATCCATAAAAATATAAAAATTTATAAATTTTACCTTTTATCTGCCCATGCACCTTACATTCACCGCTTTGAACTCCTTCTCTATTTTTCACTCTTTAAATGAGTTAGCGAGATATTTCCATTCCGATGAATCATTACCCAGCGAATAGTCTTTCCTGAATATTCAACACAAATTTTGGAAAATTAGAACTAAAATTTGTTAATTTTAATTTTTAAACTAAATAACTAACAATTAACTAAAATTTTAAAACTTAAAAGTTGAAAACTTGAAATTTAAAACTGTGGGTTGCCTCCCAGTATTGCTTAATTTAACATCATTAGCCTAGCACCTTTTTACTCATTTAGTCCAAGTCTAAATCGAGAAGCTTCATCTACAAATCAAAGATTATAATGGTATTCCCGTCGGTATGTATTTCTTCACCATCGACAAAGACAAACCTCTCAGCATCATCACCCTCATCGATACTCATCATGATCTTCCTCTCTCTTAAGTACAAATTTGTTTTAGCCTTGTTCGAGAATGGCCGCTTAAGCATAATAGATACATCATTGTCCATATTGTGGTTCATGACCTCAAAATTCGCAATGAATGTGAATCTACCTACTTTCACATGCACATTCAAAACTCTTCGTATAGTAGGTAACAAGTTACCATCTGCTACTTGCAAATTCGTGGTATCGAGACAATTGATCTTCAAGTCGGCATGCAACATGTCCATTAGTGGCATGACATTGACCAAGGCTTCGTATAACATAGGACGTTTCTAAAATGGTGCCCGCCAATTTTTATCAATATGCTTATTTATCCCAGATCTCTCTTTTTGATAGGTTCAAGTCGCTGGATGAATTTGAGCTTTAGTTCCTAATTTCTTGGAACCGACTTGATGGCATTGCCTTATGAGTCTTCTTCGGAAGGTCTTTCATATTTTTGCTTGGCCTTCCACTATTGGTTCCCCTTCTTTTTCTCCAAAGCATTGATTCTTTATTTCTCGAAACCATCAAGCTCATCTTGCCTCACTTATGTATTGCGCTTATGCATCTCTTCATGTTTGTACATTACTTGGTCTTGTATTGGCTCCTTTCTTACCATAGTGCTCATCTGCGAATGGCACTTATGTTCTCCTAGGGATTGCTGGCGGTTTTGCTAGGAAATTATCCTTTTTTCCTTAAGTTCAAGGCTATAGCAAGTTGACCAATTTGCCTCTCTAGGTTCTTGATGGATTCTGATTGCTCATCATCCATCTTCTTCATGGCTTGCTTCAGGTTGTTGTTGTATCCTTGAAAAACATATTGAGGAGCCGCTCCTCTCGGCCAGAAGTTGTTCCCAAAGCCTTGGTTGTTCATGAAGTTGATGTCCTCACACTCCATTCCTTGATGTATGTCCATTTGGCTAACCACCATGCCTTGGTGATTTATGGGTTGATGAGCTACTTGTGGACCTTGGTGTCCCATCAAAAGTTTCGTTATCTAACTCCTCAGATTTGATAGATGTGCCATACTTGCAACTTGCGAGTCAATCTCGTAGACGCTAGCTATCTTCTTTATTATGGAGCGAGTACCAGCGATAGAATTTTGAGACATAAGATCAAGGAGATCCAATTCTCCAACCTTATTCTTGGTAAGTAAAGAGCCACCTAATGCGACATCCACTAGCATTCTAGTACTGTGGTTCATCCCATTGTAGAAAATGTGGAGTTGTGCCCATTTCACGTATCCATGTCTTGAACATCTCCTCGGCACCTCTTTGAATCTTTCCCAAGCTTTACCAAGAGACTCGGTGTTTTTTTGCTTGAACTAATTAATCTAAAGTTTCCTTTCCCTGACCTTCACAAGGGGAAAGAGCTTGTCAAGAAATCTTTCATTGATTTCCGCACATGAAGTCATACTCCTTGCATTCAACCCTTGGAACCAGGATTTGGCTTTTACACCCAATGAGAATGAGAAAAGTCGCATCCTAATCACCTCTTTCGTAACTCTAGTGATGTGCACCGTTTCGCACTTCTCCAAGAAATTCTCAACATATGCAACTGGATCTTTATTGGATAGCCTGTTGAACAAATTATTTTGCCCCTTTTTTATCAGAGATGGTCTCAGTTCGAACTTGGTGGTGTTCGCTGGAAACCTCATCACTCCGTATTAAGCCTCCTGAACTTCTAGCTTGAAGTAGTCATGAAGGCACCTCTGTCCTCGTGCTCTATCCTACACTACCAGATCAAATATGGGTTCGTTATTCCCTTAGCCCTGTTGTTGGTTTCTAGCTTGCTCCTTAGCCATCTTGATTCGTTTCTATTAATTTCCTTTGTTGGTTCTTTCAATATCTGGGTCGTAAGGCACAAGGTCCTTCTCTCACTTGCTACACATGCACTAAGTATCCCTAAAAAGAAAACATAAAATACAAGTGCAGAAAGTCAAACTTGAAACTTTAGCCGTTTTTATGAACTTAAAAGTAAAGTACAAAATATAAAACTTTGCAACTTTTCAAACTAACTAAGTAAAGCTAATGGCTACCTATCCCCAGCAACGATGCAAAAAACTTAATGTGTGTTTTAATTGGTTTCATGCTAACTAAACTATCTAACAAATCCATTTAAACTTCACATGAACTTTTATATTAAGGATATCTTAGTTCGCAACTTCACCTAATTAATTTAGTACTATCTTTTGTATTCATTTTTATATCTCAATATGTTTTGTGCAATGCCTAATTTGAATAGACGGATTTCCATCACAACAACTTCAACCCACTGTCATGATGAAAAAGACTCTAATGTGCAAAATAGAACTCCAACTATTGGTGTGAACAACCTAAGCTTCGCATTGCTTTAAGTCCCAAATCATTGGATTCATAACTAACTAAGTTTACTATCTACGCCTCTCTAATCAACAACTATTGCTCGATTTTATGTATTTTTCAATTGTATTGTTCATGTCCGAATTGAAAGCTTCAATGGTCATGATAACATCTAAAATATAAGTTCATTAAACACGTGATCAAGATGTCTAAAGCATTACACTCATAATCAATACAAACTCTAACCATTGCACTTTTTATAATCATTTTTTATTCTTTTTCAAAGCATATCATTCGTACCTTAGGATCCATTGATCCCTAAGATAAATAGACTACTCGCACCTCATTGAAACATACATATCAAAACTCATAATGGAAATAATTGCAAATCATATATGAATAAAAATATTACCTTGAATTAATTAACAAAACAAAACTTGAATTGCAAACGTGAAGTCTTCAATGCTTTCTTCACATAAACTTTTTAATACTCAAACTCAATGTAAAACCTATGCTAAATTACTCTAATGGTGGGTAATAGTTGATATGTAGTGAGTTTAACATGTCCTAACACCTATTTATACTCCCTAATAACAATTAGAAACCCTATTTTACAATTTAACTCGAATTAAAACTATAACTTTCTATTTCTTAGGTGTCTGGCGTTGTCACTTATGTCCCGGTGTCGTGCCTTATAGCCCACTGCACCGCCACTGAATGTGTATTTTTTTGCTCCCTAGTGTCTCTGCGCTGTCACATGCTTCTCCAGCACCATATGCACCACAGCGCCTCTACTATGCCGGACCTCTAGAGTTGGTTTTCTTCACTTTTTAATCTCTCCCATGTCATGCCTTTGCTTCCCACGCTGTGCCTTGTGTTCTAACAGCGCCAACTTGTGTGGCCACAACACCAACCATGTTTTTGAAGGTTTTTGCTACATTTCTTCTCATTTTTTCTCGATTCATTCCTTTACACCTTAATTCCGTGAAAAATGCAATAATACCATGAATTAGAGCTCATTTAGGGATATTTATACTAAATATATGACTAAACTAACCATATATATGAGTATAATTAATCACTTATAATATGTCCAGGCAACATTGATAAATTAGAAAATCCATACTTACCTCGGTTTAGGTTTTCGTTTCTAAATTCCTGAACTTTCTGAGTCAATGAAGCTTTCTTGGTGTTCCAAAACCTATCAAAAACCATTTGTGGTTCATATGGGCCTGATACATTATATTTAGAACCCCTGAGTCAGCCTCTAAGACCTTAAGAAACTCTAAGCAAAACACAACATAGTTGTTGTTTTCTGAGGTTAGAGCGCGCTCCATCACTTGGTGGGGCGCCTCCGCCATATGGGTTTATCCCAAATTTTGAAGGGAGCATGCTCCTCTACTACATATAGCATGTTCCACCCTGCACTGCCTCAACAGTGAACAGGACAGCAGCCACTATTCCATTACCAAATCACAACTATAATGTCAACAACAACAATTCACAAAGAAATCATCATTAACATCAAGAACTCAACTTGAAACTCAAAATTAAAACTTACCAAAGTGATGATCTCTGATCTACAATATTTCAATCACTTTGAATCACATCGGATTCCCTCCAAATCAACTCCTTCAACTTTTCAAACACTTGGCTGCTTGATCTCTCTCCCACTCTTGATTGATTAATGAAGATAAGTCTGAAGGTTTTGATTTAAATATATGGATTTTACTCGAGATATGCATTGTGCTATCTCAAGGCTGATCAAGTGAATAAAGTGTTAATGTGACATATCCTAAAGTGACATAGCTTAACACCATCAACATTTACGGTCATCTCGAGGCGATCCAACGATCCAAATAATTCAAACCAAACTTATAGTTAAATTATATATATATGTATATTTATTTTTCAATTATATATAAATACATATACTTTATATATTTTCTCTCTAATAAATTCACCGAACATGCCTACGAGTATTTTAGGGTGTGTACATTCATTTCATGACCCCCTCGTCAAACTTGGTATACCGACAATTTATTATTTAATTGTTTATTTTCTAATTATAGGCTTGTATTTCTTTTCTATTTATCCCGCAACCTATAAATTTGCCTAAACATACCATACAAACACAAATCATCACATAAACCTACGCACACGTTAATTAGGGTACACCAAACTTAACCATGAGCCTAACTCAAGTTAATTAGGACTTGGGTTAACACTAATCACCAGCTTAAGGTAACGGGTTGTAACATGTATGGTGGAGTAAGAGAAGTATTTAGAGAGTGGTTGCCCAATATATCGAGAATAAAGGGATTAGGGTGCTAGTGACCACAACACCTATAGCCTATCTAGGGAAAACTATTTTGAAACCCATCTTTTAAAGTCAATGATATAAGACATGGAAACAAAATAAGGCTAGATTGTGGATTCCTAGACTTAGGTATGTTTTGATTCTCTGATTTACAACTTATTTACTTTCTTGTTTAGTAGACTTTTACATAAAACACTTTAAAAAACCCCATATTTACTTTTCTTTTTGTTAAATTTAGTTTGACTGAATCATGTGGATTCGACCCCGTTCTTACCCTTACTACATTCCAGTAGGATTTGATAACCTATTACAAGTTATATTTGATACGCACGATATGTGATCAAAGCCCTAGTACACCAGCTAGACTTAACTGGAACCAGCAGCCTCTTCTTTTGTACCTGATAAACTTAAACTATATATTGATATCGAAATAAATATATTAAAGTATACGCTGCAAAAAATTAAAGACTTTTTCGATAACTTTAACGATATACATAAATCCATTATTTATCAAAACCAAAACATGTTTATAAAACCTCCAACCCTGTTATATTACAATAATGTAATTCAAACAGTATATATAAAAGGAAAGTTCAATACATCGAAGAGAAGCCAGTAAAAATCCTAAATCTTCTATTTCCCTTTCGTTGAAGCGACTACGTGTGAATCTGAAATGTTAAGGGGTGTAAGTGCTCCAACTCGCTCAATAAGTGATGATCGTAAATACACCAATTATTCAGTAATATCAATAAATCAATGAATACTAATAGGATTCCAAAACATATATTCAGGTAATGAAATTGATATAAACATTAAATAAAAGAATGCAATTCAAAAAAATTTCATGCAATTGTACTTGTAATTTGTAATTTGAGTTTAAAATATAGAGTCGTACTCTCCAGTCACTCAAGAACACAACCACATAATCCACATGTTGGCTGAGAAGTGGTTTTGTTGGTTTAATTCAAGCTTGACTGAGCTACCAACTCCAACTGGATAATGACGACTAAGTTAAAACTCTATTTACCTAAGGATAAAAGGGTGGGATCTATTTCCAGACAAACTTTTCCATTCATTAGGATAAAGAGTAGAATCCATTTCTTGCATACCTTTTCAATCCTTTGTCCATGTATGCCTTATAGACCATTTCCGGTATTTTCCACCTATAAAACAGTCCATTCACAGGTGTCCATAATGTTATATGAACTAAATATACTAATTTACGACATATAATTAATAAGAATATGAGTCATACATACCTTGGTTTGGTTTCGTTACAAATTTCCTAACTTTCAGGGTCACTCGACCTTATTCCGCAATCGAGAACCTATCACAAGCCATTTGAGAATACCCTATATTTAGAACCCTTAAACTAGTCCCAAAACCTCAAAAGTTACCAATTAAAAATCAGTAGTCTTGCTATTTTCTGATATGGGAGTGCGTTCCCCCAACTGGGTTCAACAAACATTATGAAAGGAGCACACTTCCCTGCTATAGAGAGCGCACTCCACCATCGAATATCTCGATAGAGAACAAGGCAGCAGCCCTTTTTCACTTACCAACCCTCAACAACAACACCCAACACCTCCTCACAACATCAGGGAGGGCCTCTAATTAGGTCTTAACCCATTTCCAATCACAAACAACAATAATTAATAGTGGAATTTACACCAAGTCATGAATTCAACTCAGGTATTAAACATAAACTTACCTTCTTTGATGATCACTGGATTAACAATGGTTTAATCCCTCTTGATTACTTCGAATCACTTCCAAAATCCTCTCCTAATTAATTGCATTGGTGAACAAACCTTCAACTGCTTCACTCATCTTAATCAATCAAACAAGGATAAACTTGAGTTGGTTTTTATTTATATATATAGATTTTCCTTGGGATACGAATCGTGCTTTCTCAAGAATGATCAGTGAATATTGCATTAAAGTGACACACATCTTAACACAATTTTTCACTTTCGCTCATCTCGAGGTGATGCAACGATCCATATTAATCAAATCAAACTTATAGTTTTATTTATATATTTTTATATATATATATATATATATATATATATATCTCGTGTATTATATCGCTGACAAATTCACTAGATGCGCCAACTGATATTCTCTGGCATGCACATTCATTTCATGACCCCCTCGTCGCACTTAATGTACTGGCAATTTATTAATTGATTATTTATTTCCAATTATAGGCTTATATAAATTTTCCATTTGTACAAAAACCTATAAATTCATTAATACATATCATACATCACACAAAACATCATACAAACTTATGGACACATTAATTAAGTTAAGCCAGACCTAACCATTAGCCTAACTCGAGTTAATTAGGATTCGAGTTATCGCTAATCATCGGCTTAAGGTATAGTATCATTACATATTTTTTTCTGGTGAGTGCAAAGCTACCTTTAAGGAATTGAAAAATAGTTTAACTATAATGCCTGCTCGTACATTACTAGAATCGGGGAAAAGTTGGTGATTTATACTGATGCTTCTCATTTAAGCTTGAGTTGTGTACTGGTGCAACAAGTTAGGGTTGTATCTTATGCTTTAAGGCAACTCAAAATTCATGAAAGAAATTACTCAATGCATGATCTTGAGCTAGCAGCACTTGTGTTTGCCTTAAAGATTTAGAGGCATTACTTGTACGGCGATAAATTTACAGTATTTACTATTCATATGAGTTTGAAATACTTGTTTGGTTGGAATGAATTAGACTTGAGGAACATAGATGACTTGAGTTAATGATTTCACTTTGGAGTACCACCTAGGCAAGGCAAATGTGGTTGTTAATGCCTTAAGTTGGAGAAGAACAAGTAAAGAGAATGTAGCTATTGCTAAAGCTTCTCAATTTTGACTTCTTGAGGAAGCTTCTTTGATGATGAATCGTGAAAGTCAAGCTGGCACATCAGCAACTGAGAGAGCTAGTTCTAGACCTACTAATATGTTCTTTTAAGCTCATATTCGAGCTGACTAAGAGATTATAAAGCGGGTGGTTGTTGTCAGATAGCTTATCAAGATTATTTAGCGCATCATAAGTTAGCGGCTAGTGTGGCTCATCCTGATTGGTTAGTTTCTGATGATGGTGCTTTACATTTCAAGGATAGATTATGGATTTTGGCTTAGGATCGGTTAACGCAGAAGTTGCTACGAGAATCTCATAGATCTCTTTACTATATTCATCCAAGTAACACTAAGATGTATCGCGATATGAGGCGTATTTATCGGTGACCTAGGATGAAGACCGATATTGCCTAGTTCGTAAAGAGATGTGAGATGTCAGCAAATGAAAGGTGAACATAGGAAACCAGAAGGGTTGTTGCATTCTGTAAATTCTTGAATGGAAATGGGAGCATATATCGATGGATTTTATTTTTGATTTACCTCTGAATCAGCGTAAGCATGATGCAGTATGGGTTATAGTTGACAGGTTAACGAAGTCTACACATTTTTTGCCAATCTCCCAGCAAGATCCTCTAGACCAATTATGTGAAGTATACATACGTGAGGTGTTGAGATTTCATGTTGTTTCATTGTCGATTACTTCAGATAAAGACCTGAAATTCATGTCCAAATTGTGGGGTGAAATGTAGAGGCATCTGGGAACCACTCTCGACCATAGAACGACATATCATCTGTAACGGACTGAATTTAATTCGCCATTATTAATGACGTGGTTGTAGACATGGCTGACAGCTCAGACGCTCGTTGGACCCGCAGCTAGGCTAGTGCGCGCCTGGATCTAGATAAATAGTTATTTTGTGTGCTGATTTATTTAATTTGCGATGTTTATATTGAAATAGAGTAAACGTCATCGCAATGTGTGTAATTATAGTACATTTAATGTGCGAGACTGTGTGTTAAGTATTCGTCTCGATATGCATGTTGACGCGGGTACCGGGTAGTTTAAAAGGCTAAATACTAGGCCGAGGAAATAATACACACATTAATGAATAAAATGAGTTAAATATTAAAATGTTATGCCTATTTGGTGGGTTAAGGACATGATATAACACGTATGTCGCATTTCGACACACGAAACCAGGCGTCGAAACACCCGAAAGATGACTTTTTGGGTTAAGAACAAGGGCAAGTGCGCCATTGGTATCACATTTAGAGTCATTAGAGGTTAAATAATGGAGCAAATAATGCTCATTAGATTGCCTTGAGATGTACAATTGAGGAGAGATGTTATTTGGATTATAAAAGTCAAAATTTGACTTAAGTCAACCACCTTTTCTCTCTCCTTATCTTCACAACCGAAAATTGAAGAGTTAAAACAAGGGTTTTGGAGATTCAATTTGATCATTTGAGGAGCTAGAATGGTTGAATCATAAAAGCAAGGTGAGATTCATAATCACCTTAACTTCTTTTATCTTTTGGTTTGAATTTTTTAGGTGTTTGTGTGTGAATCCTATATGGATTGTTAAGTGGTTGTTAAGTAGTTGTTCTGGTGGTTTTTAAGTGCTATGAAGCTCAGTGGTTTGTGTTTTGGTGGTTGTTGTTGGTGGTGGTATGGTTGAGAACCAAAAGTTTTCAGCAAAACTGATGTGTAGAATGCGATTAGCACTAATGAGGTCATCTAGCGTGCTAGATGACAATTAGCACGCTAGGAAAAAATATAACGCGCTAATGTTCTTCCTGAGGAAGAATGTTTAGCTGCCTAGGAATCTAGCGTGCTAATCCCCAGACCTAGCGCGCTAGATATTGTAGATTTTACACTATTTTTGCTAAGTAACATAAAATACAGCCAATTGACTAAAATTGATTATAAATGGAAATAGGTCATTTCAGGCGGTAATTTAGATATTTGGGATTCAGCAGAGTCAAACCTATTTATCGAGACACGGAGTGCAGTTTGAGGTTTGTAGTATCCAACTGAAATTTCTTGAGCAGTACCTTATTTTTGCTTTTGAATTCATAATCTGTCTTTCAATACTCTATTCTTTGTTTGATTAAATGGACGGACGTTGAGGCTCTCCCTCCATGCCATTCCTGTGTGTATGTCAACTAGGCCATAACACGTGTGCCAGGGATCTCGATGAATAGGTCGACCCGATAATCGCGTCGGGGCACGTTTGAGTATGTCGTAGGTTCCACGCTGACCACCTAGCAGATCCCGATACTGACCTTACTTGAGTGCTACTCACCAGCAGTAGTCGGTGGGGAGTCCGAAGTATGGTGCTAGTCTGACTTTAGGCTCTAGGAATACACTTTGAGCTTTCACTATTACTTATGCATGCTATAAGCACAGTTGCATGTATTTATTTTCGCATGTTTATTTAATAGTTTTGTTTAAATTCCAGTATTTACTTTTCGTATTGCTCACTTAATTTCCTTGGGAATACTCATTCTAGACTCGTTATCTGCATTTTGTGATGGCTTGAGTGGAGATCGTGGTACAACTCGTGGCAAGGGCAAGTTATCAGAATACCTGTGATTCAAAGATATTGAGCAAGGCTTGTGCATTTGTATTATATATACTTTATTTTTTATTTAGGAATTTGGGATTGTGAGATACTTCAGGACTCTATATTTTTGATATTTTGATACATTGAGGTGTAGTTTTGGTCTATGAGGATAAATGGATTTTCCACATTAGGTCTCAAAGTTAAATGCATGACTATAATTTTTTATATTTTGATTTTCATGATAAAATACTTCCGCTGTGATTTATTATGGTTTAAAATAATCTTAGCAGATGACTTGAGTTCAATAACAATTTAGACAGTAAATTATTGTTTATATGATTAAATGGTGGAGGAGATTGCATGTGGAACACAGCTGGCACTGGTAGGCCAGGTTGTGGGCTCGTATTGGCCCCCTTGGCGATCCATTTAGAAAATGGGCCATTACATATTAATATCAGAGAAAGGTTAGTGACCCTCGAGGAATTGAAAGTTAACTCTAATACGATTACATTTGTCGTATAATTTGAGGATAAGCCTGATGAATAAACTTTAAATGCGGAAACCCTAAGGAATTGCCTAGAGTCCTAGTTGGGAAGTGAGGTGAGATGGGTAGTAATCAGGGATATATGTGTTATTCTTGGTTGTATAATACATATGATACACATATATTTGTATTGAGGCTAATTAGATGCACGTTCTTCGATGCAGATACCGATGGACGGACAACCTTCAGATACTACTCAGCTTAAGGTCAGAGATACCAGTGATCCAACTAGGCCGACTTTAACGTTGGAGTCATTGGCGCGGACTATGGATGATAGATTCGTGTTATTGATAGACATGATGAGAGCTCGAGATGCTCGAGAGACTACTACAGTACCTACTACCATTTTGGTTGCACCGATGACTACACTCAATCAATTGTAGCACCTACTTCAGCTGAGACTAAGGTGCAGGCAGCAGTATCTGAGATATTGGCCGAGAGGGCTGCGCTAATAGCAATACCAGTGGATACTGTAGTGGTTCTTACACTGCGACTGTTGAGCAGCCAGCAGTGGCCTCTACTTCAAGGAGTTTGATGACAGCTAAGGCTAAGAAGATGAAAACTTTATTAAGTTCTCACCAGGATACTTCTATGGAGCCGGGGACCCAGAGATAGTTCGGAGGTTGCTATTATCTCATGAGTGACTACATGACTTGTTTTGCGTTAAGGAGATTGATCGGTCGATATTATCGAGTTTATGCTTGAGAGTTTATGCGGCGATTTGGTGGACTACCTACATCGCAACTCATCCTGATGTGACTATTTGGGCAAAGTTCTGAGCGTTGTTTATGGACGAGTACATACCTATGGAGGTCAGGATCCGATTGAGGGATGAGTTTGTATGTTTGGTTCAGGGTGATATGTTTGTCACAGTTTACATGGAGGGGTACCGATATCTATTGTCGTACTCCATGGATATAGCAGGTACCGATTGCCTACAGATATATTATTTTGTCCGATGTTTGGATGAGAGGATTGCGAGCATGATTGTATCTAGTGGAGCTTGTACACTGGCAGAGATTTGCGAAATGTCCATCGCACACGAGACATACCTGGTTCAGAGGGCCAATCAATTAGCGATTTAGGCTGCACTACAGAGTCAATAGAGTCAACCGAAAAGATAGAAGAGAGACCAATATCGACATAGACAGGGCTAAAGACCTCGTCGAGATGATTGGCAGTCTGATCAGGGTCACAGAGGCGACGGAGATCGTCGTGATGACTGGGACAGATGTAATGATCGCTAGGTGGCATATTCTGTGACTTCTACGCCAGTTGATAAGCCTAGACAACAGTATAGGCAAGATAGATGTCAGAGAGGCCAGAGTCGAGGCTAGGGTCAGGCATAGAGTCAGAGGAGTTCTGGCAGATCAGAGACTCGTACAGGTTATCAATGTGGTCAGGTTGTACATATAGTGGCAGATTGTACTAGACCAGCACCACTACCACCACAAACGGTGCAAGCCATAAATAAGGCCCAGACTACAGGTTTTGGGGTCGCGCAGCCGGATAGGGAGGTGACAAGATAACTTGTTGAGGGTATGTTATATGTTTGTGGTATTCCTATGCATATTATGATGGATTTTGATAACACACTATCTTTTATTTCTGGACGTAACGTATGGTAGGAGAGTTAGGGTTACCTGCACAGACCTTAGATACACATCTTGTTATCAGGACGACAGCTGGGGATAAGATTTACCATAATCGGATATGCCAAAATTGTATTGTGGATATTGAGGGAAATCAGCTATCTTTTGGTTTGTGAGTGTTAGAGTATCAGCAATTTAACGCGATGTTCGGTATAGATTGGTTATCATCATATCACGCACAGATCGACTGTTTCAGAAAGATTGTGACATTTGACATCGAGGGGAATCCAAAGTTTACATTTGTCAGAGTTGCGACTGCATTACCTATCACTCGAGGCAGACTAGCGACATCGCAGGAGATGGAGGCGTATAAGGGTATCGTTGAGCTAGAGCTTTGGACGGTGGTTATGGTTGAGGATGTCCCTATTGTCTGCGAGTTTCTAGACGTGTTCCCTAATGATTTGCCAAGATTGCCACCAAAGAGAGCTGTAGATTTTATCATTGAGTTGATTCCGGGGACTCAACCAATTTACAACAGACCATATAGAATGTCAGCATCAGAGCACGAGGAGTTGAGGACCCAGTTAGAGGACTTATTGCATAAGGTTTTCATTCACCCAAGCATGTCACCTTGGGGAGCTCCGGTTCTCTTTGTGATGAAGAAAGACGGCTCGATGCGAATGTGTGTGGACTATCGAAAGTTGAATCAGGGGACGATACAGAATCGTTACCCAATTTCAATGATTGATGACTTATTCGATAAATTAGCTGGGGCCAAGTTCTTCTCGAAGATCGACCTACGATCGGGATACCATCAAATGAGGATTCAAGAGGAGGATGTTGAGAATACTCGTTTTAGTACGCGTTATGGGCTATTAGAGTTTACAGTCATGCCACCGACAATCTTCATGGATTTGATGCACATGGTGCTGAGGCCATTTCTAGATCGATATGTCATTGTGTTCATCAATTATATTTTGATTTATAGTAAGACTCGTATGGAGCACGAGAGACATCTCAGAGATGTTTTGACGACATTGAGAGAGCACAGACTTTATGCCAAGTTTAGCAAGTGTGCATTCTAGCTGAGTGAGGTGAAATTCTTGGGGCATGTCATCAGTGATCAGGGAATATATGTTGATGGTGACAAGATTCGAGCAATTATTAACAGGAAGACACCTGAGTCTGTATATGACATCCAGAGTTTCCTTGGTTTGGTAGGATATTACAGGCGTTTCATGCAGGATATCTCGATGATTGCAGTGCTGATGAAGAGGCTAACCAAGAAGGATCTTAGATTTGAATGGTCACAAGAGTGTGAAGATGATTTTTGGGAGCTAAAAAGAAAGTTGACTTTGGCACCAGTTTTGGCATTACCTGTTGCAGGTAGAGGTTTTTCAGTTTATACTAATGCATTAGGCACTAGGTTAAGTTGCATGTTGATGCATGATGGACACCTAGTAGCCTATTTATCTCAATAGTTGATACCTCATGAGGTAAACTATCTAATGCAAGACTTGGAGCTTGCAGCGATCATGTTTGCAATGAAGGCCTGAAGGCACTATTGTATGGTGAGAGGTTCGTGTTGGTCACAAACCACCAGATTTTGAGATATCTATTCACTCAGAGAGAGTTGAACATGCAACAGTGGCGATCGCTTGAGTGACTGCAGGACTATGACTTCGCAATTGAGTATCCTCTGGGTAAGGTGAATGTCGTAGTTGATTCGCTGAGTAGGAGCGGCATCGAGAGCCAGACAGTACTGCGACATATGACATATGAGCACAGGTTGCTTGAGGCAACATTAGTTTTGTGTGTAACAAAGGCTATTGTTGAGCTACAGATTTGCTGTCAAATGCAAGTTCCCACGATGTCTCTTGAGCGCGTTGCTGAGTTGCAAAGTGTTGATGGCCGATATTTGCGAATTAGTGGCTTGGCTCAGGATCTCGGGTGCACTGAGTGGTCTGAGGGTTCAGATGGGTGCTTGAGACACAGGGTTTGTTTATGGATACCAAGGGTTTCGGAGCTCAGGGACAGCATTCTCGAGGACGTACACCAATCGCGATATAGTGTTCATCCTAGTCGGACCAAGATGTATCACGATCTGTAGAGATTGTTTTGGTGGCCAGGGATGAAGGCTCACGTGGGTAGATACGTCCAAAGTTGTCATATTTGCCAGTAGGTGAAGCCCGAGCGTAGGAGACCAGCTGGGTTGCTACAGCCGCTGCCCATTCCTCAGTGGAAGTAGGAACATGTGACCATGGACTTTATCAGTGGCCTACCCCTGACTATAAGGAGACACGACGCAGTTTGGGTAGTTGTCGACAGGTTGACGAAGTCGGCACATTTCATACCGATCACTATGAGATATTCAGTTACACTGCTGAGTACTATCTTCGAGAGAGAGATTGTTAGATTGCATGGTGTACTAGTCTCCATTGTTTCTGATAGAGATCTGAGGTTTACTTCGAGGCTATGGTTGTGAATGATTGGACATGGTATAAGACCTCATTAGAGGCCTTCCCTGATTTTGTAGGGAAGTTTTTGATGTTTATGTGGAGAGTTGGTGATCGAAAATGGGCTGCTACCGTGTTCTCTGTTGGAACACTCGATGATGCAGCACGCTCCCTATAGCAAGGAAGCACACTTCCATCAAGAGCTGTGAAGAACTTTGTTGGTGGAGCATGTTCCCACCTCAGAAAATAGCAATTATGTTGAGTTTACATGGTAAACTTTTTGGGGCTTAAAGACTGGTTTATAGCTTCTAAATTTGAGGTATATGACATTTAATGACCTCAAATTGTTTATGGTAGGTTCTTAAACACCGAGAATGGTCGAGTGACCCGGGAAGTTAAGAAATTAGAAACAAAACCTAATCGAGTTAAGTACAAATTCGCTTATTTATTAATGTTGCCTTAATATCGTAGTATATTTAGTTCATATGTTTTATGGACTTGAATGGGGGCTATATACATTGTGATATGTTTTAATAAAATGGAAAATGGTGTATGATGTGATTAGTGAAAGTAAACCTCAGAGTTTAGAATAGTTTGTATAGGATATGGGTTTAGGTCCCATTCTATATGTTAAATCCTACTCAGCTAAATACGTTGCATGGATTACACATTCACTCGAGGGTTTAGGATGGAGCCATTTAACGTGACCGAATTGTCTAAACACTGCATCGGCTAATATGTTGGTCTAGCAATCGCTTTGATGGTATCGGTGGGTAATCGATCCTAATTTTATAAATGAAATGGGAATCACAGTCTAATAGCCATTGATTGTATGACTTGCATCCGTTTATCTATTAGATTATATGATTTCCCTAATCTCGTTAGCTATGTTTGGTTCATATTGTTATTGCATATCGCTCTTCATTATTGTATGGAATGTTGATAGTATGTAAATCCTTACTTTCTAAGCAAGTTGGAGTGCTTACAACAAATTAACATTTCATGTTCTCGGTTCAATGCTTCAGCTAAGGGAAAGAGAAAGCCTAGAAGTTTTACTGTCTTTTCTATGATGCAATGAGCTTTCCTGTATATATATAATGTTTGAGTAACATTATTGTAATATAAGAGGGTTAGGAGGTTTTGTAATTATGTTTTGATTTTGACAAACTCCAAATTTATGTATATCATTTATATTATCGAAAAAGTTTAAAATTTCTCGTTGCATATACTTTGATTTTTATTTCAATATCGATATACAGGTTGAGTTTATCAAGTACAAAAAGGGAGGCCGCTTCCTCTAGTTAAGTCTGGATGGTGTATCAGGGCTTAATTAGGGTCTTAAGCCGGGTATCGCCCTAATAGGATAGGGGATGCTACAATTGATCTTCCCAGCATCCTGCGCAACTAGAAAATTCTGATCTCTTTTATTTCCATCCATAATCACATGCGACCTCTCACCCTTTTTGCTATCCCCATATGACTTTCTACATGTCTGGTCAACTTCCGGATCAAGTGAAACAAAAGTGTATGCAGAAAGTGAACATCGATGACCTGTAACCATAAAACAAAAAAAAAACTAAAAAGAAAACAAATTATCACCAATCCTTAACATTGGTGCCAAAAATCGGTATGCCCCATCGAAGGCACCAATAATAGTCTTGAACTCACTACTAACTTAGATTTGTAGTAAGGTAAGTACGAGGTCGAACCCTCATGGATTGGGTTGTTCCTTTTTGAATTAGATAAAAACAGGGTTTCTTGAAAACAAAAACTTAATTGCACTAAGAATTAAATGCAAAGAAAAAAAACTCAATTGCTTAGAAAACTGAAATCAATAAATGTAGAAACTCTATAACACAACGCGAATTGAAATTCAAGGGAGTCGGATTCGTTCGTCGATTTCAAAAGGTTTCTTTTGTGACGACCATTACCTAAACTAAGGTCAAGTCGCCCAACCCAAACCTCTACTAAATCTTGATACTTGAAACTGCCCAAGTAATAGTCTGACAGTCTTCTTTCAACCTACATAATA
Source organism: Stephania cephalantha (assembly GCA_039657325.1). Lineage (NCBI taxonomy): Eukaryota > Viridiplantae > Streptophyta > Magnoliopsida > Ranunculales > Menispermaceae > Stephania > Stephania cephalantha. Next base: position 21,413,265 of record CM077569.1, on the reverse strand, counting down.
ACATCATAAGAATATGAAATACTAAATGCGGAAATGAAGACAAAACTGAAATTCCATAAGTCATATAATCCATAAGATAAATGTTTTTAAAGTCTAAATGGTCAATCCTTCCAAAAAGCTTCCAACATATTTAAACTAAAGTAAAGGAAGTTCAAACTACCCAATAGCTTGTTTTAAATTACAACCCGAATTTATTGTTATCGAAAATAAATAATTAGATAATAGTAGCATGTAACGCTCACAATGTAAGGGAAGACTTTAAACAGATGCCTTTCCCTTATTCTGAACTAACGCAGATGTGGAAGTACTTGGAGAGTAAGTTGGATAAGCTAAAATGGACAACGAAGCTCAATGAGAGGAAAACCTCACTCAAACATTAAATACGCCAGTATTACTTAATACTTATGCAAGATCTAACATGAAATTGAGAATCCAAATCGCAAGCATTGAGTAGAAAGCATAGAAGCATGATACAAATCCATACATGATCATGTAAATAAGTTCCCAAACATATAAAAACAAGGATATGATGTTTATTTTCAAGTAGAAGCATGGAAGTAAGGGTTATGATTCAATAATCAAAAGTATGAATGAAGATTTGCAAATCATAAGTAAAATTGAGTTCATCATGCAAAGAGGTTCACAAAAGAGTATCATATAAGATAGTAATATATAAAGTTGGTTTTACATTCAATGCATACTAGTATTGACACAGATCAGGTGATCGATTCCCTTACCCTCAAGATGATGCAAACCATAAGTAACTACATTGGTCGATGTTCCCCCAATTAATCCCATCAAGTAAATAGTAAATTCATCCAAAAACGATACCAATAAGTGACCACATTGTGATCTCGATAATGGCTCGATAATGGATGTATAAATGGCATGGCATAAACCATGACAATTATTATTGTTGTTGTTGTTGTTGTTATTATTATTATTATTATTATTATTATTATTATTATTATTATTATTATTATTTTTATTTTTATTTTTATTTTATTTCATTTTATTTGAATTTAAGGTCCAGGAGCCATTTTGGCCCTTGTTAACCGGTCCAAGGGCTAGTCTGGCCCTTGAAGTACGGTATTGGGCCGAACTAGTCCCTGGTTTAGTCTAAGGACCAGGGGCCGAAACGGCCTTGCTTAAGGTTTGCTATGAAATCCAAGAATTTCATAAACTAGATTAAGCGACTAATTAAGTGTTTTCGAATTTTATTTGAAGTTTAAGAATCCAAGGTGGGACCCATGTATGATGAACCAGAAATCATAAGGTATATTTTATTTTTATGTGTTGTATATTTTATCTTTATGTGTTGTATGCTTTATGTGTGAGTGTGTGTAATATGGTATTTTGTCGCGAAGTCGAGATGTGCTAGGATCGGTGGTAGTTTAACTTAAGAATGAAATTGGTGCAAGACCTTAGCTCGAGCTTTATTTTGGTTGGCGATGGTCGAGGTTGAGATTTGGTCCAAATTGGTGTAAGTTTGATTTAATATGGCAAGAGAATTGGTCTATAAGGGTTCAGTATGTCATCGAAAAAGTTAAGATTTTTTGAGTTTTGGTGTGACCAAAACCAGTGTCTTGGAAATTTTATGGAGTTGGACTGTTTTGTCGAGAGGTTGGCTCGAAATTTGGTGAATTTTCTATTTAGGGCATTTCTCCTCAATTCAATTTGAATTCTCGGGATTTCACGATTTTTTTCGCGGGGTTTAGAAATTAATAGGGATTGTTGTAAATTGATATATTGGATTGATTTGTGCCAATTTGAAATAAATCCCCCTGACGTGGGTTAGAGTTTTGATTAATTGAACTAATGTGATTTAGTTGATAGCTATTTTGGAGATGTTTTATAGTTGATATTGATTTACTTTGGGTTTTTAGATGAATTGATTATTGGTTTTAATCCAATTTGACTCCACGGGCTGTGAAAATATTTCAATTTTAGTATCGAGTGGTGTTCGTTGTCAAGTTTTAAGGATTTAATTGTGAAAATATTGATTTGGAAACGTTTTTCCGTGCAAAATAAATAAAGTTTGCCTAGTTGACAGACCATATTGGAAAATTCATAACTTCTCCATCAGTGATCCGATTTGAGTGTTCTTGGAATATATGGAAATTAGGAAATGAGTACTACACGTTCATTTTAGGTCATCAAGAAAAATATTGAGTTTTTGAAGGTTAAAAAGTTACCCCTAATTGGCTAGTTGAAAGCCAATTGAAAAAGTAATATAAATTGATTTTTTTGGAAATTGTTCTCAAGCGTACTTTAGCCGCAATTTTCATTGGGTTTCGTGGTTTGGTTTCACTTGTAACTTGATCCATAATATAATTGGGTATGCAGGGAAGCTATTGGAACCATTTTCAAAGTGATTCCACGGTCTGAGAACCACAAAAATTAAGCTTCAAGTTGGTTGGTTATAAGTAAATACTTGGTTTTGGGGTTCATACGTGGCGAAAAATTCAAAACAATTTTGAAAAATCCCAACAAGATCTATAAGTTATATTAAACTAAGTCTATTATAGTAAACCATACCTTAATCCATGATTTCTTCTCTGATTGTTTGATTTCCAAGATTTTCAAGTGTGCGTCCTCTATTAGAAATTCACACACGAACAGTGACCACAATTTGGAGTGCTAGCCCCAAAAGAGATAGAAAGTGTTTTACTTTCTCTCCCTATATCTAGAGAATTTGAAAGTACAAAAATAAAAATCTTATTTCGTTTTAAGGTTTCAACCTCTATCTATATGTGTTGATAAGCCCTCACTTAAAATCATATTCGTAATACAACTATTGTATTTAGGCAGTTTAACCAAATTACACATACACCCCTATTAATAAGTTATCATATAACAAAACATTAAGGCTTTTAAGTCATGAATTTTATCATACAAGATTTATTACTCTTAACCAAATGAAATTGCATAAAGCCATTCTTTGTGAACGACTCAATAGGTTTATGCGATGTTGGCAGTGAACCAAAATCATTTTGGTACACAAGTCATAAGAGGTCTCTAGCAAGGCATTATGACTATCCAAGTAGCATGAATATCAAAATCGATACAACCTAATGAATGACATATATCATATCCTTTTATCATGCGATATCCTTTAATTAAACATAAGACATGGAAATTCACCCTTAATGTTCAATCGTACTAGTCTCGATCTTTAGGTAAACTGAAAACACCCAAGCGACATTGATCATATCAATTTTCCATTTAACAGTCTAACATATCGAGGGATCCACTAATTTCTTTCTCTATACGAGAGGGAAAAATTCTATCTTGATTACACACCCTAACATATTATTTAAATGGTAACCAATCACAATCTTTATAATCGTCCGGTTAAAGACAACATTTGATTGTGTCAAATTACCGTGCCCCTAATATTGAAGTCTATGGTAATCTCAAGTCGAATGACCAAATGATACACCTATCATGAGTAACACCTATGACTTAATCAATGTGGTGTTCTTATAGCGGTTCGATCCAGTACCTTGTTCCCTAACAAGTACTCATGATCTCGGTTCGTATCCCCAAACGCATGATCATTACATGACCATCAATTAAAATTCACACTAGTCTTAACTCATTATGGTTCCTAATATAATTAGCGACTAGGGACATTTAGGATATTTCAACAAATACCCATAGATCGTATTATAAGGTAAACATGCAATCACTTATAATAAAACAGCAAACGAAAACTTCTACTATGTTAATTAAATTTATAAGATAAACAATGTTTATAGATTGACCTAAGGCAAATGCTCGAACAGTAAGTCTTATAGTGATCTTTACTATTTATTGAATATCTTTGTACTTGTAATTGCATCATAGTTTGCATCGCATTTCATCATTCTTGGTCATGCATACACGGAGAAAGTTAGGGGTATATGCTTGTTTTGGGGTCTGATTTGCTTGAAACTAGGTTTCAATCCTATCTCTACGCCATCTAGTGAGACTAGCGGAGTCTAACACCGACAAGTTATCTTTGCATTTCATGATCTCTTAATACTGTCTATGTACTATTTTGGAAGTTAAAGACTAATTATAGTTAGGAGACAGCAACAAAGTGGATTGCATGTCATGTTGACGCATATATCTTATTGTTTATTCAAAAATGTAATTACATATCTCCATGTATCTGACTAACAATTGTAGGAGTACAAATCGATGAAGGAATTTACTTACCTGACATCTTCGAGTTGTTTTTTATGATGTTAGATTTTATATGAAGACCAATGAAGAATGGACAAGACTCGAAGATTGTGGTAATTGTTTTCAAAAGTTAAAGTAAATTGTTGTTGTAAATTGTATTTATATATATATTGTTTTGGGATTCTTGGGGTGAGTGAATGACGTGAATTTTTGTTGAATGGTTAAGAGAGTCTCCTAAGTTTGTTAAAAATGCGTTCAGAGGTTTATGTTCAATTTTGGTTTATTTGGAATTGTAAAGTTAAAATTAAGTCATCGGAGACTCTAAGTTAGTTTATAAGTTTGATTTTGATATATATTATGAACTGTAGGGTGTTATGAGTCCTTTTAGGCTTCTCCCGAATTGTCTTGTCTATTAGGTGAAAGTTTTTGACAAACCACTTTTAGGGCAGGTGCTCCGGAAATATTTACAAAATATGGAGAATAATCCGTATGATTTCCTAATTTTCTCCAATTGAACAAATCATGAATTGAGTTTTATTGAGGATATAATTTAATTTTTGAGCTTTATTAAAGATTGAAATAATTATTATTTTGAGGTCAAAGTTGAATGATTGGAAAGGCTGACTAGATTATCAGAGAATTAAGGTAATCTAGGTCGGTCGGTCGTCTTAATGACGAGGGGCTAACATTTACTAGGGATCGAAACGACCCTTGGTCACGCTGGTAAGGTGGAGCAATGCTTCATCTTCCCTCCACAGCCCCTAGGCGGGGTTGCAACGATGGGGATGGCCCAAGGGCCTCCCTTTCCCTTGGTTTCACTTTGGGGGGGCCTCTAGTAGAGGCCCCACCATGGGACAGTGGTAGCAACGGTGATGTCGTCGCCCACCTCCAGCTGCGTTGCGGCGACGTTGCCCCTAAATGGGTTTCCACCTTTTTTGCACAAAACCACATTTATAAACCATTGGGAATTCCAAAAGGGATGATGGGGAAGAAAATGATGGTAATATTACCTTTTATGTGGTGTCTCTTTAATTTAGCACCCAAAAAAATTTCGTGAAACACCTAATAAAGCTTTACTCTCTCTTTCTTTTCAACGTGTTTTGTTTTTTACCAAAAAGGGGGCTAGGGTTTGTAATAAGATTATATACTAGGACCAAATAGTGTAGGGTTTGCATAATTACCAAATTTCCTTTGTGGTCAGTGTTTAGGTTTTAGGTCATCACATATTTGGTACTAATTTTAATAGATAGGCTTATAGTGACTCTCACCACCTTGTTCTCCTCATGTCAATAGAAGGGACGTGAGACATAACCACATACTAATTATAATTACAAAATCTCGATAGCTCCGTAGATTTTCAATGGACTACTAGTATTGAACTCTATGAAAGCACCTATCACGAGTAGTAACTAGCTTCAAATTCTTCTACCTGTCACATAGATATTACAATATGCTGCTACCATTCTTATATCTCAATGACACAAAGGCACATCGATTGCCAACAAAAAAGGCCCCATTTGCCACCTAGCTCGATCTCCTTTACAGATCGGCGGTAAAGTAACTGGTGATAGCTTTTGACCCAAATCAGAAAGCACGTGCACTTACACCACGAGAAACGAAAAAGATAAGATTAAAATTATTAACCAAAAACCCCATAAAAATAATGTAATCAAGAATACGAAAGCTAGAATTAAATAATATTGAATTGAAAGTACAAAACATCCCTAATCCTTAAAAATCCAATAACTCATTCACATTGATTTATAACGTGGAACTTAGTCACTTATTGACTTAGAAAACAATGCAAAAATAAATAAAAACTTACAAAGAAAACCTTAAAGAAGCATTCTCCATTCCTTGAAGTGTTTAGATCTAAAAGCTTATGAGAGGAAAATATAGATCTAAAGTCATTCTATGGTATCCTATTTTTAGTAGAAGTATGATAAAAGGCAATCTAATCCCAAATCTTGTAATCCACGTCAATCTTTGGATCTGTCCAGTGACATACATTGTAAACACCAAGGCGCTAGGAATCACTGAGAAACCGCTATGATACTCTCTTTTTCCTTCGATTATGTTCCAATACGTGTCCAGCGTCGCGCCATTGACATATTTACACTCCAAGTCGTTGTGAAGGTGCTAAGTTTTTTCTTGAAATTTGAGCTCTATTTTTTCTCCTGGGTCTTCACAAAGCTTCATACACAATGTCTAAATTGAGTTTCCTCTAATCTGATCGAGTTCTATCTAGCGATTCCTTGGCGATTTCAGTACACTTGAAGGCACTGGGAATGCGCTGAGCCTATGTCTTGCTTTTTGACTAGATTTTTGTGGGAAATCACTCCTTTTTATCCAATAACTTGTATTTACCCAGAAAATATAAAAATAAAGGTTTCAGAGTATAATTGGAGATAAAAGTCTTTGAATTCATAGTAATATCACACTAAAATATAACACAATTAGTGACTTATTGATACACACTATAATATAAAATAGAGAGCATTTCTCGAAACTGAAATTAGCAGAAACCAATGTTCATGCAATATCTGGTACAACTATAATGTTATTAAAGCCTTATCCAGAAGTTACTCAGTATGATTGTGTTTCATCTGAGAATTTAAATTCTCAGCTTTATCTTTTGGATTTTACTTGAAAAAGGCATATTGAAATAAATATCGTCATATGATCTAATGACATTCATAAGATGAAATGATCGATTTGTTCACCCCACGATCATTAATTACGCAAAAGAATATTGAAAATATGTGTGGGCATCCATTGTGGAACCAAAAGTTTTTGTTATCAATTGATAATTATAGTTGTGTTGCTAATCTCTAAGGAAATTGTTTGATTAAACTCTCCCTAACTAAAATTGTTGTGGAAACCCCTGTTTATGCCTATAATGCATTTATGAAAATATATGGGCATATTCATTCTTATAGTAAATATTTTCAACTTATGCATTGGTTAAGTAGCCGCATACGTACTTATATATTATATTAATGCGTAATGTTTAAGTTGCAAGTTTTTAAAAAAAATTTAAAAAAAAAATTGGTTATCCATCTTGAAAATATAGGAGTCTAAATTAATACATTAGTCACTCATATTCAAAATATTCAAACTTTGAATGTTTCTTAAAGACAATGCGTTCAATTGATTTAAAATAAAATAAAATGAGTTATTGATTTTAGATTTGAAACATGAAGACATACACAACATATTTCGTTCATTTTAAAGTTCTATACATGCAACTCATTTTAGACAAACAATGAAATATCTCACATTTGAATTTTTCGATTATAAAGTTTGTTTTATTTCATAACTTTATATAAAACTAAAATGAGTTTTCAACAAAAAGTTTATATTTATGTAGGTTTTATCAATTATATAATGCCTTGAGCCCTTAATACGGGATTTGTTTAAAACAACTTTTGTTTATTGTCACTATGTTGAAGCAATTTTCTTACTATTAGGGGGGGATATAAAACCAGATCAAAAGAATTGATGTGAAAGTGCTTTGAATGCATCAATTAGTTGCATTATGATCCATGTTTAAATCAATATGAACATGAAGTTCAAATAATCATTTATTAGTATGAATTAATTACTTGATGTAATTATTAATGTAAAAGTGTGACAATGTGACGACCCTTTCTCAAATTAGGGCATTGCCCAGCCTAATCCCGTCATTAAGCCTTAATCTCAGTCACATAAGACTTAACTACGTATTAGTCAACCTTTTCAAACTTTTTCTCAAACTAGCTAACTTTAAAATAAGCAACATATCGTTATCTTATCAATCAATTTTTCAGAGTTAATTAAAATTTTCATTACTTATCCTAATTCAGAGGAAGTCTTAACAAATTAGCGGATGATATTTACATAAATCCTAAATTTATGGAAAACTATGAAATAGAGATCACAAGCATATATATATAACAGAATGGCAATAATAATATATCAACATGTCTTTGGTTGGGAAACTATCTCCCAACCCATATATACAACCCCAAAAGTATAAAAGACATATATATAAGTTATACAATAAAACCAAAAACATACAATATCATGTGTAGCAGCACTCTAGTGGCTCATAGGTAATCACCGATCATCTCTTTGCCCGGTCTGCTACTTGATGGATCTACACCCACCGTCATAAAATGACGGTAAGTACAAGAAAGTAGAAAGTAACGCTGAGAGACATTTATCCATATCCCAAATATACAACAAGTATACAAAAGCATAAAAAATAGCAATTATGCTAAAAAGGAATCATGTTATGAGATACTTTAGTTAAACAACATGAAACAGACACTAGGTTAAGCAGTAATGATCTAGGGCCTGTCGGTTGTGAGTTACATTACGTCGACCTTATTTCGCTATTTAGGGTGTAATCTAACTTATTGATGCCTACATATAATTACAAATGCCCATTACACATGTATAAATACTCACAAATGCCCCTAAAATGAATAGTATACTTGTCAACAACCCCGAGTCTCATACCTCGTGTGCTGCACAAGCTAGTGGTGAGATCACGACAACCCCGAAAATCTAGTGACCTCGTGTGGCGCGCTCATCTCTATCATATCATGGTCCTAGATACAAAAACTACTTTCCTAACCTTAGAGATGACACAGTTTAGGAATCCAACAATATAATTGCATAACTAATGCTCAAATAAAATGGATTTTCAATACCACAAATCACCTACCTAATAGCATGCTATTTCCTTTGACCAAATTCCTCAACAACCAAGAAAGACATTGCACATGATTTGGAATCAATGAAACCACTTAAACAACAAACAATGCCATGATAACAAACTCATGAAATGAGATAGAACAACCAAGTCAAGGCATCTAGACTACAATGGTTGAATCAGTCTAAATTAGTGTAAATGAATAGCATAATAGGAATGAAATGTAAATAAATATCTCAATCAATTTACTTACAATCCATGCAAAGTTCTTAGGCTAATTAGGCCTCCTGACACCCCGTATCTCACTAACAACCTCTCGAGACTTGTCCCTAGATTCCTGAGGTTAATTAGGGTGTCTTAGGACTTATACAAACTATCAAAGTAAGATTAAATCAATTAGAAAACCCTAAACTCATAGTTTTTGCTAAAATAAATCCACTACGAACACCTACAACTTCAAAATGCCATAACATTGTTAATTCAAATCAAATTTTTGATTTTCTTGAAAGCAAATTTATTGGTTTTTTGTGAGGAATCCAAATCTATAAACCAATTTTGAAAACGATTTTATTTATCCTTTAAAACTACGCAAAAACCAGAGCTGAAATAATATTCTAACTTTTTAACAAACTTTTACAAAATGATAGTGTACACTGGCTTACCTAGTAGTAAAACATCACTAACTTGATCTATTCCTCTCAAATTCACCAAAATCTCCTCACAATTCTTTGATTTCCTTCTCCAGATCTTCTTCTCACCCCTTAAATCAAATGAAATGTTTTCATGGTTATCCCATTCAATCTTATATATATTAAGTTAAGTTAGATTTTTAGCCCTTGATGTTATGTACATCACCTATCTCTATATCAATCTAATGGCCTTAATTGTGACCCCACATTCCATTAACTCTCCACTAACTATTCCTTGATAACATATAATGTAACACAATTGGTCTTATGATGTGTTTCACACATATTTAATGTTTTATTTTTCTAACTTAAGCTTCATTAATGTAAACTAAACTGTAGACACATCAAATTAGTTATCTAAGTCACATTAACTTAAATTAAACTTACCATATCATTCTCTACCCTGGTTCCATCTCGACACACATCTCGAAGCGCATTTCGCTTACGTCTCAACATCTGTACACAAATAGGAATGACTTAGTATTCTACACATATACAATACACTAGGCATACATCATAATAAATCTAACATATGCCTCAACCACATGCCTCAGTCAGTCCACGTATCTCGATGTGAGTCTCACAACAAGAGTCAATGAGCCTGATTAAAAAAATTAAACTAGGATTAGGAATTTGGGTCGTGACAAATCTTCCCAACTAATGAAAATCTCTTCCTCAAAATCAAAATCAAAGTTAAAGTTATTTCTAACTCGAAAAGGTACGAAAACCTATCTCATACATATACAGTCTTCTCGTTCCCAAGTGAGTTCCATGTCACCATGAATCTACCACTTGACTAGCACCTTCGGGATAGACTTGCCTCTCAATTGTTGTACCTTATGGTCTAGGATCTATGATGGCTACTCCTCATAAGTAACATCCTTACTCAAGTTAATTTGGCTCAATTCAACCGTCGGTCATACGCCTGCCTTCGACTTAGCTCGTTGAAATATAAAAATATAGAATACTGGATGAATCCCTGACATATGTGGAGGTAACTCAAGCTTATAAGCGACCTTCCTGACCCATCTCTTGATCTTGAAAGGTTTGATGAATCTCGGTGCTAACTTGCCTTTCAAATAAAATCTGTGAAGACCCTTCCGAAAAAAAACCTTCAAATACATAAAGGCTCCCTCGGTGTATATGAGCTCGCTACGATACATGTCTGCAAATTTCTTCTACCTCTCTTGAGCCCCTTTAATCCTCTGACAAATCTATCGTGCCTTCTTCATATGATTAACAACAATTCATGCCCTACTAACTCATAATCCTCTTGCTTAGCCCAACATGATGGCGAGTGACATGGTCTACCATATAAAGCCTCAAATGGAAACTTTACTATGCTAGCCTGATAACTATTTTTGTATGCTAACTCAAACAACGGTAGGTACTCCTCCCAAGATCTACCAAACTAAGTACACAAGCTCTGAGAATATCCTCGAGAACCTGAATCAACCTCTCAGTCTGCCCATCAGTCTAAGGGTGAAAGATTGTGCTCAATTGTAGGCACGTGCCATACTGCTCCTGCATATTCTACCACATCCAAGATGTATACATAACATCTATGTCTGGCATGATAAACAAAGGTACCCCATGCAGCATGATAATATTTCTCTCGATCAATACACTTAACTGGTCAAATGTATGATGACGTCAATCTATCCATAGTAACCCAAATAGAATCATGTTGTCTAGAAGTCCTCATCAATACCTTAAAAAATTCCATGGCAATGCTTTCCCATTTCTATCGCAGAATGGGAAGAAGCTGTAATAACCCTTCAGGTCTACGATGCTTAGCCTTCACCTGCAGTTAAATCCCATAGTTCCTAATAAACTCAGATTTGTCCACCTTCATCACACACCATCAGAACCTCCTTATATCATGATATATCTTGGTCCTGCTTAGATGGACGGTGATCTGAGAACGGTGTGAATCCTAAAGAATCTCATCCCTTAGCTCTGCCATTGACGGTATCCATAATCTGCCTCTAAATCTTTGACACTGATCTATCATCTCTGACTAATCAGTGCTCTGGGCTAACTCATTGAATCTCAGGTACAAGATGTCGGCCCTCTAACCCTTTGCACTCTCTGTGTAGACACTATCTGTAGCCTCATCTGTGCACATATTATCACCTAAATGTTTGTAGGAACAACTAACATACTCGTCATTGTCGTTGCCTTGAGTAATCCATACTCATGCGTAATATGACATCAAACAACAACGGCATTTCTAGTCGGTATTCTACTCAGCGCATTTGCAATTACGTTGGCTTTTCCTGGGTGATACACCAGAGAAAGTTCCTAGTCCTTCAAAAATCCCAACCATTTGTGTTGCCTTATGTTTAGCGTTTTCTGTGTGAAGAGATATTTTAGACTCTTGTTATCACTGTAAAGTGTGAGTCTATATCCATATAGATGATGTCTTCATATCTTCAGATATGTACCTCTATCTTGAAACAATACACAACATAAACCCATATGAGAAGCTTCGGTGTATACCGAGAATCCCTGTCCAACTTTTGGCAATATCAACATTGGTGCGGTGTTCAACAACCTCTTCCGCTAAGCAAATGCCTACTTGCACTATTCAGACCAATTAAAATGAACGTTATTCAAAGTCAATATGGCAATCAGTGAAGCGATCCTCAAGAAATCCTTCATGAATCTATGTTAATATCCTGTCAACCTGAGAAAACTCATAATCTAAGTAACTGATGTCGGTGTCGGCCAATCCATAATAGCTTGGATCTTGTTTGAATCCACTGTAATAGATGTTGCCCCAACAACATGACCTAAAAACTTGACCTCTAACAGCAAAAATCCACAATTACTTAACTTGACATAGAGTCTGCGCTCTCTCAAAGTCTGCAATGTCTCCCTGAGAAGATGCTCGTGATCCTCTCGAGTCCATGAATATATCAATATATCATCGATGAAAACTATCACGAAGCAGTTAAAAAATGGTATCATCATCATATGCATTAAATCCATAAATATGGCAGAGGCGTTGGTCAATCCGAACAGCATGACCATGAACTGATAGTGTCCATATCTCGTGTTGAATGGTTTCTTGGACCTATCCTCACCCCTGATCCTAAACTGATGATACCTTAATCACAGGTCTATCTTAGAGAAAAATTATGCTTCTTTCTGCTGATCAAACAAATCATCAATCTGTGGCATTGGATACTTGTTTTTCTATTATGACCTTGTTCAACTGTCTATAATCAATACACGGTCTCAAAGTACCATCATTCTTATTCACAAATAGGGGGTGGTCCTCATTTTGACATGGAAAGTGTAATGAATCCCTTCTAACCCAAATCCTGGAGCTGACTCCTTAAATCCTCCAACTCTCTCGAAGCCATGCGATACGGCGGTATAGAAATAGGTCTGGTGCCTGACACCAACTAAATGATGAAATCTATATCCCATGGCGATTGTAAACCAAGTAAGTCCTCTTAAAACACGCTTGAAAACTCGCACACAATCAGAATCTCCTCAAGTTTGGATCCCTCACTCTTTGCCTGTTATGACTAGTTACCTTAAGCAAGTGATTACTGTTAATCTAAATTCTAATTTACTCGAGTTAGGCTCGAGATTAAGCCCAGCTTGTCTTGAATAATGTGTGATTGCGTTAATGTGATGTATGGTGTTTGTTTAGCATGAAAATTGATTAATTGAATTATAGGCAATTAATATGTATTAATATAAGGCTTATAAGGTGAAATAAATAAATACTTAGTTGTTTGAAACCCCGTAAATCAAGTGTTAAGTATCACGTGAAGATTTTGCCTCGATTTGCATGCAAGTTGGTTTAGTGGTAGTGTAAAATGAGAACAAAGTTTGTGCAAGATCATGCCTCGAGTTTCGTATCAGTTGGCAATAGTTGAGGTTGAGATTAGGCCTAATTTGGTGCAAGATTAGTTAAATATGGCAAGAGAATTAGTCTGTGAGAGTTTGATATGTCATGCACAAAGTTATTATTTTTGGGGTTTTAGTGTGACCAAAACCATTATTATGAACATTTTATGAAGATGGACTATTTTGATGAGAGTTTGGCTCAATTTGGTGAAAAAGGAGATCTGAAACGAGCACCAGATGTTAAAGAATGTCAAAATAGGGATTTTGGAAATTAATAAATAAAAAGAAATTAAGTTGCTGACAAGCAGGTGAGGGATTATATACAAATAAATAAATATATATATATATATATATATATATATATATCAAAAAGTTTGTTTTGATTTCAATATAACGAACATTTCTTTGTTCCTTAAACCTCTCAACTTTGTCTCTCCCTCGGCAAACTCTCGACGTTCGATTTTTGCCTGATTTCTTTTCATAAAATTGTAGATCATTGCGAAACGGTCAGTTCGAGCAAAGTTTCTACGGTGGAAACGTGGTATTCAGCCCGCAATTCAAAAAATACTCAATTCAGGGCATTTTCTTCAATTCAATTTAGATTCTAGCAATTTCTCGATTTCTTTCACGGGGTTTTAATAGAAATTGGTAGAATTTGTTGTGAATTGACGTATTGGGTTGATTTGCATCAATTTGGGATAAATTCCACCGTCGTGGGTTAGGGTTTTAATAAGTTGAATTGATGCGACTAAGTTGATAACTATTTTGAAAATGTTTTTATATTTGATATTGATTTAAATTGGGATTTTGGATAAACTAGATTATTGGTTTTTTTTCCAAATTGACTCCATGGGCTGTGGAAATGTTTTTAATATGGTATTAAGCAATTTCCTGGTATTTGGTGTTAAGTTGTGATGATATAATTGCAAAAATGTTGATTTGAAGAAATTTTGTTGGTTTTAAATTAATAAAGTTTGCCTATTCAACGGGCTATATTGGAAAATTAATAACTTATCCACTTGTGATCCGATTTGAGTGTTTTTGGAGTTTACGGAAAGTAGGACATGAGTATGAAAACTTCCTTTTTGGTCATCATAATAAATATTGAGGTTTTCAAGGTTAAAAACTTAACTCTAGGTGGCTAGTTGATAGCACTTTGAAATTTTTATAAAGTATTATTTTTGTAAATAAGTCTCGAGCATTCCTTAGTCGCATTTTTTGTGTGGTCCCGGGATTCCAGATTCCAATGGGACCAGTTTAAGGGTTCTAACCAATGAATATTAGACTCAAATTGATGATAATCAATCTATTTTAGGTTCTTGGTCAACGAGGAAAGGTGTATAGATTCCTAGAGTTGTGTAAGTCGGTATAAAGTTAGGAAAGCTTTATACATGTAAGTAGGACTCAATGACATTTATCATTTGTGTTATATATCATAGTATATCTAGTTCATGTAGTTATGGACTGGAAATGAGAACACTGTAAAGTGATAAGAATAAGACATTAAAAATAAATAAGGAAAAAGTATACTTATGTCTCCGGGTATGGGTCGATGCGACTGGTGACTCGAGATGGAACCTTTCCTTGTGACTACAAGTGGTAGCTAGTTCATGCCTTCCCTGACTCCTCATACGGTCGTCGACCGATATATATACTTTTCATTGCCCTAAGAGTGAAAAGACTCAGTTATTCTTAAATACACTAACGAAATCACACATTCGGTCAGTGTGTGGATTTCAGTAATGGTATTCTTGGACAATTGAGAGAATGCTCTTGTATATCAAAATGTAGTTAAAGTCACTTGTGCAAGGGCTATGGAACTAGGGTTTTGCATCCGTTTATCTATTATTTATATTATTTATCATGCCCTGATAGATATTGTTGAATTCATATTGTTATTCATGTTCCTTGATTATTAGATAGAATCTTGATATTGTAATTAGGAGTCACTTACTGAGCAAGTTAGAGTGCACATCCTAATTAACATTTTAGGAATACTGATGTGTGCTTCGATACAGGAATGAAAAAGATTAGGAGTTTATAGTCTTCTCTATAGTGAATTGATTTCTCTATTTTCTTATATATTTAAATTGAAATACATTTGTATTAACACAAAGTTTGGAGTTTTTGTAAATAAAGGTTGATGCTAGTTTTGGACTTTGATTAGTATAGTTTAGTATATCATTTACCTTATCGAAAAAGTTTTAATTCCGCTGCGTTTTAAATTGTTTATTCAATACACGATATATTGTATTGTGATTATTTTGTATGAAAGATGGTAGTACTATTACTCTAATTGAGTCTAACTTATATACCGAGGGTTTAATTAGGGTTTCAGGCCGAACGTTCTCTTAATCAGGAGAAGGGACGTTATAGTTGGTATCAGAGCCTAGCTTATAGAGCGGGCTTCCCTATTCTTGAATTGTACTTTGATACAGTTTAGTGTTGGAATCTGAAACCATTACCTGTAAACTGAATAGAAGTTTAGGTTCACTGACTTGGAGATTGGTTCTCAAGTTATTGATAACCTCGATCTTAATCAATGGTTTTTATCGATGTTTGGAGGTAATGAAAGATAAAATCTTGAGTTATGTTACGTGTTGTGATGTATTGTACATATGCGATAGATATAATTGTAATGTTTTTCCTATACGTTATCTGGATGGTCTTATCTCCCATCTTTATCTTGGAATCCATTAAACAGATGGTGAGGGTTCTTTAGGAACCTAGACGTCAGGGATGTTCCAATACAGGAAGACAATATAAATATAATACGATGGTTTGTATCCATCGATATCTCAAGAATTTAGAAACTATTGAGAATCAGGTTTGTAAAAACCTAAATCTCAATGGTATATGAAAAAAAGAAAGACATACAAAATGTTACAAAGTGAAAAAGTAAACTATTCTTCCATATAATGGTCTCTAAAAGTCTTTATTCTCACTGATAATATTTGATTAATGATAATCAGTGAAGAACGATCGATTGGACCTAGACTTTGAGACAAATGTTAGGAGAATAGACATTAAGAAGTTAATGAAACATTGAGTGATTTCCAGTGAAGCTCAAAGGGGGCGATTCTGTTTAAGTAGAATATATACTAGTAGTGAAACTAGTTGAATGAGATTAAATGTCTTTCAATGATGAAATTAATAGGAAATGATGATAAAAACCTAGTTGACATCAGATAACCACTAGTGTATGCATACTTCATGAGTTATTATTAAGTGTAAAATTCCAGATATGGTGCTAGTCCATATTGGAATAATGAGAAGAAGCCTGACAATATAGTTGTGGTGTAACCGCGCATACTGAAGGTAAAGTTAAAATAAGAAAAAAAATTATTAGTGTTGTTGTGGTTTAACCGCACTCACTAATAAAATGATAAAAGAAAAAGGTGACGTTGTGGTGGATCTGCAAGCAGAAAAAAACAAATAAACTTCAATATATGCAAATGGAGAATCGAATGACTTTATTAAAACTCAGATGATAATTTACTTTACGATGTTTCCTGCTACTTGAGTTGATAATAGTCAAGTTAAAAGCATAGGCTATATATAGGAAAGTCATTCAATTAATGAAACTGATACTAGTTGTCATTCATAGTAGCTATAATAGATACAAGGACCACTAAATAATGTATACTTCATAAGTGGTTTATGCAGCGTAAGATTACCAGATTGATGTGGTGATGAATGCTAGGATATTAAAAGAAGAATTTAATTGCATAATTACATTAAAGGTTAAGATTCATAATGAGATATCAGAGTTGAAAGATTATGGAGAATCTGTGGTGTTAGTCAACTCTGTCTTATCTGTTGGACTTCTATCACTTTTATGGTAATTTCATATGAACGCTTAAAGTTGAAAACTTGTATAGTTAAGTTAGAATATGGCAGTGAGCTAGTGAGATGTCCTACCCTGATCATTTAGACAAGTATAGTCTAAATTATGGAGAATGAGTTGTCAATGAAATTGAGGATTTGAGAATCGAAGGAAGACCACATGATACTGGGAATGAAAAGATTGTATAAATTTATAAATTTCTAGGAATAGTGATTCGTGGAAATAAAGCTATCACTTCAGCTTCAAGTGTTTGAGTTTGTTTAAGAATAATGGTAAGTTGTGATAAGAATTCAAGCTTGATAAATGAAAATTATGATTTCAAAAGTTTCAGAAAATTTGATTATCACATTCTCTTAGAGTTCTGCCACAATTTGATATTTAAATTCATCAATTACTTGATTTCTAAGGTTAAACCAATGATCAATTCCATTTTACTTGGTGTACTATGGAAATTGTATGAGTTTAACTCAACTCAAGTGATGAATCAAATTAAACTAAATCAAGAATGAATATTCATTGCCTAGAATCGATAACTTATTTGGTTAATTACATGAAACGACTTATTCTCAAGAGTTGGTTGAGATCTGGTTAATGAAGTCAAGCAATGGTTTGATTATGTAAGAAATCATGGTGAGAACCATGAAAACTCACTAGAGCTAATGCTATGTTCATAAATGGAAGAGTAGAGTTATTGAGTTATGTTGGAATGAGATCGTCATTGTATTATCGATGATAATATAAAAAGGTTGAAGACTTGGCAAAAGCAAAAGCAATATTGCAAAATTATGAGCCCTCAAGATAAATTGGTTTACACGAAAGATTGCAAATGCAAATACAAAGCTTCAAATATAAATCACTCGGATATATGTTGAGTACTAATTGCGAGTCAATGGATTAGAAAAGGTTAAGAACATTAAGGAATTTTCTTATTTTCAACACAGAAGTGGGAAAATAGTGTTATTGCAAATTAATTGAATGATACAAACAAGGTATGCAAAGATTTATGGTATTATTGTGTTATATATTCAATTAACTCAAGAGTGAAATTGAGATAAATTATAAATGACACAAAGATGCCTTGAAAGGAAAATTGAAATGTAGTTTCACTACAGTAATTGCTTGGTTATACCTGGAATATGAAAAAGTATAAGGTTTAGCTTAATACTTTACTTCAGGTAGCTGTGTGTTGACACAATGAAGCAAGAGATCGTAGTATATATTGTTATATAGTTCAAGGAAGTTTGAGAAGAACTAATGTGAAAAAATTGTTTTGGTAGTTGTACAAAGAAATTTAAGGTATAACTTGTAAAATAAAAGCTTAAAATGTGTTTCAAACAATGAAAGGAATGAATTGCAAGGATAAGTCCTAGAGCTGAGACTTAGGGTTATAAAATATAGGTGTAGATCCTAACTTATTTGTGAATCCATTCAATTGAATAGGTTATGCAAGTTCATTCATTAATCTAGGGTTTAAAATACATATATACTCATGTGAAAGAGTTTTGGAGAGTCTTTTAGCTATCCCTAAGATTATAGATTCCTAGAGGAAACACTAGAAGATAAATGAGAAGTATGAAAATCAAAGAGCTTGTGCAACATGATTGGAGATCTTCAAGCTATGAAAGTTTGAAGAGCATATTTGTTAGTGTGAAAGAAATTAGAGATGAAGTGAGTAATCGAAATCCATGAATATAATGAATTCACTATGAGAAGTCACCCACACAAATTGATTGATGTCATCAATACGTTGAATAGAGAAAAGAACACGAATTGTAATTATAATAGGAACATTTCAGCAATATCTTTTGAGAGAGATGTATAATAATGATGATAGAATAAAGTCCTACACAAGCACATCGTCAACTGAATTGTTGGAATTAGTAATTACATATCTATTCTTTGAAACTCAGATTGGAGCTGAGCTAATTGTTTGATTAACTGGGAAATAAGGTAATTAATAAGTCTAATAGGAACCACTTGATATCCCAAAATCTGGCTATCAAGGATTAGTATTCTGATTTGACAGCTTAAAGAAATTATGTTGGACGCATTAGATTTTGAAATGAAATTCTAGTTCAGGAATAGTTTTAGGCAAGAATTACATTGATGACCTCATGGATCTCTTTATATTGGTTATACAGGCAATGACATATCGTATTGAGATATGCGAGAAAATTATGGATTGTTTAAAGTGACGATATATGTTATTAAATTCATAAAGAGATATGAGAGTTGTTCAGTAGATTGAAACAGGATAATAAAAACCTGAAGGCTTAAATAAATTCTTTTCTATATCTAATGGTAGAAGGATAACATAACTGGGGGTTATGTAATGAAATTAACTAAATGTTGGTGTCAGCACAATGATGTATGAGTTGTAGTTGATAGATTGACCGAAGTCTTCAAATTCTTGTTAGTAAGGTTATGTTATTCTTTTGACGGATTGAGCAAGATGTATGTATATAAATATGTGAAAAGATATGGTGTTTCAGTGTTTGATTCCCCAGACTGAGATCTAAGACTTGCTTTTAGTGGTGGAAGAAGTTATAGATATATTTGAAAATCATTCTCAATCTCAGTACAGTATATTTTTCTTTGAAACTAAACTGTTAATCCTGGTTCTAAAGAATAAATATTTTGAACTTGTGTCCCATAATGTTTAACCGCTAAAAGAAAATAGATTCCTTTGTTTGAGCCTTTTGATAATAAAGGTAATCAGGTGGATTTCATCGTCAAATGATAAAGATGAATATACTTTTATAAAAAATGAGATAGTTAAGAGCTACACAAAGAGGGTATGGTAGATTATGTGATTTATGACTACAACTGGGCAAAAATAAAAATATTAAGGAGATAAGTAACATAGATTGTTGGAGAATTCAAAAGAAAATTATAGTTCTGCTTTTGAAAGTCTCGTCTATGAAAGGACTTTGTAGATTCCGATTATAGTAAAATAGTTGTGCCATGAAAAGGAAGTGATAATCGGGGTAGGAGTTATAAATGGAAAAGCAAATTCTATTTTCTCTTTGAAACTATTGGTAACTTGTACGTTTCCTTTAATTTTGAGGACAAAATTGTCTTCAATTGGGGAAATTGTAACGACCCGTTACCTTAAGCAGGTGATTAGTGTTAATCTGAATTCTAATTAACTCAAGTTAGGCTCGAGGTTCAGCCTTGCTTGTCTTGATAATGTGTGAGATGTAATGTATGGCATTTGTTTGGCGAAAAAATTGATTGATTGAATTATAAGCTATTAATATGTATTAATATAAGACCTATAAATAAATAATTAGTTGCTCGAAACCTCGTAAATCAAATCTTAAGTATCACTTGAAGATTTTGCCTCTACTTACGTGCAAGTTGGGTTCAGTAGCAGTGTAAAATGAGAATAAAGTTTGTGCAAGACCTTGCCTCGAGTTTCATGTCAATTGGCATTAGTCGAGGTTAAGATTGGGCTTCATTTGGTGCAAGATTGGTTAAATATGGCAAGAGAATTGGTCTGTGAAAGTTTGATATGTCATGAATAAAGTTATTATTTTTTGGGTTTTGGTGTGACCAAAACCATTATTATGGACGTTTTATGAAGATTGACTATTTTGTTGAGACTTTGGCTCAATTTGGTGAAAAAAAGGATCCGAGACAAGCATCTCGGTCTCTCGCTTCGCAATCTCCCAACATCCGACTTTTGCCCAGTTTCTTTTCACAAACTGTAGATCATTGCGAGACGATCAGTTCAAGCTAAGTTTTTATGGTGGAAACGAGGTATTCGACCCGCAATTTGGTAAATACTCAATTTAGGGAATTTTCTTCAATTCAATTTGAATTCTCACGATTTCTCGATTTCTTTCGCGGGGTTGTAATAGAAATTGGTAGAATTTGTTGAATTGATGTATTAGGTTGATTTGCACCAATTTAAGATAAATTACACCGTCAAGGGTTAGGATTTTTGTAAGTTGAATTGATGCGACTAAGTTGATAACTATTTCGAAGATGTTTTTATACTTGATATTGATTTACATTGAGATTTTGGACAAATATGATTATTGGTTTTATCCACATTGACTCCACGGGCTGTGAAAATATTTTTAATGTAGTATTGAGCGATTTTCTGGTATTCGGTGTCGAGTTGTGATGATCTAATTGCAAAAATATTGATATGAAGAAGTTTTGTTAGTTCTAAATTAATAAAGTTTGCCTATGCAACAGGCTGTATTAGAAAATTAATAACTCTCCACTTGTGATCCGATTTGAGTGTTCTTGGAGTTTATGGAAAGTACGACATGAGTACTACAACTTCATTTTTGGTCATCATGATAAATTATTGAGGTTTTCAAGGTTAAAAACTTAACCTTAGGTGGCTAGTTGATAGCACTTTGAATTGTTATAAAGTATTATTTTTGTAAATAGCTCTCAAGCGTTATTTAGTCGTTGTTTTTGTGTGGTCCCTGGATTATGGATTTTAATGAGTAGACTTATGTCTTCAAGCGTGGGTCGATATGACAGGTGACTCAGAATGAAACCTTTCCCAGTGACGACAGGTGGTAGCTAGGCCATGCCTTCCCTTTCTCCTCATACGGCTGTCGATCGATATATATACCACTTATTGTCTTAAGTATGCGAAGACTCAGTTATTCTTGAATACACTGACAATATCACACATTCGGCCAGTGTGTGGATTTCGGTAGTGGTATTCTTGAACAACTGAGAGAAGACTCTTGTATATCAAAATGTAATTAAAGTCACTTGTGCAAGGGCTATGGAACTATGGTTTTGCATCTGTTTATCTATTGTTTATATTATTTATCATGCCCCGATAGATATTGTTGGATTCATATTATTATTCATATTCCTTGATTATTAGATAGACTTTTGATATTGTAATTGTGAGTCACTTATTTTGCAAGTTGGAGTGCTCATCCCAATTAACATTTTATGAATATCGATGTGCACTTCGAGACATGAATGGAGAAGATTAGGAGTTTATAATCTTCTCTACGGTGAATTGATTTCACTGTTGTTTTATATATTTAAATTGAAATGTATTTGTATTAACACATGGTTTGGGGTTGTTTCGTAAACCAAGGTTGATACCAGTTTTGAACTTTGATTAGTATTGTTTATTATATCGTTTACCTTATCGAAAAAGTTTTAATTCCGCTGCGTTTTAAATTTTTTATTCGATACACGATATAATGTATTGTGATTATTAGGTATGAAGGATGGCAGTACTTACTCTAATTGAGTCTGACTGGTGTACTGAGGCTTAATTAGGGTTCAGACCGGGCATTCTCTTAATCGGGATAGGGGATGTTACACTGCTATTGTATATAATGATACCAGAGTCTCCATCTGTCAACTTGTCGCAAGTTGACCTCCTATGCCCTCAGCTCTCAGTGTACTACTATTGTATGTGAACATCGAACGCCCTGATATCTCAAATACCACTGTCTTCCTGAAATAGTCAATATGAGCGTGATATGATGTTAGTTAATCCATCCCTAACAATGTGTCGAAATATTAAAACTCGAGCACTCTAAAATCTGCAAGTAACTCTACCCCCGCCTATCTCTACTGGACATCCTTCAATAAGACAATATGGGTAAACTATATCCTCAGTTGCCATACTCAAAATCAAATGTACACTAACTCTAATCAATGTCAACCCTAGGATGCCTATCATGCGAGAAGAAATGAAAGATATTGTAAAACTCGAATCAAATATCACATAAAAGTCTCTATCACAAATTGAAATCGTACCATGAATAAGTCCTCATATAGCGTCTGCATCTAGTTGTGCAACCATATGTATGCCATCTCGACTTTGATGTGGGTATAATGTTGTCGGATATGGACAATCTATCAATATGTGCCTATCCTGACCACATCTATAGCAAATAATCGGCTTGCATTAACCCTGTGTCTAGTCCTGGGCCTGTGCATGTCTCTGTCTCTATCGGGAACCACCGCAACCTCTTCATTTACCTCTGCCTTGACCTCTATCACCCTACTAATGCTGACATGGCGCTAGTGGTGCTGGAAGTGCTGGTAAAGTAGTAAGAGCTGGCAAAACTTGTCTAACTGGAGGTGGCAAGGGAGGTTTACCAACTATGATATGTAGTGGAGTAGGGTATGATGCAAAAGGTATAACTAATGTAGTTATCCCTGATCCCTGAGAACCACTCTCATATCTCTTCTGTCCCTTGCCCATTTGTCTCTTCCTCTCAAACTCCATCAGATGACAATGCCGGTCCCAACGGTGTCCCATCGACATCTCTACTCAAATAATGTCTCGTGAGAAAGTGCACGCTCATATATCTCACCCAAAGTCCTAGCACCTGAACTGACCACACACAACCCTATATCTGGCCTCAATCCATCTCTAAAACGATACACATCCTCAGAGTCATATCTCACTCGATCCCTAGCAAATTGTCTTAGATAGCCTTATCCATCTATATAGCTCATCACCGACTTATCAGTTCCCTGTTTCAGGTTCATGAATTCCTTCCTCAACCTCTTCATTACCGTACATAGGGAAGTATGATTAATAAAATGTTTTCTTGAATGCATCCCAAGACTTAAAATCTATATCGGAAGCTATCGTCGCACGCTACCAAATATCAACATCTCTATAGTGTATACGACGAAATCTCAGCATGAAGTCTATCCTAAATCCTCAAATCCTATGAAGCTTCTCCTGAGACAATATCCACTTCTCAATCTTCTCAAAGTCTCACTGTCCATCAAAATAAATTGGCTTCAGTCTGATCAAATCCTTCACCAACTGAACCTCGGCTAATGAAGTAGAAGATGTAGGAGTGGGAGATGACACTATATCAGCTGTTTTTGCGGTTGATACTGTTACAATTGGAATAGTGTACCACCTGAGCTACTAGTGTTGTAATAGGAAGCTCCGGTGTTGATAATATGGGAGTAGTAGTAGTAGTGGTGGGGATCGGTGTTTGTGCTTGTAGTGCGAAACGAGTTGTCATCATAACGATGAAATCAGCTAACTGATGTCCCTGAGCTAATACCTAGTCAGATAGCCTCTAAAAATCATCTGCAAAGGTAAGAGGCTGACTACCACTAGCACCTACATCCCCGCTATCACGTGAATCATACATCGGTGTCTGCAAGTTGATAGCGAACGCGAATCAGCTACTTTATAAATATCGGATATATATAGAAACTAACATGTATATATTTATAGAAACTAACATGTATATATAAGAAATCCTCATCTCACTTTCAATCGCTTCCCAACTAATGGTTTATGAACAAGGATCATCTTATTTCCACAACTAAAATTTATGTTTTATTCAAATTTATTTGTCGAGCCTTTTCAAACTTTTCTTCAAACTAGCTAACTTTAAAATAAGCAACCTATCGTTATCTTGTCAATCAATTTTTCATAGTTAGTTAAAAATTTTATAACTTAGCCTAATTCAGTAGAATTCTTAACAAATTAGCGGAAGCTATTTACATAAATCCTAAATATGTGGAAAGCTAGGAAATAAATATCATAAGCATATATATAACAGAACAACGACAATTATATATCAACATGTCTTTGGTCGATAAAATTATATCTCAACCCATATATACAACCCCAAAAGTATATAAAAGACATATAAATCATACAACAAAACCAAAAACCTACAATATTAGATGTAGCAGCACTTCAGTAGCTCAGAGGTAGTCGTGATCTTCTCTTTGTCCAGACTGGTACTCGATGATTCTGCACCACCATCATAAAAAGGAAAATGAGTACATGAAAGTAAAAAGTAACACTAAGAGACATTTATCCACATTTCCAAATGTACAACAAGTATCTGAAGCATAACAATAGCAACTATGCTGAAAAAGAATCATGTTATAAGATACTTTAGTTAAACAATATGAAACTGACACTAAGCTAAGTAATAATGATTTAAGGCCTGTCAGCTGTGAGTCACATCACGTCGGCCTTATTTCACTATTTAGGGTGTAATCTAACTTATAGATGCCTTTACATCATTACAAATGCCCATTACACATGTATAAATACTCACAAATGCCCCTCAAATGTGTAGTATACTTGTCAACAACGTAGCACAAGCTAATGGTGAGATCCCGACAATCCCAGAAATCTAGTGACCCCCTGTGTCACGCTCATCTCTATCATATCTTGGTCCTAGATACAAGAACTACTTTCATAACCTAAGAAATGACACGATTTAGGAATCCAATAATGTAATTGCTTAACTAATGCTCAAATAAAATGGATTTTCAATACTACGATTCACCTACCAAATAGCACGTTATTTCCTTTGACTAAATTCCTTAATAACTAAGAAAGACATAGCATATGATTTGGAATCAATAAAACCACTTAAACAACAAGCAATGTCATGATAACAAACTCATAAAATGATATATAAAAACCAAGTCATATGATCGAGAATACAATGGATACGTCAGTCCAAATGAATGTAAATGAATAGCATAATAGGAACGAAATGTTAATAAATATCTCAATCAGTTTACTTACAATCCACGCAAAGTTCTTAGGCTAATTTGGCCTCTCGACACCCCGTATCTTGCTACAAACCTCTTGAGACTCTTCCCTAGATTCCCAAGGCTAATTAAGGTGTTTTAGGACTTATACAAACTATTAAAGTTTGGTAAAATCAATTAGGAAAACCCCCAAACTCATAGCTTTTGCTAAACAAATCTACCAAGAACACCTACAACTTCAAAATGCTATAACTTTGTCAATTCAAATGAAGATTTAGATTTTCTTGATAGCAATTTTTTTGGTTTTTCGTGAGGAATCCAAATCTATAACCAATTTTGAAAATTATCTCATTTAGCCTCTGAAATTATGCAAAAATCAGAACTGGAAAAAAACTCAAATTTTTTTAACAGACTCTTACAAAATGATAGTGTACACTAGCTTTCCTAGTTGAAGAACATCACCAACTTGATCGATCCCTCTCAAATTCACCAAAGTCTCCTCATAAATTTTTGATTTCCTTCTCCTTATCTTCTTCCTCCCCTTTAGATCAAAGGAAATGTTTCCATGTTATCCCATTCAATTTTATATATATTAAAGTTAGATTTTTAGCCCTTGATCTTATGTACATCATCTATCTCTAGATCAATCTAATGGCCTTAATCGTAACATCACAATCCATTAACTCTCTACTAACTATTCATTGATAATACATAAAGTAACACAATTGGTCTTGTGATGTGCTCACACATATCTCGAGGAACATCAATGACTAATGTTTTATTTTTCTAACTTAAGCTTCATTAATATAAATCAAAATATAGCCGCATCAAATTAGCTATCCAAGTCATATTAACTTAAATTAAACTTACTTTATCACTGTCTTCCTCGGTCTCACGCCGACATGCATCTCGAAGCGTGTACCCGCTCACGTTTCGACATCTATACACAAGTAGCAGTGACTTAGTAGTCTACACATATACAATATACTAGGCATACATTACACCAAATCTAACATATACCTCGGCCACATGATTCGGTCAGTGCATATATCTCGATGCGGGTCCCACGTCACGAGTCAATGATCCTGATTAAAAAAATTAAACTAGGATTAGGAATTTGGGTCATGACTGAAAAAAAATTGTATGTACATGTTCCAGCATTAAAGGTACACAACGAAATGATGTCCATGTGCAACAAAATGCACAATAACCAACAAAATGCTTAAGGCGTAAATGATTTATTGGTTCAAAGGATACAAACCCTTGAAAAAGTGGGTAAGAGTATAAATAAATAAAATACTCCTGATATAAGAATTCTTTGGTAAGGATTCAAAGTATCCTTTGGAAATGATGATCTAATACCATAAATAGTGGATGAATGTCAAAGAAGACATAATTATGAAAAGTGGTTATCCAAATAAAGCTAAAGTCATTAAAGAAGTTATTGGGCAATAGTCCAAAAGATTTATGGTGTCATAAAGCATGTTAGATTTAAATGATTTGGTCATATGAACGTATCAAAGCCTCAATGATTATTTACTTAGAAAATGATATGTAAGTGATTTAAATTATTCATATGTCTTCATTAAAATATCATATGTTGATGATTTGAGTATTGTAGAAAACCACGACGACATCATAATAACATCTGAATATTTTAAAAATGAATTCGAGATGAAAAATTTTGAAAAAATAAATGTTGTCTCGATTTGCAAATCGAGCATTTTACAAGTGAAATATTTGTTCATTAATCAAATTACTACGAGAAAATCTTGATAAGATTTAATACAGACAAGTCACATCCATTTACCTCCCAAATGGTTGTGAGATCACTTAAAGTAGATTAAGACTCACTTCGATTTTGTGAAAGTGAAGAAGGGCTACTTGGTGCAAATGTACCGTGTTTAAGTGCAATTAGCGCACTGACATATCTTGTAACTTGTAAAAGACCAGATGTTGCATTGTTAATTTGCTTACTTGCGAGATACAACTTTTCACTTACTTAAAGACATTGAAATAGTCTTAACACAGTTTTCATCATTTTCGAGTTAATTACAAATGACATGAATTATTTTGCTCGAAAAAAGAGTAAATAAGAGTTTGCAAAGATTTGTTGCAAAATAATATAAGATGTTTAACTCATGTCAACATGAGGTAGAGATTCAAAAGGAGTTAGTAATTAGTGCTTTGCACTTTTTTCCCTTAACTATAGTTTTATCCCATTGAATTTTCCTAGTAAGATTTTTAATGAGGCAATCCTAACAATATTATACTCCTTATCGAAATTGATTCGTGTATTGTACTTTTTTCCCTTAGCTATGATTTTATATATCCCACTAGGTTTTTCTAACAAGGTTTTTAATAAGGTAAGCCTAACAATACCTTACTCATGTCAAGATTGATGAGAACAGTGCACTCTTTTTCCTTACTAGATTTTTCCCACATGATTTTTGTAGTAGAGGTTTTAACGAGGAACATTCTCTCAAAGTGTAAAAATATGTTGTACTCTTTTCCCTAGCTATGCTTTTTCCCACAGGGTTTTCCTTGCAAGGTTTTCAATGAGGCAATCAACAAATATTATACTACAAATCATGATTGACGAAAATAGCGTACTTTTTTTTCCTATACAAGGTTTTTCCACATGTTTTTCTAGTAGAGGTTTTAACGAGGCATATTATCTCACCAAGGGTCATCCAAATGGGAGTGTTGTAAATAATGTGGATGACTATTTACATTGGACATGTAACATTAAATATTTATATACTTGCACTCCATTATGTAACATGTTCCACTATGTGTACTTTTTTGTTTAGCTTGTATGTTGGGGCATGTGCTTAGGTTAATCTTATGAACATTGTTATTTGGGTTAATAAAATAGAGGGTTTCATTTGTTGTTCGTTATTATACATTGTTTGCGTGTTTACATTATAATAGGATCCATGGATGTTTACTAAAACATCCTAAATGTCCCTAGTTGGTAATTATATTAGGAACTATAATGAATTAAGACTAATGTGAGTCTTGATTGATGGTCATGTGATGATCATGCGTATAAGGATACGAATCAAGATTATGAGTACATGTTAGGGAACAAGGTACTGGCGATGAAGGGATGCAGATGAGTTGCTCTTCTCTATCGTGGATGATAAAGAACAAAGCTTGGTCTATGTGGATCTATGGAGGAGGATGTTGTATGCTAATGATTTACTTGAAGAACTCTGATTACCTGGTTCTTTTTTTCCCTTGTTATTGGATCTTCTTAGTACTTTGTATCTAAAGTGGCTTGATTAAATTATTGGGATTTAAGAGCAAGGTTTGAAACTTCGACTTCGCCTATGACTTCGCTCACTTCAAATTCAGAATTAATTCGAGGAAGTTAACTTCGACGATGGAAGTTTGAAAAAAATTTGCCGGTGTAAGGAAGTTTATGAAATTTCACTTTAAATGCTAGAAAATTTAAGTTTCTTTATAGAGATGCTAGAACTATGTTTTATTCGAATTTGTTCAAAGTTTAAGCATATTTCTAGCATAGTCGAAGTTTCAATCAAAGTTTCAGTCAAAGTTTGCTCAACTTCTATGAAACAGAACAATTTTACTTCATATTTTATTAACTTCCATCGATGTTTTCGAAGTTCGATTGAAGTTAGCAGAAGTTGAGTCGTTGTTTTGCAATTTTTCTACTGCCTATGAAGCTTCGTTCACCTCAAAATCGACAAACTTTGTCCAAACTTCGCCAAAGTTTGTCAATTTTTTAAACCTTGTTTAAGAGCTCTTTCTACGATCTATGTTTTTGCTAAATGGTGAATGGCTAATTTTATTATAGCCAACAAATCTTTAGATTCAATATCAATGGTATTCACCCTATGTATGATTTTGAAATCTGATGTTGTCTATTATGATCTATATAACACTTTTAATTCAATCATAAATCATAAAATATAAACATACCTCCTTCCATTGCCAATAAGTTTAAGAATGTTTTTCCCCTCTCTGCCTTCTTCCGTAATACCGTTATCCTTGATGGTGAGATCTCAATGCGGTTTTAAACAAATCATATCCCAATAATTGTTTTACAATTATTGGGGTCCGTTTAATTTGAAGAGAGAGGGGAGGGAATTAAAACCCCCGTACTCAAAACATTTATGCCCAAACTACCATCAAGTTGTGGGCCCAAAACATGGCGTACGTAACAATATAATTGCAAAAATATAATTGATGATTCAAAATAAAATATAATTGCGCACTTTTATTGAATCTATCAAATCACTTTTTCACTGAATTAAAATGATTAGATCATGGCGATCACAAGTCATTTAATCGACGCGATTCCTTCCATGTATCACAATCAACTCAACCAGTATAACTTTAATAAGGATAATTCAACCCTCTAACCATAATGTTAACTCATTGAAATATAATGAAGGTAACAATTACATAAGCAAAGACAAAGCTTTAATTGAATTCACAAGTGTCATGACAATAATATGAGCAATTCAATTATAAATGTATGTATACATACCACAATATTATGTTAACAAGGACTTGTCTATAATGCCCATACGTTCAACATGGCCAATAAACGTTTTGGGCGGTAATCCTTTAGTTAACAGATCCGCTATCATCAAATCAGTACCAATATGCTCAATTGACACTCTTTGTTTTTGCACTTCTTCTTTGACAGACAAGTACTTCAAATCCATGTGTTTTTCACCTTTTGAATACTCGTCATTCTTCGAAAAGAAAACTGTTGCGGAATTATCACAATATAGCCTTATAGGTCTAGCTATTATCAATAATAGCAAGTCCTGACATAAAATTCCGCAACCATAATGCATGAATAGTGGCCTCAAAGCATGCCATGAATTCAGCCTCCATAGTGGAAGTAGCAATTACAGTCTGTTTCGCACTCTTCCATGAAACTGTTCCTCCAGCCAATAGGAACAAGTAACCGAATGTAGATTTCCTCGAGTCCACACATTCGGCATAGTCTGAATCAGAATATACAATCACTTTGAGATGACTCGACCGTTTGTAGATCAACATGTAATCTTTGGTGCCTTGTAAGTACCTAAGTACTTTCTTTGCGGCTTTCCAATGATCCATTCCAGGATTACTTTGATATCATCCCAACATTCCAACAGCAAAAGTGATATCTGGTCGAGTACAAGTCTGGGCATACATTAAGCTTCCAACTAATGACGCATAAGGAATACATTGCATTTGCTGACGTTCCAAATCATTATGAGGACATTGCATTAAACTGAACTTGTCCCCTTTCTGAATTGGAACTATTCCTGCAGAGCACTTGTCCATTTGAAATCTCTCTAATACTTTATTGATATATCCTTTCTGAGATAAACCTAACAATCCTTGCGATCTATCACGGAATATCTCTATTCTTATCACATATGATGTCTCACCCATATCTTTCATTTCAAAGTTTATAGAGAGAAATCTCTTTACATCATGTAACATAGCAACATCATTCGCAGCGAGAAGAATATCATCAACATATAGGACCAATATGATAAACTAGCTCCCACTGATCTTCATGTATATACACCGATCAACAGTGTTTTCTACAAAACCATATGACGTAATGGTATTATTGAACTTAATATACCATTGTCGGAAGCTTGTTTCAATCCATATATTGACTTCTTCAATTTACACACCAAGTTTTCTTTTCTGTGGTCAAGAAACCTTCGGGTTGGTCCATGTAAACTTCCTCTTCTAAGTCTCCATTCGAAAGGCGATTTTCACATCCATTTGGTGAAGCTCAAGATTATAATGAGCTACTAAAGCCATTATAATTCTTAAAGAGTCCTTCTTTGAAACTCGGAGAGAATGTCTCTTTATAGTCAATGCCATCCTTTTGATTGTAACCTTTGGCGACAAGTCGGCTTTATGTCTTTCAATATTGCCATGCGAGTCTCGTTTTGTTTTGAAGACCCATTTGCAACTAACTTGCTTTGCACCTTCAGCAACTCGACTAATTCCACGACTTTGTTGTCATCCATTGATTTCAACTCGTCTGTCATGGCATTAAACCATTTTTAGAATCATCACATTTCATGGCTTGTTTGAACGAGATCTGGATCTTTGTCAATGCTCAAATCACATTCATGTTCAAATGAATAAACCACGTAGTCATTTGAAAGCTGTTGGTCTTCTTGTCCTTACAGACCTTCGTAATGCTATTTCTTGTGGTTCTACTTGATCATGTACAACTTGTGCATCATTAGCTGGTTCATTAACAATAAGTTCATTTTCCTCATTTGGAACAATGATTTGTTGTCCAGATTTATTGCGTAACCGTGATACAACAAGAGGAACAACAATTTGAGAAGAAATGCTAGATGTAGGAGTTTTCAATTGAATTTCATGATTATCCACATTTCGTGATTCTTCACTCCCGCTGTTTTGGTCATTCTCAATGAACCGAGCATTACCATACTCAACTATTCTCGTACTATGGTTAGGACAATAAAATATGTAACCTTTAGACTTTTCAGGGTAACCAATGAAGTAACCACTAATAGGCCTTGCATCAAGTTTTTTTCATGTGGATTATATATCCGTACTTCTGCTTGACATCCCCAAACATGAAGATGTCTCAAACTAGGTTTCCTACCAGTCCAAAGTTCATAAGGAGTCTTAGGAACTGATTTACTAGGAACCCTATTCAGCAGATATGCAGCAGTTTTTCATGCATACATCCACAATGATGAAGGTGTAGTATTACAACTTAACATACTCCTAACCATATCCATAAGAGTACGGTTCCGCCTTTCAGCTACACCATTTTGTTGAGGTGCACCAGGCATTGTGTATTGTGCACAAATACCTCGACTTTTAAGGAAATTTGCAAATGGACCTGGACATTGTCCACTTTCATCATACTTTCCAAAGTATTCGCCACCTCTATCAGATCTTACCACTTTTACCTTTCTATCAAGTTGCCTTTCTACCTCATTAATGAACGATTCTAAAATGTCCATTGACTTAGACTTTTCATGCAACAAGTATAGATAACAATATCGTGAGTAATCATCAATAAAGGTGATAAAATACTTTTGACCACTCCAAGATGGAACATCAAAAGGACCACAAATATCGTTGTGTATCAATTCAAGAGGCTCACTCCTTCTTGTGGTTGGATGTTTTGATATATGTTTGGTTTGCTTTCCCTTAATGCAATCCACACATATATCCCAGTCAACAAAATCCGGTTGAGGTAAGATATTACTTTTCACTAACCTCTTCACTCTTTCTTTGGATATGTGACCTAATCTTTGATGCCAAAAAAAAAACAGAGCACTCATCATGTGCACTACGTTTATTTCCAATAACATGCTCAACATTAAACAAGGATTCAACAAACATACTATCAAGATTGAAACGATATAAGTTGTCAATTAAAATACCAGAACCATAATAGTATTTTTGTTTAAATAAACTAAAACAACTGTTTCCAATCTTTAAATTAAAGCCTACACAATCCAATCTTGATTCGAAACAAGGTTCCTTGAACATTCAGGAACATAAAGACATTTTTCTAAATCCAAAAAGTATCCGGTATCCAGGATCAATCTGTAAGTCCCGATCCCTTCTGTGCGTGCCTTCATTCTGTTTCCCATAAATAAGAACTTTGCAGTTTCGCTTATGGGATGGATTGAAAGGAATCCCTGCATAATATGTGAAACATGAGTAGTTGCACAAGTATCAAGCCACCAGGTATTATTAGGCACTTCAATTAAGTTTGATTCAAAACATACAGAAATGTAATGTATACCTTTCTTCTCAAACTATGCCTTTCGTTTCGGACAGTCTTTCTTGAAGTGTCCATTCTTCCTACAGAAGTGACACCTTAGCTCGTTATGGATTCGACCCTTATGGACTTTCATTATGGCTTTGTCCTTCTTTCTGTCCTTCCTTCCTGGGATTGCTTTGCTGCTGCTAGCTCCATCATGCATAGTGAGATGAACTGAGTGACCCTTCAGTTTCCTTAATCTCCCTTCCTCCTGTACGAGCATGGCCTTGATTTCTTGCAAGTTCCATTTTTCTTTTATGGTGTTGTAATTCACCTGGAACTGACCAAACTCAGGAGGAAGGGAATTAATAATGAAGTGAACCAAAAATGATTCACTCACGTCCATACCCATTGCTTTGAGCTTCGCTGCCAAGTTAGACATACTAGTCACAAGATCATGGATGGGCTGTGACCACTCAAATTTCTTAGTGGTCAACTCACTCATAAAGCTTCTCACAATGGACTTATCAGCAATGTCCGATTGTGAGTACTCTTTTAGTTGGATCATGAACTCCTTTGCGTCGCTTGTCTTGGGCATAGATGGTTTGACATTTTCTGCAATCGTCATTCGCATCAAATTCAAACTTAGCCTATTAGACCGCTCCCAAGCCTCATATAAAGACTTTTCCTCTTCGGAGCTGGCCTCAGTAATGGCCGCAGGCTTTTCGTCTACAATGATTGCCAGGTCAAGGTCCATTACACCCAGTTGGAATTGGATCTCTTCAGACCAATCATTGTAGTTAAGCCCATTGAACTTAACCATCATATTACCCAAGGCAAACATATTAGAGGACGCCGCAAATACAACAAAAGTATTTTACATTAATGCTTTGAGTAAAATTTAATAGATTCAGACATACAATACTTTTATTATGTATTTAAGTTCACCTTTGGGTGATACTTTAATACATAATTCATGCTATATCAAATTCTGAATAAGCATACTTTCATAGACAATCAATTGTACTTAGGTAAATAAGTAAGATATCTTTGGATAAAACATACCTATTTTTAATTAAGTATGAAGATAAATCTCTTTAAGTTTCATTAATTATAAGCAATGGTCCACCTTTGGGTGACCTCCTAACGCTATAATTAATTGGTCTTAATTAAATATTTAACATCTATTCAAGCTAGGCCACTTTGGTGACTAACAAACTTTTCATTAAATAAATATTTAATTAAGCATACTTTAATTCTAATTAAATATATATATATATATACTGCATGTAATTAATTAAGACAATATTTAAACATGCAACTATTAAGACATATTGGAAAAGAAATACAAAATTATTGGTATGTATTCATGGTAGTTGATCAATTAATCAATACATTATTTTTATGTCTTCAAATCCATAAATATTACATTTTCATGATAATATGCAAATCACCTCCAAAAGTCAAATGTGATAGATCAGCCACTTTTAGGAAAGATTAAGCCACTTTAATAGTCACGTTAATCAGCTACTTATAGGAATAAACAAACGTGACAAATCAGCCACGTTAATCAACACTAACAAATAGGAAAAATTAAGCCATGCACCTACTTTGTAGGAAATAATTTGTACCAAAACAAACAAATAGCACACAACGCATGTATATCAATAAAACCCAAATTTTAGTTAATCCGATAATTTATTATCCAACGGCATATATATCAATTTATTATAGATCCAAATTCTTTAACGCCAAATATATCGGCATCGGAATAGGAAAATACAATATACCAAAAAATGCAATATACCCAAAACGCAAAGTTAAGTCGATCAAAGTATTGATCCCTAATGCGGAAATTAAACATCGACTTAAACCACTCTGTTGAATGAAAAGTGTTTAACCATGCTCTGATACCAATGTTGTCTATTATGATCTATATAACACTTTTAACCTTAGGACAAGGTTCAGAATAAGTTTGGGGGTACTTTAGGATTTGTGGATTGAGTTGGATAGACTTCTGTGCGAAAAACCGCATGTGACATCGTTTAAGTTTTTTCAATTATATGTGGTTGATGGATGATAATGGTGGTGTTTAGTATCTCTTATTCTTTCATTTCTTTCATTTCTTTTCTTTTCATACCTCTCTTTCTCATTTCATTAGGAATTGATACACTTTCATGCATGTATTTAGTATAGTTTTCATTTTTATATTGTTTAGAGTAACCCGAAATTTTGTTTCATGCCTTTGGTTGTGGATGAGTACATTATGGTTGCCTTTTTTAATTAGAACTTAGTAAAAATTAGGAGAAACACTCACTCGAGTCGGTAGTCCTACATTTTTTATGATTTCATGATTAGAGACTTAGTATGATGGGTTAAGCCTTGTGCTAGATACCAAAAGGAGAAGACGGTCAAAATTGTGCAAATGATAATATTTTAACCCACATTGGAGAATTTGCTTAATCATAGTGAAAGTGAGAATGGCTAACATGAGTTTTCTTACAAAAAATATAGAGAGTCCCACAGGTTCCACATGAAATGGAGAAGGGAATCTTGTGGTGGGAAAAAGTGAGAATAGCGATTTCCACAGGAAATGGAGCAGGGGTTGTATTACTTGAAAAAAAATATGGAGGAAAAAATTGAGAATATATATATAAAATGAATAAAGGTGAAAGTTTATAAAAACTCCTGAAATAAAAAGATTTAGCTCGAGTGCTTATAACTAGATTAAGTAAGATTGTAAACTTACATGCTTTAATGTATAGCCAAGAAAACTCGTAAGTAATTGATGGCCTTTGTCTTGATCGAGTTTATGTCTTTAAAGTGTGATTTTAATTGTGTTTGGGTTGCGGTTCTTGACATATCATAACTCTGAAATTTCTTGTGTGGCTTGTTAACTTGGCAACTATGTAAACCAAAGGAACTCCATGAATTTTGAATCGAGTATAGATTAGTTGAGTAAGTGCATAGCTATATTAGGAGTCTAGTTTATTTGTGTGTTTGTCATTTACACCTTTGCTCGAGAGATACAAAGTCCTAAGTTTGAAGGTATTTGATGAGTCGTTAATTTTGTAATTATATATAAGTTATTTATATATATTTTATTGTTAAATCTCCAAAATATTAGCCTAATTATATTTATTTGTAATTTAGATGTTTATGGGGTGCATGATCGAAATCAAGGGCAAGAAGGGAGTGAAATGAGTGTTTTGGAGACTGGTGGCGAGTTGCATCAATAATCAAACTGCACGTATCTCGAGGCAGCATTGGTGATTGGTGGCGTGCTTAAATGAATCTATATGCATGGGACGTTCTAATGAATTGATAATTGTTGATGACATCATTTATTCTCTTCGACTTCTATATTCAGAATTTGATTCTTCTCTCCCTCTCCACTTCTTTTTTTTTGTGGTCTTCCATGAGAGACTAATCTCATGGCCTAGGCAAGACTGCGAGGGAGGTTCGACTGTGTTCATCTATGGATTTGTGAGATTTATTTATTTTAATTGCATTGCTTTTTATTGTTATTTTATTTTCTTTGGTATTGATTGAGTAATTAGAGTTAAATTCATATTTAAACTCTTATTCTTTTGCTATTGAGTCATAAGCATCCGTCCTTATACAATAACACCACACTAGTGGCAATTGACCATACCAATTGATTCGCCTCTTTTGGGACCGATCAAGTACCTTAGGGATCTGGGCTAAATCGGACACACTAGTGATCCGGTTGTTTAGGTGTAGTGCCTTCACAAAACCCCTTGCGGTCATTGCGTTAAACCCAATGCGCTTGAGTATAGGGTTATATGTTTGACTAGGGAAATAGCCATTGTCATACCTTGGCTATCGAGATTAGGAAGTGCGAGGAACCGTGTACTTTACCGGGTTTATAGCTACACTATGATACTTTTGATTTGCATAATTTTTATATAAATTGAAGACCAAATCTAATCTTTTATCGAACAGAACTTGTATGTCTTGACCTAGGTATTTTTTATTAATTGTTTTCAAAGCTATTTCCATTTTTTATTTATTTTCCTAGTATTTAGATTAGTTAATAAAATCACTTTCTTAAACCCCCAATTTCCCTTTTTTGTTGTTTTTGACCTTAGAAAGATTATCAATCTCTATGGGATAGATCATTTGCCACTATTCTATAAATAGTTGGTTTATGTAATATTTTATTGACGCGTTCGGTGCGCGTCAGTCACAATTAAAATTGCGGTTAGTAAAGAGCTCATAAATAAAATAATTATATGTGTGTATGGCATGCCTAATTGCATGTATTATATGATATGTCACACCTGAAATTCACATCCGCGGTGACATGGCGTGCTGACCCCGCATAAAATTGAGTGTATGCACGTAGTTTCGAATGCATATCACGCAGGATGTATATCTCGAGACATGCACGAACGGTTCCTAAAAATACAGGCCCGCATGCTACATCACGATGTGACTTTGAAATGTCGTTGTAGCATTTTCCTTAACCTTTTAGCCAACAAGACCTAAATTTTCATGAAAACGAAATATATCCAAATTTAATTAAAAGTTGCTAAGGTTCAAAGTTTATGACCAAGCACAAGTGATTAGGCAATTTGGTGTGTTTTGTAAAATTAAAAATAATAGTAAAAAGTGTTACCTAAGTCAAGTGTGTGTGAATCACAAAAAAAGGCAATTGGATTCATGAAGTCATGAAATGATGTAAGGATGAGATGAAAGGGCAATTGGATTCATGAAATCATGAGATGATGGAAAGATGAGATATTTTAGACATAATGTTAAGTGTCTTCATACTGATCATAGTTAATAATATGATAAGCATGGTTAGCTATACGGGGTTATATTGTTGAGTTAGTTAGAGAATTAGTTAGCCTAACTAACTCTTCTGTGTACACTACATAAGAGCTATAAGTTGTTATTCAGATTAATTGAAGAGAGTCTTTGTGAAGGTTCTGGAAGTGCTCACCTTTGTTAGGGTCTTCCTCATCTTCTTCACGTTCTTGTTATTTGATTTAACATTTTCTCTTCACAGATGAATCTTGTTGAGATTGAATCTTGGCATGGTATCAGAGCTCATGGCGGAATCAAGTTCATCGCCTAGCTTGTCTTCTTCAATTGTTAGACTGAATAGTCTTGCAGAAGTGGCTGCCATTGCAAAGGCGTTGAACTTCAGTTTATCAATCAAGCTTGATGATCTACATTTACTGGAAAATGCAAGTTAAAGCAGCAATTCGAGGTGTTGGTCTTGAATGTTTGATCAGTGAATCTGGTATTACTCTTTCATCTGGTTCAGATGATGTAGAGCCTCTTAAAGAGGTATGGAAACGTGCTCATAGCTACTTTATGTGTTGGTCTTATTCCAATATCATTAAAGATGTGATAGGAGACATTGATGATTGTGAGTCTTCATATGAAATCTGGAATGTTCTTGAGAAACTTTATGCCCAATAATCTATGGTTAGGGTTTTACTGTTGAAACAACAATTAAATAACATAAAGACATGTTCTTCTTCAATCTCTGAGTTTGTGTTGAAGATCAATCACATTGGATCTGAGTTGAAACCAATAGGATAGACTGTTACAGAGTATGATTTGATTCACTCTGTATTGAATGGATTAGGTCATGAATTTAATTCTGTTGTAGTTGTTATTACTTCACAATAACAAACTATTACATTGCAAGATGCACAATACTTGTTGATGATGCATGAAGTAAGAATTGTTTCATTGAATTCTAGTTCCCGACTAGATCTGTTTTCAGTTTCAGCTAATTTTGCTTGCAATAATGGTGATAAAAAGTTTCAACAAGGAGGAGAATTTGGTTTCTCTCAAAATGGGAATCGAAGTAATGGAAATGAAGGTTATAATGGTAATGGTGGTAATAAAGGTGGTGGAAGATACAAAGGAGGATGTACTGGTGGTAGAGGAGGTAACAAGGTGTATTGTCAAATCTATTACAAATAAGGTCATATGACACTATAATTTTATCAAAGATATGATCCAAATTTTCAAGGTCCTAATGGCAATAGAAGTGGTGGTTCTAATAACTTCAAGAAATCTAATCAGTTTGGACAGATTTATCAGTCACACGGTGTTCCTTCTGCACCTCAGTTTCCCTCATCTTCAAGGGATGGTTGCTACGCCAGAAACAGTTGTTGATCCTAACTGGTATATGGATTCAGGTGCTTCAAGCCATATGACATTTGATTCATCTTCCTTCATGAATAAATCTGACTACAAAGGTAATCAGTTGGTTACAGTAAGGAATGGTGATCAATTAACTATTTCTTCTATTGGTAATACACTGATATCCTCTAATATTTTGCCTGCTAAGAGTTTTGAGTTAAAACATGTATTACATGTTCCTCAGTTGGCTAAGAATCTTGTTAGTGTTTCTAAGCTATCACAAGACAATAATGTTGTTATTGAATTTTCTTCTGACTCATTCTTTGTCAAGGACAAGGATTAGAGGAAAACTTTACTCTAATGCAAGCTTAAATATGATCTCTATTGTCTTCCATAATCTCCTCTTCCTGATTATGTTGATGCTACTACTTGTATAAAATCCGGACCAGTTGAATGTAATGTTTTTACCGCAGTGACTAATGACATTAATTGGCATGCAGGACTAGGCCATCCATCAGTTGATGTATTGAATAAGGCTCTTCATTCTTGTCATGTATCATTATCAAAGTCACATACTCAGTTTTGTGATTCTTGTAAGATTGGGAAATTACACAAACTTCTATTTACTTATGTGCCTATCACTGCCACACAACCACTTGAGTTGGTTTACTATGATATTTGGGGTCCCTCACCTTTTTTTTCTACTAGTGGATCTTGATATTATGTTGTATTTGTTGATGCCTACAACAGATTTACTTGTTTTTATCCACTGAAGTTGAAATCAGATACTTATGCTACTTTTCTTCACTTTCACAAGTCTGCTGAATTACAGCTTGGCGTTAAGCTCAAATCTTTTCAATCTGACATGGGTATGGAGTTTAAATCCATTGAATCTTACTGCCACTGTTTGGGTATTACCTATAAGTTCTCATGTCCTTACACCCATCAACAAAATGGTGTACCTAAAAGAAGACACAGGGCAATAGTCGAGATGGATCTTACTTTACTAGCTTATGCACATATGCCTTTATTTTTCTAGGAGGATGCTTTTCTCACTGTAGTGTTTCTCATCAATTCACTGCCATCGTCAGAACTTCATTTTCTCAGTCCTTATGAAGTGTGCTTTCATAAATAACCAGATTATCATTTCCTTCTACATTTGGGTGTACTTGTTTTCCAAGTCTCACATCCTATTCGAAGCACAAATTTAATTTCAAGTCCAACAAGTGTTTGTTCATTAGATTCAGTCCTCGTTACCATGGCTATAAGTGTCTTCATCCTTACGGTCGAATTTACATCTCCATGGATGTTTTGTTTAATGAATCAGAGTTTCCATTCAATACTTTGTTTTTTGCTTCTCACTCTCCATCTACTCATGAAGTTCATAATTCTCCTCATATTCTTCCTCCTTTACCTCTTCCATCACACTTCTTATATTCTACACCATCATCTCCACCACTTACACTATCTCCACCATCTACACCATCTACACCACCTACACCATCTATTGCATCATCAGCTCCTTCAGTACCTACAACACCTATGACCTCCACTATTCCTGATGTTCTTAATGTTCGTCCTATGCAGACAAGGAGTAAGAATGGTATTATTAAGCCTAAAGCTTTGGTTTTTTCCTCACCTTATGCCCTTGTTGTTATTCGGCTAGAACCAAAGTCCGCGAAGCATGCTTTACAAGATAGTAATTGGTATGAAGCCATGGTGAATGAGATCAATGCTTTAGATAAGAATAATACATGGACTCCAGGGTTGGATTTCATTAATGAATATTCCCCTGTTGTGAAGTCTTCCTCTATCATAATTATGTTTACTTTATCAGTTTCCTTTAATTGGCCTATTCACCAGATTGATGTGAATAATGCCTTCTTAAATGGTGATCTCTCTAAAGAG
Source organism: Stephania cephalantha (assembly GCA_039657325.1). Classification (NCBI taxonomy): domain Eukaryota; kingdom Viridiplantae; phylum Streptophyta; class Magnoliopsida; order Ranunculales; family Menispermaceae; genus Stephania; species Stephania cephalantha. The sequence continues at coordinate 21,371,707 of CM077569.1, read as the reverse complement.
GTTTTATGCAGCAGCCAGAGGGATTTGTAAACAAGTCTTTTCCTCATTATGTGTGCAATTTGAACAAAGCCCTGTATGGTCTCAAGCATACTCCTAAAGCTTGGTTTTCCAAGCTGAAAACTGTTTTATTGCAGTGGGGATTTGTCAATTCCACTTCTGATGTTTCTCTTTTTTGTTAGAGGTGTACTGATTCTCTTTTACTTCAGCGTGTGTATGTTGATGATATTCTCATCATTGGTTTTCATTCTTCTCAAACTCAGAAGTTAATATCTTGGGTGGACACTCAATTTTCTTTGAAGGACTTAGGCAATGTGGATTATTTTCTTGGTTTTGAAGTATTTTGAGACACTTCAGGTTTGTTCATGTCTCAACAAATATATGTGCTTCAACTTCTTCAAAAGACTGGTCTCCTTGACTCAAAGCGTGTTTCTACTCCTTTTTGCACAAGTCAGAAGTTATCTGCAACTGAGGGTCATCAGTTTACTGATCCTACTCTCTACCGCAACACAGTTGGAGCTCTCCAGTACCTCACATATACTAGGCCTGATATTAGTTTCATTGTGAATAAGTTCAGCCAGTTTCTTCAACGTCCAATTGATGTTCATTGGCTTGCCTGCAAACGTGTTTTACACTACCTCAAAATCGTTTTGTCTTTTGGCTTATGCTTTCGTCTTTCTTCTTCTCTGCAACTGGAAATGTTTACTAATGCTGACTGGGCATGTGATTTGGATGATCGACATTCTATGAGTGGTTCTTGTTTATTTTTTGGTGGTAACTTGATTTCGTGGTCCTCCAAGAAACAATCCGTAGTTGCTCGTTCTTCTACTAAGGCTGAGTACATAATTATTGCCATTAGAGTATCTGAAATTCTCTAGACTACTTCTCTTCTGTTAGAGTTGGGTATCAAGCTATCCTCTCGTCCTCTACTTTGGTGTACTGGTGCTTGTTCATTGGCTTCAAATCCTGTTTTTCATGCTCGTACGAAGCACATCAAGATTGATGGTCACTTTGTTTGTGAGAAGCTTGCTGTTGGTGTTTTTGATCTCTGTTATGTTCTTACTCTTCATCAGGTTGCATATGTCTTCACCAAAATGTTACCTCCATCTCGATTTCTTTTCCTTTGTAACAAATTGAACCTTTGTTTCTCACCTTGGTTCAATTTGAGGGGGGATGTTAGACATAGTGTTAAGTGTCTTCCAACATGGAGAAAAAAAGTGTTTCCTACTAATCATGGTTAATAATATGGTAATTGTCACACCCCTAATAGCATGACCCGAGTAGGCTGGGCTGGGCAGCGAGAAATCTAGCAAATAGCCGAGTTCCGGAGGGCTCGGGTGGTTCCATGAGGTTTGGTCGCTGGACAACATGCGGGACAGCGCATAGGCGTGAAGGAGGTCACGCTTTGGCACGCGCCTAGGCACGGTGCCTGGGCGCAGACGAGGTTGCGCCTTGGCAAATTCCTTGGCACAGGCACGGGCAAACCTTGGCAAGTTCCTTGGCACAGGCACGGGCAAACCTTGGCAGGTTCCTTGGCGCAGGCACTAGCAAGTTCCTTAGGCACGAGCAAGGACGTGCCTTGGCACGAGCAAGGCCGCGCCTTGGCAAGTTCCTTGGGCACGAGCAAGGCAGATTTCTTGGGCACGAGTAAGGTCGCGCCTTGGCACGAACAAGGCCGCGCCTTGGCACGGGCAAGGCATACCTTGGCAAGGGTTGACAAATCTTGACTTGGGCGTTGACCCAGTCAAAGTACGCTTGGTCTCATTTCTTGATGTTTCCTATTGGAGCTGAGGAAACGACTTAACATCTACTATAAGGAGAGGTGGTCTCTCCTAGGGGGGGCATGGGCACATGAGCAAGGAAGACCCTCGAGCATGCCTTGGGCACCATGCCAAGGCAAGACCCACGGACCCATGGTCCGAGCCACCCCGAGCCGGTGGGACTCGACCGAGCCCCGGCTAACACCCAGGGTGCCTGGGCGCAGCCAGGCACCACCTAGCACTCCATGTCCCTAAGAGAAACATGGACCACGTCCCTTAAGGCGTGGATAGACCAAGTCAAGGCGGTTCCAGGCGGTTGGGTAACTACCTTGGTCATGGCCATTGGCATGACCAAGGCACGTCCAAGAGTGTCCCGAATACATGGAGCATGTGCTAATTAACCAAGCAGTTGAGGCGGTTATGGAACCAGGTGGCAGGAAGGGAACAAGGCAGTTGAGTAACTGCCTTGACCACTAAGGGAGTGGGATTTTACTTAGTCTATAGATCAATGCAATCAGGACAGGTGTCCTAGACGGTTATGTAACTACTTGTTGGCTGATCTATAAAGCCATGGACTCTAGGCTTGGGGAAGCATAAAGTACCAGTGTTGTATTCCCATTGAGAGCTTAGTAAAACGTTTCCTTTTTGCTATTGCTTGATGTTCACTTACTTTGATTATTGGTAGTGTTGAACTAAGGTGGCCCTTAAGCACCACGGGTTGGGTTGAGCGAGAAAAATTTTCTTAGGGTAAACCCCTCACTTAACTGCCCCGTGACAGTAACCACGGTTAGCTATACAGGTTGTATTATTGAGTTAGTTAGAGAGTTAGTTAGTCTAACTAACTCCTCTTTGTACACTTTATAAGAGCTGTAAGTTGTTATTCAGAATAATTGAAGAGAGTCTTTGTGAAGGCTCTGGAAGTGTCTCACCCTTGTTAGGGTCTTCCTCATCTTTTTCACGTTTTTGTTGTTTGATTCAGCATTTTCTCTTCACAGATCAATCTTGTTGAGATTGAATCTAGGCAAGATGAAGGGGCTTTTAGTTTGTGTTACACAAGTATGTCACTCGACACAACATATAGGGAAGTTGGGCACGAGGCAACCTTCTCTCTCACGAAACGCAAAGCAGATGCCCTTGCTTCTTCGCATGAGCAAGGGGTTAGCACGGTGACGTGCAGAGGGATGGCATTGTTGGCGATGGTGAAATGTAGAGATGATTACAATGGCAGTCGCCGATAGTGGTGTCTACACTGGCTGGTAGAGGAGAGGAGGGATTTTTGCTTGCGAGAATAGAGGGAGGCTGCGCACAACAAATCAACACCAAGAGAAGCCAACAACGGCGGCAACGACGCTGGTGAAGGGTTTGAGCTAAAGAGAAAAGCATTGACTGTAGGGAGCTCGAGGAGGCCGAAAATAGTAGGATTTCGTGAGACTTCTTCGATTCCAATAAGTTGGGTTTATGTTCCCCTATACTCGTTAGATTTCAGAAATTAAGATTGTTAATATGATGGAAATGATTGATTTAGTAGTTGAAATTTAACACCTAGGCAAACTAAGGTAGATTGTTGAACGTTAACATCATATAAGTATAGAGAGTGTTTGAAGAAATGCTTGAGAGGCATGAGTAAACGCGATGCCGAAGCAACGATTTCTGTCGTCGGTGATAAATAAAGGAGAAATTTGGGGCTTTTAGCGTACACCTCTAATTTAAGTGAGTTGAAGTCATCTAGGTTTCAACTGTTTGATTTTTCCTTAAGTCGTGATTGATGGTTTGAGACAAGGAGAGTTGATACTGGATTGGTGCTTCATCAACTTGTTAGCATCTTTGAGCTTTGGAATTTGGTCTATTTAAGTTGATATTTCATTTTAGTGTTTAATGCTAGCATCAATAGAATTTGTTAACAATGCTCTTGGATGCACTTCATTCAATAAGAGATGCAAGCCATAGAAAGCTAAACTAATCGAATAAGGATATTGCTCTCATTGAAAACTAGTTAGTAAACATTGTCGGGTTGTCACAACGGAAAGGGCGAAAGCGGGGTTGTGTGACTTAAGTGCACGACTTCGGTTTCGATTTCTCGGTGTGCCAAGATTGCTCGGGCCATTGGGGTACGGTCAGGTCGATTGCACCGGGGCTTCGTGGGAATAGTCAGGTTCGCCTGGACACTCACGAATATTAAAAAAAAATAACCCTATCAGTGGTTGGATCATGAACTTAGCTTAAGGAATGCATTTATCTTTGCCAAGGTGCTAAGAAGAACTTAAAATGGCCCTTGGGAATATATGGCCACTAACTTGTACAAGTAGATTAGGCCCCTAAAGTGCATATGAGATATTAACACAAACCATTAAAGGATAAGTCATGTTGCTTGAAATCTATAGCTCGTAGGTGCATGATCTAATTTGAAAGAAATAAGCCATGCAACTTTGGAGGAGCCTAGTCTTGAGCTCGTAAGCGTTGCAACCAATATACAGCCAAATTTAGAAATTCAAGTTAGGGTACAATGCATCTATAACTACTTTGCTTCACCTATTCCTTGACTTAAGTAAAATCATTTGAAGAAAAATTTTCCATAAAGTTGAAATTCTTATGCTATTTTTAGGTGAATTCAAAGAAGAAGCCATATGTAAAGGAGTTTCATATCCAACTTTACTACCCTTTTAACTTGAGTTTGAGAAAAGTGTACTCGGTGAAGAGAGCTAACTAAATGTGTCTAAATGAAATGTGTTATATTTTATGCGTTTGTAGAACGTGAGGAGAGCTAACTAGACTATTCGACGATCTAATCGACTCATGTAAATGCGACAAGCGAGGTAAGTGGAATCGCCTTATTTATCTTTAATGCTACAATATCTTAGTATATTTAGTCTCATATAGACTATGGACTTGGGGATGAGGGCAATGTGTCATGAGTTGTGACTCAAATAAACTTCTTTTTGAGATTTAAAATAGTGAAGTATGCGTCACTGACTTGGTGGCATGAGCGGATGTTACACTGGATGCTACTTAACGGGTTAAATTTCGGGCAAGCACTACGAGTTTTCGGATCATGCAGTAAAACCGATTCGACCTAATGAATAATAACTGTGACTTCACTCTGGGGGCTTCAGATTGAACCATATGAATGGAGCGGACTTTACTATAGAGCACCTTGACCGAGTGTTGGTCTAGTGTGTTGCACTCTCGGGTCATTGGGCAATCGGTCACTGTTTTTTCGATAAATGAACTAATAACAACACATGGCCATTGACCTAATGATTCCATGCTATTACCTTGTTTATATATTTCATTGATACCCCGTTTTAGATATTGTTGTTTCATTTAGTTATCTTGCATTGAGGCTACTTTGTAGATTATTGATGGCTAGGGGAATGCCTACTTTAGAGAACTCGTTGAATGTTACCCCTTTAACATTTTCTAGGTACCTCAGCTGTCGCGATAGCTATGAAAAGGGAAGGCTTAGGGTAATTGCGATGCCTTCTCATTTTGTGTAAATTAGATGTATCTACTTATTAATTATTTTGTTATAACTATATGTATAATGTTGGGGCATGTGCCTTAGGTCAATCTACAAACATTGTTTATCTCATAATTTTAGTTAATAAAATTGAGGTTTTTATTTGTTTTTTTTTTTTTAATAAGTGATTGCATGTTTACCTTATAGCAAGGTTCATAAGTATTTATTGAAATATCATAAATGTTCCTCGTCGATCATATATTGGGAACTGTAATGAATTAAAACTAGTGTGAATCTTGATTGATGTTCATGTGATGATCATACGTATTGGGATACGAATTGATATCATGAGTACTTGTTAGAGAATAAGGTACTGGACCGACCCGTTATAAGAACACCAGATGGATTAAGTCATAGGTATTACTCATGATATGTATATTATTTAGTCATTCGACTTGAGATTATCATAGGCTTCAGTATTAGGAGCATGATAGTTTGACACAATCAAAATTATCTTTAACCGGACGATTATAAAGATTGTGATTAGTTACCATGTGAATAATATGTGAAGGTGTGTAATCAAGATATGATTTGTCACTCTCGTATAGAGAAATATCAGTGAATCCTTCGATATGATAGACTGATAATGACCAAGTCCATGTGAATTGATATGATCAATGTCGCTTGGATGTTTTCAGTTTACCTAAAGATCGAGACTAGTATGATTAAACATTAAGAGTGACTTTTCATGCTTTATGTTTAATCAAATGATATCGCACGACAATAGGGGCGTATGTGTAATAAAAGGACCCTAGTTTTTGCTAAACGAACTTCATTACTCAAGCATATCCTGATTGTGCTAAACGTACCCCACCTTTATTTTCATAAATTTCAAAAATATCCTTGCTTACCGATGCACTAGAAATGAAGAAGTGTAGCCCGTGGGTTTCGGTCACACGTGCCGAGAGGTCTCGGTAGGCTTACATTGAGACATCTTTAGAGGTCTCAATCGACTCCTATTGAGACTTGAAGAGGTCTCGGTCTTGGTGTTCGTCTCGGTGGGAGCCGATCGAAACCTCTGAGGAAGTGTCGGACTTGTGTGACTGTGACTTCCAAAGCCGTCTCGGACTTGTGTGACCGAGACTTCTAAAACAGTTTCGACCATGTGTGTTCGAAACCCACGGGCGATAAAAACAAATAAAAAATTTTAAAACTCCAAAAAAATACATGAAACCGACCAAAAAAATAGTGGGTTTCGCTCGGAACCACTAGATATTCTCTATTTCATCGATACTTTATGCTAAAAATGCGAGATTCAAGCTCCAAATCAAAAGCCATAAATCCAACAATAAAACCACAAAACACTATTGTCGACTTAAAAAATGCAAAAAAAAACCTAAGAAACCTTAGAAATCGACATGATAAGTAAGGTATATACCCATGACGTCGAATCGATGTGGTTTCGCTCGGATTTCGTCGGATTTGGACTGAAAGTGAAAATACAATTCGAGAGAGGGGTGACTGGGGTATGAGTGAGTGGGTGTAAGCGGGGTATAGGTACGAAAAAACTTATTTATATGGAGGGCCAGTTAAATCATTACACACATGCATTAAAAATTTTAAAAAAATTTGGGGTTCGTTTAGCAAAAAATGGGGTCTTTTTAGCCGTTACCTTAATAAAAGGATATCGCACGATAAAAAAGATATTATATATGTTATTCATTAAATTGCATCGATTTTAATATTCATGCTACTTGGTTAGTCATAATGCCTTGCTAGCGACCGCTTACGACTTGTGTACCTAAATGATTTTCAGTTCACTGCCAACGTCGTATGAACCAATTAGGTCGCACACAAAGAATGTCTTTGCGCAATTTCATTTGGTCTAGAATAATGAATTTTATATGATAAAACTCATTACATAAAAGCCCTTACTATTTGTTATATGATAACTTATTAATAGAGGCGTATGTAATTTGCTTAAACTACTTAAATACATGTGACGGCCCCAGTTTCCCACAAACCGGGCCCCGTCCGGCCTAAGCCCACGTGGACCCCCGAGCCAGTCTCGCAAGGTCAACGCAGGCCTAGTCAGCTTTCCGATCCATCCATATAAGTAAATTCATAATTTTAAGTTGAGTTATTTGTATTTTTTTCAATTTTTTACAAGTTAGCAGAAGCAACTAATATGTTAAATAACTCATAATAAAGTAAAAGAGTCGAAGATCTTAATTGTGGAACCCTGTAAACATGTATATTCATGTATATCTTGTGTCAAATGTTATAGCTAAGAAAAAATGATATACAAGTCAAGTGTATCTCTCAACCCAAACAAGTATCCCAAGTGTGAACATATATAAATAATACAAAAAGTCAAAAACCTATAAAAATATGTAGAGGAGGGTTGCTCCAATATCCTCAGAGTAGATCGCCAAATGTTGCATCTTGCCCTTGCTCAGCTGCGGATCTGCACTCGGTCAAACACAAGAATGCCGAGTCCAGTAAGTAAAAGCCAGTAGGATCTAAACACTAATTCAAAATAAATAAATCTATCTAAAAGTCATGCGGATAGAAAGAAAGTTATTTTTAATGCATGATAATAAGACTGTGAAAATGAAAGTGCAACGAAAAATGAGTGTAAAAAGAAACAATAGTAGTCCAAGACCACCGAGTGCGGGTTCCACAGGGTCGGGGTCATAGAGTCACGGCTACGCCAAGCAGACTCGGGTGTTAGGACGCGGCATCGCCTGTTGTACCTAGATCATCGCGAATGAGATATCAACGGTGCCCCAGATAAAACACATCTCATTCCGACCAAATACTCTAGTGACTCGAGGTCGTGGCCCCGGTTGCAAGCCGGTAACCACTCCATTCAAAGACACTTTCACGACTCACTTGACCCTCAAAGACTCATAGATGGGTGAGAATTCTAAGAAAAAGACACAATACAATATCAATAAAATATAAGCTCAAATGAACTACTGTGCATTTCCTAGTTGGTTTTAATTACCTCAAGCAATCGCAAACCGCCCTCGAAATGTCATGCTCACGCCTCGAGATACGCACCCGACACCCGACAAGGGTCTCCTAAGTCCATGGTGTCTAATTATACAATTTTAATTATTTTAGAGTCACATTAAGTGAATTTATAATATGGGACCACAAATTTGTAATTTTATTCTAAAAAGTTTGATTTTTGGCACAATTTTCGAATTATTTTGGGATGTCAAATGCCCGAAAAAGTCTCGAAACTCATTTTTCTAGTTTTCTTTTCTATTTTTTTTTTCATATTTTTCTAGAATTTTTAGAGTTTTTTCATAGTTTTTATCTATTTTTATCTATTTCCTGTGATTTATTTTATTTAATTTTAAATTAATTGTTTTTTATGGGTTGGGCTCGGGTCAACCCGACCCGGTCTAACCGGACCCGGATTGGTCCGACCCAGCCCACATGGGGGTAGCCGGGCTCGACCCGCCTGGCTACCCCCCTCCCCCACTCCCCTAAAGATTTTTTTTTCTTTTTTCTTTTAACAACTAACAATAATAACAACAACTAAAACAATATCAACAACAAGAGCAACTCAACACCATTAATAACTCTCAATTTCCTCTACAAATAGACAACAAAAATAACCACTCACCTTGATCTAGGGAGGTCATCGCGGAGGCCGCCACGAGGGAGAGATTTTGAGAGAGAGAGAGACAATGTGATCGTGGAGGTGTGAGGAGAGTTTGGTGATGGAGACTTGGTGAGGGAGAAAAATAAGGGGGAGGGTGTGAGGAAGAAGATGAAAATCGTTGGAGAGAGGGAGAGGAATATTGTTGGTTTTATTTGGGAAAGAGAGAGAAAAAGTAAGGTATGAGATGATGTGATTAGTAGGTGTCATGTGACATGTGATGTGACCTATTAAACCCATGACTATCCCATACACTCGCGTTACGTGCACCCCACGACGTCATACACTCTCGTCACTACGCGCACACAACACGACTAATAAAAATATTAATTGGTGCGATGCAAATTAATTAATAATACAACAATTTAACACACATCAAACTAAAATAACTGTTTATACCTTGGTTGGCATGCCCTAAACTTATCGGTGATGTCCACATGGGTTCGAGCTAAGGGTCCTAATATCAGTGTTGACTCATGAGGGTTGACCGAGTGTGTCACATCATGATAGGTCCATGTCACAGTCTCGAGATGCCATGTAGCACCGGTTGAAATTTTAGGGTCATTACAGTCTTCCCAACTAATAAGAATTTTGCGCGTATAGGACTCTAGTTCCCGAGTCAGCTCCTCGTCCCCGTGAAGTTGCCATTTAAAGAGGACTGACGAGATGTCCTTATTCTTCAGTCATTTCACCTGATGGTCCAATATCTGAATAAGTTGTTCCTCGTATGTGATGTCCTCCCTCAGATCTATCTAACTCAGTACCCATCCTCTCGACCTATCCTGGCGAAGCATCGAAATATGAAATACGGGGTGGATCCCAGCTAACTGCGGTGGTAACTCTAACTCATATGCAACCTTGCCGACTCTCCCTTTGACCTTGAAAGGACCAATGAATCAGGGCGCGATTTTTCCTTTGATTTCAAATCTCTTGTGACCCTTCGAATGCGAGACCCTTTAAATACACATAGGCTCCCTCATCATACTCTAACTCACCATGGTACTTTTCGTAATAGTTCTTTCGTCTCTCTTGCGACCCTTCGGACGTACTATAATCTGTCGTATATTTTTTGTGTGATCCACCACAATCTCTGGCTTAATAACTACGACATCCTCGGGCTTTGCCCAACACGATGGAGATCTAGATGGCCTGCCGTAGAGTGCCTCAAACGGTGCCATCCCAATATTGGCCTGATAATTATTATTATAAGCAAACTCACACAGATGAAGATATTGCTCCCAAGAACCACCGTATTCCAGCACATGCATACAAAGCTTATCCTCTAACACCTGAATTAACCGCTTCGACTGCCCGTCTGTCTGTGGGTGATAAGCTGTACTCAAATCTAATATGGTGCCAAACAATGCTTGTATGCTCTGCCAAATCTGCGATGTGAACTATGATCATCTATCTAAAACGATGGATAATGGAACTCCGTGTAACCTGACAATCTTCCGCTCGTTCAAAGCAACTAACTTATCGACCATGTGTGCTGTTGATACTGGTAAGAAGTGCGTGGACTTAGTCAGTCTATCCACAATCACCCGATGCTATCATGGTCGAGCTGAGATCGAGGTAATTCACTGACGAAATCCACGACAATATGTTCCCACTTCCACCGAGGAATGAGAAGTGGCTGTAATAATCCACCGAGTCTCCTATGCTCAACCTTAACTCGTTGGCATATCTCACACGCTCAAACGTAATTACTAACATAGGTCTTCATCCCTAGCCACCAGAATAGACGACGCATATCGACATACATCTGGGTCCGACCCGGATGAAACGTAAAACGTGACCGGTGAGCCTCCTGAAGTATCTCATCACGAATCTCAGCCACTGATGGAATCCACAGTCTCCCTTTAAATCTAAGGCTTGAGTCTATCGACTGACTCCACTCTGGGTGATAAAGACTCTGAGCTAACTCGCTAAACTTCTGATACTGCTCATCTGCCTGTTGACCCGCAAGTACACTCTATATAGAAACTGTTTGAGTCCTCATCTGCCCACAAATCAACACTCTGGTAGTGGTCGGTATATCAACTGAATTCATCAACTTGGCTACCTCGAGTAACCCATGTTTGTATATCATGTGGCAAGTCACTATCCCTAGGTCTGCTCCTCTCCGGCTCAATGCGTCTACTACGACATTGGCCTTCCCTGGGTGATACTCCAAAGAGAAATCATAATCCTTGAGGAACTCTAGCCAACGCCTTTGTCTCATATTCAACTTCTTCTGAGTGAAGAGGCACTTCAAACTCTTATGGTCAGTAAACAGTGTAAATATCTCTCCGTAGAGGTAATGAAACCAAATCTTCAATGCAAAAACCAATGCTGCTAACTCCAAGTCGTGAGTATGGTAATTATTTTCCTGAATCTTCAACTGTCGGGATGCGTAAGTTATCACTCTGTCGTCTTGCATAAAAACACAGCCCAAACCAACTTTAGAAGCATCAATGTTCACCTCAAATTTTTTCCGACTCTGGTAGTACCAATACTGGCGCAGTCGTTAATCATTCTTTATGAGTTTGAAAAGCTTGCTCACAACTATCATCTCACTGAAATTCAACTTCCTTGTTAATTAATTGTGTCATTGGTCCTGAACAAACCGTCTATAGTAGCCCACAAATCCTAGAAAACTACGAATGTCTGTCACTAACGCTAGTGTAGGCCAATCGATCACTGCTCTAATCTTAGCAGGGTCTACTGACACTCTATTGGCTCCAATAATATGCCCAAAAAACCCAACCTCATTAAGCGAAAACTTGCACTTACTGAACTTACCATACAGTCTCTACTCCCTCAAAGTCTGTAAGACAGTTCGGAGATGTCCCTCGTGATCCTCACGAGTCCTGGAATATATGAGAATGTCGTCGATGAAAATTATCACAAATTTATCTAAATACTATCTCAATAGTCGGTGCAGGGGCATTCGTCAGCCCAAATGATATGACGGTAGTGCCCATATCTCGTGTAGAAAGCAGTATTCTCCCTATCCTCATCTCGAATCCTCAACTGGTGGTATCGTGATCTCAAATCAATTTTCGAGAACCAATGTGCCCCTGTTAGCTGATCGAACAAGTCATCAATACGCGAGATTGGATACTTGTTCTTCACTGTGACTTTGTTGAGTTGTCGGTAGTCAATGCAAAGTCTCAAACTGCCGTCTTTCTTCTTGACAAACAGTACTAGTGCGCCCCAAGGTGACATGCTCGGACGTATGAATCCCAACTCTAACAACTCATTTAGTTGGGTCCTCTGCTCCTCTAACTCCTTAGGAGCCATCCTGTACGGCGGAATCGAAATGAGTTTGGTCCGCGGGACCAAATCTATGATGAAGTCTATCTCTCTGGGTAGTGGTAATCTTGGTAGCTCTGCAGGAAAAACATCTAAAAACTCGCATACAACAGGCACCTCCTCCATCCTCATCTCAACTCTCCCAGTCGTACTCAAAATACTAGCAAACGTCTTGAGATCTAAACTCGTGGCCACTCTGTCTCGGGTGATCGGTAACATGGTTGATGTCCTCTGAAATCTAAACTCCGCTCAGTCCGGAAGCTGAAATGTAACCACCTTGCTTAAACACTCAAGTTGTGCGTGGTACGCGGCTAACCAATCCATGCCGAACAAGGCATCAAACTCTAAGAACTCCAATACCCTCAAGTCTGCGGGCATCTCTTGGTCCTCTATCTTAATTGGGCAGTCAACACATAATAGGTTCGGGTATATCTTGTCCTCAGGACGCTGCTGAGGATCAAGGGTCGCTCTATCCTAATAGGTGTCAATCCTAACTCATCCACCATAAGACCGAAAATAAAAGATATTGTAGACTCTGAATCAATCATAGTAAGGTTACGAGTGGCAACAGGATCTGGTGCAGCGATGACATGAACTTGCTCTCTGCGCTGCTGTGGCTGAGCCCTGCCTAGTCGTGGACATGTACCGAAGAAGTACCATATCTGTCTACACTTAAAACATGCTCGATGTGGTCCCGGTCCTGGTGAAATAGTGTGCATGGTCGGCGTTTGTGTCAGCTATCCCTCCAGCATAATCCAACAACTGCAAATACCTGCCCATATACTGCATCACCGACTCCCCAATGTACTGTCGGATGCTCAGAAACTCGGCACTCTTCAGCTTCAGGATCGAAGGCAGAAAGTACTTTTGATTAAATCGCCACTTAAATTTTGCCCATCCTTGGGTTTACCTTAGGTAGCCGACATACTACTCCACCACGCATCAGCCTCTCCAAACATCAGTCCTGATGATATGCTCGGTCTCATGCGCTTTGGTGTGGCCAAGATGTCGTGTATCTTTTCGTGGCTCTTCACAAACTTATATGGAGCCTCGAGATTCATGCCCACGTAAAAATCAGCTGGTCTATGTCTTTGGAACTCTCATGATTGTCTTGCCTCAGCTGTCGCCCAAGTGCTCATCTCTGTAGACGTATTCGGCGTAGTCTCCACTGGTGCAGGTGGTGCGGGTGATACCGTCTCAGTCTAAACCAGTACTATCTTAGCTATAATGGGTGGTGTCAATATGACGAGAGCCGCTGAAGTGGTTTGTATGGTAGGCGCACTCCCCTCATGAACAGTGGGCACTATCAACGAAGATGGTGATGGCGTAGCTGTGATCTGTGCCCTGGGTATCCTCAGGATCTCGTCCAATCCTTGATCCTGAGATGTGCCTCTGAATCAATAACTGTACCTTCTCAATACTCACGAATCGAGGACCTACGACCCCACTATCACACTCAAACCAGGTTGATTTGCCATCGCGATCTACAATAGCAAGCGTGTCTCTAATCAGCGTATAGTTACTGATATAGTATAGTACAATACAATAATTATCATATATATGATCCAAGTTTTTTTATTTTCCCAACTCTCTTCACTTCCCAACTAAGACTCTAAGTCAGGATCATAAGGTTCCACTCTAAGCTCCGACCATGTCCTAACTCTATTTTTTAATTTGTGTCTTATATTGATTGTGGATTAATCATGAGCTAAGCGTAAAAAATTAGGCTCTGATACCAACTGTGATAGCCCCAGTTTCCTACAAATTGGGCCCCGCTAGGCCCAAGCTCACGTGAACCCCCGAGTCAGTCTCGCAAGGTTAATGCAAGCCTAGTCGGCCTTCCGATCTATCCATATTAGTGAATTCATGATTTTAAGTCGATTTATTTGTATTTTTTTCAATTTTTATAAATTAGCATAAGCAATTAATACGTTAAATAAGTAAGAATAAAGTAAAAGAGTCGGACATCCTAATTGTGGAACCCTGTAAACATGTATATTCATGTATATCTTGTGTCAAGTGTTATAACTAAGCAAAAATGATATACAAGTCATGTGTATCTCTCAACCCAAACAAGTATCCAAAGTGTGATAACAACATATATAAATAATACAAAAAGTCAAAAACCTACAAAAATATGTAGATGAGGGCCGCTCCGATATCCTTAAAGTAAATCGCCAAGTGTCGGCGTCTTGCCCTTTCTCAGCTGCGGATCTACACTTGGTCAAACAAAAGAATGCCGAGTCCAGTAAGGAAAAGCCAGTAGGATCTAAACAATAATTCAAAATAAATAAATCAGTCTAAAAGTCATGTGGATAGAAAGAAAGCTATATGGAATGCATGATAATAAGACTGTAAAAATGAAAGTACAACGAAAAATGAGTGTCTAAAGAAATAATAGAGAGGTGCCCAAGTAGTTTAAGACCACCGAGTGCGGGTTCCACAGGGTCGGGGTCATAGAATTGCGGCTACGCCAAGCAGACTCAGGTTCTAGGACGCGGCATCACCCGCTGTACCTAGACCGTCGCGAATGAGGGATATCAACGGTGCCCTGGATAAAACACATCTCATTCCAACCAAATACTCCAGCGACTCGAGGTTATAGTGTCACGGCCCAAATTTCTAATCCTAGTTTAATCTATTAATCAGGATCAAACGAACCCTGACGTGGGACATGCAGCGAGATATGCATCGTAACCGAGGCTAGGTGGTCGAGGTAAATGTTATATTTTTATGGTGTATGCCTAGTGTATTGTATATGTGTAAACTACTAAATCATTTCTACCTACGTATAAGTGTCGAGGCATGAGCGCAGATGCGCCTTGATATGCATACCTGCGTGGCACCGAGTTAGAGAGCAATGTGGTGAGTTGGTATAATCTTTATAGTGCTTTTATAAGTGATATAAATGGGGCTATGGTTGGGTATGTATTAATACACTTAAGTTAGTAAGTTAAAACAATAGCCACTTGACATTTCTCGAGACACGTGTTGGCACATCTCAACACAAATTGAGTCACTCATTGGTGTCACTTGGCATGAGTTAGGGACATGTCTTAGTAGGTGAATCATTATATAAGACTCGAGATACGTGTGCACATTAGGATCAAGGGCTATCAATCAACCATATCCAATTCATGACTATAAAGCTTTTGGTCAACACAAGCAACTCAACTCTTTCATTTTGAATTCTTCATCGTGAAGCAAGGCTGAGAAATGAAGAGCTGTTGGAGGAGGAAGAAAACAACAAGGAATCATTGGAATTGGTGAAGGAGAGACCAAGTTAGCTAGTACTCATAAAGCTAGGTAACTTTTTGACTCCATTAACATAACTCAATTTCATGAATTCATGAATTTAATGCTATGGGTTGTTGTTTCATGTTGTAAATGGTGTCTTAGGACTCTAGAGGTGTGTATGAGGGTTTCCAAGGAATCAACATAGCCTATGTGTTGAGAAAACTCGGAATTCTGATTACAGAATTCTGGGTTTTGCAACACATAGCACTATGAAGGATAGGTAGCGCGCTATGTTGGTCATCTGGGTTCTGCAACACATAGCACTATGCAGGATAGGTAACGCGCTATGTTGGTCATTAGCGCGCTACACAGGGTCATTAGCGCGCTACATGCTAGACAACATAAAAATCTGCAAGTCTTGAGAAGTCCTTAAACACTTCACAAGAGTCTAATATGCTAAATAAGGGTCTTAACACACTCAAAAACATATGATATGATGTTAAGAACCTAGGGAAGTATTTCAGAGATTCAAATACGAGTTTCGAGGCATTGGGAGGCCGGAGTAGTATAGGAAATTGCGTAGTATGTAAGTAAACTGATTGAGATATTTCTTTATATTTCATTCCTATTCATATGCTCATTTTCAGTCATTTGGACTGATTTGCCTTTGTACTTCATGTGCCATGACTTCTTGTTCATTCTCATTACATGATGTTGTTTCATGGCATAGTTTGTTTATAAATTGATTTCACTCCAATTCATGTGCTATGTCATTATTGATTGTTATTACTGGTGGTCAGTGAAATAGCATGCTATTAAGTTGTTTTTACATAGTGTTGTGAATCTATATCCTTTATACATTAGTTATGCAATTGTATTTGTTGGATTCCAATACCATGTTGTTCTTTGAATATGAAATTGGTTCTTGTATCTAGGTTCATTTTATGATAGAAATCCGTCTGACATACGGGGGTCACTAGACTTTCTAGGGTGATCGGGATTTCTCCACTATCTTGCGCAACACACGGGGTATGGGACTCGGGGTTGTTGGCAAGCATAACTTTGGTAACTTCATGAGTTGTAAGACTCGGGGTTGTTGGCAAGTATACATCATAGTGACTGACATTTGGTATAATTATAAAGGCGTATTGTATTGTGTAAGTACAACCTTCACAGAGATGTATAGCACATCTCCATCTTTATATATTGGAAAGGCTGATGTGATGAAGATCACGACCGACCGGCCCTAGATCATTACTATTTAGCCCAGTGTCAGTTTCATTTTGATTAGCTAAAGTATCTCTTTGCATGATATTCTTTCAGCATAGTTGCTATTATTATTATTATTATTATGCTTCTTGATACTTGTTGCATAATTGAGAATGTGAACAAATGTCTCTTAGTATTACTTTCTATTTTAAAGTACTCACCGTCTAGTTTGTGACGGTGGGTAAATATTCATCGAGTAGCAGGCCAGGCAAAAAGATGATCGACGACTAACTCTGAGCCAGAGGAGCTCTGCTACACCATATTTTGTAGGTTTGATTTTTGATGTATTACTTTTATATGTATATGGTATTCTTTTGGGAGTTTTATATTATGGGCTAAGTGATAAGTACCTTGACTAGATACATGATTTTATATATCGTCGTTTCATTATATATATATGCATGTGATTTTTAATTTTTGGTTTTCCACAAAGGTTAGGCTACATGTTTATAAGCTTCCGCTAGTTAATTAGTTAAGACTTCTGCTGCATAAATTTTATGTTAGTAAATTTTAATTTAACACTGATTTATGAATTTACATAGGATAGGTATATGTTTATACCTATTTGAAAACTAATAAAAAAGTTGGTAAGTAATAAGATTGTTGAAAAGGCTGACTAATTCCTTGTTAGGTCCTTTATGGTGAGATTAGGGCTTAATAACGGGATTAGGTCGGGCGGTGCCCTAATTTGAGAAGGGGTCGTCACACATGGCCCCGGTTGCAAGCCGGTAACCACTCCAATCAGAGACACTCTCATGACTCACTTGGCCCTCGAACACTCATAAATAGGTGAGAATTCTAAGAAAGGGACACAATACAATATTAATGAAATATAAGCTCAAATGAACTACTGTGCATTTCCTAGCTGGTTTTACTTACCTTAAGCAATTGCAAATCACCCTCAAAACATCCCGCTTACGCCTCGAGATGCCCACCCGACACTCGGTTATTGTCTCTTAAGTCCCTGGTGTCCAATTATACCATTTTAATTATTTTATAGTCACATTAAGTGAATTTATAATATGGACCACAAATTTGTAATTTTATTCTAAAAAGTTTAATTTTTTGCACACTTTTCGAATTATACCGGGGTGCCAAATGCCCGACAAAGCCTCCAAACTCATTTTTATAGTTTTTTTTTTCCAATTTTTCATATTTTTATTGAATCTCCTGAATTTTTCCATTATTTTTATCTATTTTATCTATTTTATGTGATTTATTTTATTTAAAAGTCAGTTTTATTTAATTTTTAAATTAATTATTTTTTATGTGTTGGGCCCGGGTCGAGCCGGTCCAACCGGACCAGATCCATTTGGGTCAGGGTCGGCCTGACCTGGCCCACATAGGGGTAGCCAGGCGGGTCCGGCCTGGCCCAATCAATTCGTCTATGGATTCGTCTCTTCTAGAGACATTTTTTTTCTTTTAACAACTTACAGCAATAACAACAATTAAAACAATATCAACAACAAGAGCAACCCAACACCATTACTAGCTCTCAATTTCCTCCACCAAATCGACAATAAAAATAACCACTCATTTCGATCTAGGGAGGTCGCCGTGGAAACCGCCACGAGGGAGAGACTTTGCGAGAGAGACGGCGAGATCATGGAGGTGTGAGGAGAGTTTGGTGATGGAGACTTGGTGAGGGAGAAAAATGAGGGGGAGGGTGTGATGTGAAAATGAAAATCGATGGTGATAGGGAGAGGAAAATTGTTGGTTTTGTTTGGGGAGGGGAGAGAAAAAGTAAGGTATGGGATGATGTGATTAGTAGGTGTGATGTGATATGTGATGTGACCTATTAAACCCCTGACTATCACATACACCCGCGTTACGCGCACCCCGTGACGTCGTACAATGTCGTCACAATGCGTACACAAAATGACAAATAAAAATATTAACTGGTGCGATGCGAATTAATTAATAATACAACAATTTAACATACATCACACAAAAATAACTGTTTATACATTAGTTGGCGTGTCCTAAACTTATCGGTGGTGTCCACGTGGATCCGAGGTCCTAATCTCGGTGTCAACTCCCGATAGTTGACCGAGTGTGACACATCACGATAGGTCCAGGTTATAGTTTTGAGATGCCACGTGGCAGAGGTTAAAATTTTAGGGTCGTTACAATACAATAGCTGTATTAAGACTAGAATTTTAAGTGAGGGTTATCTACACTTATAAATAGAGGGTGAAACTCTAAAACGAAATAAGATTTTTGTTTTTACTATTTTCGAGTTCTCTGGATTTTGGGAGAAAAAAAAAACGTTTTCTATTTCTCTTGAGGCTAGCGCTCCAAATTGTGATCATTGTTCGTATGTGGATTGGACGCGCGCTTGCACGTCTTAGAAATCGAACAATCGGAGAAGGAAATTACGGGTTAAAGTATGATTTACTTTTGTAAATCATGTTTAATGGAACTTATCTACGATCCTGTTAAGGTTTTTCAAAATTGTTTTAAATTTTCCGTTGCGTATGAACCCCAAAACCAAACATATAACACATAGACTCAACTTGGGTAGCTTAGATGTGAATAATAATTGTGGACTTGATGTAACCAATTGAGTGAACCTATGGTTTGGTATGGTGTTTGAGAGTTAAAGGTCATGGGTTCAAGCCTTCGTACACTACATAACATTGTGTGTTTAGCGACATTAATTTACTCATTTAACGACACTAATTAGTGTCGCTAAATTTTTTACCGCGCATCGTAAAGTGTCGCCACTTGCGTTGGTAAAAGTGATCTCGCCCCCTATTTTTACAACACAAAAGGTATGTGTTGGTATAATTTATTTAAGACACTTTTATTATAAGCGTCCTTAATGTGAAGACGTTTTTAATTTACGTGTCTTTAATTTTAGGACATTTATTTCTTATGCGTCCCCAATTAGAATACACTATTTATTTATGCATCCTTAAATTAGGGACATTTGTAAGTTTAGTGTCCTTAAATTGGCAATGCATGTACACTTAGTGTCTATACGTTGACAACACATGTACACTTAGTGTCTTTAAATTGACAATGCATGTACATTTAATGTCTCTAAATTAACAACGCATGTGCACTTAGTGTATCTAAGTTGACAACACATGTACACTTAGTTTCTTTAAGTTGAAAACACATGGACACTTAGTGTCTCTAAATTAACAACACATGTGCACTTAGTGTCTCTAAGTTACCAACGCATGTGCGCTTAATGTCTCTAAGTTGATAACACATGTATATCTAGTGTCTTTAAATTGCAACACATGTACAATTAGTGTCTCTAAGTTCACAATTAACACATTCATATTTAGCGTCGTCATATATATAAATATATGTATAAACAATTATATTAATTAAAAAGAATTTATGTTTAAATTATAAAAATGTTTCAACTTACAATGAATCAATTATACAATTAAAATAAAATATATATGAATAATTCTTCTTGTTAGTAACATAACTAACATTACATCAGATTTATCAAAGAAAAAAATTACAAGTAATGGTACATCTTAAGTACCGGAAGTATCAAACAACTCCTTGTATTTGAGAGATAAGTCATCATCACCAACGACACCCGAAACAACTCCATCAAGCTTCTAGCAACCACAAACCAAAAGACCCACTTATTAAAAATTTAATTACTGCCATCTCTCAACATTAGAAATTGTTAATCACTTATACTAGGAAAGTAATTAATCAGCAGACATGAGTGTCAAAAGAACTTCTCTAACATGTTATACACACAATTGGTTAATAAGAACATATATGGTATTGTCATCCTTCCTTGGCAGTTGCAGCACGTTGTTAATCCGTCCAACTGTCAAACGCTTAACAATCACAAAGTGAAGAACATAGGTGATAATAAGAATCTAAGTAAATTAGAGGTACTCTTCAAATTTATTTGGTTGTTCTATCTCCTACATTTTTATGAATGTTCATATCCAATTTTGTAGTTGAAAATTCAATCAATTCATAAAAACAATTGAAGCATCTCAAAACTCAAATTTATCAAAATTAAGTAAAAAAGAGGGATATAACAAAATATACATGGCAGAACTTGAGCAACATTGATTTACCTTAGGATTGTGAACAACTTTTGAGGTCAAACCAATGATAGCCGCGACAAGGCCAATTAATCCTCCCTGCACCGAAACAGTAAACTTCACCATTCAAACGGGTGAAAACAATGACCACCAAAAAAAGAGATAACATATCAATAGCAATAATTCCAAACAAGGACGTCTAAAACTAGAAACTTCAATAGAGAGGTAAAAAAAATACTAAAAGAACTATAAAAAAGAATCGCGATAAATACTGAAAAATAGACATTTTATCAGTTCTTGACTGTGCATCAGTTGAGTGAACCAAGCAAAACTAGATGCATGAAGTTTTGAAGTTCCTTTATGGTTCAAATCCAATTTACCTATTTAATTAGTTTTTCAACAAAATAGGTCCTAAAAAGTTTCTATAGAAGGATTTAAAATGTTTGAGTCACTATAAGGATAGCTAAACATGTACATGCTTGTTTTAGTTCAACTAAATGCTCTTATAACCGAATGGTATATATGATCCAACCTCAAGGAGTTTGAAGAGCCATTGTATCGATAATATCATTGTTGGCTTCCACAATTAACGATGAAGAACATCTCATCAAACCCAATTTATTAAGACATGTATATACACTAGTACATAATAATTAATTTAAGAACCTACTTTTGAGTGCCAACAATGAAGCCCATTTGTTTTTACACTTAGTAAGACTGGTGGTTCAACTTCATCCCAGTTGCTACTACATTCAAAGAAAAAAGAATTCCTTATAAACGCTCAAGCTCAAGATCACTCATCAAACTTCATTATCAATCAAATAAATGATTGCCCAAATATAAGTTAATTAAACAATTCATCCATCATTTATATTTTGTACCTTAAGAACTGGCTCCCCATTGTTAGTCCCATCTTTCTTGGCAGCTTTTCCTAGCTAGTTGCAACTTCGCCGCTCTTCCGACAGCATCCACAACAATTTCACTCACAATAGGTGTAGAATCTGCAATCAATGATTAATATTGATGCAGTATATCAATGTCTTTAATTCGAGCATTCAAATAGGAGGGAATCATAGTAACAACCTACTTAACCACAATATGATATAATTGACAAAGGAAATAACATGATCAAACTACTTTAAGAAGTACTCACCAAATCTGAAGTGCCCGGGTAAAATAATATACAAGATCACTACCCATGATAATTAGACTAAAAGGGAAATTAAAATCTAACATGTAGTGATTCTTTCAAGCAAAGCAGCTGAAGAAGTCACCAATCCATGAGATTATCAAGTGTTTCCAAAGTTTAGTAGTTGTAAAAAATATGATCGAGTAATTACCTTTATAATTCATGCAGATTCTATTGCATTAGAAACTCAACTACTAAATCAAGTCAACGTTGGAAAATAAGTTACTATAGCAATCCACACTTTGCATTTGGTTAATCCTTAAATGATATGTACATAAGGTAGGAAACAATAGTTTTAATAATCACTACTGCTTCCATCTTTCACTTATCTGTGCAAAGTAACTCCTTTATTAAAGCTCGCCATTCAATTTTAATCAATAAACCAAATCTCACTCTCCAAATATGAATTCAAAAATTGAATTGTATATGTTTAATTGATACTTATCACCAAATTCCAATATACCAACATCACATATATAGATACTCTTTTTTGCAGCCTCAAGCTATCATATAAACTTATGATTAACATAAGTTTATAAGTTTAATTTAACAAATTCAGACTCCTCTCTTGAATGAGTCGTATTAGAAACTCAATAGAGCAAAACATAAAATCTGGAAACGAAAGTCATACCATATATGGGCACAAGCTTAATATGTTGCTCCGAGCTGCAAATATACAATCACTAAGTGATTTAGTTATTGAAAGTATAAGGTATAAAGAAAATAAAATGCCAACAATGATTCAAGAATGAAAGAGAAAATAAAAGACCAAAGAAATCACAAGAAAATATGCAATTTTCCCACTCAAAACTAAGAGTAGCCTTTTTCCTTTTCTGCACATGCATGAAAGATCTCAGCATATGCATATAATGCACATAAAAATTAATACAATTGATCAATAAATTTACTAATCCAAATATAACTGCTTCAAATTAACTAGATTTTTTAGTTAGTGGTGCCTTGATCACTAACATGTTAAGATCAATACTATATATTGAAGCAAAACTATAAAGGACTAGTTCAGAAATTTAACCCTACAACTTTAGAGCAAACAAGATCAGCTTCAAATCACATGGCAAATGCATAAAATAAATTTTTGTTCTAAACCATAGATAAGACCAACATAAAGAAAAAATAGATATAATAAAAAATTGCATCAACTCTGGAGATCGTCGATTTCCATGACTACACTATTTATGGTTTTAGAGGCCACCTCTAAAGCACTCTCTCCGAGAGTGCGCTGCATGAACCCTTACAAATCAAACGAGTGAGACTTGCTTGATGAGAGGCATCGAACGAAGAGGTTGTTATAATCAATCGAGAGTAGAGAGATCCAAACACGTACAACCAAAAATCCAAGAACGAACAGAGATCGAAAGAGTAAAATAGCAAAATTTGATCCATAAAAGCTCACTAATATGACATTTAAACAAGAGGGCCGCTAAGGGCACCCCACCATTTAATGAAGGCACCCAAAGTTTTTGTAAAAATTTCAGCAAAAGTGGAAAAGACCATTTTGCCCTTGTATATATATTGATTCAAACCCCACAAATCATTTTGACAAAGAAAAAGGGCACCCCACCACCAAGCTTGAACCACAAAGCCACATTGCGTTTGGCGAACATTTATCGATTCTTGCGGATTGACATCATCTGACAGCGATGTAACAATGTTTGACAACCATATGATGGTTTCTTAGAACTGTTTAGTTGGGTAAAAGCGTGAAAATGATGATTTGTTTGTCAACGTAGGGTTTGGTAATTTCCTCAAATCCGAACTTGTTTCCACTATATAATGGAGGATTGTACTGCTACGGTGCAAGAGGAGGTTGAACTTGAGGTAATTTTGCGAATTTATTATGTTTTTTATGAGGTTATCCGAAGTTTATGTCGATGTGCGCGATTGTTTCGGCCTCGCGGGACCGAGATATATTGAAATGTCTCGGTCATAGAGGACCGAGCCTACTCTAACCCTCTCGCCGTTGTACAACCGAGAGTAGGAGAAAATTCTCGGTTGTACACCACCGACGCCACATTACCTATCACTAATTGTAGCTCTCGTCATGTCTCGCCGAGATAATCGAAGTATTCTCGGCCATGCGTAACCGAGACACTGTGAACTCTTCCGGCCTTCGTGGCCGAGACTGCGAGTTCCCAAAAATTTAGCTTCTGTCTCGGCCATGCTTGGCCGAGACAGTTAACACAGTCTCTGGCCTGTGTGGCCGAGAACCGCGATTTCCCAATTTTTTTACCATTCTACAAACCGCCACACACACATTACAACTACTCTACCAAATGTAACTTAATTATACTATAAACGTAACTTCAAACGATCGATTTCGCGCAAAATCTGTGTGTTCGACGATGTTCAACCGAACCCTAACTTGGAGACGAAATCGGCTCACACCACGACCCTACGAACTACAAAAAATCCTTAAACCAAAGGAGAAACACAAGGCGAGACACGGGAGACACGATTTCAGAGATTCCTCTTACTGGTCGGTTCACACAAAACGGGTTCTTGGAGTCCATGCGGAGAAGATGGTGCTGGGGGTGGTGGGGTGCAGATGGATTTCCACGAGGGGTAGTTTAGGTATTTCGGGTCTAATTTTTGGGTGCCCCAGGTAAATCGATTTGTGCCCACATTAACTGGGTGCCTTCATTAAATGGTGGGGTGCCCTTAGCGGCCCTCTTAAACAATTGATTGAGAGAAAACAGACGGTTCGAATCTGAGATGGAATCAAATGAAGAGTAACCTGATTAATATTAACTTTTCCGCCATGGATGAGTTTAAGCTATGCAATGCACCACTGTTTCTCCATTACTAAACAACAAAAAATAGGATTAGAAAGGGATCTCGGAAATCAAATTCAACTCTGCTAATAAATGACCAAATCAAGAGCAAATAGGCTTAAATAAGGGATCTTCGATCCATGAATCAGAGACTGAAGACCACAAGAGATCCAAGACCTAATGAATAACATAAATAGCTTCATCAAATGGATCGATTGACTATTCAGTTGCACGAGCTTGAAATCGATTGATTATGCGCGAGAGAGCTTCAAATCCCTGCGCGAGAGATCTTCAAATAGCAGTGCGAATCAATTTTGAAACGAGAAAAAAAAATCGAAGATCTCTACTTTGAAACATCGAACTTTCTTACAATTGATTGATTATATGCGAGGGAGCTTGAAATGTGTTGATGTGATGTCCGCCAGATCGATCTATGACTCCACAAAGAGATCTGCCTTGCTGGGGTCAAGATCGACGGGTAACTCGAGGTTTTTGCTATTGGAGAAGCTTGAACAGAGATTGATCAACAAGAGACAGAGAGAGATTGACTGTGACGAGACTCCTTCCTCGCCGAACCTCGCACGTACACATCCTTCAATCCCAAACTCTCAATCTCTCTTTCGATCTCTCGAAACCCTAGAATTGATTTCTCCAAATTTGTAAAGAAAAAGAGCAGAAACAAAGGGTATAACAGGTGTTCATCAAGAGGAACAACAAGAAGTAGAAGATAATTACTTGAGATTAATCGTTTCATCAATTCTCTTAGTAGTATTTATCAGTTATTGAATGAAGGATTTTTTTGTATATGTGAACAAAAACTAGCTATAACCATATTAATTTTCTGATCAATAAAGTAGGAAAAGTTAATATTATACCAGCCTAATCTATAACTAAATATATGTATGAAAGAAATTAATTAGATTTAGGATTCAGTAGCTAGCTAGAAGTACTAGCTAGAGTGAGTCATATATATGATCTGAAATTAATTAATAATAATTCTGACATGTGGAATGTTTAAGAGAGTGTGGTAGTGGGGATGTTGAATTCCTAAATTTGTGACCTAAAAAGAATAATATTAGTATGTGCCAAGTTTTCTTAAGTATTAGTTGTGCATAAAGTTTTCGATTAGGGGATCAAACTGATTTTTAGTGCTAACTAGTTACTACTTACACTAATTTTTTGTTTAATAACTTTCTTTTGAAAGAAGTTAATCTAATTGTTTTAGTTATACATTTAACATTTAATTAACCTTTTTTTTATTTTCGTGGTGTCCGGCACCAACTGCATCGACTAATCCATGCCTAGGCAATGTCGAGCTATGTAAGTGAGGCGGCCCTCTCAATTCTATTTTTTCACGAGACTTGAACTCGAGTCATGTTTAACCAACATTAATAACAAATTTTGATTTAAAATTTACCCACATTTGTAAATTATGTGTCATTAGATTTGAGATTTAACAACACTTGTAAATTGTGTCATTACATTTGAAATTTAATAACACTTGTAAATTATGTGTCTTGAGATTTAAAACTTAACAACACTTGTAAATTATGTGTCTTTAGATATGAAATTTAACAACACTTGTAAATAATGTGTCTTGAGATTTAAAATTTAACAACACTTGTAAATTATGTGTCTTGAGATTTAGAATTTAACAACACTTGTAAATTATGTGTCCATATATTTGAAACCTAACAACACTTATAAATTATGTGTCTTTATATATAAAATCCAACAACAATTGTAAATTATGTGTCTTAAGATTTTAAATTTAACAACACTTGTAAACTATGTGTCCTTAGATTTGAAATATAACAACACTTGTAAATTATGTGTCCTTAGATTTGAGATTTAATGACACTTGTAAATTATGTGTCTTGAGATTTAAGATTTACCAACACTTATAAATCGTGTGTCTTTAGATTTAAAATCTAACAACACTTGTAAGTTATGTGTCTTGAGATTTAAGATTTACCAACACTTATAAATCATGTGTCTTTAGATTTAAAATCTAACAACACTTGTAAATTATGTGTCTTAAGATTTAAGATTTACCAACACTTATAAATCATGTGTCTTTAGATTTAAAATCTAACAACACTTGTAAATTATGTGTCTTTGTATTTGAATTTTGACAACACATAAATTTGGGTCCTCAAATTTTAAATTTAGCATCACTAGTTTGCCAAGTGTCTCTACTATAGGAGACACTTATGAATTAAACGTCCCTAAATATTGAAATTGACAGCACTTGTTGTTTGCCTCCTCAATTTTAATTTTAGCGACACTTATAAACTGTGTCCTTAGATTTGAAATTTGACAACACTTATAAATTACTGTCTCCAAATTTTAAATTTGGCGACACTTGTTTATCAAGTGTCTTTAATTTTGAGACGCTTGTACATTATACGTCTCGAGATTTTAAATTTGGTGACGTTTTAATATCATGTGTTCTTAATTTAGAGACATTTATATGTTATGCATCTCAAAATTTCAAATTCGGCAACGCTTGTACATCATATGTGTCTCTAAAATTAAAATTTGGGACGCTTTTTATTAGCGTTGGCAAAAAATTGTTGTTATAAACCCACTTTGTTGTAGTGGTAGAAGCAATTGTTTCTTTCTTATCAAAAAAAAAAAAAAAAAAAAGTGGACTTGATGTATGTTGTAAACTTTAGAGTTTCATTACCTTTTGTCATATATAACAAAGACGCCTTTGCAGCAGGAACTGCAGCAATAGCTACAGCAGAAAGCCATTGTAATACTTGGATCGCTAACCACGGCAATTGCCTCTATGGCTTTGTTACCATCAGAGAATTCTCTAGAACATGTTTTTGGAGGGAAAACATGAACTCAAAACAGAGAAGCAATTTTCATTAATTTTAGAGGAACTGTGTAAGCCCTTTATATAACCATTGGGGCTTTACATCTTGACCGTACACTTGTTACATCTTGACATCTCTTGTAACACTAATCACGTGCTACTCACGTCATGTTACACTCACACATTAGCTACACTATTCACTTCAGTGAGCTTCCCTTATAATTAGGGACTTCAACAAGCTATATATCCAGCAAAATGTATCAAAAGTATATATGCACCCAAATATTCAACAAAAATAAGAGGCATGGCACCCAATCATTTTCCCCAAAAAAAAAAAAAACATTGGCCACTCATGCGTCGTTACAAATGTACGTCCTGTGGACTAGGTTTGTCCGAGTCAATGGTAGGACGTAGTAATTGGTTCCATCTGCAAGCCTTCGAAGTTTTATGAAGCGACTAAGCTTCCTAGTCAATGTTTAACTATAGGAAATAGTAGTAGTTAATGCGTGGGAATCCTCCAAACATGGAGTTGTACCATTTTTCCGATTTGACAAGTGTCCCTCACTTGAATGGTATTGGTTAAGATCGCTTCAACCATGCACATATATATCACTCTATTACCCAAATAAATTGACAGTTTTGCAAACCAAGTCAAGCTTCACCTAGTGTAATACAAAAGCAAAAGTACAACCCAAAACACAATTATCAGTTTATCACCAAATTAAGATGGTCCCTGACCAAGTGCATGAATATCTTATTAAGTTTTGGCTATAAATTATGCTTAAATATTTCAAAAGAATGTGTTTCGATCGAGTCACACATGAACTAGCAAGAAATATAATTAATTTCCTTTTTTTGAGAATAAGGATGTTGAAGAAAACCAAAAAAGCCAAAAAAAAAAAAGGTTAAAAAGAGATTAAGATCATGATGATTGTTCAAGGATATTATTTAAATTTACTCAATTACATATCGAAGCTTAATTATGTATTAAATATTTTCCTCATCAATTAAAAAAAACAAACAAAAATAATGTCCTCAATTATGGACACAGCATTTGAGAACTATTGAGTGGAGGATACGAATAAAAATTTGTTTCGAGTTTAAGCATTGGATTATATATGTATTTATATATATATATATATATATATAATAGCAAAACTTTACTCAAATGAATTGGATAAATAACTAGCTAGAAACAAAAGAGAAGAATAATTTAGCATATATGTGCATATAGGTAGAACAAAAAAGGAAAAAGTAAAGCAAAATTTTTGATGAAAAAAAAGTAAAACAAAGTAACTAGTGACACCAACAAAAGACCAACTAACCAGTGATTTCATGAGCTATTGCACACAATGTTTCAATTAATTAACTCACTTAATCACCCCATGCCAACCCACGTACTCCAAGTCTCCAACAAGCACCGGCAAATCAATTTTTATTCAAAATTAAGCAATGTCTGAATGCTCAATATATATAGAATAAATCAGGACTCATGCACACTGATGGAGCTTAATTTTTAAGCTATACCCATCAAAAGAATTACACTTGCGTGGTATATATGATGAAAAAATAAAAATAAAAAAATAAAGTTCAAGAATTTGCTCTTGAATCTATAATTACAGTAGCCTTTGATCTCACATTCCTTTTGAACAAAAATCACAAAAAAGGTAAAAGAAAAAATGTGACCGCGCTATTAACCATTTTTTATCTGCTGGGCTTCAAAGCTTAATTATGGGTCACTGCCCATGTTAAGAGTAGTTGAACCAATCCCCACCTGCAACCATGGAGAACCAGCCCTCCCCAAGTTCGTGTCCTTCTGATCACTTAGTTTTGCCAGCTTCACCATTCTTTGATCTTCATCATCTTTCGCGCGAACAGGTCCTATCCATGGCTGTAAAAAGATCTCTGTAGGAACCTTGAAAGTCAATGAGTTCTTGTGATTTTCATGACCGAGAGAAGCAGCATTGTCGACGTCATTGATGGGCGCGGGGAGGTTGAGATCGAGAGATTTGGAATTGTTAAAATTGGATCTCTGATTGAAATGTTGGCCAAGATCATGAAATTGTTGAAAACTAATTGCATTGGAAGTAGTGGTACTCTCTGGTATGGTGTTAGATGTTAACCAATGACATCTCTTATGCCCTCCTAAAGCTTGCCCCGATGAGAACATCCTATGACATATCGAGCACTCGTGTCCCTTAGCTTTCTTCTTACTAGGGCTCGCTGAATGGCGGCCCAATTGAAGTATTGCAGTAGATTTCGTGAACTCATCGCTGGTGATAACATCTTCATCGATAGTGCTCTCGTCGAGGTCTTCGACATTGGCCGCGAAGCACCCCTTCACCTTCTTGTGGCTAGCTCTGTGCCCTCCTAAAGCTTGATGAGAATTGAACACCTTCTTGCAAGCCTTGCACTCGAACACGCCCTTTGACACTCCTTTGGCCTTGTCATGGTTATTGGTCTTGGAAAAGAAATCGAAGCTTGGGAGCAAGTTATTGACGTGTCGCTCTTCCTCCTTACTTGCCGACGCACAAGACTCCTCGGCCTCGGATACCAACGGATCAACTCGAGCAGTAGACAACATTATTAGACAATGTGCGAGGTCCTCTTCTTCGCTCCATTGAGAATTCGACATTGAATAACCAAATTTCGTTCTCTTGGACCTCTTCCCTTTCGACCAATTGTAATCTCTTTTTCTAGCTTCTTCATCGTCCTCCTCCTCTTCAGATCCAGGCGAATTGACAAGAGACTCTTCCACATCAGCTGAGGTGCACTTTCCATGCTCTAGGAAGGACTTCCAGCACGCGAACTCCTTTCCACAATTCTCACAATTCCTACAGCTCTTGAGCCGGTTAGGATTTGTTCGCAACGCATACATCCGTTTGTTACCACCACCACCACCAGAATGCTTGTCACCCTCCCCATCACTGGATGGGGCATCGTCATCTAGGCGGCCGAACTCATCCCCCATTCCGTGCGCTCTCATATGGCCTCCAAGAGCCCTTCCACACCCGAATCCCTTCTTGCAAATTCTACAAAAATGCTTGAATTTAGGTGCCGGGTCCACAATGGTGGCCATTTCCAATCAATGCCTAAACAAAACAAGAAATTAATCAATTGATGGATAGAGATCATATAGCAGTTAGAGAAAAAAATAGGTAATATGGTGGTGGTGAAGATGGATGGACATAAGAAGGGAGTTTGTATGGTGAAGAGAAGAGAATGGAAATTAGTAGTGCCATAGTTTTAGTTGGGAGTAAAGAGAGGAGAAAGTGAGGGACAAGTGTAGTAAAGGTGAGGGGAAGGAAGACTTGTTCTACTCTATGGTTTGTGGTGGTGGTGGTGGTGTTGGAGGCGCTGCATGCAATGCAATGCAAGTCAATCAAACAAAGTAGAGATCTAGAGAGAGAGAGAGAGAGTTAATTGTTTTATGAATAACTAACTAACTAATTAAAAGTGTGTGGATTAAGCTAATTGAGGTTAGTGAGTGGGAGAGAGTGTTTTGCGGGTCTGTCATTGAAAGAGTTGTGAAGGGGAGTGGCTCTCTCTTTCTTTGCTTGTAACTCCCACCTATTCATTCATGTCTCTTCAATTCCAAGCCAAGAAAACTTAACAAGCTTCTCTCCTCCTACTCTGTCGGTTGTTCCTTCGCCTCGTCCTTTTTTTTTTTTTTAATCTTTTTATATACGTGTGTGTATAAATATAAGTAGTTCTTATAATTTGAATTATTATACAAAGAAAATCCAATTTATCGACCGGTCCTTGATGATATACCAATAACAGATTTATATGTACGTTGTAATTAAATTTGTATACTAATTTAACTTCAACTTTTTTTCACTAATTTAATTTAATCACCATAAATAAGAATTATATATATTATACGGGTACGTATTTCAAGTTTTTTTTAATTTAATTACAAATTTATTTGTACCTATAGGCATTGCATTAATTTTGCATTAACTGTGAGAATCGAATTTTTTTTTTCTTATTATTAGTCGTTAAACGGCGTTAATCACATGTTACTATGAGAGGCTAATTACGCTATTTGATCCATATATATACATCTACAAAATAAAATATATCTTACGAACAGTCTAGTCATCATGATTTATGAAATACGTACTATTGCAAATTATATCACTATGCATATGATGACTTAATTTGGAGAACTAATCCCCACACAACATGCAACGGTGTGCATGCCCTATTATATATAGAGGTTTGGATCATTTATTGTGCACAATATTTAGAGTACACACTCTAAATATTGTGCGCAAATATATATATATATAGAGGATATTCTACAATGGAGCTCAAATATATACCCATGCCATGAAACTCTCTCAAAATATGTTATGCATTAAATGATTTGTGCATTTATGATGCCTCGATTAATGTATTGGATTATAATCCGATAGTTGTAAATAGTGTACCCATGACATGGATATATATTTTCTTCCCATAGTAGTAGTACCATATATATGTATATATACACACAAAATATTTGACAAAAAAATGTCTATATATATGTACACAAAATATCTCCGATACATGATACCATTTGATGTTCAACGGAAGATATATTGGAAAAAAATAGGGAGAGGCTTCAATTCGATTACAGTAATCAATAATCATGGTCTTACTCTGTGTGTGTACACACTTTCCGGCCGGTGAGCAGCAGCTGAAAACTAAACCCTTTCGCATCGAGGTTCCCTCTTGCTCATATAATGTTTAGACCACAAAGCACTACAAGATTAAGTTGCTTTAATATCAGAACAATGGATAACTGTGTGTAAAATCCATTAGGAAAGATAAGGTTTAGATGACGATCACTGTTATCTATAGTTACAATATAATTAAATTAGGGACTCGGTCATGTCGACTTCTATCGATCATACAAGCTAAAACCCGAAAAACCTTAAAAGCACCAATCGACGCTGGGGATGGAGAAGTGCACATGGATTGCAATAATCCGCAGATCCAATCCAACTTGAACCAATTATCGCTAATTGAATTAATTTTTTTATCCTTTGGACTAGATTGGATTGAAAAATCACTAATCCGCATGGATTGGATCAGATTACAGATCCTACAATAGAAAACAGCGGATCCAGTCCTATTTCCTATTCAATCTGTTTATAACATAAATACATATATCTATACATGATTATATGTACTTAGTATCTTGAAGAACATCAACCACAAATATCAACTCTAAATTAAAATTCGGACTTATTTAACCCTAACAGCTGACATTCCCCTCCCTCATCTCGTCCGCGAGACCGCTCCCCCATTTTGTCTGAGAGTTTTTCAACCCTTTCCCCTTTCTTTTCATTCAAGAGCTCTAGCGACCATTTTCTCCCAACTAAGTACATTTTATAGGGCTCTAATTCTTTTTCCCCAAATCCACTCAATAGTCACAATCAACGACAACAATCACATCAAAAAGTGATATTTTGTTTAGTTACAAATCAATCTTTCATATCTACGTTGATCATCGTGTTTAATTTCTTCTCATCGTTTTTTCTCACTATTGTTGTTCTCTATTTGAGTTTTATAATTTGGTTTCATTTGTTGGAAATATGGTATAGATTTGTGAGATGTATATTATAAATTTGTAATTCACGAGATATATGTGTGGTACAAATTTTTGTGGTTCATATGATTAAGTTTAATTTCATTAACCTTTCGTTAGAAAAACATCAATCCGCGGAGCTTGATCTAGTCCGATCCGCATTGTGCAAGTTAGATTGAGTTGGATTGATGAATTATTTGGACTGAATCGGACTGTAATTTTTCAATTCGTAATAATTGGATTGGATTGTGGATTGACCTTAATTAGACTGGATCCAATCCGTGTGCACATCTACGGAGAGGATCTCAGAGAAGGTGAAGAGTGAGGAATGCGAAGGGACTCTTCTCTCGATTCTTGTCTCTGCTCGATTGATGAAGTAAAACAAGATTCTTATCTCTGCTATCTCGATCTCCAACCTTTCTCCTGCTCTTTCGCGACTCGTCTCTCTCGATCTCCATCCAACTCTTCTCCTACTCTTGCGCTCGTCAAAAACCTTAAATCAGTCGGAGATTTTGGTTCGAAGCTTCAATCATGAAATTCTCTTTGATCGAAAAGTGATTAAGGTATACAAACCCTAGATTTTAATTATTTTCACTCTCTCATCATGAATCTGTATTAATTTTTCTGTGTCCTCTCTTCTGAACGATTTCCATTGTATGTTCATTAATGATGTTTTTAGCTTTTTTGTTGTTCTTGCGTTATTGAGCTTTTGATTTGTGTAGATTTGTTGTTGTGTTGATTGATTGATCTTCAAATGTGTGTTTTCACGGCTTAGGGTTTCATTGATGGTGTTTTCAACTCGACATTATTGCAGTGATTAGATAGATGCTTATATTACAAATTAGTTTATTTCTTCAAATGACCTTTCAGGACATTCGAGATATCGATGAAGATATGATTTATCATCAGTTGTTCCCTTGTGTTTTTACTTGGATTGTGTTTAATAAGTGGTGCCTATTGGTCTGGATTTGTAAGAAGGATGTATTTATATTTGAGTTTTATGAGATTCAATACAATGGCAGCTCTTAGTCATTGAGCTTACCATAAGTGTATCAACAACTTGTTAGATCCATGTTTGTGTACTAAATAGCTTTGTTATAATTATTCTATTGTGCATTTGATGATCCTCTATATACTCATTGAGTGTTTGCTCATATAACTAAACATGACTTTATAGGCATTTACACATTTTGGACTTAGAAACATAGAACACGCCTTCAAAGTAGGCTTTGAAACTGATTAAACAATGATCAACTGATCACCCTTGTTGATGATTGTGCTTAATTATGATTCAAGATATGTAAGCCTAGTGAAGAAGGTGAAGGAATTCAAGCAACACAAAAAACTCCTAACCTAACCTTCTACACATAACATGTATAGTTTACGTTGCATTGTTGATACCAAGCCCAACTTGTCAACAAAGAAAAACACATTATTTGTAAAACTTGGTTGGAAAAAGTTCTCTTAAGTTCCAAGAAACCAAAAATAACTTAATCCTTGAACATGGGCATTCAAATTTCTTCATTAGTCACTCAATAAGCAATTTTAATATGTAATAATTCACACTTGATTTCATAGGACCTAATACTTATTTTTTCCTACTTGTTAACTGTATTACTATTTTACACAATGGTAGATTCAATAAATAACAAAATCAGTAAAGAAACTCTCATCTTGGCACTCGGTCCCAGATTCAATTCCCCACTAAGTTAAGATTGTTCGAGCCACTAGGGTACGTACACTCATGTCGATTGCACCAGAGCTTAGTGGATGCCCAAAAACATTAAAAACAATGAACTGGAAAAAAGGGTGAGAGTAGAGAGTGGAAAAAAAGGTTGATGTCATTGTATTGAATCTCATTATTGTTCATTTTTGAAAGCAACAACTTAACTTTAATATGAGTCGAACCTACAACCTCATGTGGCCTATCTTGCTTTTAGCAAGTGATGCCCCGTGCATCTCACCAGATATGCTCTAACGACTTGAGCTACATTTGACAACCCACTTTTACTATGTATGTGGTTGATGTTTCGATTCATGTAAGTTAGTGGTAAAAAGATGAACATGATAGTCATAGGAGTTAAGAACTAATTTACCACTTTGATGAGTCTTTATGTATGCACTTTTATATAGGGAATTTGTCATGGAAATGGGATTTAAACTTTCTTTTATCGTCTTAAACACTTACTTTTGAGTTTTATAGGTCATTTGAGGGAATATGAGTGTTTCGAACAATTTTGAGGGCAAAGTCAAGCTTAAATAAAAAATTCGGTTGAAGAAGTGCAGAAAATACACACACGACATCAAAAATACACACACGATGCCAGATTTTGTACTGACGGTGTCACCTACAATGCCAGATCTAAATTTTAGCAACTAGCTCCACCAACTTACCATTTTCATCCCACGTCGTCTCTGAAGTCGTCCCTTAATAACCACGACGTAAATGACGGTGCCAGACTCGCAGAGTAAAAGTCTTGAGACTTTTTTGAAGGTTCTTATTCCTTGGAGTTGCTATTCTCGTACCCAAGCACACTTATATAAATGACTTTGCACGTCCTGAGTAAAGGTGTAAATGACAAAACACAAGTAAATTGGACTCCTAATATAGCAGACTAAACTAATCCTATACCCAATCCAAGATTCATGGAGTTCCTTTGGTTTACATAGTTGCCAAGTTAACAAGCCACTCAAAAAATTTCGAAATTATGATATGTCAAGAACCGCAACTCAAATACAATTAAGATCACACTTTAAAGACAGACTCGGTCAAGACAAAGGCCATCAACTACTCATGAGTTTTCTTGGTCTACACATTCAAGCACGCAAGTTTACAATCTCACTTAATGTTGTTATAAGCGCTCGAGCTAAATCTTTTTATTTGAGGAGTTTTCATAGATTTTTGCTTGTATTCATTTTATGTACGTATTCTCTATTTTTTTCAAGTAATATGACCCCTGCTCAATTTCTTGTGGAAACTACTTTTCTCACTTTTCCCCACCACAAGATTCCCTGCTCCATTTTCTGTGGAACCTGTGGGACTCTCTATACTTTGTTTAAAAAAACTCGTGTTAGCCCTTCTCATTTTCACTATGATTAAGCAATTTCTCCGATGTGGGTTAAAATATTATCACTTGCACAATTTTGACTGTCTGCCCCCTTTTGTATCTAGCACAAGGCTTAACCATCATACCAAGTTCCTAATGATGAAATCATAAAAATGCTAGGCTACGGGCTTGAGTAAGTGTTTCTCCTAATTTTTCCTAAGTTTCAAGTAAAAAAGGCAACCATAGTGTACTCATCCACAACCAAAGACATGAAACAAAATTTCGGGTGACTCTAAACAATAATAAAAATGAAAACTATACTACATACATGCATGAAAGTGTGTCAACTCCTAATGAAATGAGAAAGAGAAGTATTAAGGGAAAAGAAATGGAAGATATGAGAGAATAAGATATTAAACTCCACCATTACCATCCTTCAACTGCATATAATTGCATATTAGTGAAAAAATTCAAACGATCTAACCTGCGGTCTTTTGCAAAACAATCCATCCAACTCAATTCACAAATCTTAAAGTACCCCCAAACTAATTCCGAACCTTGTCCTCAAGGTTCAAAACAAGTCAAGAAATCCAAGCAACAAAAAGAAAAAGAATAGTGGTGAAAACGAATATGGATAAATAAACAAGGAGATCATATAAAGGCATGCATAATAAAAGTCTCCAAAAACTAGTGATGAACAAAAGCTCTCATGCCTAGGTGACTAAGGAAACTATGGAACAAAATCATCATAATAAGAACAAGAACTAATAAGCATAGGAGTTAACTTAAATAATTCTCACAAAATCTTGCGAGCCTGAAGTCTTTTAACTAATGGTGAAATCAACCAAGTGAACAATGGAATGAAGTCTAGGATTTTCGGTCTACTCAAAGACTTGTCATTAATGCGGTGACTTAAGTTGGATTATGTCCCAACCAAGTCTCAAAAGACCTAAAATCCTAGTAATATGTTAAAATGCTCAAATTATGCTAAAAATGTAATCCAAAGCCAAACCTAGTAAAACTCAGAGGGTACTCCAGTGCTTTTGGTGCTCATCAAACATAACACCTGCAAAAATCTAAGAAACCAAGTTAGAGCTTTATTAAAAGTAAAAAACTAAAACTAAACTAAAACTGAAATAAATGCAAGAATTAAAAGAAATAAAAACAAAGCTGGGCTACCTCCCAATAAGCGCCTTTCTTTTAAGTTTTTGGTTAGACTTGGCGTGATTTATCACGTAATGCCATCTCCTTTCAAGATATCAACAACGAATGGTGAAACTATAGCTTTGGGCAATGCAACATGCACACATTCCTTCAGACTTGGGAGCTACTTCTAATACAAAAGATTCTGTCGCATTATGATCATCCAACACAAAGGTGTCGTCAGTGTAGAAAATCTGCGAACACCCTTTTTCCTCCACCCCCTTGAAAGGCTTAACAAATATGCATGGGAGGGTGGGTGGTGTCACCAACACCAGAGGTTGGTCTTCCTTGCTCTCT
This sequence comes from Stephania cephalantha, assembly GCA_039657325.1. Taxonomy (NCBI): domain Eukaryota; kingdom Viridiplantae; phylum Streptophyta; class Magnoliopsida; order Ranunculales; family Menispermaceae; genus Stephania; species Stephania cephalantha. Next base: position 21,334,050 of record CM077569.1, on the reverse strand, counting down.
TTCTGCAGCTCCTCCGGTCTTTCTGAAATGACTTCAATTTTCATCTCATTTTTCTCGTCTTCATCTTGTGTAATGATAATTTTTGGCTCAATTTGAAAAACTTCAAGTCCTTCTGCCATTTCACTCCAATAGTTCTCCACCTTTGTAAACTCATTCACCTCAACATTCTTTAATGTATCAACACTCACATTCTCCTTTGGTAAAAAATCGGTTGTATACTACACAACTCTTTCTCATCATTCATATTCTAAAGTGTGGAATTCACTTGAATAAGTTGAGCTTCCAAATTTTGCAACCCTGGATTCACATGCTGAAATTGTTGAAGGTTTTCATGAAGACGTTGTAGACCATCTATAAATTGCTTCATCATATCTTCCAAGGAGGTGTTTTGCTGAAGTTGATGGTTTTCCTTATGACACTGTTGATGAACTTGTTAAAAATGCAGTTCTTTGAAGGTCAAGCCATTCATCATGTCTGGTATAGACCTTTCTTCATGTTGAGGAACTGTGGACTTGGCATGAGCTCAAAGAAGTCGGGCTGTGGCGATGAATAGCTAGAATAGTGAAACCTCGACCTATTGCACAAAAGAATGCATGTTAGAAAACTGATGTCCATTATGTGACATACCTACCTCATTCACATTGCAATAATGTGAGTCTTCGAATTGACCATAATTGTGGGAGTAGGAGGCCATCGCGGAGTTGCCTGCATATATGTTAAGAACAAGGGACTAGATAGACAAATAAAATAAATAAATAAATAAATAAAGGAAAAACTAATCCCCGACAATGGTACCAAAAATTGACACGCGCCGAACGTGTCAATAAAATATAAATCCTAAACCAACTATTTTGTAGATAACGGTAAAAGGTCGATTCCACAAAGATTGATATTCTTTCTAAGGTCAAAAAGAAAAGAAAAGAGAAAAACGGGGGTTTTGAAAGAATGAATAAATAAAGGAATAGAAATCGTTTTAAAATCAATTAATAAAAAACACCTATGTCAAGATATACAAGTTTGGTTCGTAAAATATTGGATTTGGTCATCAATCTATGTAAAGTATGCAAATCAAAAGTATCCTAATGTAGCTATAGACCCGGTTATGTACGCGGTTCCTTGCACTTCCTAATCTCGATAGCCAAGGTACAACAATGACTACTTCCCTAGCCAATCATATAACTCTATACTCAAGCGCATTGGATTTAACACGATGAATGCAATGGGTTTTGTGAAGGCACTACACCTAGACAGCCGGATCACTAGTGTGCCCGATTTAGCCTAGATCCCTAAGATATTTAATCGGTTCCAAAAGTGGCGAATCAATTAATAAGTGCCACTTGTGTGGTCTTATTGCATCAGGACAGATGCTTACGACTCATTGGCAAAATAATCAAGGTTTAAATATTAATCTAACCTTAATTATTTAATCACTACCAAAGAAAATAAAACACCAATGAAAAATAATGAAATTAAAATAAATAAATCTCACAAATCCATAAATGGGAACATTCGAACCTCCCTCGCAGTCTTGCCTAGGCCATGAGATTAGTCTCTTATGGTTGAAGAACATAAAACAAAATAAATTAAAAGTTGAGAGAGAAAGAGAGAGAGAGAGAGAGAGAGAGAGAGAATAGAATAGAATAGAAGAGAAAAACAGAAGTCAAGAACCCCCTTTTTTAGGAAAGCCCTAATGTCCTAATTTAAAAAAAAAAAACTACTAAAATTGGTCTCTAGAGGAGAGAGAATTTGATTTTCATGGGTTCCTTATTGACACGTGCACCGAGGAATATCTCGTGGCTGTTGTGAATGGGGTTTTTCCAAAAGTAGGGTTGGTTTACAAATTTTTTCACAAAATAGGGAGGTTTTTCTTATCACGGAAGTAGGCAATAATGCCTTCTCAAAAGGCGTTATTGAGTGGGATGTTTTTGGGTTTGCGGTGACGTGGCGTCCACGTGGCATGGGTTTGTACAGATAGCGCCTTTTGAAAAGGCGCTATCTGTACATGTGGCCGCCACCTCACCGCAACGTCAGCGCCACATCACCTGGCTCAATAACGCCTTCTCAAAAGGCGTTATTGAGCCAAATACGTGTTCGCCACATCAGCTCATTCTTGCCACGTGGTCGCCACGTCACCGCAAACCAAAAAAACCTCACAAACCAACTCGCCGATCTGTCCGTCACCGCCACGTCACCAACCGGACTCGCCGATCTGTCTCTCCATTGCCATTGTCCGCGATCGTCATTGCTGCGGCGTTCTTCTTGCTTCATATTGCATTGTCAGAATCATGAAGCTTGGACCTCGTCGTTTCGCTTCGCTCCCGCTCTCGTCCTCGCATTTGCCATGTCATCGTCGTCGTCGCTTTCGTCGAGCGATCTCGACAATTACAACCAAATTTGAATATGCATATTTTTTAGTTTATATTTGTATTAAAAAAAAAACCAATTTTAATATATATATATATATATATATACATTGGTTTCAACCTTCAACTCTATTTTCTAAACTAACTAACATTAACTAACCTAACCAACTAAACTAACTAAACTAACCAACTAACTAACTAACTAACTAACTAACTAACTAACTAACTAACTAACTAACTAACTAACTAACTAACTAACTAACTAACTAACTAACTAACTAACTAACCAAAGTAAACTAAAATAACTATCTAACTAACCTTAACCAAACTAAACTAACTAACCTTAACTAACCTAACCAAACTAAAGTAACTAACCTTAACTAACTAAAGTAACTAACTAACTAACTAACTAACTATCTAACTAACTAACTAACTAACTAACTAACTAACTAACTAAACTAAAGTAAACTAAACTAACTAACCTAAACTAACCTAACCAAACCAAACTAAAGTAACTAACTAACTAACCTTAACCAAACTAAACTAACTAACTTTAACTAACCTAACCAAACCAAACTAAACTAACTAACTTTAACTAACCTAACCAAATCAAAGTAAACTAAGTAACTAACTAACCTCAACTAAACTAACTAACTAAGTAACTAACTAATATAACCTAAAAACTAAACTAACTAACGTTAACTAACCAAACCACCTAACAATACAAACTAAGTAAACTAAAATAACTAACTTAACTAGCTTAATTGCAAACTAAACATACTAACTAAATGGAAGTAACCAAACTAAACTAACTAACATAAACTAACCTAACTAACCTTAACTAACCTTAACTAACCTAACCACCTAAACAATACAAACTAAGTAAAGTAAAATAACTAAGTTAACCAACTAAACAAACAACCAAAAAACGATCCACGTTAACCACCAAACGAAACTAAACAAACATCCAAGTAGCTCGAGAGTTACTTGGGACCTAAACTCGACTAACTTAACGTAACCAAAGTATGTAAACTAAATTAACTAAACTACACTAAGGAACACACCCTAACTCAACTACACTAAACAAACGTGACCTCAAAACCTAAACTAAACTAACTTAACTAACTAAGCTAATTAACCTAACCAAACTAAACTAATATAACCTAACCACCGACACCTAACTAACTAAGCTAACCACTTTAGTTAAATTAAACATATAACCTAACTAACCTAACAAACTAAACTAACTATTGAAGAGTAATCACATATACGACATTATAATAATATGGAAAACATGCGAAATAAGTTTATTCAATGAGAAGGATGAATACACGTACTTCGTGAACCCAAAATATAAGTTGTTTACAAATCACCATGACATCAAGTAAACTCATCATGCAGGTCTATTTCGGCGGTTCCGTTGACGTTGTTGCTCGATGATGCAAACCGGACGTACTCTTTGTCTAATTGGACGATGTGTTTGTACATCCGATTGAGGTTGTTGAGGTAGCTGGTCTTGCGATGAATCACGTCGAGTAGATTGTTGCGTTTCCTCTGGTTCTTGACTCGACTCACCTCTGCTACTGATGCTACCAAAAATAGGAGGTGGAACCATCCCGAAATACTGGCTTCCTGCATGGGGTTGGGGGAATGGAACATGAGGCTGCGGCATGGTCAACAAGTTCATGAATGAAGGGTCTCCACTATACGCCATATTGTAATTATATGGAGTAGGAGTATATGGACTAGGCATGTATGGAGGCAGTGATGGATACGTTTGATGATGAGGCATTCCATGGTCCAGATATGAAGACGAAGGCCGAGGTGCGTAAGGATCAAAATGGTAAGGAGGAAGATTCACGCTCGGCGGCCTGGGTACAAACATTTGAGGTGCTGGAGGAGAACGTCTGCTACTCTCTGCAGCAATCTCAGTCTGAGTAGATGGACGTGGTGGACGAGGACGTCTGGTACGTTCCCGCACAGTCTCTGGTCGTGTTGGTCTTCTTCTCACCTCTATGTTTGGTTCGCCCTGATCGTCTTCTTCATCTTCTTGTTCATTATCCTCATCTATGTCTTGTTGGACGTCAATTCCGTCATGCGAAAGATTAGACCTTTGTCTTTCATCTTCGTCCAAAATTTTAATCCCTTCATCAAGGGCAGCAAGACCTTGCTCGTACCCATCCTCAATAAACACACGCCTAAGTCGATGCACCAAGTTACGCTGATATACAAAAAATAAGAGCTCAAATCACGCAATATAAAATATTAAATGTTCGAGGAAAAGTAAGAGTTAGAAGATTACCGAGTAGTCACGTAACGCCCCGTCGTGTCCTATGAATCTCCTAGTGACCGATCGATACCACGTCATGTAGTCTTGATGGTCATGCCCTTCATTCGATCTTGCATTTGTCGCAATGGTGTCCCCACGATTTTCCCACATGTTTATGTAGCTTGCGTGAAAAGTCACCCAATTTTCATGATGATGTCCACGCAATTCGACGCGGTGCAGTTGTGCGTCGTAAGCACAATTAGGTGGCACTACTTGTACCATGTCGAATTGTCTCATGACCCTTTCTGGTCGATGCCACTCCACAATGTGGAAACAAATAAGGGGACACGTCGAGAGCCAACTGTCGTGACCATTTGTACAGTACTCGGGAAGAGACCCCATGAGTTCATTATATGGTTGCCACACCAGATCATCCTCATGCCTCTGAGAGTCGAGTGCATCACGGTATGCCGATACGACGTGGGTCGCATTTTGTGAAACCGAAAATGCATCGAGCCATCTGTGTAGGAAACAATAAGTTAAGATAAATGAACATGGACAAGAATTATTTGCAAAGTAATGACAAATCGACTTTAATACCTGTGTCCGAGTGGAACGTCCATAAGCATATTTTGGCCATCCACCGTTCGCTGTTGAGCTCTAGATACACGCAGACGCCGCGGTGCTATGAATGGAAATCTGTCCCATGCCCACAGTTGTACAAGAATTGAGGCGCCAGCAACCTCATGTGCCCCTGCGCGAGATCCGCGACACAACTCCCTGTACAAATAAGCCAAACATGCACTCCCCCAACTATATTGGCCTGCTACTTGGAAATCCTCCAGCAAAGGTAGGAACATCAAATGTACGAATCGATTGGACTTGTCGGCGAAAAGACAACCACCGATGAGTTGTAGTATGTACGATCGAACGTAACGTTGGACCGACTCATCATCGCTTTCATCATCTATTGCTGGAACGTTACGCTCAAGCCAATCGACCTTAAGTTTACAACCAACGATGTCATCTCCACCAGGAGTTCGTCCAAGTAGCCTCTCGCAGACATCAGCATAGTCTGCGTCCGTCGTTCCCGTCACAGGCATACCTTCGATAGGCAATCCAAGCTATACCTGCACGTCTTGGAGTGTAATGGTGCACTCCCCACAATGCATATGAAATGTATGCGTCTCAGGGCACCATCTCTCTACAAACGCAGTAATCAAAGCCCAATCAAGGCTGAAAAATGCTACACGAGATATCCCATAGAACCCACTGGAACGAAGATATGGGATCATCCTAGAATGATACTGCATCGTTCGATCAACGACCCCACGTCTTCGACGTACGCGCATTGTTTCGTACACCTTGTCATTGAAAATGTATTAAAGTATGTTTTTGATACATTATTGATGTAAATTTGACGTATTGAGGAAAAAATGTTACCTCGCCCCTCCAGGTTCGCGCGTTGATCGTGTATAGATTGGAGTTGCAATGATGATGGATCCGAAGGTCCTGGATCCATTGCAGTACAACTAAAAAGAAGGTTAGAAAAAGAAAATGAGTATAATAAATCGACTATAAGTAAACATGTACCCAAATAATAAATGAAAACTAACCTCAAGTAAGTTAATTAACTAACGTAACCTAATCTAAATTAAACAAAGTACAACTAAAAAGAAGGTTAGAAAAACAAACGAACCTCAACAAACTTAACCATCTTAATAAACTAAACAAAGTACTTTAACTAACTAACTAACCTAAAGACCAAATATAAACTAACTTAATTGACTTAACTCACTAAACAAACAAACTAAACTAAACTAAACTAACCAAACTAAATTACCGAACCTTAACTAACTTAAATACCTAAACTAAACAAACTAACTAAACTAACCTAACTTAACTAACTAAACAAACTAACAAAACTAAACTAACTTAACTAACTAAACAAACTACCTAAAAACGATTAATAAACATACCTAAACGAAATTAGAAATACCTCATCCTCCTTCACCGGACCTCCTCCTTCTCCTCCGCTGAGACGTCTGGTGCCCCCCGCCGCTGCTCCGCGCTCCCCTGCCACAGTAACGCCTCCTCCCTGATCAGCTGTCACTCCTCCATGCTCCCCTGCCGCGGACCTCCCTGCTCCGCTCCGCGCTCCCCTGCCGCAGGTCCGCTCTCCTCCCTGCTCAGCTGCTCGTCCTCCTTCCTCCGCCGCTACCTCCTCTGTGTTCCGCGTCTGGTGCCGCTGCTCCTTACTTGGCTGGGGTGTGGTCACTCCTTCCTCCCGTTCTGGTCTCTCTCCACCGAGCTCCTCCCCCACCCCTCCTTATATACACCAACCTCCTTGGTCACGGGATTACTATCCCGTGATCCCTACCGCCCCTACCCCTGCATCCCTACCGAAACCGACGCAGAGAATATTCTCTGCGTCGGTTTCGGGAAGGAGATGATGGGGATGCGCTGATAGCGCCTTCTCAAAAGGCGCTATCAGCGCATCCCCATACCACGTCCCCAAACCTGTCCACGTGGATCCACGTGGACAGGTTCCAAATGCAATAGCGCTTCTTCCGAAGGCGCTATTGCATTTGGCACTCTTGATGTCCACGTGGACACCAATAGCGCCTTCTCCGAAGGCGCTATTGGTGTTTTCAGCCACGTGGCCACGCCACATCAGCAATAGCGCCCAATGAATAGGCGTTATTGCCTACTATGGGGAAATAAAAAACTCCCACACGTACTTCCCTCTTTAAAACTACAAAGTTATGTACTTTTGTAAAAAATTCGTTGTGAATTTGATGTAAATGTTGGACACGTGTCTTGCTATGGATGGTGAGCTGCTGAGGACCACCGGCGTGGCAGACTCGGATTGGTGGAGAAAACTGGTGTGAAGATGTGATGGACAAGTTGGGCGTTGACACGTGGCGCTGCTGCGTTGAGTGGAAGACTCGCACGAATTCATGCATCAATCTGGGAGAGAGCACGACCGCGTATCCCAGGGACGATCGATGGCATCTGAAGCGAGGATAAAATGCACATGACTCATGCAAAATTATGGGAGAGCGTGATGCACGCATCTCGAGGCAAGAATAAATCTCATTTCTCATCTGATGCACATCAGATGTACAAAACGCGAGACGTCATACGCAGCTGTGAGGACGCTGTGTCACGTACGTGTGTCCCAGCTGCGTCACTTGGTCGTTCCTCAACTCTTCATTAACCTTGCAACACATGTCTCAAGGCTGATCATTTGGTAGCTGTTCCACTGTATGCAAACACTATATTTTTAGTTGTTTTTTGCCCTGGATTCTACCGCATACTCCAATATCCCTGAAAATGATAAATAAATGCAATTAGGCTAATATTTTGGAGACTTAACAATAAAAATATATAAATATATTATATATAATTACATAATTAACGACTCATCAGAAGTACAGAAAAAATACACACATGACATCAAAAATACATACTCGACGCTAGATTTTGTACTGACGGCGTCACCCACGATGCTAGATCTGAACTTTAGCAACTAGCTCCACCAACTTGCTATTTTCATCCCACGCCATCCCTGAAGTTGTCCCTCAATAATCACGGCGTAAATGACGGTGCCAGACTCGCAAAGTAGAAGTTTTGAGACTTTTTAGAAGGTTCTTATTCCTTGGAGTTGCTATTCTTGTACCCAAACACGCCTATATAAAGGAGGCACCTCAATGGATGAAAACACATTGTATTTAGAGTGATTTAGGAGTAGAGCAAGGTAGATTAGCCATGTCCGGCTAGGTTCTTTAATACCTAGGTCGGGGTTGAAGCTCTCTAGCTAGTAGTAGGTCATTTTCTATGTCTTGTTGAGATTTTCTATAATAATAGTGTTTTGTTTCAATCCTCTATTTTTGTGTTGCTGTTTTTAATAATGTCTCAATGGTAGTTTAGAGTTTGTATATTTAGTGCAAATCTTTAGGCGTAAACCCATTGACCTGCTATCAATCAGGTTGAGTCATTGATATCAACTGGGTTGAGAAGTGGCAATCACATCGAGCACGAAACCTGACACACTTATTGTTCTAGGTGAGTAACATCGAGAACTAGGTTAAATCTTGAGAGCGATAGCCCATGGTTGTACGGTGGAGTAAGAGAAATATTTAGAGAGCGGTTGCCATATCTATTGAAAATAGGGGGACTAGGGTGTAGGTTACCCCAACATATTTAGGGAAAACTATTTTAAAACTCATCTTTCAAAGTCAATGATACAAGACATGGAAATAACATAGGGCTAGATTAAGGATTCTTAGACTTAGGTATGTCTTTAATTTCTGATTTATAATTTATTAACTTTCCTTTTTAGTAGGATTTTAGATAAAACTCTTTGAAAAAAACCCTCCAGATTTACTTTCTATTTGTTGAACTCAATTTGATTGAATTCTATGGATCCAACCTCGTTCTTGCCTCTACTACATTCCAGTAGGATTGGTAACCTATTACGAGTTATATTTGACATGCACGACACATGATTAAATTTTGGCACCATCGGTGGGGATTTGGTTCCAAATTGAGTTTAACTTTTCTCTTTCCATTATTTTACTATATCTATTTTTGTATTCAGACCCTTGTCTTTAGCATATATTTTGCAGGTAACTCAACAATGGCTTTTTACTCCCCAAATTGTGGTTATTATGATAACTCATACTATTATAATATGAATGGGGTTTGTACATCAACTTTTAGACATGAATTTTTTAATTAGCATTATATTGAGCAACATGGCAATGTGGAAGCTTATGAAGTTTTTGAGGATGTCTCTGATAAGTTATTATTTAGACTTATATATAGGTTTAATTTAGAGGTATATTTAGTATAAATATCCCTAAATGAACTTTAATTAATGGTGTTATTGCATTTTCAGGTAATTAAGGTGTAAAGGAAAAAAATGAGCAAAAATGAGATGAATCGGAGCAAAAACCCACGAAAGCATGGTTGGTGTTTGTGGCTACACAAGGTGGCACTGTGGATTACCAAAGCATATCCTGGGAACTAAAGGCACGGTGTGGGAGAGCAAAGAAAGTGGAGAAAATGAGTCTAGAGGTTCAGCGCAGTGGCGACTCTGTGGAGTATTAAGGAATGACGTCGGATGACATGGTGACCGTGCTGAGGTCACATGAGCTAAAAAAAGTGCACATAGGAGTTGGCGCAATGACGGCGTCGTTGCCTAACACACACGAGGCAGTGGCGGCGCCGTGGGGCATAAGTGACAGCGCCAGACTCCACTTTTAAAGTAGGAGTTGAATTGTAAAGTAGTGTTTTTAATTGTTATTAAGAAATATAAATAGGTATTAGGACGTGGTAAACTTACCACATATCAACTATTAGCCACCATTAGAGTAATTCAACATAGGTTTACTTTGGTTTTAAGTATTAAGGAGATTTGTATGGAGAAAACATTGAAGACTCCACTTTTGCAATTCAAGTTTGGTTTCATTGGTTTAATTGAAGGTAATATATTTATATCCATATCTGATTTGCAATGATTCCAATTATGAATTGTAATGTGTGTGTCTCAATGAAGTGTGAGTATTCCATTAATCTTAGGCATCAATAGATCCTATGGTATGAATGCTATGCTATGAATATGATTAGAAAGTGAATATAAAAAGTGCAATGGTTAGAATGTATATTGATTTGAGGGTAATGCTTTAAGTATCTTGATCACATGTTTAATGATATTAGGTTTTAGAAGTTATCATGGCCATTAAAGCTTTTTTAATTCGGATATGAGTGGTACAACTGAAAATACACAACATCGATAAATAGTTGTTGATTAGGGAGGTACGAATAGTAAACTTAGTTGGTTATGAATCCAAAGATTTGGAGCATTAAAGCAATGTGGAGCTTACATTATTCATAGAGATAGATGGAGTTCTAGTTTGCACATTAGAATCTATTCCGTCACAACATTGGGTTAAAGTGAATTTGAAGGAAATATGTCTATTCTAATTAGACATAGCACACAGCATAATGAGATGTAAAAGTGGTTGAAAATCATAATATTAAATTACTGGGGATAGGTAGCCACTTAGTATTACTTAGTTAGTTTGAAAAGTTGCTAAGTTTTATTTTAAGTACTTTACTTTCAAAAAAAGGCTGAAGTTTCAAGTCTCACTTTCTACACTTGATCTTTTATGTTTTTTTAGGGATAAGTAGTGCATGCGTAGCAAGGGAGAGAAGGACCTAGTGCCTTACGACCCGGAGATTGACATAACCAACAAAGGAAAAAAGAAAGGAATCAAGATGGAGGAGGAGCAAGTGAGTAACCAAAAATAGGAAATAACTAACCCGCGGGTGATCTGGTAGTGCAGGATAGAGTGTGAGGACAAATATGCCTTCGTGACTACTTCAAGCCTGAAGTTTTAGAGACTTACAACGGAGCGATGAGGCTTCCAGCCAACACCACCGATTTCAAACTGAGATCTTCTCTGATAAACATGGTGAGAAATAGCCTGTTCAATAGGCTATTCAATACAGATCCAGTTGCACATGTTGAGAACTTCTTAGAGAAGTGCGACACCGTGCACATTACTAGAGTTATAAAAGTGGTGATCAGGATGCAACTTTTCCCATTCTCATTGGGTAGAAAAGCCAAATCCTGGTTCCAAGGGCTGAATGCAGAGAGAATGACCTCATGGGTGAAAATCGACAAAAGATTTATAGACAAGTTCTTTCCCCTAGTGAAGGTTAGCGAAAGGAAACTTGAGATTAATCAGTTCAAGCAAGAAGACATGCACTGAGTCTCTTGGCGAGGCTTGGTAATGATTTAAAGAGATAATGAGGAGATGCCCGGGGCACAGATACATGAAATAGGCATAACTCTAGATTTTTTACTATGGGATGAACCACAACACAAGAAAGCTAGTAGATGCGCGGCAGGTGGCTCTCTACTGATCAAGGATGAGGATGGAGCATTGGATCTCCTTGATCTTATATCTCAAAATCATATCGCCGCTACTCGTTCCACAGTTAGGAAACCAGTAGGGGTATATGAGATTGACTCGCAAGCTGCAATTATGGTACAACTATCAAATCTAAGTAGTCAAATGACAAAACTTCAAATGGGACACTAAGGTCCACAAGTAGCACAAAAACCCATTAATCACTAAGGCATGGTGGTTAACCAAATGGACTACCAAGGCTATAAGAACAACTTCATGAACAAACAAGGTTATAAGAACAATTTCAAGCCGAGAGGAATGACTCCTCAATGGTTTTTTCAAGGATACAACAACAACCACCTGAACTTCTCTTACATAAAACCTGATAATGTAGTGAAGTTACCTCAAGGCTTCGATCAACAAGTCCAACTGGGGAAGCTGGGGCAACGCGAAGAGATGACTTCATTGAAGTCAATTGTGAATTACTTGCAAGCCATGAACATGAGCAATAGGGAGCGCCGTGAGAAACACGAGAAAGAGATGGAAGGAGTGAAGTAAGCCATGAAGACGATGGATGATGAGTGATCACAATCCATCAAGAACTTAGAAAGATAAATTGGTTAGCTTGCTATAGCGTTGAACTTGAGAAAATAAGGACAATTTCCTAGCAACACCATCACCAATCCTAAAGAGAAAGTGAGTGCCATTCACATGATGAGCACTACGTCAATAAAAGAGCATAGACAAGAGCAAGTGATGTACAAGCCAAAAAACTCAATACTTTAGTTATGAGGAAGCATGAAGAGATGCATAAGCGCAACACGAAAGTGAGGCAAGATGAACTTGATGGTTTCAAGAAATAAAGAATCAATGCCTTGAAGAAAAAAGGGTAAGCAACAATGGAATGCTAAGCAAAAAGATGAAGGACCTTCCGAAGAAGACCCACAAGGCAATGACATCAAAGTGGTTCTAAAGAAGTCAGAACCAAAGCTCAAGTTCATCTTAAGAATTCAATCTTTTAAAACGAGAGATCCTGGAGAGATATGCATACCTATAAACATTGACAAACATCGGCTTAGATATGTATTATGTGATACTAGAGCATCAAGCATTGTCATGCCACTAATGGATATATTGCACGCCAACTTGAAGTTCAATTGTCCCGATACCACTAATTTTTAAGTAGTAAATGACAACTTGATACCAACTCTAAAAAGAGTCTTGAATGTGCATATGAGAGTGGGTAGATTCCTAATCATCGTAGATTTTGAGATCATTAACCATAACATGGACGATGATGTGTCTATGATACTTGGGTGACCATTCTTGAACACTACTAATGCAAATTTGTACACAAGAGATAGGAAGATCATGATGAGTATCGATGAAAGCGATGATGCTGAGAAGGTTGTTTTTATCAATGGTGAAGAAGTATATCCGAACAGGAATAACATCATAATCTCCGATTTGCAGATGAAGTTTCTCGAGTTAGATTCGGACTAAACAAACGAAAAGGCATCATGCTAATGACGTTAAATTAAATGCTACTGGGAGGCAGCCGAAGGGTTTTAAAATTCCAAGTTTTTAAATAGTTAGTAGCTAGTTATTTAGTTTAATAATTACAATTAACAAGTTTTAGTTCCAACTTTTAAAAATTCGTGTTAAATGTGCAGGAAATGCCATTTGACGGGTGATGATTCATCAGAATGGAAATGTCTCGCTAACTGAAAAGTCAATAATTAAACAAATTTTATAGTGTAATTTAGGACAATTTTTAGTATAAATGATGATATTACACTAGCTATTCTCTTATTTTTATGATTTCAGGTTTTAAATAGGAAAATAAAGAACTGGAAGAAAATAAAAAGAAAATCAAAACAATGCACCAGCGATTAGCCGAAATTTTGGAATAACACTAGGAACCGCCATATAAATCAGCCGCATAAAAAGGCTAGCGCATCCATACCGAATTGGAGAATGAACTATAAATTGTCAGCTGAATCGGTGGGGCACTAAGAGCCAAACTCAGTGATTTGCTCATCAATTTGTGTATAAATTAGGAATCACTGAGAAATTGTTCAAGTCGGTTATGAGTGTTTTAGATTAATAAGAAGAATTTAAGTTTATGTATAATATGTATAATTGGGAGGCTATAAAAAAGGCCAAAGAGCTTTGAAATAACTCTTATTTTGCTCTTAACTCTTTTTCCTTTTGCTTATTAGTTTTATTGTCTATGTATGAAGATACTTTGGTGCTCTAATTTATATTAAGGTATTTATTCATTCATTATGTCTTTTAATTATATTTATGCACTATTTTTTTTTCAGCATGAGTGAGTAGTCTGTTAATCTAAACAAACCCTATATAATGTAGTATATTTTGGATTACTAGATAATTATAATTAAGGAATCATGTACTTAATGCTTTAGATTTATTCGTACACGTCAATCACGGAATTAACAAGTTGTTTTTGCGTATTATAACTAAAGGAGATTAGCATTGCATGCATAGTTGCAAATGTGTTATGTGGTATTAAGATTCTTAATCTATGTTTATAGTTATTGACAACAATTATAAAAGTAGTAACTAGGATTAATCTATAGGGCATTTCCCAAGTGGATGTCTTAGGTAACTATGTCTAAGTTGTTTGTTATGCGGCTTTGGTAATATTGGCGTAGATTAGGCATGATTCTCATTGAACTTAATGCTATTGTATTTCTATGGTGTTGCATTTTATCCAATGGGTAGATTTACAATGATAAGAATGTGTCATTTCCATTGAATTGAGGAAAATCAGTGGCTGGTTAAAGGCTATTAACCTATTATGAAGTATGGTTTAATGATTCCAAGATTTCATATGTTTTATAATTATAACTATAGTATGAAATGATATTATGTTCTAGTGTTTGAAAGTAATCCAAATATATTTTATTGTTTAGTGTATTTTGTTTAGATGTTTGTTTATTTATATTAAATTGCATTTGAATATTGTTTTAGTTAGTTTGAATTTGATTTGTTTAGATTAATTTAATTAGTTTGGTTACGTAAGTTAGTAATCATAACTGTTAAGTTATTTAATGTTTCAGTTCCCATTTAAATAGATTAATTAAGCAAATAAAAACAATAAAAAGTTACTTTCCTTTGAGATTTCAAAAATTCCTATGGAGACGATATCACATTTACCACTACTACAAATTAATAGAAAACACAAGAAATTATTGTGCACGCTCGACACATGTCACTAAATTATTAAAGAGCGAAAAAAGTGAAGCAGTGCAATGCGGTGAAGGTAAGATGCATGAGAAAATCAAAGGTAAAATTTATTAATTTTATATTTTCATGAATTTCATGCAGTCACGATATCTTATGTGAGTGACACAAAGTCGGAAGAGCGCCAGAGAGGAATTAACGAAAAAAACACATGCAAAGACATTAGCAGATAGCTCGACATGTGCGTATTACCCACGACGCCATAGGTGCTAGTGACGGCGCCGAGAGGGCAGCAAGCAATAATTGAACAAACACCACATTTCATCAACGACGCAGTGGTGGCACTGTCACAACACCATACCTATAAGGCACGATGCCATGGTAGTCTCAATGGGTTTAAACTCCATTATCACTTCATTATTCACACTTGCACTAAAACCCCACTACAACTACCAAGCGTACATCCCTTTAGAGACAAATTTTGATCATTTCTAAGTGAGATAAGTGAGTTCCTAGTGATTGAGAGTGAAAGAGGCAAGTGCATTGTGGATTGGCACAAGTTGGAAAACGATGGCTTGGGTTTTGAATTTTGATTTCAAAGAGAGCTAGGGTTCTAGTTGGTGAAAAAAGTGAGAGGGCTTGGATTGATAATGACTTGGAGGAGTATTCTACAACGAAAAGAATTCGGCATAGAGGTAAACTTACAATTCCATCTAGTTATGATTTGGGTTTTTAAAAATTTTGATGACATTGTATGAATAGTGGATTTGAGGTTGTAGGATAAGTTTTGCAAGATTGTGCGAATGTTGAACATTAATGTTACCTATGGAGAATTAGTGATGTCTTTGCATTATTTAGCGTATGTATAATTTGTGTGATACAAATTTTGATTTTTAGGTGATTTGAATACCCGAGTTGCATTGCATTGTTGATATTGAATTTGAAGAAATGGCAAGAACAAGGAAGCAAGTTAGCCAAAATAGAGCAAATGATATTGAGGCATCTACCTCAAGAAATCTCAATGAAGAGAACCCTAGATCATTTAAATCCAAATTTTTCATTAGTAGAGATGCCAAGGACTAATATAAGAAAATCCGACATATGGAATTCATTGTAAATGAGGAATAAATTTGCCAGTCAAGTATAATAATATCGTGAATAAATTCATTAGGCAACAAAATTTGGAGCAACTCACTCAAGACTATAGAAAGAATAAAGTAAAATGAGTAAGTGAGATTCTTTTTGAATCTTATGCTAATGCGAAGTTCACGACCAAGGATGAGCTAGTGAAGGTGAGAAAGATTTTTGTTTCCTTTAATAGACGTGAAATTAATACCATCTATGGATTGGAGCACTTAAGTTTGTTTAGAGCTGAACTGAGCTTCCAGAATACGTTATATGAGAAACCTAATAACCTATACCCTTTTAGAGCCATAGAGAGCGCGATGATTGTCCCAAGATAATAAGGATGGGTCTTGGGAGCTGAGAATGTGCTGAAGCACATAAAGAGTGGAAGTGTTAGGAAAGTTTACCGAATGTGGCAATATTTCCTTGTTGCATTGCTATACTCCACATCTCAATATGGTGAGATCAACAAGTCGAAAACAACTTGTCTTTATGAGATTACAAAGAATGGGAAAATCAATATCAACGACATAATCTACAACAATTTGAATGAGTTGATCATGTCAGAAATAGACAACAAATTATTGTTTCCTATCTTGATTACTTAGATGTGCTTGAAGGCCAGAGTGAGATTGAGAAATGACAAAGAATTCAATATAGAGGCCCAAACAACCGTGGATGAAGCTTTCATGCTTACACTGAAAGCACCACCTGGTTCTTAAGACTCCAAGGAGGAAAGACAAAAAGCCGAGGGAGCTAGACTTGAGGGCGAGTTGTTAGCCAAAAGGCAAGAGGATCAGACATCAACAGTAGTAGCAACAATACAATTAGCCAAAGAGTTGGAAGATGAAGGATGTGGAGAAGAACTAGAATAAAAAAAAGGAATTTTCTAAGGGTTACGAGTTTATGGACCCACAGATTGGGGAGCTGGACTTGGATGGTCTTGAGGTCTTTCCATCACCTCCTCCATCACAGGCACCAAAACCACCACCAAAGGACTTGACTCCACATCAACAGAGGTTGTGGAAAGCAAAGAGGAGGAGACAATACAGAGATGAAATGGCGCAGTATCAGACATCCGTGTGAAGATATGAGTAGGATATGGAGAGGAGATAGCAATACCTACAGAACAGGCAGCGTAATTTCATATTGTTTGTCGATCATCAGATAGACATAACTAAGTGTAAGAGGAGTAGACGAATGAGACCAACTGATAGGTCATTTGGCTTTTCAGCAGCACCAGACTATGTGTTTGATTAGGATTTGGTGCAGAACCAGAGGGTAGAGCGTCCATTGACACCATCTTAAGCTGGAGCTGATGACGCACAACCTTGATGTCATTGTATTAAGAGTCCTTTAGACAAGTGGAGATGAGAGATAAATTAATACTTTCACTTTTAACATTTTGGGTATTTTGTTTATTATATCCTTGTTATAATTTTAAGTTTAGTTTATTATATAACTTTTGTTATTATATATGTTTGTGGGTTTTAGTGTTTTCATGTTTCAGGTTTATTTTTAAACCTTGAGGACAAGGTTTGGTTTAAGTTTGGGGCATCGACACTACATTACACTATGGGAAGTGGTAAGATAGGCTGAGAAATAAGGATAAACACTACAGGTATGATCGTTTGAATTTTATTTTAAAGCAGTTAAAGAGGAAAACATCGTAGTGTATAAAATTTTCATTTTATTTACTATTTGAATGTTTAAGTAGTATAGACTAGGTTATATATAGTACTATGTAATGAATAAGTAGTTCATTTGCATGTTCATGCCTTTAATGGAAGATGAGTGAAATACAAGTATATTGTTGATATGAAACTCAAGAGAGTGTTTTAGATTTTGAAGAAGAAATAATGAAATGTAACAAACAACGGTGTGATTTCATGATTATAGACCTAGAGTTATGGATGACCTTAAACTTGAAACAAAAGAAAAAAATTATAATACTTCTTGTGGAAAAAATTAGATCTCTAAGGATTCTATAATAAGTGTGAACCTTACTTGATAGACAAAGCAAATAAAGATTTAGTGCAAAGAGGGGAAGAAATAGGCATTGTAAATGAAAATTTGAGGTTAACTTACTTGATTTAGTGAAAGTAAGAAGTGCTAAAAAGAGTTTTAGAAATATAAAAAAATGAAAAAATCCCACAAGTTCAACAGGAAACGGAGCATAGAACTTGATGGTTCTAAAAAGTGAGGAAAAATGAAGTCCATGGGAAAAGGAGTAGGGACTGTAAAATAAAAAAAAATGAAAAGAAGAAGAAGAATGAGAAAAAGCTAAATAAAGAAAAAAAGTGAAAGTAAAATAAAACTCTTCAAATAAAAGATTTAGCTCAAGTACTAGTAGCTAATTGAGTTAAGTTTCCTTTCTAATTATATGAAGTCCAACAGACTTTTGAAGTTCTAAAGTCTACCAAAGATGAGTATGATCTATGATTATTTGTGAATTCCTAAGCTTGATGAGAAATCATGAGATTACATACTTGTTACTTGAGTGTTGAGATGAAACTAACTTGTCAATAGTAATAGTTTTTGGTTGTGATCTCCTTTAGTGTTTCGAAAGTGAAGTTATATGTGTTGTTAAAGCTATATGTCTTAAAAATAACAAGTTTTTGCAATGAAAAACTATAGAGTGGTTATTAACTTGAAACTTAGTGAATTAAAAGATACTTCATGAACAATGTAAAATGAACGAAAACTAGTTATTAGGAGACTTATTAGAATATACTTTTGCTAAGGACGTGCAAAATCCTAAGTTTGGGGTATTTGATAAGTGATTATTTAGGTTTATATATAGTTTTAATTTATAAGTATATTTAATGTAAATATCCCTAAATGAGCTCTAATTAATGATGTTCTTGCATTTTCAGGTAATTAACATGTAAATGAAGCAAATGAGCAAAAACGAAAAAAAATCAAAGCGAAAACCCACAAAAGCATGGATAGCGTCGTGGCTACACATGTTGGCGCTGTGGAGTACTAAAGCACAGCGTGGGAAGGAAAGGCACGACGTAGGAGAGCAAAGAAAGTGGAGAAAATAAGTTTGGAGGTTCGATGCAGTGGAGGCGTAGTAGAGTATTGAGGGACGACGCCGAATGACATGGTGACATCGCTGGGGAAGCTAAAAAAGTGCACATAGGAGTTGGCATAATGGCAACGCAGTGGCTTAACACACACGACGCCAGGCATAAGTGACAGAGCTAGACTCGAGGAAATTAGAAAGTTGAAGTTTTATTTCGAATTAAATTGTAAAGTAAGGTATCTAATTGTTATTAAGAAGTATAAATAGGTATTTGGACGTGGTAAACTTACCACATATCAACTATTAGCCTCCATTAGAGTAATTTAGCATATGTTTACTTTGGTTTTGAGTATTAAGAAGATTTGTGTGAAGAAAACATTGAAGACTCCACTTTTGCAATTCAAGTTTAGTTTCATGGTTTAATTGAAGGTAATATATTTATATTCATCTCTGACTTGCAATGATTTCAATTATGAATTGTGATGTGTATGTTTCAATAAAGTGTGAGTAGTCTATTAATCTTATGGATCAATGGATCCTATGGTATGAATGCTATGCTATGAATATGATTAGGAAGTGAATATAAAAGTGCAATTGTTTGGATTTGTATTGAGTTTGAATGTAATGCTTTAGATCTTTTATTCACGTGTTTAATGATATTAAGTTTTAGAAGTTATCATGGCCATTGAAGCTCTTAATCCAGACATGAACGGTACAACCGTAAGATACACAACATCGATACATAGGTGTTGATTAGGGAGGCACTTATAGTAAACTTATTTGGTTATGAATCCAGAAATTTGGTGCATTAAAGCAATGTGGAGCTTACGTTATTCACGCTGATAGGTGAAGTTCTAGTTTGTATATTAGAATATTTTCGGCCACGACAGTGAGTTTAAGTGGATTTGAATGAAATCTGTCTATTTTAATTAGGCATTGCACACACCATATTGAGATGTAAAAGTGGTTGAAAAACATAGTATTAAATTACCTAGGTGAAGTTGTGACTAAGATATCTTTAAAATAAGAGTTAAAGTAAAGTTTACATTGTTTTGTTAGATAGAGTTGTTTAAAATAAAACCATCTAAAAAGGGATTCCCTTAGCAATAGTTCAAAGGTAAATAGGTAAACAACTAGTGCAAAAACCTTTCCTTGAGGACGATATCCACGATCAACGTAAGTTGATTGCACTATTACTACAAGCAAGTTGTTATACTTGCGGTACGCACGCCAGTCTCTTATCCCACTGATGCCTGTTGTTACTGCACGAAATATGAAAATTATTCCTAGTGGAGCTATACGTCATCACGACCTAACATCTATAAGTTCTTGATAAGTCTACGGATTCCTCAACAAGAAGAACATTTTCTTGAAGAAATCATGAAAGACTTAGCCTCAGTCCATGAACAGTTCCATCAAAACAATTTATGCTATTAAGATAACATGGAATAACATCGGTAAGAGGTGAGTTTAAGTTTGTGAAATATGAGAACTCTAACTAGTCAAGTAAAGGCTAACATTTATAATTTGATTAATGAAGAAAAATCCCACGTGCCTGTACCTTGTGAGAGTACGGGTACAATTACATTGAAACGTGTTGAGGAAGACAAATATTGGTATGAATAAGAGGATGAACTACTTATGAGAGTATGAGTACGATTATATTGGAGTGAATCAAAGGATGAACTACCTTGTGAGAGTACGAGTACGATTACATTAAGTGTTCAAGAACACGAGTATTGGTCTGAGTCGAAGGATGAAGGCAAGATTCCTCCATCAGAGCTGAACGCTATAACAGTAGAAGTTCATGAAAAAAAAGACGAGAAGAAAATTGAAGTCACTTTAGAAAAGCCAAAGGAACTAGAAGAGGAGAGCAAGGAAGATCGACACACGGTGCTAGTAAAGCCACCTGCCTCGTCATGAATATTGGTTGATTTTGAAACAAGGATGGCAGAAAAGGGAAATCCATAGATATTATGCCCTGTTGACACTTCTGTATTAGATGGGCAAGACAAGGCAAAATCTTTTCTATCAAAAATCCCAGATGTGCTCGAAACTACGAAGGGAGACCAACCCCTGGTGTTGGTAAAACTACCTGTCACACTACGAATATTGATTAAGTTTGAGATAGGGATGGTGGAGAAAGAGCATTTAGAGATCTTATGCACTGCTGGCACTTTTGTATTAGATGGTCACGACGAAATAGAATCTTTCGTAATGGATGTCGCAGATGAGTCCAAAGCCATAAAGAAAGGCATGCACGTCTCATTACCTAAGATAGCAATGAAGTCGTTTGTTCACGACTTCTCCAAATTAGTGGGTGTCACCTTACCTGTCATGTCAAGTTGAGCCATCGACTTTAAACACCGGTGCTACTCGGAGGTAGCCCAGATTTTAATTTTGTTTTAGGTTTTTTAGTTTTATAGTTTTGTTAGTTTAATAATCCTATCTCTCATGCATGTCTTACTATGTTAATATATATTTCTATTTCCACTTTTTCTTTAGAGGCGTATAGGTAAGTGGACCATTAGGCGAAGTTTTTGGTTGAAGACTCGCACATATGATCTTTAAAATTTTCAAATCTTTGCGACTTCAGTGGATTCATGGTGGTATGTTTTCCTTTTCTTTCCATTTCTTATCTTCCATCTCATCATTCCATTTAGAAATTAATACAATAATGCATACATGATTAGATAGTTTCATATATATATTATTTTATAGAGTCATACCCATGATTGATACTTTGCTAATCTTTCAAAGCAAGCCATATGGACTCTTTTAAATGAAAAGCTTAGAAGTGGAGATTAAAAGCGCGTTTGAAAAATCCACTCGAATTCATAAAATTTTGAGATAAGTTGAACCTACTACTTTTGAGTAGTTAACGGACATAGTTTTGAACTAATTTGAGTATTGAAAAGTTGTTGTATTGAGAGGGAACTAAGTTTGAGTATTCAAACCAGCCTTCCAAAATTTCGCGTCTCTTGTTAATTAGATTGACCAAAGCTTAGTCGAAATATCTCCATTGTTTTGTGAAATTGGTACAAAGTCTTAATAATAGGCTCACTCAATTTTGAAATGTGTTTTTAATCGTTTTAGTCAAGTATCCCTATACCTAGGACATGCAAAGTTCTAAGTTTGGGGGTATTTGATGAGTCTTTATTTTTGCACTTTTATATAGGAAATTTATCATGGAAATGAGATTTAAACCTCTCTTATGGCCTTAAACACTTACTTTTGAGTTTTATAGGTCATTTGAAGGAATATGAGTGCTTTAGACAATTTTAGGGGCAAATTCAAGCTTAAATCAAAAAGCCAGTTGGAGAAGTGCAAGAAAATACACACACGATACCACATTTTGTACTGACGGCGTCACCCATGAACTAGATCTAAATTTTAGCAACTTGCTCCACCAACTTGCTATTTCCATCCCATGTCGTCCCTTAATAACCACTACGTCAATGACGCCGTCAGACTCATAGAGTAGTAGTTTAGAGACATTTTAGAAGGTTCTTATTCTCGGGAGTTGCTATTATTGTATAAAATCATACCTATATAAAGGAGGCATCTCAATACACAATATACTCAGAGTGATTTAGGAGTATCGCAAGGTAGAGTAGCCATGTCCGGCTAGGCTCTTTAATTGCTAGGTTAGGGATGAAGCTCTCTAGCCTGTAATAGGTTGTTTTCTATGTCTTGTTTAGATTCTCTATAATAATAGTGTTTTTTTTTTATTTCTTTATCTTGGTGTTGTTGTTTTTAATGATATCTCAATGGTAGTTTAGAGTTTTTATATTCATTGCAAATCTCTAAGTGTAAACCCATTGACCTGCTATCAATCAGGTTGAGTTTGTGATACCAACTAGTTGAGAAGTGGTAGTCAATTAGAGCAAGAAACCTGACACATTTGTTTTGGCGGCCCCAGATTTCAGGCCACCTTGCTACCCGCCACGTCCCATCCCATGTCACCAAACCTTGTCCTGTCATGTTTGCTTATCCTTGACGTTCTGCGACCTACCTGGCTACTTATACTTTTCCATTTAATCTTAACTTAGCTAATTAATTTCCATATAATCATTAGCCCGTTAATCAATTTATCAAGTTATAATGAAATTTTATAGCGGAAGTCTTAATTTAAGTAAGTTATATAGTATTCAACAATCCTAAGTAGTGGAAGACCCGGCAAAAGATAACATGTATATATCAAGGCGAGTTAAATATAACAAAAGTTCCATATACATGTAATCAGTGTTCTATGTTCCCCAAAACCCAACAAAAGGAAAATAAACACATACTGATATCACACACGAGCAGGCTCCTCAATCTCAGAGGTAGTCGCCCAGTACTTCCTTGCCCTTGCCCTTGCTCATCAAAAGATCTGCACTCAGTCACCAAAAAAATATTGTGACGAATCCAGTGAGTAAAATCCTAAGAGAATTCCACACAATATTCATGAAATAAAACTGACAAACTACGAGACATGCGAATATAACACCTGGTAACAATACGTCATATTCCCATGAATGTAGGCATCACATGACAAGCAAAAGCAGTAGCTTGAAATAAATAAAAAACATATACAAATTAAACCAATTCAGGAATAAATCATTAATTATTAAACATCCGTTTAATCACGAGAAAACCCTGACCTACACCTGCCAATAATCGATAAATCGAATAAGAACCACGTATATACTTACAGGCTTACAATGGCTAAACCCCAACTTTAGTAAACGGTATGGTTCCTTCCCTACGCTGTTACACAACAGGACCACCCTAATCCCTCCCAATAGTCGTAGATATATTCTACTGCCATCGATATGAGCACTATCATAAGTAACCCATGCATGCGATTTAGCCACAACCAATATATACGCACACCGAAATAGGAATGAAAACCTCATGTGTGCCCACCACCAATCACATGAAAAGTGAAATCGATAAACCAAATCATGAATTTTGTGAGGCATTCCAATGGGTTTACGCAACTCAACACGCATTCCCACTCCCCTGGACACCCGAATCGGACCTAACAAGCTCCCTGATACCCGAGTTACGGTCCCCTAAGTACCTAAAGTCAGTTAAGTGTGTTTATTATGTATTCAAATTGGTTGAATATGTTTCAAATTGATATTCCCAAATCAGCCCTAAAGACTAAATTAATTCTCAATTTCAGTTTTATGTTACAACGCATTTTTAGGCATGAAATTCTCCAAATCTCGAAGTCTTCCAAAACTACAAAGATTGTCGGTATCTATCTTACCTTTCTGAAAAGGGTTAGTTTGTGAAATTCTGATTTAAAACGAAAAAATATCATGATTCTACTAAACATAGCCCTAATTGGAACCTTATCCGATCAGCGGAATTACCCAATCTATTCCTCCCAATCTATATTTCCAAAAAAAGTGATTTTTGGTCACAAGGTAAAAAACATAACCAAATAAAATATACTAAAAGATTAGCTCATTTGGATAAGTAGTTAGGGAGTTATGTATTTAACTAGTTTAGTTTAAAAACTTTTCTTTTGAATTCCAGCACCTGCTTATAGAACACTTTTGGACATGAAAACAATTGAATTACAACATCTCGAATTAAGTAAAGTTGTTACCCTTTGAGTAAGCTTTCAAATGCCACCATTTTGAGTCGATTTGGATATAAAATGAGCAAGTTATGACCAAATTACATAGGCATATTCTTAATATAACATGCCGAATTCTAGTTTTGGTCTTGCAACTTCAAAAATTCATATCTTTATGATTTCAAATCCAAATTAAGAACATCAATATAGCTGGATTATCAACTTCAAATGAGAAATCCAAATATATAAACCAATTGCAAATATTCAATCATTATCCTTTGGAAATATCCATAAACCAGAAATGATTTCAATCTTACATAAGTAGATGTGTACTTAGTTGATGAACTACCTAGCTTGTGAAATTCTCGCCAATCTTCCATGTATTCCTTTTCTCCATCAACCTCCTCCTTCTATAGCAAGTTCCATTGATTCATAAGTTGAAAACGAAAATGGTTTCCTTGCATGTGTTGATCTTATATATTAAGGTAATATTGATTCCTAGCCATTAATCTCTATGTATTTACGTATCTCGAAACTCATCTAATGATCCACACCTTGACATGTATCCCACTAACTCCCACTAACCCAATGAAAGTGACACTAATTTGCTACTCGCATGGTTTATAGATGTGTCAACACGAATCTCTAGGACAGTCTCATGGTTTCTAATTTAAATAATAAAACTATAGGCATTTATTTATTTGATTCAATTACATTAGCTTAAGTAACTCCACCTATGTTGTACACAATGTGCGCTACATAGCCGGTCCCAAGTCCGGATAAAAGAGGAGGACTCTGACGCCCATTTTTTCATACCGAAAAATGAGTAAGGGATCACTTTTCATACCCGAAAAGTAGGGGAGGGAGGCCCCAAGCTCATTTTCCATTCTTGGAAAATGGTTAAGATAGGTTGACAGCCAGCGTAAAATGTTTGTCACTTCTGATGAAATGGATCAAACATATATAAATGTTGGGGCGTTCCCACCTAGCGACGCGCTGCATCGGAGCCCGGGTATAGTGAGAAATGAGAAAGGGTATGTTTCACATCGTTGCCTGGTTGTGAAGAAAAATGAGCAAGGATTCCCAAACATAGGACGTGTATGGGTAAAGAAGCTAGTCCCTTCACATCGTGGCCTGGATGTGAAGAAAAATGAGCAAGGGTTCCCACACAAAGGACGTGTGTAGGTAACGAAGCTAGTTCAAAACAAACAAGAAAACAAAAACAAAATCATAGATACGGATACTAGATCTTTTACACAAAATAGAAATAGAAAAGGAAAACAAATACAAAGGGGAGAAAAAATTTGTTTAGGAACATGAAACATAGGAACACTTACGGGGAAGTCAATAGAACTTGTATATACCAAGATTAAAATGAGAGTCAATATTGCTTGCCTCCAAGAGAAAAAATGGGTTGGGGAAAAGAGTAGAGAAATAGGAAGCACAGGGTTTAAATTGTGGTACACTGGTATAGATTGAAAATGCAATGGAGTAGGAATTGTGGTGGATAATGATTATAAGGATAAGGTCATAGAGGTTAAAGAAATGGGGGATAGATTGATTCTAGTTAAATTAATTATTGGAGACAAAAAAATTAACATACTTAGCTCTTATGCACCACAAGTAGGATTAAGCGAGAGCATCAAACGCAAGTTTTAAGATGATATGGATGGATTTATGCAAAGTATACCATTAGATGAAAAAGTTTTTATTGGAGGAGATTTAAATGGGCATGTCGAGGCAAGTAACGATGGGTTTGAGAGAGTTCATGGAGGTTTTGGCTACGGTAATAGAAATGAAGATAGAGAATCAATCTTAGAATTTGCTTCAGCATACGATATTTTCTTAGCAAATACTAGTTTTAGGAAGAGAGAGTCGCATATAATTACTTTTAGTAGTGGTCATAACAAGAGTCAAATAGATTTTCTTTTAACAAGAAAAATAGATAGAAAATTATGTAGATACTGCAAAGTAATACCTGGTGAAGCACTTACTAACCAACATTAGTTAGTAGTACTTGATATTAAGCTAACACGACGACATAATATGAATAAAAGAGTTAGCGACCCTAGAATAAAGTGGTGGAACCTAAAACATAGTAAACAAGTAGAGTTTAGAGAAAAACTACTAAAGGAAAATGTTTGGAATCTTGACTTAGATGCTAATACAATGTGGCTAGAAATGAGTAGTTGCATAAGGAGAGTGGGATCAAACGTATTAGGTATATCTAAAGGCTTGGGACCACCAAAGAAGGAAAGATGGTGGTGGAACGAGGATGTGACTAAAAGAGAGATGTATAGGAAAATACCTAAGCGCAAGATGAAGATGTGTACAATCAATATAGAGAAGCTAGAAAACAAGCTAAAAAAGTAGTTAGTTAAGCAAAAGAAAATTTCATCGAAGATATATATAAGGTTAGGTAATAGAGATGGCGAAAAATATATATATATATAGGCTAGCCAAAATAAGAATTAAAAAGAAACAAGACCTAAGTCATGTAAGATGTATTAAAGACGAAAATTAAAATGTTTTAACGCGCGAGGATGATATTAAGGAGAGATGGAGAAGTTACTTCGATAGTTTATTTAATGATGGCCAAGTTGATACTATAATAGATGAAACCCACACCAAGAAAGAAATGTAAACTATACACGCAATATTAGAATTGTAGAAGTTAAAGAGGCATTGAAAAGAATGAAAATAGGGAAAGCATGTGGCCCAGATGAAATACCCATAGAGGTTTGGAAATGCTTAGAGGAAATTTGATTGACTTTGTTAACAAAACTTTTCAATAAAATTTTAAAATCAAAACGGATGTAAATGGATTGGAGAATAAGCAAGCTTGTGCCAATCTTCAAAAACAAAAGAGACATTCAAAGTTGCTCAAACTACCGGGGAATTAAACTTATGAGTCACACTATGAAACTTTGGGAGATGATAACTGACAATAGGCTAAGGAGAGAAACAACAATATCAGAGAACCGATTTGGTTTCATGCCTGGGAGGTCAACTATGGAGGCGATTTTCCTTGTAAGACGATTGTTAGAAAAATATAGAGAAAAGAGAAAACATCTTCATATGGTATTCGTAGACTTAGAAAAAACATATGATAGGGTCCCTAGAGATGTTCTATGGTGAGTTCTAGAAAGAAAAAGAGTGCATGCTAGATGCATAGACACTATTAAGGATATGTATAATGGAGTAGTAACGAGTATAAAGACATTTGGAGGAGCTACAAAAGAATTTCCCATTACGATAGGACTACATCAAGGATGGGCTTTAACCTCATATCTATTTACTTTAGTTATGGATGAACTAACTAGACATATTCAAGAGGATATACCATGGTGTATGCTATTTGCAGATGATATTGTCTTAGTGGATGAAACAAAAGATGAAGTGAATAGGAAATTAGAACTCTGGAGGAATACATTAGCATCTAAAGGCTTTAAGTTGAGTAGGACGAAAACCGAATACATGCACTGTGAGTTTAGAAACACTAGACATCGAGATGATGGAGTGGTAAAATTAGGGGAAGTATAAGTTTCTAAGGTAAACCACTTTAGATACCTAGGATCAATCATACAAAATGATGAGAACATTGAGAATGATGTCACACATAGAATTCAAGCTGGATGGAAGAAATGGCGGAGTGCAATAGGGGTGATTTGTAATCAAAATGTTCCTACTAAGTTAAAAAGGAAAATTTTATAGGACCGCAATTAGGCCAGCTATGCTCTATGGAAGTGAATGTTGGGCAGTAAAACAACAACAATTACATAAAATGAACGTAGCAGAAATAAGGATGCTTAGGTGGATGTGTGGTAAAACTCGTAAAGATAGAATAAGAAATATAGAAATTCAAAGACAAGTAGGAGTAACACCAATTGATACAAAGATTAAGGAAGGGCGGTTGCGGTCGTTTGGTCACCTACAAAGACGGCCTACAAATGCCCCAACTTTAAAACTTGACTCAATAGAAACTGTAGAAATTTGACGAGGTAGGGGCATACCAAAGTTAACATGTGATGCATTAATTAGGAGGGATTTGAATGGTTTGAAAAGCTCACCATCAATTGCACTTAATCGAGCACAATTGAAAAGTTTGATCCATGTAGCCTACCTCAGTTAATTTGGGACTGAGGCTATGTTGTTGTTGTTGTTGTTGTAATTACATTAGCTTAGGCCCATTATAATATATATGGTTAGTGTTTTTATTCACCAAATTTACAAACTTTGTGATCCCATTAACCCTCGACCACCCGGCACTTGATGCCCCGCGTCTCGACACGCAATTTGAGGTATGTCATAGCCTATTGTTTTAATTGAATTTTACTTGGCCTATGGTCACATTACCCATTTTAATTGATTAACTAGTCATCGTGACATGGATTAGTCTAATTTCCCAGTGTACCCGTAGTTTGCCTACTCGCTACTCGCGTTGACACGCCTTTCGTGGTGAACAGCCGTCATACGAACTCGCCCGATAGCAACATACACACATGCGGTGCAATATAATAATAATAATTTTTTAAACACCACATATAGACAATCACCATCCATAAATAATATATTTCCTCGGTTCTCGTGTCCGAGTCAACCGAGTTGTCCACGTAACGTCCAAATTACGACTGTTAATCTCCGAGATTAATGCTAATCCTAGTTTAATTAATTTGGGTCGTTACAATTCTTCCCTACTAAGAGAGTTTCGTCCTTGAAATTTGAATCTCGAGTAAACTCTGATGTAACTTCCTATCCCCGTGTGACCACGCCTCACACCTTGATAGTCCTTCTCTACAGTCCCTTGAACACATCCACTACTCCATCATAGGGATCATAGTGTTACCCTGAGATATAGGCGCGTGTTGTCGAGGTAGTCAAAATCAGTCACTCTCTTCCCAACATCCGCGCGACCTATTCTTAGTTCGATTTCCGTGTTCAAGTCTCCGTAACCCAGTTACCTAACACCAGTAACTGTAAACCTTTCCTATCATGTATCCCAACATAATAGTCCAAACCAACTATCACATAACATGACAATCCCATGCTATGCCATATCATCCCTTACTCACCATGACAATCCCATGTCATGCCACGACTTACTCTTACTCACCAGGACAATCCTATGCCATGCTACGACCTATCCTTACACATCATGAAAATTCCATGCCATGCTACGACCTATGACAATCAAATGCCATAATACAATAATCTATCATGCATACATGAACTTAAGTTGTAATGATTAAAAATTTAAAAATTCACATACCCTGAACCAGCTGTTGGGACATCTCCCGACCTAGCTCACTCACCACGTGCACTGGCTCTCGAGTCTGCACCGGTGTCACTACTGCTGGAGTCACTGATCTCTTAGGACAATCTCTTTTGATGTGCCACTCTTATCCACACTACCAACATGCAGTCGAATAACCATATCCTGATCTCCGGCCCTGACTTCTGCCTCCCTGGTCATGTACCTGTCTTAGCGGCGACGCTAGTAATGCGGGTACAATATAAGCTCTAGTTGCCCGATCATCATCTCTAAGGTCTCCACCGTATTGTCTATCCTTTATATCATCCCGATCTCTTTATCTCTTCTATCCTATCTGCACCTCAAACACAGTAATATGCTTACCCTCTCTCTACATCAAGAAGGTCTCGTGTGCCAAAGCTCAATCAAATATCTCTTGCAAAGTGCGAGCTCCAGATGACACCACTGCCTCAACAATCTTTTTATCAACCCCTCGTGTGAAGTAGTATATCTGTAGTCGCTCAGTCCCGACCACATCCATAGCGAACTGAAGTAAATACAGAAATCGCTCTATATACTATATCAATGTCTGACTACCCTATCTCAGGGTCAGAAACTCCACCCTAAATCTTAACCTTACCTCCAAGGGTATATTCTGGTCGTAGAATAACTCTCTACACTCATCCCACATCATCGACTCTAGATGAGTATCCGTATACGTAGTCAACTAGACTGTTGCATGACCTCTTAAACATGCTCTAAAAAAACGCACCTGAACGCTCTCATCGTTCCTCATCAGCTTATGGAAATGCTGATGAGACACTATCCACTTCCCTGCCGCCTCAGTGTCACCGCCTCCGTGGAAGAAACTTGGCTGGAACTTCAAGAACTCCGTCAACATCTTCGCCTCTGGGGCCAAAACAAATCCTGACGTAGTAGGAGTCGTCTGCTCTGTAGTCATGGGTGGAGGCGTAGGAGTCGGCGTCTCTAATGGAACAACAAAAAATGTAGCTCTCTCTGCCTGTGTCTCTGTAACTACTATCTCTATTGGTATCTGGGGAACAAACGAAGCGACGACTGTCCCTATACGTGTTGTAACTACTTCTGAGTCTTGGAGTGTTGTAACCACCGTATCAAGTGCCGTCAGTGCAGAGGTCTAATCCCATAACAATCGTAATACCTTGGCCATCTGACTCTCCTGAGCCGACAATCGATCCTCTAAACTCACCATAACAAGGAAATCCCTAGCCGCATCACTAGTTTATCCAGTCTCACGAGGTGTACCAGATTGTCCGTCTATGACCTACATCGTAAAGCGTGCTCCGGATCAACCTCGATATATACTGATGTATATCCTATATATAACAAAATATAACATGTATATAAACCTATCACTACCCATCTCAAGTTTGTTTCCCAACTAAGGTTCTAAGTCAGGATCATCGGGTTTCCACATCTAAGGTTTATTTGTTTCAGTTTTGTTCTCTTTACTTTAACTACTCCCGAGGCTTCCTCGACACCTCGCTCTGATACGAAACTGTGGTGGCCTTAAATTCCAGGCCGCCTTGCTTTCCACCATGTCGCATCCCACGTCACCAAGCCTTGCCACGTCATGACTCGCTTATCCTTGACGTTCCGCGACCTACCTGGCTACTTACACTTTTCCATTTAATCCTAACTTAGCTAATTAATTTCCATATAATTATTAATAATTTCATTAGCCCGTTAATAAATTTTTCAAGTTATAATGAAATTTCACAACGGAAGTCTTAATTTAAGTAAGTTATACAGTATTCAAAAATCCTAAGTAGTGGAAAACCCGGTAAAATATACCATGTATATATTAAGGCAAGTTAAGGATAACAAATGTTCCATATACATTTAATCAGCGTTCTATGGTCCCCAAAACCCAAGAAAAGTAAAATAAATACATACTGATATCACACACAAGCTGGCTCCACAATTTTAGAGGTAGTCGCCCAGCACCTCCTTGCCCTTACCCTTACTCGTCGAAGGATCTCCACTCAGTCACCCAATACATACAGTGACGAGTCCCGTGAGTAAAATCCTAAAAGAAGTCCACACAATATTAATGAAATAAAATTGACAAACTACGAGACATGAGAATATAACACCTGACAACAGTACGTCATATTCCCATGAATGTAGGCAGCACACAACAAGCAAAACCAGTAGCGTGAAATAAATAAACAACATATACAAGTTAAACCAGTTCAGAAATAAAGCATTAATCAGTAAACATTCGTATAATCACGAGAAAACCCTGATCTACACCAGCCAGTATTCGATAAATCGAATAGGAACCATGTATATACTCACAGGCTTACAGTGGCTAAACCCTAACTTCAGTAAAATACATGGTCCCTTCCAGACGCTGTTACACATCAGCACCACCCTAATCCCTCTCGACAGTCGTAGATACATTCTACTGCCATCGACATAAACACTATTACAAGTAACTCGTGCATGTAATTTAGCCACAACCAATATATATGCACACCGAAATAGGAGTGAAAACCCCATGTGTGCCCACCAACAGTCACACATGAAAAGCAAAATCAATAAACCATATCGTGAGTTTTGCGAGGCATTCCAATGGATTTATGCACCTCAAGACGCACTCGGACTCCCCCGAATACCCGAATTCAACCCGACAAGTTCCCCGATACCGGAGCTACAGTCCCCTAAGTCCCTGAAGTTAGTCAAGTGTGTTTTTTGTCTATTCAAATTGGTTGAATATGTTTCAAATTGATCTTACCAAATCTGCCCTAAAGATTAAATTAAGTCTCAATTTCAGTCTTATGTTACAACGCATTTTTAGGCATGAAATGGTCCAAATCTCGAAGTCTTCCACCAGTACAAAGATCATCGGTCTCTATCTTAGCTTTCCTAAAAGGTTTAGTTTGCAAAATTCTGATTTAAAATGAAAGAGATATCATGATGCTACTAAACATAGCTCTAATTGGAACCTAACCCGACCAACAGACTTAGAAAAAATATTCCTCCCAATCTATATTTCCAAAAAAAGTGATTTTTGGTCACAAGGTAGCAAACATACCCAAATACAACAAACTAAAAGATCAGCTCATTTCGATAAGTAGTTATGGAATTATGCCTTTAATAAATTTAGTTTAAAAACGTTTCTTCTGAATTCTAGCACCTGATTGTAGAGCACTTTTGGACATGAAAAACATTGAATTACAACATCTCCAACAAAGCAAAGTTGTTACCCTTTGAGTAAATTTTCAAATGCCATAAGTTATGGTTGATTTGGATCGAAAATGTGCAAATTATGACCAAATTACATAGGCTAATTCCTCTTATAACCTGCAAAATTCTAGTTTTGGTCTTGCAACTTCAAAAATTCGTATCTTTATGATTTCAAATTCAAATTAAGAACTTCAATATAGCTGGATTATCAGCTTCAAATGTGGAATCCAAATATATAAACCAATTGCAAATATGCAATCATCTACCCTATAAAATTAGCCAAAAACCATAAATTATTTCAATCTGAAATAACTCTACCTAGTTGATAGATGTGTACCTATCGTGAACTTAGAAAATCTATTCCTCCCAATCTATATTTCTAAAAAGAGTGATTTTTGGTCACAAGTAGAAAACATACCCAACTACAACATACTGAAAGATCAACTCATTTGGATAAGTAGTTAAGGAGTTATGCCTTTAACTAGTTTAGTTTCAAAACTTTCTTTTGAATTCCAGCACCTACTTGTAGAGCAATTTTAGACATGAAAACAATTGAATTACTATTAGGGCATGTGCCCTAGGTCAATCTACAAACATTGTTTATCTTATAATTTTAGTTAATAAAATAGAGATTTTATTTGTTGTTTTATTATAAGTGATTGCATATTTACCTTATAGTAAGATCTATGGGTATTTGTTGAAATATCCTAATTGTCCCTAGTTGGTCATTATAATGGTAACTATAATGAATTAAGACTAGTGTGAATCTTGATTGATGGTCATGTGATGATCATGCATATAGGGATACGAATCAAGATCATGAGTACTTGTTAGGGAATAAGGTATTGGACCGACCCGCTATGAGAACACCACATGGATTAAGTCATAGGTGTTACTCATGAAAGGTATATCATTTAGTCCTTCGACTTGAGATTACCATAGACTTCAATGTTTGGAGCATGATAATTTGACACAATTAAATGTTGTCTTTAACCGGACAATTATAAAGATTGTTATTGGTTACCGTGTGAATAATATGTGAAGGTGTGTAATCAAGATAGAATTTGTCACTCTCGTATAGAGAGAGATATCAATGGATCCCTCGATAAGATAGACTGATAATGGCCAAGTCCATGTGAATTGATATGATCAATGTCGCTTGGATGTTTTCCGGTTTACCTAAACATCAAGACTAGTACGATTGAACATTAAGGGTGACTTTCCATGCCTTATGTTTAATCAAAAGATATCGCATAACAAAATGATATGATATATGTTATTAATTAGGTTGTATCGATGTTGATATTCATGCTACTTGGGTAGTTATAATGCCTTGTTAGAGATCGCTTATGACTTGTGTACCAAAATGGTTTTTGGTTCACTGCCAACTTCGCATGAACCAATTGGGTCGCACACAAAGAATGGCTCTGCACAATTTCAGTTGGTCCAGATTAATGAATATTATATGATAACATTCATGACATAAAAGCCTTTACGATTTGTTATATGATAATTTCTTAATAGGATCATATGTGTAATTTTTAAACTGCCTAAATACAATAGTTGTATTACTAATAGGATTTTAAGTGAGGGCTTATCTACACATATAAATAAATGGTGAAACCCTAAAAATGAAATAAGATTTTCATTTTATAATTTTCGAGTTCTCTGGATTTAGGGAGAGAAAGAAAAATCCTTTTTCAATCTCTCTTGGGGCTAGCAATTCAAATTGTGGTCACCATTCGTGTGTGGATTTCTGATAGAGGACGCGCACTTGAATGTCTTGAAAATTGAACAATCAAAAATGGAATCACGAAATAAGGTATGATTTACTTTCATAGGTTTATTTTAATGGAACTTATTTTTGATCCTGTTGGGATTTTTCAAAATTTGTTTTAAATTTTTCGCTGCGTATGAACCCTAAAAACCAAATAATTACAACATCTCAAGTTAAGCAAAGTTGTTACCCTTTGAGTAAACTTTCAAATGCCACCAGTTTGGGTCGATTAGGATCTAAAATGAGCAAGTTATGACCAAATTATATAGGCTAATTCCTAATATAACATGCAGAATTCTAGTTTTGGTCTTGCAACTTCAAAAATTTATATCTTTATGATTTCAAATCCAAATTAAGAACTTCAATATAGCTGGATTATCAGCTTCAAATGAGGAATCGAAATATATAAACCAATTGCAAATATTCAATCATCTACCCTCTGGAATTAGTCAAAAACCAAAAATGATTTCAATTTGATATAAATAGATGTGTACCTAGTTGATGTACCACCTAGCTAGAGAAATTCTCACCAATCTTCCATGGATTCCTTCTCTCCATCAACCTCCTTCTTCTCCAACAAGTTCACTTGATTCATAATTTGAAAATGAAAATGGTTTCCTTGCATGTGTTGATCTTATATAATGATCCACACCTTGACATGTATACCACTAACTCCCACTAGCCCAATCAAAGTGACACTAATTTTCTACTCACATGGTTCGTAGATGTGTCAACACGTATCTTTAGGACAATCTCATGGTTTCTAATTTAAATAACCGAACTATAGGCATTGATTTATTTGATTCAATTACATTAGCTTAGGCCCATTATAATATATATGGTTAGTGTTTTTATTTACCAAATTGACAAATTTAGTGATCTCACTAACCCTCGACTACCCGGCACTCGATGCCCCTCGTCTCGGCACGCAATTCAAGGTACGCCATAGCCTATTGTTATAATTGAGTTTTACTTAGCCTATGGTCACATTACCCATTTTAATTAATTAACTAGTCATCTTGACATGGATTAGTCTAGTTTCCTAGTGTACCCGTAGTTCGCCTACTCACTAATCGCGTTGACACGCCTTTCGAGGCGAACACCCATCACATTAACTCGCCTAATAGCAACATACACACATGCGGTGCAATATAATAATAATAATTTTTTAAACACCACATATATACAACCACCATCCATAAATAACATATTTCCTCGGTTCTTGTGTCCGAGTCAACTGAGTTGTCCACGTAACACCCGAATTACAACTGTTAATCTTCGAGATTAATGCTAATCCTAGTTTAATTAATTTAGGCTGTTACTCTTGTTGTTCTAGGTGAGTAACATTGAGAACTAGGTTAAATCTTAAGAGCAATTGCCCAAGGTTATCAAGGGGCAGGTGTTACACAGAGCTTTTAATGCTGCTCACTTGCTAAATCTTGACAGCGGTTGCCCAAGGTTGTACGGTGGAGTAAGAGAAGTATTTAGAGACCGATTTCCCTATCTATTGAGAATAGGGGGAATAAGGTGTTGGTGACCCCAACACCTATAGCCTAACTAGGGAAAACTGTTTTAAAACCCATCTTTCAAAGTCAATGATACAAGACATGGAAAATAACATAGGGCTAGATTATGGATTCCTAAACTTATGTATGTCTTTATTTTCTGATCTACAATTTATTTACTTTCTTGTTTAGTAGGCTTTTAGATAAAACTCTTTAACCCCCCCTTATTTAATTCTTTGTTTGTTGAACTCAGTTTGAGTGAATCATATGGATTCGACCTCATTCTTACCTCTACTACATTCCAGTAGGATTGGTAACTTATTATGGGTTATATTTGACACGCGCAATACATGATCATACTTTTTTTAACATTTTTTTGGAAAGATAACGGTAGGGTAAGATTTATGTGATAAATTTGTTCAGAATATATATACTTGTAGCTAGTTGCAGTACCTGCTTTCTTTTCATTATTCTTCATGACACTCTAACGTTTCATTTGCATTATTTAAAAGCAGATATAAATTAAAAGATTAGAAAACCTTTAATGTTTCAAAATAAGTCATTATGAAATCGCATGGAGGCACACAGTGATATAAACTTGTTATTTACACATTCTAGAGCTTTAATATTTAAAGTTATATTTAAAGATTTTGCTGAAAACTTGGAGTAGAAGATATGACATTATAAGAAGAAACATTTAACTATATTTTTCTTGAAAGGGAACAAAAGACAATGAGAATGGCTTGATTTAGGAGGGGTAGTGTCGAATTAAGGAGGGCATATATATGCATATGTTTGTTTGTGTTGCTGTCTTTTATCAATCTTCCTTAAAACTCACGTTGATTTTTTGTACTCTTTAATTAATAAATTTTTGGCTCAATCGTCAAACAAAATGAATTTGATGTCGTGTTTTTCATGGAGATTGGAGACAAATGTAGGATCATTTGCATTCTTGTTTTAGATAAGAAAATGTTATTACATTGCAAAATAAATAAGTGCTCATCTAGGTGTCATACACTAATTTCTATATTTAATCAGCTTGCAATAATGATGTTTAATGGATGTTCAGTCGATTGAGGATATGTTTATCCACCTTCCTTAAGCAATTTGAGGGTGTAGGAAAAAAGGCAACGCTATATACCTTTTCTAGAGACAATAAGCATATGTTTTGCAAGAGGTTGGCGAGATGAAGCTTCCATATGGATATGGTTCAAATATAGCAAACTATGTATCGTTAGAGGATTGTAAAATTTTAGGCCTTAAGTCTCATGATTATCATGTTCTAAGACATTTTGCATGCTTGAGGATGATATCGCTAAGCCAAAGAGTTGTAGATAAAAAGAGATTGTTGAAGCTTGAGGATGATATCGCTAAGACATTATGCACGCTTCAAAGATATTTTCCTCCATCCTTTTTCGATGTCATGGTTCACTTGTCGATCCACTTGGCTAACGAATCGCATTTATATGGACCCGTTCACTACAAGATGATGTATCCAATTGAACAATATCTTTATTTTAAATTACAATAAGCTTCTTTAGATTATTATTTCATTTCTGAAATGGATAATCTTTTCCTATTTAATCTTATATCAGATATCTTCGAAAGCTCATAAAGTACTGAAAAATCAAGCAAGACCTGAAGGATGCATTGCAGAATGCTACATTGCTAAGGATTACTCGCGGTTTTGTTCTAAACTGTTAGAACAACCATTTGATGTTGGAGATCAACAACCTGAAAGCAAGAACACTAGAAATGAGACAACATCGGAAAGAGAATTAATTTTGAAACTATGTCCAATAACATTGAGTGATGAATTATTGCATAAAGCTCATCGATGTGTGTTGTTTAATACAACAATTATGGAACCTTATTTGCACTAAGTACATCAATTATTAGTAATTATTTAATTTATAGGGATTGCATTATGACTGTTTCTATTTTCTAAATAAATATGTTAGAATGCATATAGATGAGTTGAAGTGAACTAACAAGCATCTCGCTAGATAACAAGGTTAGCTATGGATGAAACATACTAAGACATTTAGTAAATGTTTTAAAGAAAAGGTACGTAAATATTCCACAATAGTTCACTTTTCATTTTTTTTATCATGAGACCTACTAATCACATTCATATTCCATGCTCTCAACAAGTTATCTAATTCTCTTATAGGTTAAGTCTGAGAATATTGTGTTGTCAAGTTTGTTACCGTGGCTTGCTTGTAAATCTACAAAACAAATATTATCTTGTTCAGGTAAATGGATTGAGGTTTCACACAAGAGATATGGATAGAGTCACATAAAATAGTGACGTCTTGATCGTAACTGACAAGTATAACAGTTCAACTGTAGTAATAATGTGATCAATTAAGGTTGATTACGGATATTGTTCCCCTGGGAATGGTGTATATGGACACGGTTACTTAGTCAAGTTCACTATATTGTTAAGAATGTCTCTTTTTGTTCGATTTAAACTAAAACTAATCTATTCTATAAAAGCAATGTAAATCAAGTTGTATTCTTATTTTAAGAAAACTCTTAGTTCACAACTTTACCTAATTAATGAATTACTATGTTTCTCATATCAAACTTTCTTCATCTTTCTTCTGTATGTGTAATGCATAATTAGAATAGAAAGATTTCCTTAATATTTACTTTAACCCACCGTCGTGGTGAAAAAGCCTATTGTGCGAACTAGAACTCCACATATCGGTATGAATAATGTAAGTCTCACATAGCATTAAGTGCCAAATCTTTAGACTCATAAACACTTAAGTGTACTATCCATGTCTCCCTAATCAACAACTATTTATCGATGTTGTCTATATGTTACGGTTGTGTTGTTCATATCCGGCTTAAAAGCTCTAATGACCATGGTAACTTCTAAAACCTCTAATCAACAAACATGTGATTAATATGTTCATATCATTACACATAGAATCAAACACAAATTTAACCATCGCACTTATAATATTATAATCAACTCATATTTCTTTGCATAGTATTCATACCATAGGATCCATTGATCCCTAAGATAAATCGACTACTCACTCTTCATAATCAAAAACATACAATTCATGGTATTCATTGCAATCAAAAGCTAAATCAAATAACTTTAATTAAATCAAAGAAAACAATATTGAATCACCA
The DNA here is from genome assembly GCA_039657325.1 of Stephania cephalantha. Lineage (NCBI taxonomy): Eukaryota > Viridiplantae > Streptophyta > Magnoliopsida > Ranunculales > Menispermaceae > Stephania > Stephania cephalantha. Next base: position 21,294,643 of record CM077569.1, on the reverse strand, counting down.
TAATTGGAGTTTTCAATGTATCTCCTTCATAACTCTTCTCAATACTCAAATCTGATGTAAAACTATGTTAATTTATGATGGTGGCTTATGTTGTATATGTTTACCATATTCTAATACCTATATATACTCCTGAGACTCCTAAAAGTACAATTAGAAACCCTAACTAGCAAATCCAAATGAACTAGAATTCCAAAACTCTATATTTTTTTTATCCCGGTGATGTCTGTAAGTGATCCATGCGCCCCGTGTAAAGTGACAGTGCCGCCACAACGTCAACCTTTCATGTGTATTTTCTCCATTCAGTGGAGACTCGGCACCTCTTGTAAAACTACCCGGCGTTGTGTGTGTAAACCTCACAACGCCACTACTGCATGCATAATGTCAACTCTTCTGCATCTCTTCCTTTGATCTCCATGCCTTCTCCACGCCTTGTACTCATTCTCCATAGCGTCAACTGTGTCCTCCATGACATTACTCGTGTTTTGTGCCTTTTCTCCTCATTTCTTCATGAAATCACTCATTTGTCTCTTTTATGCCTTGTAGACCTGAAAGCATATAAATACTATAAATTGGAGCTCATTCTTGGATATTTAAACCAATTATACAACTAAACTAACCATATATATAAGTCTTATTAAGTGTTTATAAAATACCCTTAAACTTAGGATTTTGCACATCGCGAGCAAAAGTATATTGTACTAAATATGCATACTAATACTACATATATTCCTTACTCATTTTGCATAGTTTATGGAGTATGTTGTAATTCAAATAAGTTCAAGTTAATAATCAACTCAAGAGTTTTTCTTTATAAAAACTAATACATTCAAAACACGTAGCTTTTACAACACATATAAATCTCTTTCGAAACTCAAAATTAGTTCACAACCAAAACCATCACCACTTACATGTTTATTTCTCCTCAACACTCAAGTAGCAAGTGTATGATTTCATGATTTCTCATTAAGCTCTAGAATTCACAAATAAACATAGATCATACTATTTTTGTAGACTTTAGTATTTCAAGAATCTATAGGGCTTCATTTAGTTAGAAGGAAAACTTAACTCAACTAAGTTACTTGTACTCGAGCTAAATCTTTTCATTTGAAGAGTTTTAATTTAACTTTCGCCTTTCTTTTTATGTATATATATATGTATATCTATTTTTCCCCTTATATTTTTTGGTTGTACGATCCCTGCTCCTTTTCCTTTGGATTCCGTTTTTCTCACTTTTTTCAACCAACAAGTTATCTGTTCCATTTCCTGTAGAACTTGTGGGACTCTCTAATTTTTATTTAAAACTCTTGTTAACACTTCTCACTTTAACTTTTACTAAGCAAGTTATAATTTTAACTTTTCATTAAACCCATGCATATCTCTTCCCCTTTTAGTACTAAGTCTTCATTTACTTTATACTCAAGTAAGATTCATACTTATTATATAATTCTTTAGAGATCTAACTTTTTCCACAAGAAGTGTTATGGTATTCTTCTTGTTTGGTTTCAAGTTCGTGGCCTTCCCTAACTTTAAGTTTCTAATCATGAAATTATATTGTTGTTTGCTACAATTTTTATTTTCTTCAAAAATGATAACATTCTCTTAATTTTCATATCAACTGGATACATGTATTTTCACTCATCCTCAATTAAAGGCATGAACTTTGTAAATGATTTACTTTATTCATTTATATACTACTATATATAAACTAATCTATACTACTTATACACATTCAAATAATAAGTAAATGAAATAAAATTAAACAAAATACACTACCATTCTTTCCTCTTTAACTTCTTCAAAGATAAAATTTTACGATCATACCTGCAGTGTTTATCCTTAATTCATCCTTTCTTACTATTTTCCATAGTGTTGATGTCCCCAAATGTAAACCAAGCTTCATCCTCAAGGTTCAAAAATAAGCCTTAAACATAGAAACACTAAACACACAAGCATATATAATAATATTTAAGAGCTGCATAATAATAAACATAAGAATGCAAAAAATAAAGCTTAAATAACTACTAAATGTTATAATATCCAAAATTAAAAATAATTAGTATGAATGCATCTCTCAACTCCCCAATTCTCATGTGAATATTCTGCATATGTTAAGACTTTTATATTCCAATGAAAAATCACTCGACAAATGACATTTTTCTACACATTTAGCATAAATCTTCTTAAAATTAGAAAACTAATTAAACATTTGGATTGTTCTATCTACTAAAAAATAAATAATTGAAATTTAAAAACTGAAATTAAAAATCCATGGGCTGCTTTCCAGTAGCGCTTCGTTTAACGTCTTTTGCCCGACGCCTTTTTGCTCGTTTAGTCTAAGTCTAAATCAAGACACATTTAAAATTGTTTGAAGATTGAGGAAAAATTATGACAACTCCGCAATTCACTTTGCCTTTCTGCTTCTGTAAATCAATGTATGCTCCTCGTTCGCATTAGTGCATATAGTTCCTCCCTCGATTTTATTTTTAGGAGTGGTGGAGCTTAGGGTACAGTATGCAACTCCGGAAATGAAGCCAATAACTTGATTAGCCATTTCAAATGCGTTGGCCGCAATAATGTTCTCTAGGGTCATGGTTCAAAATCGTATAGCAACATTTAATGCACATCGATTACGCTATTTCCAAAAAAAATAACAAAATTTAAAACACACGAGCGGAAACATGAAAGTGATAAGCCAAAACATAAGGAATTGAAAAATGCTCATGAACATCGATGCTTGAAAGTGCGGGATTACACGCGAGGGGATGACTGACCATTTGAAACCATTCAACATAATCAACAATAACTTGACACGTATGATCCACCCTCTTACCGCGACGCTCGGCACTTATGACATTTTCTTCCCATCATTCCTGAAATTAGGGATCCCATATGTACTTAACAGAGTATGAGGTTGCCACCTTACTCCTGTTCGCATCGATGGGTTGAAATGGATCTTTGGGTTTGTCCTGAACATAGCCCAATTGCCTCAAGACCTGGTCTGGATTGTATGGTTCAATAATATCCAAATACCGCATAGTCTTGTTGTAGAAGGCTATTTCACTGACATGTGGTGAACCCCTCGACGTATTATCCCAATTTACCAACCAAAAATAGGAAAAATTCAAGAACAGCTGATTTTTAATTTTCATAAATATTACACTAATAAAAAGCATTAATTATGAGTGTCGAATCTCGTAGTATCTAAGCTTGTCCGACTTGACTCTAAATTGATGGAGAAGGTCAACGATCTACCTCGACTCCTTCTTATGGTGCCACTTTATCACCTGAGGCATACCCGACTTGAAATCAGTACGTGGAACAGGCTCAATGAATGGAATACGGTCATAACACCAACCCTATTTGAAACAAATTTGTTATGATTGAACAAATAATATTGAAAGCAATGAAGGATGTATATGCAAAATGAATACGTACCTCTAACAATGTAATGTAACTGACAATTTGGTATGCATTGGCCCAACTAGCAATGCCGAGTTGGCGATACAGGTAAGCTAGTGTTGCACCTCTACCCATATGAACCAATCTCATCGATATTCTCCAAAACTTGCAAGAGATTAGGGGATACTCTTTTTCCAGACTTGTCCATAAACATGGTTGTTCCAAGAAGATAAAGGATGCATGCTAGAACAAGGGCAGCAAGCTCAGGGAATATCTATCCTCTCTTCCAGTCCGGTGCTCTGTCTTTAAAAGGGGTAGCAAACTGATCCTTCAACCACCCTAAACTCAATTTCTGGCCAGAACTCCTCTTGAACTCATCCTCCATACACTACTTTGTCATCCCTAGAAACCACTAGTCATCGCTATCACCTCATTGCCATCCTTGCCTTTCGTAACCACAACCTTTCCAGTAATCGAGATCCAGAGAAGTACCTGCATGTTGTGTAGAGTGATAGTCATCTTGTTGAAGGGTAAGTGGAATTTATTGGTCTCCAGCAGCCACCTCTCGATAATGCCAGACACTATGACTCTGTTACATATGTCGTATGAAATGTACCCCAATGGCCGTAAGCCAGACTTATCGATGAGCATGTTGATTGTTTCCTTCTCAGAGTGTCACGTGATAGTGTCTCGGTAAGTGATCTGAATACCATGGTTGATGCACTTTAAATATTCTCAACCCTACAAAGATATAATATTGGATTTAAAACATTGACATTTGCATGCGATTAACATAACATAATGTTATTAAGGAATGAATATATATCTCGATGTGTACCTCGATGCCATTCCAAATATCCAATAATACATGGTTTCGAAATGACGGAAAAAGTGATAAATTTGATGGCCCACCGGGAAATGAAGTATGCATATCTTCTGCATCGCCTCCTGATACACCAGAGGTGGATGTCCCAGCAGAGAGTCTTTAGCGACGTTTGAGTTGTGTTTAGATTCACATGATGGGTAATGGCTCCATTCAGTCTCAGCCCGACCGTCATTGTTACGCTTTAAACGCTTCCCTTATTTTTTATTTTTCTTCCCTACAGGCTGCTTCCTATAGTACGAAGCAGTCATGCATATCCTCTCACGATTCTCGCACTCCGACTTTATTTCTTCTGCGGGCTATGGCTTGGATGACCCTAAGTCTCCTACGGTGGTACAGGGAGCAGCAACAGTTGTAGCAGCTTTAACAGCCGCTATTCGCTCGGCCTGCGAATGGTTTTGCGCAGCATGCTTCTTTTGGGCCATACCCTAAACAAGAAGAAATGGTAAAATTATACCCAATATAACAAAATTAGGTCAACAGTTTAATTAAACATAACAAAAAAATCAATTTCCTACTTGGTGGTTGAGCAGAATTGAGACTAATAGTTGTGTTAACGGTTAGAAATGATCGATAATTCAATCTGCATTTCAGTTTTCATTGACCGCAACTATTCTAGATACATCAGTTTAGTAGTGGCATCACAAATTTAGTCTAACGGACACATTTCACGGTAACAATTTAAACATTACGGTTGTATGTTATCGACCCCCTTATTCGTGGTGACAGTCCTGTGTAGGCATCGTCATCGAGACCGTATTTTCAAACAAACCCTAAAACCTAAAACACATAACCAATGAGCAATTACGTAAAAAACACTAAATAAACAATTGCAAACTTATGGGGAACAACGTCCAACAAAAATTAAGACAAATTACTTACCCTAGACACCAGTAGTAGACAAAGGAATGGGTGGTGGCGCTCTACAATTTTTTGACGAATGCATCCACGAGATCTAGCAACCTTCCACTTATAAAAATACTCCAAATGCGTTGGAGATTTTGATTCATGGTTCCTTTAACACCGGGAAAGAGAAGGGCGTACAGTTATCACAAATTTGTTTATGGGGTACGTGGGTTGGAAGGTAGGTGGGAGATGGTGTTAGACTCATTGAGGGGATTCGTAATAATTCACAAAATTGTTGGGTTATGGTAGTACAGAAATTTCAAAATTAGGGGGGGCAAAGTAGTAACAGGGTAAAACAAGTAATTCGTGGGGTCCGAATAGCTGCTGCCAAAGAAAAAGATGTTGCAACACATTGGAAATCTGTAAAGAAGCTGGAAACCAAGCTAGACATGTTCTTTAAAGGATGCACTAAAATAAGATAGTCAGATGATGAAATCAATAGTAAACTCAGACCCGAAAAAGTCAAGTTAGTTGAGTGGTTAGTATTTTGAAAAGAAAGAGATTCATCGGCCTTCGGGGACATGAGAAATAAATTCAAGAAAATTAGATTGAAGCATGTACTTCATCACACTACGAGTCGAAAGGGATATGCTCGCCTTGAGGAATAAATGACAAGTTTAATTTATTCCTCTCATATACATATTTATATCATAACTTTTTTTATTTAGTGGTTTTATTCTTTTAGAGAACTAAAAGTGGAAGGGCTAATATAAACAGAGCTGGTTTGTGGATTGAAGGCCATAAAAACAAAAAGGGGTGACCAAATAACGCTCAAATCACCGAAGTAGTGGTATGATTAAGTGATATATAAATTTTTTTTTTATTTTGTTTAAGTGATATTTTATTTGTTGTTAATACTTTGTTAATATTTAAGGAAAAAATTAATGAATGTCGAATCAGATCATCCGCGGTGACTTCTCTATTAATAGAACCTAATAGCGCAAGTGTTTGGTACTGAAAATTAGAGTCGTATGAGTGGGCTTGGATTTTAAGTCACTCCTTCTAATGTTGGTTCAATAACTCAAAGCACAATTTTGGTTCGGAAGCTTCAACAAGATTTTCAAAGAATAAAAGAAAAACATGAAAACTTAGGGGAGCTCGTTCGTAGCCAACAAATGCTTGCATCTTTGCGGCAGGTAAACACGATATTAGTAATCTAAGTTAATATCCTATTGATAAGTGATTAGTTAGACTTATATATAGGACTAATTTAGTAGTATATTTTGTATAAATATCCCGAAATGAGCTTTAATTGAAGTTATTTATGTATTTTCAGGTATACAAGGTATAAAGGAGACAAAGGAGTGTTTTCATAATGAAACAAGAATGAAATACATAAAACCATATTTGACGTCTTAGTTAGTATGCTTGATGCTGTGGGAAGAGTGTACACAGTGCGGGCAAGGCACAAAGAAGGAGAGAAGAGAAGAAAAGAGGTACAGTAGTATTGGTGCAGTGGCGCTGCCACGGTGTTATATACACGGTGCGAAGGTGGAGTAAGCAGGGCGCCAAGCATACTTAGAAGGGAAAATACACATAAAAGGTTTAAAGTTGTGGCGGCGCCGTCACTTTACATAGACGACGTCGGATCACTTATTGACAACGCTGAGACGTAGAAAATAGAAAGTTTAAAGTTCAATTTCGTTTCGAATTGTTAATTAGGGTTTCTAATTGTATTCTAAATTGCCTCAGGGGTATAAATAGGTATTACTTAGTGGTAAACTAAACCATTATCATACATTACCACCAATTATCATAAAATAGCATAGTTTTATATTGTTTTTGAGTATTCAAAAGAGTTTTGGTGGAGAAGACATTGACGACTCCACGTGTGGTTATTCAGTATTGTTTATTGATTTAATTGAAGTTATTTAATTCAATCTTTGATTGCAATGAGTATCATGATGCTTATGTTTATTTCAATGATGTATGAGTAGTTCATTAATCTTATGGATCAATCGCGAAACCAACAATAGGGCCGAGGGAATAACCAACCTGAAGGTGATTTGGTAGTGCAAAATAGAGTGTGGGGACATAGATGTCTTCATGACTACTTCAAACCAGAAACTTAAGAGACTTACAACGAAGTGATGAGATTTCTAGGCAACACCAGCGAGTTTGAACTGTGACTGTCTCTAATCAACATGGTGCAAAATAGTGTGTTCAACGGGCTAGCAAATGAAGATCCAGTTGCACTTGTAGAGAATTTTTTGGAGATGTGTGACACAGTGCACATTACCAGAGTTACAAAGGAGGTGATCAGGATGAAACGTTTCCTATTCTCATTGAGGGAAAGTGAAATCCTGGTTCCAAAGACTGAACACAGGGAGTATGACATTTTGGACGAAAGTCAATGAAAGATTTCTAGACAAGTTCTTTCCCCTAATGAGGTCAGTGAAAGGAAATTGGAAATCAACCAATTCAAGCAGAAGGATACCGATTCTCTTGGTGAGGCTTGTGAAAGATTCAAATAAACGCCAAGGAGATGTTCAGAACATGGATACGTGAGATGGGCATAACTACATATTTTCTACTATGGAATGAATCACAGTACCGAACCATTAGTGGATGTTGCAAGAAGTGATTTTCTACTAACTAAGGATTAGGATGGAACATTAGATCTTTTAGATCTTGTGTCTTAGAACTCTACAGCCGGTACTCGTTCCACAGTGAGAAAGCCAGCAGGCTTATATGAGATTAATTTGTAAGCTGCGACTATGGCATAACTATCCAACCTAAGTAGTCAAATAGAGAAGCTTTAAATGGGATAACAAAGTCTACAAGTGCAAGTGATACAACAAATCGTTAATCACCAAGCAATGGTGGTTACTACAATGGACATGCAACAAGGCATTGAGTTCGAAGACGTCAACTTCATGAATAGCCAGAGCTATTGGAACAACTTCAGGCTGAGGGGAATGACTCCTTTAAGGTTTTATCAAGGATACAACAACAAAAATTTCTCATATGGAAATCCTGATAATGCATTAAAGTTACCGTAAGGTTTTGATCAACAATTCCAACAAGGGAAGCTAGGCCAGAGTGAGGAGATGACTTCATTGAAGTCAATTGAGAAATTCTTACACGCCATCAACATCAACAATAGGGAACACCATGAGAAGCATGAGAAAGAAGTAGAAAACGTGAAGCAAGCTCTAAAGAGGATGGATGATGAGAGATCATAATCCATCAAAAACCTAGAGAAACTGATTGGCCAACTAGCCATTGCTTTGAATTCAAGAAAGGAAGGGCAGTTTCCAAGTAACACTACCACAAATCCCAAAGAGAATGTTAGCGTTATATGACAATGAATGAGCCAATGCAAAAGCAAGTGATGTACAAGTAAGAAAGAGTCAACACTTTGGCTATGAGAAAAATGAAGTGAGGCATGAGAATGGAACAAAATTGAGGCAAGATGAACTTGAAGGATTCAAGCAATAAAGGATCAATGCCTTGAAGAATAACAAAAAGGGGAAAAAATAATGGAGAGTTAAGCAACAAGAAGTAGAACCTTCTGACGAAGCACTGAAAGAAAATAACATCAAGGTTATTCCAAAGAAGCCAGAACCAAAATTCAAGTTCACACCGAGACTTCAACCAATTAAGAAGAGAGATCCTGGAGATATATGCATACCATTGAGCATTGATGGGCCAGTTTACAAACATCTTGTATGATACGGAAGCCTCAGTCAATGTAATGCCTATAAAGGATATGTTACAAGTGGATTTGAAGATTAGCTATCCCAATACAATGGATTTGCAAGTAGTTGATGGTAACTAAGTACCAATAATAGGGAGAGTTTTGAATGTGCATGTAAAAGTGGGTAGATTCATATTCATCACTGATTTTAAGATTATGGATCATGATATAGATGATAATGTATCTATGATACTTAGGCAACCATTTTTGAACACTGCCAATGTGGTCTTGCACAAAATGATCACAATGACTATCGAGGAGGATAATGATACTGAGAAGATTGTCTTTGTTGAACGGTAAGAAGTAAATCTGAATGGGAGAGATATCATTATCTCTCACCTACAAATGGAATATCTCGATTTAAACTTGGACTAAATGAACGAAAAGGCATCAGGCTAATGACGTCAAACCAAACGCTATTGGGAGGTAGCCCAAGGATTTTTTAATTTCAGTTTTTAATTTTAATTAGTTAGTTAGTTGGTTTAGTCAGAACAATCTAAATGTTTTAGTAATTTTTGAATGCTTAAAAGTTTTATGCTAATTGTGTAGGAAAAACTATTTGTCGGTTGACATTTCATCAGAATGAAGAAATCTCGACTAATTCAGGAAAGAGCATAAAATAGCAAATGAGTTAGATAGGTTAAGGCTAAGTACGTGGACAAATCACAGGTATGTTTTTATGAAATTTTTATGTATATACTGTATTCCATGTTATCATGACGCCTTGTGTAGTAATACACAACGTTGGGCAAGCTCCAATAGGGAGTTAATGAAAATCTTGTAAAATTATGGAGACAGACTAGTTGACACCTTGTGTATACACACACAATGCCATGAGCGCACAGGAACGACACAACGAATATGCCAAGTTCTGAGCAAAAAATGCTTATGGTGGTCTTGACGTTGTGGCGACATCATGCCTTATAAAGGATGGCACCAGCGTAGAGGTAGAGATTTTAAACCCCTTTCAACCTATATTTTCCATACTTGAACCCTAGTCCATACACCACCAACCAAGCATACATCCCTCTAAAACCCAAGTTTGAGCACTTTTAAGGGATAAAAGAGTGTTCCTAGTGATTAAGAGTGAAAAGAGAGAGTACATTATGGATTTGCACAAGGAGAGCTAGGGCATTGATTTGAAGATTTCATGCAAGTGAGCAATAAGGTTTTAGTTTGTGAGCAAAGTGAGAGGGCTTTGATGTATAGAAGCACGAAAAAGTATTCTACATCGAAAAGTAGTTCGACATTGAGGTAAATTTACAATTTCATTAGTTATGCTTTGATACTTTAGGAAATTCTTGATGAAATTGCATAAATTATGGATATGAGGTTGTTGGATAGAAATTTTTAGTTAAGTGGATTTAGAGCATCAATGGCGCTTATGGTGAATTAGTCTATGTATTTTGCATTATTTGGCATGTGAATGACCCTTGTGAACGAAAGTTGTGATTTTATTGATTTGAATACTCGTGTTGTGAGAGTTTTTGAAAATACAAAGAACAAGGATGCAAACAAGTCAGATTAGTGAAGCAATGGCAAATAACTATGAGGCATCATCCTCAAGAGATCCAAATGAAGATGAACCGAGACATTTTAAGTCTAACTACTACATTAGTAAAGATGCTAGGAGAGATATGAAGTCATTGAGAATATAGAATTCATTTGCAAGAATGGAATAAACTTACAGGCTAAGTATGACAAGAAAGTAAACAATTTCATTAGGCAACAAGGTTGGGAGCAATTCACTTAAGAATATAGAGAGAACAATGTTAATGGAGTGAGTAAAATTGTTTATGAATTTTATACTAATGCAAAGTTTACTAAGAAAGGTTGTGAAGGTGAAAGGTGTATTGGTCCCCATTAATGAGCATTATATAAATAACATTTATGGATTAGAGCACTTGTGCATGGTTGGAGAATCACAGACCTTCCCGGATGATTTGTATGAGATACCCTATAACCTAAACCTTTTTAGAGTTATTGAGATAGCATTAGTTGTTCGAGGACAACAAGGATGGGTAATAGGAGCGAGAATGTATTGAAGCACATTAAGAAAGGGAGCGTGAGGAAAGTTTTTAGAATGTGGCAATACTTTCTAGTTGCTTCATTATACCCGGCCACTCAGCCGGAAGAGATTAATAATCCCAAGCCGGCTTGTTTGTATGAGATTATAAAAAACGGGAGGATAAATGCGGGAGATATCATTTACAAGAACTTGAAGGAGTCTATCATTTCTGAGAGAAACATCAAATTTTTGTTTCCAATCTTAATCACCTAAATGTGCTTGAAGGTTGGAGTGAAATTGATCTAGGATGAGGAATTTGATATTAAGGCCCAAGCAACAAGAGCTGAGGAGTTTATGTTAACCTTGAAATCACTTATTGGATACCAAGACTCTTAGGATGAGATTGAGAGAGCCGAGAAGGACAGACTTAAAGCTGAGTTGTTAGTCAATGACCTAGATAATCATGCAACACCAGCAGCATCAGCAGCGAAGTTAGCCCAAGAATTGCAAAACGAAGGATATGGAGAAGAGGAGGATCACCAGTAGGAATTTGCTGAGGGCTACGAGTTTATAAACCCACTTATAGGATAGTAGGACTTGGATGGTCCTGAGGTTTTTTCATCACCTCCACCACTGCCTCCACCACCACTTGCGGACCTGACTTCACAGCAGTAGATGTTGTGGATTGCTTAGATGAGGAGATAGTACATAGAAGATATGGTTCAGTATCTTGCAGCCTTGGTGAGATATGAGCAAGACCGACTGAACATACAACATAATTTCATGTTATTTGTAGATCATCAGAGGGACATAGCTAGATATGAGAGGAGCAAATGGATGAGACCTACTAATAGGTCTATTAGCTTTCCAGCAACACCGAACTACATGTTTCATCATGGCGTGGTGCAGAGCAAAAGGGTAGAGCATCCTTCGACACCATCTTTTGTTGGAGCTGATGATGATAAGCAATCCTAGAGTTCGAGTCTTAGGATTTCTCTAGACCTTAGGGAGATGAGGGATACATTTATATTGATTATTTTTACATTTGGGATACTGTCACTTTATTAGTTGTTTAAATTTTAAGTTTATGCATTATGCATTATTAAGTCTTGTGTTATTATTATTATGTTTGTGTGTAAGTGTTTTTTTATGTTTCAAGCTTATTTTTAAATGTTGAGGACAAGGTTTGGTTTAAGTTTGGGGCATCAACACTACACTATAGGAAATGGTAAGAAAAGATGAAATAAGGATAAACACTATAGGTATGATTGTAAAAATAAGATGAAATAAGGATAAACACTGTAGGTATGATCGTAAAATTTTATTTTTGAAGTAGTTAAAAAGGAAAGCATGGTAGTGTATCCTTTTCATTTACTTATTATTTTAATGTGTTTAGGTAGTATAGATTATGTTATATATAGTAATATTTGATGGATAAGTAATTTACTTGCAAAGTTCATGCCTTTAATTAGGTAAATGAAAAAGATACACTACCATAACTTGGTGATATGAAACTCAATAGAGTATTATCAATTTTTTGAAGAAAAAAAGAAATATAGCGAACAACTGTATGATTTCATAATTAGAAACTTTGATTTAGGGAAGACCATGAACTTGAAAGATCTGAAGGAATTCTATAAAAAGTATGAATATTACTTGAGTATAAAAGTGAATAAAGACTTAATACTAAGAGGGGAAGAAATATGAATGGTGGTTATGAAAAGTTGGAATTAAAACTTGCTTGATAAAATGAAAATGAGAAGTGCTAACAAGAATTTTAAATATAAAAATTAGAGAATCCCACAAGTTCTACAGGAAAACGAGCGAATAACTTAATGGTTGGAAAAGTGAGAAAAACGAAATCCATAGGAAAAGGAGTAGGGACCGTGCAACTAGAAAATATAAAGAGAAAAAGAAAAAAAAAAGATAAAAACATAAAGAAAGATAGGTGAAAGTTAGATTAAAACTCTTCAAATAAAAGATTTAGCTCGAGTACAAGTAACTTAGTTAAGTTTTCTTTCCAACTTTATTAAGTCCTATGGACTCTTGAAGTACTAAAGTCTACAAAAATAGTATGATCTATGCTTATTTGTGAATTCTTGAGTTTAATGAGAAATCATGAGATCGTACACTTGCTACTTGAGTGCTAGGTGATATAAACTTGTATTAGTGATGGTTTTGGTTGTGAACTACACTTGAGTTTCGAAAGTGAATTATATGTGTTGTTAAAGCTGCAAGTTTTTGAAAGTAAAAGTTTTTGCAAAGAAATGTGTTTGAGTGGATTATTAACTTGAACTTATTTGAATTAAATGATACTCTTTGAACAATGTAAATTGAATATGGAGTTAAATAGTAGTAAGAATACTTAGTAGTGCACACTTTTGCTCTGGACGTGCAAAATCCTAAGTTTGCGTGTGTTTGATAAATGATTAATTAGACTTATATATATAACTACTTTAGTAGTATATTTGGTATAAATATCCTGGAATGAGCTCTAATTGATGGGTATTATGTATTTTGGGGTATATAAGGTATAAAAGAGACAAAGGAGTGGTTTTCACGATGGAACGAGGATAAAATGCACAAAACTATGTTTGACGTCGTGACTAGTATGTTTGACGTTGTTGGAAGAGTGTACACAACGTAGGCAAGCTGTGGGGAGAGAAGAGAAGAAAAAAAGATGTAGTAGTGTTGGCACAGTGGCGGCGTCGTGGTGTTGTACACACGACGCTAGGGTGGACTAAGCAAGGCGCCGAGCGTACCGAGAAGGGAAAATCACTCAGTATGCTTGGCGTCGTGGCTTTACACAGATATCGCAGAATCACTTATAGACAACACCGAGACGTAGAAAATAAAAAGTTTAGAGTTCTAGTTCATTTGGAATTTTTAATTAAGGTTTCTAATTGTATTTTAAAGTGTCTTAGGGGTATAAATAGGTATTATAATTTGGTAAACTAAACTATTATCACACATTACCACCAATTATCACAAAGTAGCATAGTTTTATATTGTTCTTGAGTATTAAAAAGAGTTTTGAAGGAGAAGACATTGAAGACTCAACGTGTGGTTAATTCAATCTTTTATTGCAATGAATACCATGATGTGTATGTTTATTTCAATGATGTGTGAGTAGTTCATTAATCTTAGGAATCAATGGATCATATGGTATGAATGCTATACTAAAGTAGTTATGAATGGATTATGAAGTTAAAAAGTGTAATGGTTAGAATTTGTATTGATTCTATATGTAATGCTACGAGCTTCTTGATCACGTGTTTGTTGATTAGAGGTTTTAGGAGTTACCATGGGTATTGGAGCCTTTAATTCGGGTATGGATGATACAACTGTAAAATATATAACATCGACAGATAGTTATTGATTAGGGAGACATGGATAGTAAATTTAAGTGGTTATGAATCTAAAGATTTGGAACTTAAAGCAATATGGAACTTATGTCATTCACACCGATATGTGGAGTTCTAGTTTGCACATTATAATCTTTTCCATCACGACAGTGGGTTGAAGTGGATTTTAAGGAAATTTGTCTATTTTAATTTAGCATTGCACACACATAATGAAGATGAAGGAAATGAGTTGAAAAACATAGTTATTCATTACCTAGGTGAAGTTTTAAACTAAGAATTTAATATAAGAGTATAAGTATTTTCATTGTTTTGTTAGAATAGAACAGTTTAGTTAAAACCAATTAAAAAGGGATTTTCTTAGCGCGCAATATAGTAAATCTGACTAAGTACAATGGATGCAATACACCTTTCCATGAGGACGATATTCACAATCAACATTAGTTGATCACATTCTTACTACAATCGAGTTGTCTTACTTGCAGCCACGATCACCTATTCGAGTTGAGAATCTTGGTTTGTTTTTATTGTACCAACAAAAAAAACCCTTCAAATTTACGTGGCAAGAAATATAAGATTTTTTGTTAGTTGTCTCCAAATAAGTTAATCGGCGAAGGAGAGGTTGAAACTGATGATCTTATGCATTTGGTGGGTGGCATACCTATTGGAGGAAGTGCATACTTAGTGTAATTGGATAGGGTGTTTGAACCACATGTTTTCATGTAGAGGAATTAAAACAGCTGGACAACACTGGGCAATACTCTAGGGGAAATAATTATATGGCCAAAAGAAGTTGTCGCAGTTATTTTTACTTAAAACATGTAAAATCTCGCCATTAATTTCTTATTAAAAAGTAAAATACTTAATTATATATATCGATGTTACACAATCTTATTTGGAATGGTGATATGTATTTCATTTATAATCTTTGAATCTTACTCTATGTTTACTGAGGAATCCTATTCACCTTGCTTCTTATTCCCTACTTCAATAACTTGATAAATAATCCTCATTTGCCTTTTTCTGGAGCTACATCAATGAATTGTCTTTTCTTTTTGTGTATAGTTAGCAAAATATTGATTGATGAATGCTTTAGTGTTGCATGTATTGGATTGGTGTAGGCCCACACTAAAAGTCCAGCCCAATTAAGACTTCTAATTGGATTAGAATTAGAAACGGAAAGAGGGGAACGAATTAGCAATTCGTTAGAATTCGAAAAGTCAACTCTATATATGACTTGGGGACCGAATAGGGATTTCGGTTCTTTGGGAGACAGAATTGAAATAAGAAGAGAGAAATAAGGAAGTGGTGAGATCGACTTGGTGATATACCGAATAAAGATTTCAGTAGAGAAAAAAAAAAAACCAAGCATTGAAAAATTGACTTTGTGAGTTCAACTTGGTGGCCTATAGGTGTGCGAACTCGTGGGATGTGTGCAATCTCTATAGTTTTTATTCTCTCTACATTGAAGGCATATCAAGATTTTGTTTCCAAAGACCTGTGGAGAGGCTTTGGTGATTTCTTGGTGTTCAAGAAAATAGGTGTAAAGGTTTGATACAATTGCAATATTGTTCTTCATTCTTAATGTGATCATCTAAGTTTTTGGAAGAGGTATTTTTGTATTACTCCATTATTAGTTAATCTTAAGCAATTGAGATATCTTGTAGTCTTCATATAGTGAATTGTTCGGAGTTTGGCACGTAAGTTTTTTACCTTTGATTTGGAGGGTTTTTCACGTTAAATCTTGCGTGTTTTGTGGTATGTTCATTTTCGTGCATTGATCGAGGTTTGGTGGGATTTGTTATTCATCTGTTTCATTGATCAAAGAGGTTGAGTAACCCTAACAAGTGGTATCAAAGTGCCGCGGTTAGATCGTGACCGGAGATTAATTGTGGGAATCGAGATGGGTGCGGAAAAAATCATGTATGGTTAAGTTGACTTTTTCGAATTATTCAATTTGGCAACCGATGATGGAAGATCATTTTTACTACAAAGACTTGCTTGACCCAATTGAACTTGGACAAACCAAACCAGAAGGAATATCCAATGCTGATTGGAAAAAAATGCCCAGGAAAGCTACATGGACTATTAGAAAATGGGTCAACCACAGTATCTATCACCACATCAGTTCAAAGTTGATTCACAAGTATTGTGGAGAAAATTGCTAAGTATGTGTGAGAGAAAAGGTGCACGGAAAATAGGCTTCTCTGGTTAGAAAACTTATAAATATGAGGTACAAAGATGGATGGTCAATGATAGAGCACTTGAATGATGTCGAAGACTTGCTTAATTAGTTAAGTGCCATGAAGATAATGTTTGAGGATGAGTTGCATGCACTATTTATTTTGAGTTCTTTGCCAGAAAGCTAGGAAACATTGGTGGTGGCTCCCAGTAATTATGCCCCGGATGATGTTTTATCCTTATATAAGGTACGTGATAGTCTCTATAATGAGGAGACTAGAAGAAAGGATAAATAGATTGATACTTCACAAGCTCTTGTTACTGCATCGGAACATAGAAATAGAAGTAAATCTAGAGGTCCAAGAGGGCGGAGCAAGTCCAGAGAGAAGTCTCAAGCAAGAGGAAAATTTGCTTGTTATTATTATGGCAAGGAAGGGCATTTGAAGAGAAATTGTAAAGTGTAGAAAAGAGAACAGAATAATGCAAACAATCAGAACAAGGCGGATGATCGAAACACTACAGTTACTATATCAGATGCAAGTGAAGAACTAGTTGTGCTTTCTTTTGTTGAGGATCAAGGTTATGTCTCTAATGCAGATACTGAGTGGGTCGTTGATTCAGGAGAGTCCTTTCATGCTACACCACGGAATGATGTATCATCTGTTTATCAAGCAGGGAATCTTGGAAAAGCAAAGATGGGGAACAACAGTTTTACAGATATAGTTGGCATTAGAGATGTCTGTGTAGAGACAAATGTTGGTTGCACGATGATTCTGAAAAATGTGCGACATGTTCCAGATTTGCGTCTCAATTTGATTTCTACTTATACTTTGGACATAGATGGGTATTATAACATATTTGGGGGTAAAGAGTGGAAACTCACCAAAGGCTCAATTATTGTTGCTAGAGGAAAATTGAGCTACATAGTTTATAAGACTCAATTGAAGATCGTCAAATGTGACCTGAATGCAGTTGAAGATGATTTTTCACCAGATCTTTGGTATCGCAGGTTGGGTCACATGAATGAGAATAGGTTGCATATGTTGGCAAAAAAGTCTCTCATCCCTTTTGCCAAAGGTAAAATTCTAAACCCTTGTGATGATTGCTTATTTTGTAAGAACCATAAAGTTTCTTTTTCTTCATCATTTGAGAGAAAAAGAAACCTACTTGAGTTAGTTTACTCTGATGTTTGTGGTCCCATTGATGTGAAAACTATGGGAGATGGCATATACTTTATTACTTTTATTGATGATGCTTCACGGAAGGTTTGGGTATTTGTTTTGAGAACAAAATGTCAAGTTCTTGAGTACTTCAAGGAGTTCCATACCATGGTGGAAAGAGAAAAAAATGTCTTTGAAATGCCTTCGTAGTGATAATAGAGGAGAGTACAATTCAAAAGAGTTCGAGAATTATTTCTTATAACATGAAATTAGACTTGAGAAGACAGTTCCGGGTACCCTTCATCATAATGGTGTTGCTGAGAGAACAAACATAAATATCTTAGATAAAGTCAGATGGATGTTGAAAATGGGTTAATTGCCTAAGTCATTTTGGGGTGAACCGCTTAGTACTGCTTGCTTCCTGATGAATCACTATCTTTTGGCCCCGTTAGAGTTTGATACTTCAGAGAGAGTGTGGTCTGGGAAAGATGTTACTTACTCTCATTTGAAGGTGTTTGGATGTAAGGCATTTATGCATGTGCCTAAGTTGCAGAGACAAAAACTTAATGATAGGACTGTTCCGTGTATCCTGTTAGGTTTTGGAAATGCAGAGTTTGACTATAGGTTATGGGGTCCAGAAAAGAAAAAGGTTGTCAGATCCAGAGATGTGGTCTTTAATGAAAATAAGACCATAAAAGATTTCAAGACATCAGAGAAAATCACAGTTGATGATGATGTTGATTCTTTTCTTGGACTAGTTTCTCTTGGATTAGTGATGCCATTCATGAAGGAGATTTAGCTGAAGAACTTGAGGTCAATAATGAGCATGCACATGATGATGTTGATAACGTTCAAGCTCCTACTATTGATGATGTGTAGGAATTATTTGATGATTATGAGGGGGGAGCAGCGTCCTCCACCTGCGGCTACAACAGAACCTCCAATAAAAGGTCGGAAAAAAAAAAGTATGTTCCTTTTACGAAGTATCCCTGTTATACAAATGTCACAGTTACTGAAGAGGGGGAGCCAGAGTGCTTCCAAAAAGTTCAGATTCTCAGTGACAAGAATCTAGCTGATATGTTCACGAAGGTAACGACTCGTGATTAGCAACAGTCTTGCGCCAAGTTGGTGGGACTGAGTTGCAATTGTGCAACATAGATGTTTTGGATATCTCCCCATGGGCTGGAGGGGAAGATTGTTGGATTGGTGTAGGCCTACACCAAAAGTCCAGCCTAATTAAGATTTCTAATTGGATTAGAATTAGAAACAGAAAGTGGGGAACGAATTAGCAATTCGTTGGAGTTCAAAAATTCGACTTTGTGTACGACTTAAAGACCGAATAGGGGTTTCGATGGGAGACGAATTGGAATAAGAAGAGAGAGAAATTAGGAAGTGGTGAGATCGACTTGGTGATATACCGAATAGAGATTTCAGTAGAGAAAAAAAAAAGAAAACCAAACATTGAAAAGTTGACTTCAGGAGTTTGACTTGGTGGTCGAATGGTGAGCGAACTCGTGGGATGTGTGCAATATCTCTAGTTTTTCTTCTCTCTACATTGAATGCATATCAAGATTTTGAATCCGAAGACTCGCGAAGAGGCTTAGGTGATTTCTTGGTGTTCAAGAAAAGAAGTGCAAGGGTTTGATTTAATTGGGCTAGTGTTCTTCGTTGCTAGTGTGATCATATAAGTTCTTAGAAGAGATATTTTTGTATTACTCTATTATTAATGAATCTCAAGTAATTGAGATATTTGTACTCTTTATTCGATAGTGGATTGTTTAGAGTTTGGCCCATAGTTTTTTACCTCAAATTTAGAGGGTTTTCCACGTTAAATCTTGCATGTTTTGTAGTGTGTTTATTTTTATGCATTGATCGCGGTTTGGTGGGATTTATTATTCATCTGTTTCATTAATCAAAAGGGTTGAGTAACCCCAATAGCATGATTGATTTTCAACTTAGTTTAGACTAATTTGAGTCTGCTAAAGATTTATCTTGAGTGAAGCATAGCTTGATAGGTGAGGTTTCTCTTCTCTACACGGATTTCAAACTAGTGAGACTAATTTTTTACTTCAGTTGAACATCGTCGAATGCTCATTAAGAGATCTATGAAAGCACATTGTCTTCGAGTCACTTCACTTTATTGTAAATATGATTCATACCATCTGCCGCTTTCCTGTAAACATCATGTCTATCTCCATTTATGGAAGAAAAAAACATTCAAACATCTTCATGAAAAAAATTTGTTGTATCAAGTGCTACCCTTTTCCGATTCTTGTAAAGAAATCACTATATCTTAGTCTGTCACCGAAGATTATATATTGCTAAACCATGGTCTTCGATGTTTTTTCTCATGTAGCCACTTTCGATGTCTATCTTCTTTGTAAGATCTGTTTCTGATGGTGCATTTTAGGTCTGTCAAATGTATTTACGTTTGAAATCATGAAAAACTTAAGACAACACCAAAATTATTGAACAATAATCTCTTATGGAGACCCTTTCTCATTCTATGTTTTCTCTTCAATTTTTTTTGCTTTCAATTTCTACTACAACTGAGAAACTTTGAATTTCCAGCAAAACACATAGCTTGAATCAAAGACTATTTTACAAAGAACAATCAAGAACCAAAGTGAAAACTGTTAGACATTTTCAAAAGAAATGTTTAGTCCTACATTGGTTAGAAACTTCCAGTTTAAAGAGTATACATACTCTTGCACTATATTGTGTGTAAAAGAAAAACCACTAGTGCTATGCAAAGTGAGCCACACTCGTGCGCGACGCATATGGCGCATATATACGGCTCTTTTATAGGCACACTTAGTACTTTACACGAGGAACGTAAGCGTGTTTATATGCGTGTGGGCTAACCATGGGTAAAACTTTTTACCATTGACTTTTACCATTTTCGAATTTACTATGTGGGTTATTTGCTTAACCCACTCAATATTAATTGGGCAGTTAACGAAACCCATTCAATGTTGACTGAGTAACTGCTTCACTATTTCCCTTTCTTCTCCAACTGGTTTTGACCAGAGAGCTATAAGAGAAGAGGTTTGGGGAGGAAGTAGATCATCTCGAAATAAAATGCAATTGCTTGTGTTTCAGCTTTCACTACTGCAAGTGTAAGCTGATATCGCTTCATCGCATCCTCTAGGATTTTTGCAGACTCTTACAGTATATAGAACGAAATTCCTTTAGGAAAGTGGAGTGTTACATGTTTTGAAGTCGTTGCAAATTCCTCTGGTCTAACAATCTAAAGGAAATTTTTACTGTTACAATGGCTTCGATCAAGGAACTATGGGAGAAACTGGAGGCGATGTACCATAAGGAGGATGCGATAAGTAAGAAATTCCTTATGTCCAAGTTTATCAATTTGAAAATGGTTGATGAAAGGTCTGTCATGGAATAATTTTGTGAAGTTGAGAGGATTATGAATAATTTCTCTCAACACACTCTTGTTATGGATGAAACTATTGTTGTGTCTTCTATTATTAATAAACTCCCATCCTAGAATGAGTTAAAACGAACTCCGAAGCATAAGAAATAGGACATAACTCTTGATGAACTTGTTAACCATCTTCATGTATAAGAGAATGCTCAAGAAAATTTCAAAGGTGCATGTGGTGGAAGTAGCAAAGTTCAAAAAGCCTCTACTGAACAGGCCAAACAAGCCTAGTGATTTCAAAAAGCCTGCCGGTTTGGGAAAATAAACAACCAAAACTAGAATCAAAGGAAGTAGAAAGTAACTTGTTGGTTCTGAGGGGAATGATGGCCACTTCAAATTCGACTGTCATCATTGGAAGATGAAGCAAGGGAAACATCATGCTTCCTCAAGTGCTGCAAAGGGTGTAGGAAACTATAATGATGATCTCATTGCTATGATTTATGAAATCAACGTCGTCAAAAATGACATGGCTTGGTAGGTTGATTCTGGTGCTACTCAAGACATCTGCAAGAACAAGAGGTTCTTTAAAACCAAGGAGACAGTAGATGAAAATATTGTCTTGTGTATGGGTAATGATGTTATTGTTCTTGTCAAAGGCATAGTTAGTGTTGATCTGAAGTTACTTCTGGCGAAATTGTAACACTCACTAATGTATATTACGCAACATAAGTGATGAAGAATCTAGTGTCGGGTAATCTTTTGAATAAGTTTGGTTTTAGGCTTATATTTGAGGCTAACAAGTTTGTACTATCCAAGGGAGGTATGTATGTTGGGAGGGGTTATGCTTATGAGGGCATGTTTAAGCTTAATGTAATCGCTTTATCTAATAAGAATATCATTTTTTGCGTATCTTGTTAAGTCCCATTCATTTTTATGGCATCATAGATTAGGACATGTAAATTTCAGAAAATGATATGATATGGTGAATCTGGAATTACTGTCTTATTTTAATAAGTATGAAGGAAATTGTAATACATGCATGAAATAAAAAATAACTAGAAACTGATTTCCTAATGTTGAAACAAATTCAAAGTTGCTTGATTTAATATATTCTGATGTATATGACATACATAGTACACCATCAATAGGAGGCAATAAATATTTTATAACATTTATTGATGATTATAGCAAGTTCTGTTATGTTTATTTGTTGCATTTCAAAGATGGGGCAATGGTTAAGTTTCGGGTTTATAAAGCAGAAACTGAGTTGCAATGTGAGACCTTTATAAAATGTTTAAGGTCTGATAGGGGAGGAAAGTATTATGATCCAAAGTACTTTGAATCCATTATAATAGTCCATGAGACTACAACCCCTTATACACCAAAACAAAATGGTGTGGCTGAATGCAAAAATCGTGTTTTAACGGAAATGGTTAATGCTATGCTATCAAACTCAGGTTTGAGTAGTGGATTTTGGGGAGAGGCATTGTTGACTGCATGCCATATTTTGAATAGAATTCCACAAAAGAGGAATTAAGTCACCCCATATGAGCTTTGGAATAAGCGAAAACCAAATCTTAATTATTTAACAGTTTGGGGCTGTAGAGCAGTAGTAAAAGTACCTGAACCCAAAAAGAGGAAATTGGGTGAAAAGGGAGTGGAGTGCATATTTATTGGATATGCACAACATAGTAAGTCATATAGGTTCATGGTAATTGAGCCTAATAATTTGATTTCATTGAACATTGTAATTGAACCAAGGGAGATCAGACAAGATTTAAATCTATTCCCAAAAGTATTCTTGAAGAAAATCTAAAAGGGAAGGAAGTCATAGAAATTGAAAAATGACAAAGTAGTAGTTGACGTTCTTGAACTTCAAAGGAGCAAACGGGCTAGGAAAATTAAGTCATTTGGTTTTGATTTCTATACATTTCTAGTTGAAGGAAATAGATACAGTAACCAGACAAATTCTGTATTGTTTTAATGCAGTGGCTGATCCTCAAACAGTAGAGGAGGTGATGAAAGAAAGAGATGCAGCTTTCTAGAAAAAGGCATTGAATGATGAGATGGATTCAATAATAGGAAATAACACTTGGGAGCTAGTTGATCTACCTCTCGGGTGTAAACCCATTAAATGCAAATTTCTCTTCAAAAGAAAAAGAAGAGTTGATGGATCCATTGAAAAACACAAAGTAAGACTGGTTGCTAAGGGATTCACCCAAAAGCGTGGAATAGACTACTTCAATACCTATTCACCAATAGCTAGAATTGCTACTATAAGATTGCTTATCGCAATTTCAACTATAAACAAGCTAGTCATCCACCAAATGAACGACAAAACAATGTTCCTTCATGGATAATTGGATGAGGAAATATACATGGAACAACCTGAAGGGTTCATAATGTCCGGTCATGAAAATAAAGTGTGGAGATTGCAAAAAATATTGTATGGTTTAAAGCAAGCACCAAAACAGTGGCACCATAAATTTAACCAGGTTGTACTTGCTAATGAATTCAAAATAAATGAATCTGATAAATGCTATATAGCAAGTTTGATGAAAAAGAAAATGGTGTCATTATCTGTCTTTACGTAGATGGCATGCTAATTTTTTGAACTAACTTGAAACAAGTTCAGTTAACCAAAACTTTTCTTTCAAGCAAGTTTGAAATGAAAGATATAGGGCAAGTCGATATCATCCTTGGATCGGATTGTAAAAGATGAGGGGAGTGTTACTCTAACTCAATCTCATTATATTGAGAAAGTTTTCAATAGATTCAATCATTTTAATTGTGCCCATGTTTCTTCCCCGCTAGATCTAAGTATTGAGTCAGTGAAAAATACAGGCAATCCAGTTTCACAACTGGAGTATTCTAGATTAATTGGATGTTTAATGTATGCAATGACATGCACTAGGCCGGATATTGCCTTGGCAGTAGGCAAGTTGAGCAGATTCACAATTAATCCAAGCGAATTGCATTGGTTTGCAATTCAAAGAGTTTTGAAATATCTTAAGAAAACAATTAACTATTGTTTATGCTATAGTGGATATCCTTCAGTCTTAGAAGGATTTCCAGATGCAAGTTGGATTAAGAAAGATCAAAATCATGCTTCTACAAGTGGGTCGACTTTCACACTTGCTGGAGGTGCAATATCGTGGGCTTCAAAAAAGCAAACTTTAATGGCTAGTTCCACCATGGAATCAGACTTTATTGTGCTAGCCTCGGCTTCAAAAGAAGTTGAAATTATTACATGAAATACCATTGTGGCATAAACCGATAGCTCCAATTTCTATCCATTGTGATAATGAGGCCACATTGGCAAAGGCTTATAGCCAAGTGTACAACGGTAAATCCAGACATATTGGATTGAGACACAATTGTGTCAGAGAATTGATAACAAATGGAGTTATCACAATTGACTATGTGAGATCTAGTCAAAACTTGGCAGATCCACTTACTAAAGGATTTTCAAGAGACTTGGTGA
Source organism: Stephania cephalantha (assembly GCA_039657325.1). Taxonomy (NCBI): domain Eukaryota; kingdom Viridiplantae; phylum Streptophyta; class Magnoliopsida; order Ranunculales; family Menispermaceae; genus Stephania; species Stephania cephalantha. Next base: position 21,270,178 of record CM077569.1, on the reverse strand, counting down.
ATAAAACATTAAGGGGGATGGGTCTCAAGCCCATGAATTAAAGTCACCAATAGTGAAAACTCAACTTGACGCTTAACATTACGTTAAGTCTTAAGTTCAATGCAGTCAAAGTTCATTATAAGTGTGACTGTGAGCACTAAATTTTAATAACCATCACAAGGTTGTTAGTGGTTGGTACCTTCATGTAAAGTGAGGAGGTAGAGATGATATCTTAATAGTCTTCTCGAATGGAGACAACCTATGTGGATGTGAAGTGCGGCCGCTTCAAGGAGTTCAAGGGCTTAGTTCCAAAGATATTCGTGAGAAGATACGGGACACAAGGCCAATGTTGAATGTGTCAGGATATTTATGGCTATTTGCTGGGGTAAGTTATATGCGTGATATGTTTGCGCTACATATGAATAGAATCATTGGTTTAAAGTTTATCTAACATGTAATTTTGATACGATGTAATGAACTTTTCACAAATTAGTGAATCAAATCACAAAATACCATTATTTATGTATATAATGTTTAAGATGTTCTTGGATCAATGATCATGTTATTTTGAAAATGGCGGGGGATTGTTGGACATTTTCAAAAGAAATGTTTAGTGTCACATTGGTTAGAAACTTCCAGTTTAAAGAGTATATATACTCTTGCCCTATATTATGTGTAAAAGAAAATTCACAAGTGCTATGCAAAGTGAGCCACACGCGCCAGCGCGGCGCATTTTAGGCTCTTTTATAGGCGCACTTAGCAGTTTGCACGAGGCACGTGTGCGTGTGTGTGTGTGGGCTAACTATGGGTAAAACTTTTTACCATTAATTTTTACAATTTTTGAATTTACTATGTGGGTAGTTATTTGTTTGACCCACTCAGCATTAAATGGACAGTTAATGAAACCCATTCGATGTTGACTGAGTGGAGGCAGTTGAAACTGCTCCACTATTCCCCTTTCTTCTCCATTGGTTTTGACCAGAGAGCTATAAGAGAATAGGTTTGAGGAGGAAGAAGATAATCTCGAAATACACTGCAATTGCTTGTGTTTCAGCTTTCACTACTGCAAGTGCAAGCTGATTTTGCTTCATCGTATCCTCTACAATTTTTGCTGACTCTCGCAGAATAGAGAGCAAAAACTTCTTTAGGAAAGTGGCAGTGGTACACGTTTTGAAGTCGTTGCAAATTCCTCTAGTCTAACAAAAACAAGAGCATTGAAAGATAATTTGTTTGAGATTTATGAGAATAAAAAACCAATTTATATTTCATTTTGTCCATATGTACATGGAGCAAGTAAGTTTCGGTTTTTGGTTAATGCTTGATTCATAACTTAAGATTTTTGTAAATTAATTTACTTTTGGTCAAAGATTGAGAAGTTTTTCTCCTAATTATACAGGGTGAAAATGCACAAGGGAGCTTGGTGCTTGTTATATTTGAGGATTTAAGTGAAAGGGTTATTGCATTGTCCTCTGAGCACAAGATATTTGTATCACAGCCATGTCGGGATAGTTCATTATACCTCCTAAAGCTTATTAATGAAATTCTGGTCTCCGAAATGGGGCACAAGCTTCCGGTATTTCAACGATTTATAGCTTTTTGTTGTCTTTATTTTGCTTTGTTCATTTTTGTCTTTTTTTCCAATAAGCAACAGCTTGTACGGTATTATAAGGGTTTACAATATGGAAGTTACAGAAACAACAAGCTATGGTAAGACTTGAACCTTGAACCAGTCTTTGATCAAGAAGCCTGGTAATGCTTTCAGCCACCATATGTAGAGTCAGATAGAACATAGCTAAGTCAGATGCTTTTCCTCTACAACAAATAGTATACCCTCATTCCTCATTCCTTATGTTCGCCAGTTTTTGGTTGGATGAATAACTCTACTGGACAGTGTTCCTGACATTGATATGCTTGGCTTCCTTCTAGATTTTCTTGATGGTAAGTGGACATTGAAAATTAAGTTGAATGTTACTTTTTGTTTTCCGACGTAAAAGCATAAGTCATGCTTCTCCCATCAGAAACCACAAGATTGCCTGCTCTATCAATACTAAAAACGCAAGATGAACTATAAGTGCCCTAATTGGGTACTACCTGTTGGCAACCCAAACTACAGTTATAGTTCTATTTAAAATTGTAGTCATTTTGTACCAAAATGCCCAAGTAAATGTCCTTATTGGATTGCCCAAGTGTGAAGAATCCTAATTCAAAAAGCCCATTAGCAGACACCAAGGTTTGCAAAAAAATCATCGATTCGCCTTGCTTGATTGCATCTGGGGTGGCTCCAGAGGCAACATGGGGGTGTTGAAATATGAAATTGTGACAAAAATGCTGATCACTAAAAAACCTAACATCGGCATCTTCAATACTATCAGATAAGCTTTCTTAGATACTTCATCAATTGAAGTACTTACTAATGGTCTCACCATTGATGGGTTTGCTTTAGCCCTGTGGGTTGAAACTCAAACTAGATTAGCTAGGTTATTCTAACACGTCTCAGCGTTGACTTTGTGTGTGTAAGCAAAGACTCTGAAGATGCCCACATCAGAGATGTGCGAGTGAGTTGTGATTCGACTTTTACCATCATTGGAGCCATCAAGAACAGTGTGTGTTTCTACATAAATTGTGTTGACAGAGTAGTTTGGATTATTTTTGTGTGCTGATTGACTGACCTCTGTGGATGACTTGGGCTTCTGGATTGGTTTTCTCATCTGGTTAACTACCGTTTCTTGATTTTTCTTTGTCTATGACTTGGGCTTCTGGACTAGTGCATGTTACTTTTTGGTTTCCTTAATTCTTTTGATTTTCTCACATAAAAAATGTTTAGAAATCCCTATGGTAGATCTGTTTTTAATTAAAAGTTGCTGCAAAATTTAGCTCTTAAACATAGCGACTGGAATTTCTTTTCCTAGAATGGTGGAGATGAGTTGCGAAGGACATGACCGAGAGGCGGCTCGCAGGCAGTTTCTTACTTATACCATTGGCAGGTACAATACAACCAAGCAAAGTTCAGACATACCCTGTTAGTAAATTCTACTGATCTTCTCTACTACCTCCATAGGATTATGTCATAGATGGAAATTGAATCTACATCCATGGACACCAAGGTATTCCAGACGCTTTTTCAGTTGGTAAGTTTATGATCACTCACAAACCACAACTTCCTCTTTTCCAAAGCACAAGTACAGAACTGCTACTGTAAATTAACTTGTAATCCAACATTTTGATAGCATTCTTGATTAATACTTTTAAGGTCTCTGCTAAAATTTTCTGGATGTGGACAAATGTGCATTTCTTTTCCATCGTAAGAAATATGTATTATTATAGTCACCCATATAATGGCTACTTAGAATTTTAAACTGATCAAAAAGCCCCCATCAACAGCTTGATGGAATGTAAAACTGAACAAAGAAGTCAATGCAAATAATTAATTTAGTAAGCAACCACACTGTCAATTGTAAATAAATTAGATGTTGTTCATGGCATCAACTTCCCCAAGCATTAAAATTATTAATTGTAGTAAATGGCAATGCATCTCTCCCTCTCCTCTGATCAACTCTTGTATTGTGTTTCTAATTAGAGTTTCTTTCATCCATTTGTGAGTGTACTTTCTATTCATTGACATATCTCTCAAAAAAAGGGAGAAAAAAAGAACAAAAAAAAATCAAATAATGTCTGTTGAAGCCCTGATCTCTACTTTGTTGCAGCAATTGGCCGCCATGGTCCTCAACAAGGTGGATTATAAGTGCAGAACATGCTTGTGAGGCTTGTATGTGTTTTTCTACAAAGTCTTGTAAATAATAAGATAATTAATGGTCAGTATATCTATTTGTATGTCTGAAATTTGCTTGCCATTTAATTTCACCTCATGGGCTATATGTTCTTGATAGTTCAGGTGAGCATTAGCATGGCACTGATTATCTAAACATTAGTTGTGAAAGGGCTTCAATTGATGATATTTGTTCATTACTTATTTATATTATTAGCTAGACTTATTCATATTTTTTGCTGGATTTATAGAAGGCTATGCAATTAGAGGATCATCTTGTCTTCTTGGTCAGTGAAGTTCCCCCGTTTGAGGTATCGCCGCAAGTAGCTAATCCATCGGAGTTTGCAGCTCTTGCCGCAGTGGAGAAGCCCTTCAGCTTTGGGGAGAGATTGCCAACAGCCTTCCCCATGACCTCTGATGTATGCAATCAGCGTATCATCTTCTTCTTTAGTTCACGCTCCCTTGTCTGTGTGGGCTTTATCACAGCAGGGAGACCTTCCCATCCATTGTATTAATCAAGTATCAATATTCTTCTTTATTGGCATGATCGCAAGCAAGCAGGGCACACCCAGAGAAACAGATAGAGAGGGAACTGTGATTAGGGAGCATGTAATAAGCTGCAATGCAGATTAATAATTGTTGTTTATTATTATTTTTTGTAATAAAAGTTATATGCTGCTAGAAACAACGGTCTAAGTTTTTTAAAAAAAAATTGAAAGCCCTTTAATGATAGTAACCATTATTAAAGGCTGGTAAAGGCTTTCCTATCAGTGAATGACAGATAGGTAATAAATAGGTAATGAACTATATAATAACGGTGCGGAACCGATAGGAATAGCCTTAAGTTTTTATATCGTCTCACAACATCGCGGACATCATATCGGTTTTTAACTCATATTAAAGGCTTTAATATCGGTTTAAAACAGATATTAAAGCATTTTTCTGTTCTGGTGAAGGGCATTGGAATCCACGATGGGAAGCACATACAGGGATCACTAGTGGGAACTCATTTATCGCATGGACTACTATTAATGGTCTAGTTACAAAGACTCGCTTTATTGCTGATGATACAGCCTAATTGTTTGTAAAAATAATTTGAAGTTCGTATATACATGAAATTAAGGAACTACTCCCCAATTCACAAATATCTGTCGCATATTAAGAAAGCTTTTTTGTTCAAAAACAAATGTGTCCCATTAGGAAACAATCAAACAATAATCGCTTAATTTTCAATTCTAACCGATTCTATTTAGTCAATCACAATATTTTTTTTTGTTAAATAGTCAATCACAATACTAATCACTATTCGTTCATAATACCCATAACAAATGGAGTAGTTTATGGGAGGGTAATCTAGTCTTGTTATGAAATTTTAATTGTAAATCAATCATTAATTTTCTTATTTTTTATGCATAAGTAAAATTGCAAGAGATAATAATTTGGGAATGGAGGGAGTAGCTTCCAAGCAAATGAAATTAGATAATCATGTGTTTCGTTGGATCCGCAACACATGCATGATATTTTCATATCTGAAGTTCATGTGAGTCATGAGAGTCACTATCGATGTAGTCTATTGGATGTGTGTGACGGCCCCAATTTCCCACAAACTGGGTCCCGCCCGGCGTAAGCCCACGTGGACCCCCGAGCTAGTCACGCAAGGTCAACACAGGCCTAGTCAGCCTTCAGATCCATCCATATAAGTAAATTCATAATTTTAAGTCGAGTTATTTGTATTTTTTTCAAGTTTTACAAGTTAGCGGAAGCAATTAATATGTTAAATAACCCAGAATAAAGTAAACGAGTCGGACATCATAAATGTGGAACCCTGTAAACATGTATATTCATGTATATCTTGTGTCAAGTGTTATAACTAAGCAAAAATGATATACGAGTCATGTGTATCTCTCAACCTAAACAAGTATCCAAAGTGTGATAACAATATATATAAATAATACAAAAAGTTAAAAACCTACAAAAATATATAGAGGAGGGCCGCTCCAATATCCTCAAAGTAGATCGCCAAGTGTCGGCGTCTTGCCTTTGCTCGGCCGCGAATCTGCACTCGGTCAAACACAAGAATGCTGAGTCCAGAAAGTAAAAGCCAGTAGGATCTAAACAGTAATTCAATATAAATAAAGCAGTCTAAAAGTCATGCGGATATAAAAAAAAGCCTATATGGAGTGCATGATAATAAGACTGTAAAAATGAAAGTACAACGAGAAATGTGTGTTAAATAAAACAATAGAGAGGTGCCCAAGTAGTCCAAGACCACCGAGTGCGGGTGCCACAGGGTCGGATTCATAGAGTCGCGACAACGCCAAGCAGACTCAAGGTCTAGGACGCGGCGTCGCCCGATGTACCTAGAGCGTCGCAAATGAGGGATATCAACGGTGCCCCGGATAAAACACATTTCATTCCGACCAAATACTCCAGTGACTCGAGGTCATGGCCCCGGTTGCAAGCCGGTAACCACTCCAATCCGAGACACTCGCATGACTCACTTGTCCTTCGGACACTCATAGATGGGTGAGAATTCCAAGAAAATGACACAATACAATAACAACAAAATATAAGCTCAAATGAACTACTGTGCATTTCCTAGCTGGTTTTACTTACCTCGAATCCACGTTATCACGCCCTCGCGGCTCTGACACACTCCCTAAACTAGCATTCGGTGCCCGACACTGGTCTTATAGGCTCTTGGTATCAATTTACATTAAATTAGGTGTGTTTGAGCCTATTTAATAAAGTTTAGATTTTTAAATCCTTAAATTGTTCAAAATATTAAAATCGTAGTAGTGTCACGCTTTTTGAGAAGATTGTCAGTGTAAAAAATCTCCGAAAACCCCAAAGCCAACTTCTATATAATTTCCTCAATTGTTTTCTATTTTTTCCAATTCTTTTCTGAATTTTCTTTAATTTTTCTGATTTTTAGATGATTTTCAGTTATTTATTTTATTTTATATATTTTTTAAAATTGTGCCTCATCGATCATGTCTCGAGTCGAGCCGCGCTGGCCAATTCTCGGCTCGACCAATTTTCTTGAAATGACATTTGTCCTTTGTTTTTTTACATAGATACATTTGTATATACATTTTATACAATACAATGTACAATGTATATTATATATATATGTAAAATATATATATTATATAATTTATTTTATTTTGTTTATATAATATTATTATTATATATATATTTTTTAATTTTGGTGCTGGCTACCAGCACCAATTAGGCGGTTTGGCCAGCACCCCTTGCTGATCACTAATAGGTGCTGGTTTGACCAGCACCTTGTGATCGTCACCAGCACCTATTTGGTGCTATTTCGGCCAGCACAAAGTGCTGCCTCGGCCAGCGTCTCGTCGGTGCCTTCGACGCTTCGTCGACACCACTCCAACCCGATTTATGCCCCATTAGAATTTCACTAATCTTTCAAATATGAACTCACTTTTATTTTTCTACTCTACAAAATTTCATATAGAATCCACTAAAATCCATTGCCAAAATCAAGTTAGAGATTTACAAGAGGTTAGAGATGAAGATGAGTTACCTACATTTCTTAGCTTCTCTTTGGTGTTGCACCCACTTCACAAGAGCAATAAAATCACCACCAACACTTAAGAATCTCAAGCTTCTTCCTCTTCTCTCCTCAAACCAACATGTAGGCATTCTCTACCACATGTTTTCTTTTATAAACTTATCTTTTTTTTTTCCTACCACTACAACATGACACATCAATTTATTAAATTAAATTTCTTATCCCATTTTAGGAAAATGTCAAAAATACCCTTTTAGACATAATTTTAAACTTAGGCACTTTTTTTTATCAAACTATAGCCCCATACCCGTAAACGCACACATCTCGAGAAGTTACTTCGTTCGTAACTTGGCGATCGAAATACAATAATTAAATTGCGTGCATTTTTTTTAAAATAGGTAATACACAAATCGACCGAAAAATAAAATACATCGGTGTCGACTCTCAAGGGTTGACTAAGTGTGCCACATCACGAGAGGTCTAGGTCACAGTCCTTAAATGCCACGTGGCACGGGTTAAAATTTTAGGGTCGTTACAGTCTTCCCAACTAATATGAATTTTGTCATCGAAATTAAAATAGCTTGGAGTAAGACTTACCAAAATCAAAATAGATATGGAAAGTGTTCACGCATGTAGGACTCTAGTTCCCAAGTCAACTACTCGTCTCCGTGATGTTGCCATTTGACAATGACTGACGGGATGTCCTTATTCCTCAATCTCTTCATCTGACGGACCAATATTTGAATAGGCTGCTCCTCGTATGTGATGTCCTCCCTCAGATCTATCTGACTCAGATCCACAATTGGTCATATGCCTCGTCTCGACCTATCCAGCCGAAGCATCGAAATATGGAATACGGGGTGGATCCCCTCTAACTGAAGCGGTAACTCTAACTCATATGCAACATTGTCGAATCTCCTCTTGACCTTGAAAGAACCAATAAATGTTGGCGCGAGTTTTCCTTTGATTCCAAATCTCTTGTGACCCTTCATAGGCGAGACTTTCAAGTACACATAGGCTCCTTCATCATACTCTAACTCACCATGGTATTTGTCGTAATATTTCTTTTGTCTCTCTTGCACACCCTTCAGACTTCGTCTGATCTGTCGTATCTTCTCTGTGTGATCCACTACAATCTATGGCCCAATAACTGCCACATCCTCGGGCTCTGCCCAGCAAGATAGAGATCTGCATGGCCTACCGTAAAGTGCCTCAAACGGTGCCATTCCAATACTGGCCTCATAACTGTTATTATAAGCAAACTCACACAGATGAATATACTCTTCCAAAGAACCCCCATACTCCAACACATACGTACGAAGCATATCCTCTAACACCTGAATCAACCGTTCCGACAATCCATCTGTCTGTGGGTGATAAGTCGTACTCAAATCTAATCTGGTGCCAAATAGTGCCTGCATGCTCTGCCAAATTTGCGATGTGAACTGTGATCCTCTATCTGACACGATGGATAATGGGACTCCGTGTAACCTGAAAATCTCTCGCTCGTACAAAGCAGCTAACTTATCCACCCCTGTATGCTGTCGATCCTAGTAAGAAGTGTGCGGACTTAGTCAGTCTATCCACAATCACCCAAATGCTATCATGGTCGCGCTGAGATCGAAGTAATCCACTGAAAAAATCTATGGCAATATGCTCCTACTTCCACTGAGGAATGGGAAGTAGCTGTAATAATCCTCCGGGTCTCTGATGCTCAGCCTTAACTCGCTAGCATATCTCACACGCTCGAACATAATCACTAACATCGGTCTTCAACCCCGACCACCAGAATAGACGACGCATATCCACATAATTCTTGGTCCGACCCGGATGAACCGTAAAACGTGACCGGTGATCCTCCTAAAGTATCTCGTCGAAAATCTCAGCCACTGATGAAATCCACAGTCTTCCTCTAAATCTGAGGCATGAGTCTGTCGACTGAATCCACTTTGGGTGATCAGGACTCTGAGCTAACTCGCTAAACTTCTGGCACTGCTCGTTTGTCTACTGACCCTCAAATACACTATGTATAGACACTGTTTGAGTCCTCATCTGCCCATAAATCAACACTCTGGTAATGGTCGGCATATCAACTGAATTCATCAACTCGACTGCCATGAGTAGCCAATGTTCGTATGTCATGTGGCAAGTCACTATCTTTGGGTCTGCTCCTCTCCGGCTTAATTTGTCTACTACGACATTGGCCTTCATTAAGTGATACTCCAAAGAGAAATCATAATCCTTAAGGAACTCTAGCCAACGCCTGTGTCTCATATTCAACTCCTTCTAGGTAAAAAGGTACTTCAAACTCTTATGGATAGTAAACAACGTGAATCTCTCTCCGTAGAGATAACGACGCCAAATCTTCAATGGAAAACCACTACCGTAAACTCCAAGTCATGAGTAGGGTAATTCTTCTCATGAATCTTCAGCTGTCGGGACGCGTAAGCTATCACTTTACCATTCTGCATCAAAACACATCCCAAACCAACTTTAGAAGCATAAGTGTTCACCTCAAAACCCTTTTCCCACTCTGGTAGTACCAATACCGGCGTAGTCGTTAATTGTTCTTTCAGTGTTTGGAAAGCCTACTCACAACTGTCATTCCACTAAAATTTGACTTCCTTATTCGTTAACTATGTCATCGGCGCAGTGATCTTAGAAAAATCCTGAACAAATCGTCCGTAGTAGCCCACCAATCTTAGAAAACTACAAATGTATATCACTGATGTCGGTGTAGGCCAATCGATCACTGCTATAATCTTAGTGGGGTCCACTGACATTCCGCTAGCTCCGACAGTAAACCTAAGAAACCTGACCTTATTGAGCCAAAACTCGCACTTACTGAACTTAGCGTACAGTCTTTGCTCCCTTAAAGTTTGTAAGACTATTCAGAGATGTCCCTCGTGATCCTCACGAGTCCTGTAATAGATGATAATGTTGTCGATGAACACTATCACGAATCTATTCAACTACTCTCTCAATACTCAATGCATAAGATCCATGAACATCACCGGGGCATTTGTCAGCCCAAACGACATAACAGTAAATTGGTAGTGCCCATATCTCATGCGAAAAGCCGTCTTCTCCTTATCCTCATCTCGAATCCTCAACTAGTGGTATCCCGATCTCAAATCAATCTTCGAGAACCACTGTGCCCCTGTTAGCTGATCGAACCAGTCATCAATAAGTGTGAGTGGATATTTGTTCTTCACTGTGACTGTGTTGAGCTGTCGTTAGTCAATGTAAAGTCTCAAATTGTCGTCTTTCTTCTTGACAAACAGTACTGGTGTGCCTCAAAGTGACATGCTCGGACGTATGATTCCCAACTCTAACAACTCATCTAGTTGGGTCCTAAACTCTTTTAACTTCTTAGGAACCATCCTGTACCGTGAAATCAAAATAAGTTTGGTCCTCATGACCAAATCTATGATGAAGTCGATCTCTCTGGGTGGTGGTGATCCTAGTAGCTCTACGGGAAAAAACATATGAAAACTCGTATACAACAGGCACCTCCTCCATCATCGCTTCAACTCTCTCGGCCGTACTCTAAATACTAGCAAATGTCTCAAAATCTGAACTCGTGGCCACTCTGGCTCATGTGATTAGTAACGTTGTCGAAGTCCCTTGAAAACTAAACTCTGCTCAGTCCGGAAGCCGAAACATAACCACTTTGCTAAAATACTCAAGCTGTGCGTGGTACGCGACTAACCAATCAGTTCCTAATAAGACATCAAACTCTGAGAACTCCAATACCCTCAAGTCTGCAGGCATATCTTGTCCCTCTATCTCAACTGGGCAGTCAACACGTAATAAGTTCGATTATATCTTTTCCCCAACAGCTATGCTGAGGATCAAGGGTCGCTCTAGCCTAATAGGTCTCAATCCTAACTCATCAACCATACGACCTAAAATAAAAGATACCGTAGAACCCGAATCAATCATAATATGCATAAATAAACTGCAAATGTAAATCATACCCTCGATAAGGTTACGAGTGGCAGCTGGATCCGGTGCAGCATGGTATGAACTTGCCTTCTGCATTGTTGTAGTTGAGCCCTACCTAGTCGTGGACATGTACTGACAAAGTGCCCTGTATGTCCACACTCAAAACATGCTCTGTGGTCTCAGCCCTGTTGGAATCCGTTGTCACTGTCCCTGCTTCTGACTGGACCTTTGTCCCTATCCCTGGTCATATCTGTGTCCCTAACCATGTCCGTACCTCGCCGCCCGACCACGCCTCGCTCTACCCTCGGTCCGGTGATACTCGTGGCGGCCTTGGTATCTTGTTTGCTATAGTGTCTGCGGCATAACTCCGTGCCGAAACAAATGGTACTAGTGCAGTGCGTGCTGGATGGGATGGTGGTGCCACAGACCATATACTCTATGCCCTGTCATCTCTCGGCCTGAACGGTAGGTGTCTTTTCCTGCTCCTGTCACCACTTGACCTATAATCGACCATTGTCTTTGGTGTCGTCTTTGGGATGATCTCATCGGGGTGTAGTTACACTCGAGCTCAAGAAATGGTGTCCAACTCATTCCATAAAGAAGTGAACGAACCAAAACACTTGGAACATTGTCGCTCGTCTGTATGGTAAGCCTCCTTTGGTTGGTGGAGCAAGGACTTTGAACATCCGAGGGGGTGTTCTCCGATGATGTAGGGGCATTAGATTGATGTGAATCTTGGGATGAATAAGAGTTTGAAATGCTCTTTGATGACTCACTAAGCACCAAATGGTGTTTGGAATGAGTTCCCGTAGATTGTGAAGCCATCTTAGATGTCCTCCTTGTGTTTGTCATTTTGTCAAAAACCTTGTATGCACTAACTTAGGATATGATTTTTGAAAATTAGGGCTGGATTCGGGCACAACTAGATATGAATAGAGGCTTATGAAAGTACAATCAACAATTTCTGATCAAAAATTGATGAAAAATTAGTAGGGTAGATTGGTTGAGAATTAGGTAGAGTTTGGCATAAAATGAAGCATAGATAGAAGCCCTCGAGTGCGCTATTAAAAATGCCCACCCTGACGCTGGAGCGCGCTCTACGTTTATGTGGGGCGTGCTCCCGTGTCTTGGTTTGAAACCCCAGACTCTGGCTTGCTGGAGTGCGCTTCAGTCCATGGGGAATGCGCTCCATAGCAAATTTATGAGTTTTTAAACTTTAGGAATTTGCCCCGAAGATGCACTAATCATACTAATCACTATGGAATAACTCAAAAACAATTTTGTGAGTTTGATTCCCAACTAGAACATGTTCCTAAAGTTAGATTCACTCGACACACAAAAACTAACCTTATTTCTGACATACCAATCTATCATGTAAGTTCACTCATGCTCCAAAAAGAGTGTAATTCACTCTATGTATCATGGACTTTGACACCCATATTTTGTTGAATTTGATAGACTTAGCTTGAATGAGTGTATCTTTCGATACCCATACCTTAATGTGAAACATGTTTCTAGAATAATTCCTATTTGGTCTATAAGATGCTTTGAACTTGTAAAACTTCGTGAACTTCCTTGGTTGAACTTATTAGTGTAAACATTTGTGTTTCTCTAGGCTAAGCTCTAATTTCACATCCTCCGTCTCATTGGTGGCATTTGTTACGAACTTTGTTCATCCATCTAGTCTTTCTTAAAGATCTTGATTTTGACTCTTTAAATTTATGTCCTCTTCAAGAATGCTCTTATTTTTCTCAAGACTCTTATCAAATGTGTATTGAAGAGTCATCAACTCATCTAAAGCAAGTTAAATTATGTTCTTGAGGTTCTCATTCTCTTTAATGAGATTGTCCAAGTCTAGTTCAAGATTCTTGCTCAAAGTGGACAATTCATCAAAAAAGGAATCATGAAGGCAATCAATATTAGTGAATGAATAAATAATAGAATTCCTTTCATGAGCATGATAGTGCATAGACCAATCATCATCATCATTATCATTATCATCATCATCATCATCATCATCATCATGATTTTGCACAGAGAATCCATAGGTTTAACATCTTCATACATTTGACCATCTTTATCATCAGCATGTGTAGCAATATAAATTTGCTCATCATGAAGAGATAAAAGAACAAGCGAGTCACTATATGACAATGAATCATCACACTTGCTAGGATACAATGCGAAGTTAGAATCATGACAATCACAACAAATATCTTCTAATTTTCTCCATATTTTCGTAGATGAAATACATATAAAAAGTCTAATTTTAATGTCATCAGGAATGCGAGAAAGGAGAATATGTCTAATTTCATCATATAGTCTCACTTGCCTATTTTCTTCCCTCTTCCACTTTTTCTTTGGCTTAGACACTTAAACATCATGCACAACTCTAAAAAGAGTATATGGACCATTTTCTAAAATGCTCTCATGTGATTAAGCTCTAAGGTATGTTCTAAACATAATCCTCCTACTCCTAAAAATAAAATCCCTAAGCATAAGTGGAATGGTAGCATCAACACCGAAAGTCTTGACCATTGATTTTTATCTCTAAGATGTAATTCAGAATATGAAAAGCACCCGCTCTGATACCAATTGAAGGTCACCCATGAGGGTGAGTGAATTAGGAGTGATGACCAATTTAGACTTTTTATAAATTTCTTGACTAATCTCCTAAGTTCACTTTTAAAACAAGCTAGATATGCATGTGTAGTAGTGACAATAATAGCAATATGTCGGAATGATTCAATAGAGTGAAATGCTACACTAGGAGAAGGGGGTAGAAGACTTGTAAGTACATAATCGATTTATAGTGGTTCGATCCCTCAGATCTACATCCACTACCTAACCTCCCCGATTAGGATTTTGAATCAACATTTATATTCCAATAGGCAAACAAACCTAAACCCGCAAGCTTAGTATGCCTAGTCTTCTCTAGGCCTTTTACAATTGCCTTACCGCAAAAGGACTTGTACAACCACCTAGTCTCAACTAGGAATTTGAGTTGCGTAGATGCAACTAGGACTTTATCTTGTCTATTCCCCGATAGGCTTTACAACCTCTTTTATACACCAATAAGATTTTCAACTTGGTTTATTCACCAATAGACCTTACAACCTTTACAATTAAAAATGATTGGTTGCTTACAACAAGTGAAGTGGTATAAGATGTTCTCTTCTCACAAGCCAAATATAATCCCAAGATGAAGACAATGCAAGTGAGACTTTGCCAATTGGGATGCCTTGTAAATCAATTTTTATTAGCTAACTCTGAATATTTAAACCAATAAAAAGAATATTGATTAAGCTTAAGTTGGTTCCAAAAGTGGCTAATATATGCACCAATGAAAAATACAAGTTTGGGCTCAAGTTGTGCAGTCAAAACCTCGGGTCACGAATACATTTAAGATTAAGAACAAAACATTTGTGAATATGTTGTCAAAACAGCATAAGCATGAAACCACAAACACAAAGATGAATTAAGTACAAGTTGGTTTCAAGTCAATTCAATGCACTATAGAGAGTCACAATTAGGCTCAAGTGAGTGCAATCACATTATTACTACAATCTAGCTGTCATACTTTTGGCTACGATCATTCGCCATGCCGATGACAAACGAGAAAGGTCCTGCACCTTAGGGATTCATGGGAATCACCCTGACCATATAAGAAATAGGGTTGCAGCATGTTTAGTTTAATTCTTGTTATTATATTTTCTTGAATTGTTTATTATGCACTACACTTTTATAAAACCTATATTTTCACTCACAAGAGGCTTAAGAGTCCAGATTTGTTGTTGAATCAATTGGACTTGCAGTGCTTATGGAAATGGAAAGGCAATGGAGTGGTTGTCAACGGAGACGAGCGTTGTTATCCACACCGTAGGTAATATATTGGTTGACTTGGTTTTAGATATGAATCCGTTAATCAAACTTGTATTTAATTTTTATTTGGGAGTTAGTTGCTCGACTCTGCTTTTATAGATTAATGTAAATTCTAATTGATGCTTCCACTTTAGGTTCCCTTATCACTTTGCATGCTCACTTGCTTCACACACCACGTGCGCGAAAATATTCACGAACTTAACTCCAATATAATGTTTTTGGAAAACAATTAGCGAGGGAAGATGTTTCCTTAAAATTGGAATAATGAATTAGAGTAATAGGATGGAATACGAGTTGGAGACGTCTTCTGGGGTTAACGGTGTGACCGAACACCTCAAGAAACAATTCAGACCGGTCAGATCACCTGTTCATAGTATGAGTGCCGAGAACTTTGGTATTAGAGATTGGGTTACAAAAAAACCTAGGACTCCAAAGAAATTGAATAAGTTGAATAACTTGATCTATAAGAACTTAAAAAAATGGGAGTATGGCTCGAGGATTAGGTTAGGAAGCAAATCTTAGTAATAATATGGTTTATTTCTATCTTGATAATTATGATATGTTTACAAGTATTATATATACTATCGTTAGATACGTCGACTTTGAAGCTTGATCCTTAACCACCTCCTATTAAAGTGAGTTTGTGGATTAAGTTAAGACTCGTGGCAACATGTGGACTCTATAGAAGAGGGTGTGGCAATCCCAATGGAATTTCCAACGTATTTCCAATGAATTAAATTGGAATTGTTTACATAAAGAAATGTGATATTGGTGTAAGTCTAAAAGTTGAATTTTGCATGAATAGTAACCCTATGAAGGGTAATACTGGTTAGAATACCAATAGAACGAAAGAATTACATTGGATAATGAATCGGGTACCAACTTGGAGTTAGTATAAGACCGATGGAAAAAATAATAGGTTGATGTTTTTAATATGTCGTACAACTATATTTGTACAATACAGTTGGTGTATATAGTTGGTTTTGTTGCCATTAAGGACTTGAAAAATTATGTAGGAGGAATTAGAGCTAGTGATAGGGTATAGTTCGTAATGAGACGCACAAAGTTTAATTGTAGGGTACAGTGATATTAGATTTGCCGTAATTACGAATTGGAATAATGTGTAATATAATGAAAAGTGAAACGTGTTATGACATATAGTCAGGAACACCCCTTCTATGGAGATTGTGGGTAGGGTAAACTCAATCAGTTTTGAGAATTAACAATTAAAAATTGTGACCTCACATCGAGGCACTATTGAGAAATTGCCTGCATCCCAGCTTGACAAAGTTAGTGATTGATGGTTACAAGATTCAGGAATGACGATTGGATGAACCATTAACCTATAAGTAAGATAAAATAACTCTGCATTGATGAAAAAGTGTCGAGATGACTGGAACGATCAAAGATGATGTGAAACAGACTTTTCGGCCCTAATCGAGCCATGGAATAGTTATGCCGGATCGATAGTTTAGTAGACTCCATTTTGATGCATAAATTAACCCTTTAATCTGAAAGGGGCGGTGGTACGTCTCTACCCATGAAGGTGAGATGGAATGCATTTATCGTACAAAGATTTATTACCTTACCAACGTAAGTCGGAGTGATTTGAAACAATTTTAAAGGAATAGTCATCGACTAAATCTTCAAGATAGGAATCTTAAAGAATGTTGTGGGACCCGATTGAACAAATAGGGGCTAAAATCTCCTAAACCTATCGAAAAGGTACCTAAAATATGTATTTGTGAGTGAAAGAAAAAGGAAGTTAAGTAATCTAAAATCCTTAAACATAATCCCTATAAGTTAACATGAAGTCTCGTCATACCACAACCCTGAGTACTGAGAAGTTTGGTGCATTTAAAGGAATAAAAAAACCTTTATGTAAGACACATGTAAGTTTAAGGTACGGAGGCGTGCCTTAGAGTTTTATGGTTGTTTGACGGATTATATAGCTCAGACTTGTTGGAAAGGGGTGAATATGCAAATTTTTTCCAAGATGGAATATATTCCTATGTTAAAGCTAATTGATATAACTAGGGATGAGTTGATTTATCTTGGGAAGCCTGTAATTGGTTGGTAGTATTCACTTCACAATAGGACTAAAATACTTAGTTGTTTTCATGTCATATGAACAACAAAATGATAAAAAAATTAAAATTGGATGAATGTTCGTTTGGTTGTGGATCATAACAGTAGTGATTGATGGTTGTTCGTGACAACATGGCAGGGTGCTTAATGACAATGGAGTTTTGATCGTTATATCTTGCGGCTGTCACCGTGGAAAAAGTAAATAATGAATTTTAGTCTAAGTAATGTTATTGGAAGTGAATAAGTAAAGATAACTATTGAAGGGGCCAAAATTATAACAATTAAGGCCTATAAGAAAAAGAAACTAGTTAAACCCCCTTACAAAAATCAACACTAGAAGGAGAAAAGAAATTTGTATAATTGAAATGGCTATTATGTTCCGTGTTGTTCACTCCATGGGTTGAGTGCGATAAGTGACAAATCTGTGATCTTATTTTTCGCGTGATGGATATGTTTACATGATTGCCTTACACTTCGAGAAGACATGATATTGTGTGGGTTATCATTGACACACTTACGAAGTCGCCTCACTTCCTACCCATTAGACTATCCAACTCATTTCCGAGCTTGAGCAGGTTATATGAAGGGAAATTGTCAAGTTCCATGAAACACCAGTGACTATTGGGCCAGATAGGGATCCTCATAGTACGTCTAGCTTATAACTGAGTTTACAAGATACTTGGGAACTCGTATTCATCTCAGCATTACTTTTCACCCATAGACTTATGGACACTTCAAGTGGTTGTCCAAGTACTGGAGGATATGTTGTGAGCTTATGTATTTAAGTTAAGAGATCATTGGGAGGAGTATCTTCATTTGTGTGAGTTTTCTTATAATAACAACTATCAGTCGAGCATCAGTACGTCACTATTCGAGGCGCTATATGGCATACCGTGCAGGACATCATCTTGTTGTGCAGAAATTCTTGATACTGTAGCAGATGGGCCAGAGGTTTTGTTGGATCACATAAAGAAGGTGTAGTTGATTTGTCAATTACTACGTGTCGCACAAGATCGACAAAAGTAGTATGTTGGCCCCAAACATTGAGCAGTTGAGTTAAAAAAAAAACAAATACGTATACTTGAGAGTTTCACCTATGAAGGGACACAAGAGATTTGGTTTAAAGGGTAAGCTCACGTCACGATACACATGTCCATTCCAAATAATCAAAAAAATGGAAAAGTCGCGTACCGTGTAGCATTTCCGCCGCATATGTCAGGAGGCTTGTGTATCGTGGCGCGGGCTTACCCTTGAAATTAAATCTCTTGTGTCCTTTCATAGGTGAAACTCTCATGTAAAAATCATGGACCTGAAGATTCAAGGGCTTAGATCGAAGGATATGCCCCTCGTGAAAGTCCGATGGCAATTTCACGACGACCAGGAGTTACATGCGATAGTACTTTCTGGAGTTGTTTATAAGTATAATTTAAATTTCATGAATGAAATATTTTAAGTTAGGAATATTGTGATGACCGCCACCAAATTAAACTGGACTCAGCTCGATTCGATTGGATCGGGGGCCTCGAATCTGGTTCGATCGGGTGGCGCGTCCATGCTCGACATAATGGACCGTAGGACTTTAATTATTTCTTTTATATTACGATGCATGTATTATCTAAATAATAAAATAATATAATATAATACATGGGCGAGACCTAAAATGTGCGATGACTACGTGGGTAGCATGGTTAGGATCGGCACGTGGCTAAATACTAGGCTAGGCGATGCCGGATTTACTTTTTGGGTTTTCGTTGATTTTATATCGCAAAAATACATAACTCAAATAAAAGGAATATATATATATAAGCTAATAATCTAACTTGGAATGGTCGTAATGTGAAATTAGAACGAAGTTGGTATAAGACTTTAGCTCTAGTTGTGTATTAGTTAGAGGTGCTTGAGGTCGAGATTAGGTCTAAATTTGTGCAAGTTTGGCTAAGTATGGCAAGAAAATTGGTCCATAAATGTTTGATGTGTCATGGACAAAGTTAAGACTTTTTAGGTTTTTGTTTGACCAAAACTAGTATTATGGATTTTTTATGGAGTTAAGACTATTTTGTTGAGAGTTTTGCTTAATTTGGTGAAAAATGGGAAAACGAGCACCAAAAGTCAAAACACGTCAAAATAGGAATTTTGAAAATTAATAAATAATTTGAAATTAAACTGCTGACAATCAGCTGGTTTATGCATATATATAACGAACAAATCGGCTAAAATCAATTTTCATTTGAAACGTTCAACGGAACGTTTGTCACGTTTTGGTTTATTTTTGCTTACGGAGCTCCATATGTTTGATTTTCGCCCGGTTTCTTTCTGCAAAATAGTAGAGCGCCACAAGATAGTTTGTTCGAACCAACTTTTCTTGGTGGAGACAAGTTATTCGACTCAAAATTTAGTAAATTCTCAATTCAGTACATTTTCCATGATTCAATTTGAATTCTTACGATTTTTTGATTTATTTCATGGGGTTTTGATAGGAATTGGTAGGTAATGTTGAGAATTGATGTATTGGGTTGATTTGCGCTAAATTAGAATAAGTCTCACCGATGTGGGTTTGGGTTTTTGGTGAAGTGAATTGATGTAATTCTGTTGATAAATGTATCAAAGATGTTTTGTAGTTCAAAATGATTTACAATAGGATTCCGGATTAATTAGATTATTAGTTTTTGTTCAAATCGACTCATGGGTAGTGAAAATATTTTGAGTATGGAATTGAGCGATTTCCTTGTGTTTGGTGTTGACTTTCGATGATATAATTGCGAAAATATTGATTTGGAGAAGCCTTGTTAAATTGTTAAAGTTTGCCTAATCCACATGTTATATTTGAAAATTCATAATTTCTCCATTTATGATATGATTTAAGTGTTCTTAGAGTCTATGGAAAGTATGAAATGAACTCTACAAGTTCTTTTTTGGTCAATTTGAAAAATTTAAAAGTTTTCAAGGTGAAAAAGTTACCCAAAGTTAGCTAGTTGAAAGGTAATTGAAGTTGTTATACAAAAACTTATGTTAGTAGTTAACAATGCGGAGTTCGATTCTACTCGGGGTGCACGGAGCTCGACTAGGGGTTGGAGCATTCGATGTGGACGCACTGTAAATGGAAAATATGGATTTATAAACTTTCAGTACGCATCATATATATGTTGCACTGTTGCATTGCATTCATGATTATCCATTGGCTATACATATAGTCATTTGGACATTTATAGGCCGATTCCGACTTGTTGGACTAAGTGGTTAGTCACTCACACTCCGACCGAGATTTTGATGGAAACAAACAAGGTGAAAATGTACTAATAAACATCTAGTGTATTTCGGTTTTTGTTAAAGGATGCAAAACAACATATCAAGGGTACTCAAGAAATACAAGTTCAAGACTCGGCATTAATGAAGAAATGAAGATGAAAGTTCAAACCGCAATTTGTAATTTCAATGTAAGGTATACAAATTCTTTCACGCAAGCCAAATGCATTAGTCCATGCATATCAAGTTTCTTAAACCATTCTTCAAAAGTTATAAGTTTACTTCAAGTTTCAAAGTGGAATTTAAACACATAACTAGGACTATGAGTTTAAACAATGTGAAACTTTGTGTGGATGGTCATTTCCATATTACAGATCATTGTAAATGTTTTCGAAAAAGAAAAACTCGTTTTTGAAAGGTCTTCGAAAAGAAAAGCGTAAATTTGCGAGAAAAGCCCCTAATACATTATGAAATCGTGAATTTCCGTTTTTGGGATTTGTAAAAATATCCAGGACCACCCAATTAGGCTTAATGACTCATAATAAACGTGTATAACATGTTATATAAGGGTTGGTTAGGTCCGGACGAGTTTAAGGGTCGCTAACACAAAGGGACAAAATAATTGTTTTGAGGTCCCTGCAGTTAGCGCGCTAATGATTTCATTAGCGCGCTAAATGCGAGTTAGCGCGCTAGGTCTCAAAGCATTAGCGCGCTAATTGAATATCCGATGACTTTTTTTTACAAATTTGGAAAACACACTTTAATTTGAATTCTTGATCTATTTTGGACCCTTGGATCCCTAGAACGGTCATAAGCTGTCAAGATGGAATACCTAACACTATAAAACCACCAAGAACATGGTTTTGTCAAGAGAAGGAAGAAACACACTCAAAAACTCAAAATCTACAAAGAGAAGAACTTTGACTTTTGTGAAGAAGCAAAAGGAGATCTTTGTGGCTGTTCTTTAGTTCTCTAATCCATCACTTTTGAGGCTTTAAAAGGAGTACAAGAATCTCTTCAAAGCTGATCTCTTTTGTCATTCTCTTGTTTGTAAGAAAGTCCTAGATCTAAAATCTTGCTTGTGCTTAATCTACATAGTTTTGTGTATTTGATTTGAAAATCATTTTGTTGTGTGTTTGAACACCTTCTTCTTGGGTTTTGCACTTAAATTTATTTTATCAAACCCTAAGATTGATTTGAACAAAAGTTTTGCACTTAAACTTGATTTTTGTTAAACTATTGTTCTTAGACTTGAAATCGGTTTTACACTAATATATTAAGTTTTTAAAACGATTTCACATTTGGGATTTGCAACAAAATCGGTGACATATTTGCATATTCCATTTATTCTCATACTTGCATGCATAAGAGTTGTTAGGCTCTAGGAGGCTTGCTAGTGTTTGAATTTGATACCACTTTGTGTTGAAAAGTGTATCTCATTATTTTTCAGCAACTTATTGTATTTGTATGATTGTAAGACTTAGTGGAATCTAAGTCAAAGGGGAAGACCTAGTTGAGACTAGGCACAAATCCTAGTTGCGGCTAGGTGGGAAGTCCTAATTGTAATTAGGCACTCTAGGCTTGTATGCTTAGGTTGTAACACTTATTTGCAATATAAGTGGGGGTTAAAAATCCTTAGGGAGGTTAGGTAGTGGACGTAGATCGTTGGATCGAACCACTATAAATTGTGTGTCACTTTCCATCTCTTCCATTCCATTCACTTGCATAGCATATATATATTCATTGATAGTGTATGCATTATAGTTGTAATTTGCGCATAAAGTTTTAAAAGGGCAATAACTACTCGGTAACCCAATTCACCCCCTCTTGGGTGACCTTCACGACTTTCATACGGGTTTGATGGTGTAGTATTATTATGTGCATCTCCTATGACTTTGATAAT
The DNA here is from genome assembly GCA_039657325.1 of Stephania cephalantha. Classification (NCBI taxonomy): domain Eukaryota; kingdom Viridiplantae; phylum Streptophyta; class Magnoliopsida; order Ranunculales; family Menispermaceae; genus Stephania; species Stephania cephalantha. The sequence continues at coordinate 21,247,831 of CM077569.1, read as the reverse complement.
TCGAACGAGTTACAAGTGTATCCGTAGTGCTCGAGCCCTTATATCATGTGAGGGGATATCTCCGAATCATAAGTTGGGGTTGCTTCCATGCCGATGACATACAGGCTAGGTCCTTCACTTTGGGAATTCATGGGAATCACCTTAACCATGTAAGAAATAGGATTGCAACATGTTCACTTTAATTCTTGTTATTATATTTTCTTCAATTGTTTATTATGCACAATACTTTTATAAAACCTATCTATTTACTCACTGGGGGCTTCGAAACCCAAATTTGTTGTTGAATCAGTTAGACTTGCAATGGTTATGGAATAGGCAATGCACTAGAGAGGTCAACGATGGAAATGAGCGCCCATATCCACATCGTAGGTAATATATTGGTTGAATTGGCTTTATATATGTATCCATTCATCAGACTTGTATTTGATTTGTATTTGGGAGTTAGTTCCTCGACTCTCCTTTTATGGATTATTTTATATTATAATTGATGCTTCCACTTTTGGGTTTCCTGATCGCTTTGCATGCTCACTTGCTTCACACACCACGTGCGCAACAAAATTCACTAAGCCAATTCCAATACAACATTATTGGAAATAAATTAACGACAAAAAGTGTTTCCTTAAAATTGGAATATTTAATTGGATTAATAGGATGGAATGCGGGTTTGAGACGTCTTTCGGGGTCAATGGTGTAACCCAACACCTTCAAACACGATTTAGACTGGTAGGACCATTGATTCGCGGTACAGGTGCCGACATTAGGGTATCAAAGAATGCGCATGTACGAGTGGGTAAGCTCACCATCACTACAAACTTCCTATTCATGCCTATAGCTACCCATGAAGATCAGATATTATAGGGTAGACCATTCTTATCGACAACCGAAGCTATCATCGACGTACGCGAGTGCATAGTTACACTAAGAACGGCTAATAAAGTTATATCATTCCAAAATGGGAGAGAACTTTGCGACAATATGGAAGAAGGGAAATTTAGTAATGGTGGTGAGAACAATGACGACATACGTTTTTCCGACTTTAATAAAGATATTCTCAATGAGGAACCACTTGAAGCGAAAATTCATTCGCTCACATTTAATGACGATTGATGTCTCTACTAGTCGAGCAAACGACAATAAATAAAAACACTCTACATGAGGCATCCATATTATTTATTTATATTAGTTATTTATGTTTTTAGTACGAAATACGGAACTAGTATAATTTGCTTTTATTCTCTCTCCCTTTGAATCTCATTTTGAATTATTTTCGAGACATACGCTCCGTAGTAGCTTCAAATAGGGGATGATCTAGATGTATTTTTATTTTTATGGCCTTTATGCAAGTTTGCATTATGCACTTGCTTATTTATTTATTTATTTATTTAATAAAATTACTATGTATGTATCAGTTAGGTAGATATCCTAATCAAGTTTTACAATTTTTTTCAATGTTACCTTTATATTCAATTTTTAAATAAAACAGTAAAACAATTGGTGTGCGTGCCATAAGTATAATAGCTCGCTTGTAGTAATAGTGTAACTAATTTACGATGACTATGGATATCGTCCTCAAGGAAAGGTGTATGCACTTACTACGTACTTAGCTACAAGTACGTAGGCCTCCGTATTTTGATGGAACTAACTATGCTCATTGGAAAGTGAGAATGAAATTCTACATTAGAGCACAAAATAGATTCTTATGGGATGCAATTGAAAGTGGCTACACTCCACCGGATAAGCCCTTGAAAGAGTACACCGCCGAGGAGATAAAGATTGAGCTCTCAAATGATCAAGCCATGAATCACTTGTTTTGTGCGCTAAGTGAAAATGAATTTAACCGAGTAAGTGCTTGTCAAACGGCTAAGGAAGTATGGGAGAAGCTTGGGGTACACTATGAAGGTACCATGCAAGTGAAGAAGACCAAGTTAAGAATTCTTGAGGAGCACTATGAAACTTTCCGAGTTGGGTCCGATGAAGACATAGCCACCGCCATCACTCGATTCACTAAACTATTGAATGAGATCAAGAATCTTGGAAAGAATTATGATCAAGAAACCTCGGTGTATAAATTCCTTAGAGGCTTGCCTAAGGAATGGGATGCCAAGAAGTATGCTATCCAATCGGCACAAAATCTTGGAGATTACACATTTGATGCATTGTGTGGAGAGCTAACAGTCCATGAATTTGAACTTAAAGACCGAGCAAGATTGGAAGCATTAAGTGGAGGTACTAAGAGTTCAAGAAAAGATATCGCCTTGAAGGCAAATAGCTCCCCTAGTGCATCGGTAGAGATCATTGAAAATGAAAAGTCATGTGATGACAATGATCTTGAGGAGGAAGTAGCTATGCTCTCAAGAAAGCTCAACAGGGCCATGTACAAGCGAGACAAGTATAAGAAGAAGTTTCGAAGTGGAAGCAAGGGAGGAAAATCAAATGAAACCATATGCTTCGGTTGCGGCAAACCGGGTCACATCAAGGCGGATTGCAAATCCAAGAAGGTGTTTGACAAGAAGAAAGGAAAGAAGAGTTTCAAAGCAACTTGGGATGACTCATCATCATCAAGTTCGGAATCCGAATCGGAAAGTGAGAAGGCAATACTTTGTCTCATGGCACAAGGCGAGGTAAATTCTAACTCTTTTAACTTTGATAATGTTGATGATTTGGATGATGTTCCAAATCTTGATGAGCTTAGGAAAGAGTTGGAAAAGGAGGTCAAAAAGACCAAACAACTCAAAAAGAGCTTGACCATTGCAATTAGTGAAATAGAGTCACAAAATGAGACCATTAATGATCTCCAAAGTGACTTAAATGAAGTCATAGAGGAGAGAGATGCTTTAGTCAAGGAAGTAGAGGACTTGACTAGCACGGTGCATAAGTTTACAAATGGTAAAGAAATGTTTGACATGATGTTGGGAGCACAACGACGTGCACTCAACAAAAGAGGCATAGGTTATGGAGCAAACTTGTTAAGTTACAAGAAATTGCTAAATGATGATCGTAGATGCTCTAAATGCAACAAGACTCATGTGGTCGGGAAATGTGCATTACAAAAGGCCAAAGTGGGTAGACTAGCATGGGTAGTTAAAAATGTTTACTACACTAACATTCTCGGACCCAAAGGTGTTTGGGTACCAAAATCTAGTGTGTTTCCCATTGTGTAGGATGCGAGGAAGAGCACCCCATGGTACTTGGATAGTGGGTGCTCAAGACACATGACCGGAGATGCACATCAATTTATTGAACTAAAGCGGCATGATGGTGGAAAGGTTACATTTGGAGACAACAACAAAGGAAGAGTTATTGGTCTCGGAACCGTCGGTAACAATTCACTTTCTATTTCTAACGTTTATCTTGTTGATGGATTGAAACATAATTTGCTTAGTATTAGTCAATTGTGTGACAAAGGATTTCATGTTATGTTTGAATAATCGAAATGCATTGTTAGGAATGAGAAGCATGAAACCTTATTTATTGCATATAGAGATAAAAATGTTTATGCCATTAACTTTGATGAGATGAATATGCAAAATGTCTCATGTTTGAGTGCACAAAGTGAATGTGATGCATGGTTGTGGCACCGTAGATTAGGACATACTAGCATGGAGAACTTGTCAAAATTGACTAAGCATGATCTAGTTAAGGGTCTACCCAAATGCACGTTTAAGAAAGACAAGGAGTGTGAACCTTGTATCCTCGGTAAACAAGTGAAATCGTCATTTAAGACGAAAGTAACAAGTGATGTGACTCGAGCCTTAGAACTTATCCATATGGATTTGTTCGGACCACCCAAACACAAAGCCTAGGAGGTAAATCATATTGCTTTGTCATTGTTGATGATTTTACTAGATATACATGGGTGTATTTTCTCTCTCATAAGCATGAAGTGTTTGATGTGTTCGTGAAATTTTGTGCTTTAGTTGAGAATGAAAAGGGATACAAAATCACCATCATTAGAAGTGATAGAGGTGGTGAGTTTGTAAATAGAAACTTGGAGGATTTTTGTGCTAAACAAGGTTATACACACCAATTATCCTCTCCTAGAACACCCCAACAAAATGGAGTTGTTGAAAGAAAAAACAGGACACTCCAAGAGATGTGTAGGACTATGCTTAATGAGTACAACATAGCTAAGCATTTTTGGGCCGAAGCCATTAACACGGCATGCTATGTTATAAATAAAGTAAATGTCCGAAAGCAAGTGAAAAAGACTCCTTATGAACTATGGAAAGGCCGAAAGCCCAACATAAGTTACTTTAAGGTGTTCGGTTGTACTTGCTATGTTCTAAATGATAAGGATCAATTAGACAAATTTGACCCAAAGTCAAAGGTATGTACTTTCCTTGGCTACTCTATGCAAGACAAAGCATATAGGGTGTTTAATAGATCAACCAAAACCATAGAAGAGTCTATCCATGTGAAATTTGATGAAGTGGATCCCAAAGTTAAGATGATGCAAAACTTGGAAAAATTGAGGATCGATGATGAAGATGATGGCACCCTAGGACAAACTTCAAATAGTCAAGAAGTTGAGGCATGTAAAGAATCCGACACAAGTGCGCCTAAGAATTCAAGACTTCTAATTGGCCATTCATCCCAACAAATAATAGGTGATCCAAACAAAGGAGTAATCACTAGGTCCACATTACATCGAGATGAAGGACATATAGCTTTTGTATCACAAACCGAGCCCACTAAGATAGATGATGCCTTAGGAGATGAATTTTGGGTAATGGCTATGCAAGAGGAGCTAAGCCACTTTGTTAGGAACAAGGTATGGACATTAGTACCTAGACCCAAGGACCACACAACCATAGGCACCAAATGGGTTTTTAGAAACAAAAAGAATGAAAAAGGTGAAATTGTAAGAAACAAGGCTAGGTTGGTTGCACAAGGCTACAATCAAGAAGAAGGAATTGATTATGAGGAAGCCTTTGCACCCGTAGCAAGACTAGAAGCAATTCGAATGTTACTTGCCTATGCTTGCTACAATGGGTTTTTACTATATCAAATGGATGTTAAAAGCGCATTCTTAAATGGCTTCATTAATGAAGAGGTATATGTAGAACAACCACCGGGTTTTGAAGATCATGAACACCCAGGTCATGTATATCATCTTCAAAAAGCCTTGTATGGACTAAGACAAGCTCCTAGAGCTTGGTATGACAGACTTAGTGCATTCCTACTTGAAAAAGGATTCAAGAAAGGAACGCTAGATCCCACTTTGTTCATTTTGATCGAAAAACATGATATGTTACTTGTTCAAATTTATGTTGATGATATCATTTTTGGGTCATCCAACACAAGTCTATGTAATGAATTCTCATCATTAATGACAAATGAATTTGAAATGAGCATGATGGGAGAACTAACATACTTTCTAGGCTTGCAAATAAAACAATCCAAACATGGCATTTTTATAAATCAAGCAAAGTATGTGAGGGACATGTTAAGGAAATTCAAATTCGAAAATCGAAAGCATGTGACACTCCTAGTAGTTCCACCATCAAAATGGACAAAGACCAACTAGGAAAACCCATAGATCCTAAACTTTATCGTGGAATGATAGGTAGCCTCCTATACTTGACCGCTAATAGACCCGACATTATGTTCGGTGTGTGCTTATGTGCTAGATTTCAATCCGATCCCAAGGAGTCCCACTTAAAATGTGTAAAGCGCATATTTCGATATCTAAGTGGAACACAAGACTTAGGATTGTGGTTCAACAAAACTAAGAGTTTCGAACTCCGAAGTTTTGTTGACTCGATTATGCGGGAAGTCTAGTCGATAGGAAAAGTACTTCGGATTTTGTCATTTGCTAGGAAATTCACTTATCTCATGGTTCAAAGCAAAAAGCAAAATTCCGTTGCTTTATCTACGGCGGAAGCGAATATGTGTCTATAGGGAGTTGTTGTGCTCAAGTTCTATACATGAAACAACAACTTGAGGATTATCAAATCCTAGTTGGGTGTCTGAAATTTATTGTGATAACACAAGTGCGATAAACATATCGAAAAATCCGGTGTTACACTCAAGAACAAAACATATTGAGATTAGACACCATTTTCTTCGTGATCACGTCCAAAAGGGCGATGTTAAACTCATCCATGTGCCCACAGAGGATCAACTAGCCGATATATTCACTAAGCCTTTGCCTAGAGATCAATTTTCTAAAAATCGGCGTGAGTTAGGCATGTTTCGAGAATCGGACCTTCTACATATGTTTTAGCTATTCCAAACCTTTTTATATGGTGTTAGTGAAGTGTCCATGAAGTTTGAGGAGAATCGGAGCTATATTGCAAAAATCCAAAATTTTTTGTCAAAAAATTCCGAGAGAGGAATTAGCGCGCTAATAGTTAAAATTAGCGCGCTAATGATGTACCGACCAAAAATTTCCGAGGGAAATTAGCGCGCTAATGAACTTGACCAAAAATTTCCAGAGGGAAATTAGCGCGCTAATAACACCCATTAGCGCGCTAATAGTGTACTGGCCCAGAATATGAATCGACCCATTAGCGCGCTAATTATATCATTAGCGCGCTAATGTCGTTCGGCCAGGCGTCTATAATTTCGTTTTTACCCTCAAAACTCACATCTCTCCCAAATTTTTCCTCTCCTCTTGCCGATTCTACTCTCCTTGTGTCGTCTCCACCGTGATCTCCACTCCTACAAGGTAACAATCCTCTCCTCTCATTGCTTTATGCTATCTATATCATGAATTTTTTTGCGTATCTCTGAGTTTTCTATATGGATATTTCTTGCTTCACTATGTTTTATCGTCTATGCATTTGTATCGCTACCGACTATTGTTTATTGATATGCATAAAGTGAGGGGGAGAGTATATTTCTCTCGTATTGTTTCTCTTGTGTTTATTTATGGGGATGCTTGGCCCCACTTTTTGATGGTATCAAACGGGGAGAAAAATGTGGTTGAACTTGAAAAGGTTGATGTGTTTTGAACTTGCATATATGAAATATAAAATCATGAATGCGATATACATTTAGATTACGTTTTACACCTTTAAAGTTCACATTGTTTGTTATCATCAAAAAGGGGAGATTGTTGGACTAAGTGGTTAGTCACTCACACTCCGACCGAGATTTTGATGGAAACAAACAAGGTGAAAATGTACTAATAAACATCTAGTGTATTTCAGTTTTTGTTAAAGGATGCAAAACAACATATCAAGGGTACTCAAGAAATACAAGTTCAAGACTCGGCATTAATGAAGAAATGAAGATGAAAGTTCAAACCGCAATTTGTAATTTCAATGTAAGGTATACAAATTCTTTCACGCAAGCCAAATGCATTAGTCCATGCATATCAAGTTTCTTAAACCATTCTTCAAAAGTTATAAGTTTACTTCAAGTTTCAAAGTGGAATTTAAACACATAACTAGGACTATGAGTTTAAACAATGTGAAACTTTGTGTGGATGGTCATTTGCATATTACAGATCATTGTAAATGTTTTCGAAAAAGAAAAACTCGTTTTTGAAAGGTCTTCGAAAAGAAAACTCGTAAATTTTGAGAAAAGCCCCTAATACATTATGAAATCGTGAATTTCCGTTTTCGGGATTTGTAAAAATATCAGGACCACCCAATTAGGCTTAATGACTCATAATAAACGTGTATAACATGTTATATAAGGGTTGGTTAGGTCCCGGACGAGTTTAAGGGTCGCTAACACAAAGGGACAAAATAATTGTTTTGAGGTCCCCTGCGGTTAGCGCGCTAATGATTTCATTAGCGCGCTAAATGCGAGTTAGCGCGCTAGGTCTCAAAGCATTAGCGCGCTAATTGAATATCGATGACTTTTTTTTACAATTTGGAAAACACACTTTAATTTGAATTCTTGATCTATTTTGGACCCTTGGATCCCTAGAACGGTCATAAACTGTCAAGATGGAATACCTAACACTATAAAACCACCAAGAACATGGTTTTGTCAAGAGAAGGAAGAAACACACTCAAAAACTCAAAATCTACAAAGAGAAGAACTTTGACTTTTGTGAAGAAGCAAAAGGAGATCTTTGTGGCTGTTATTTAGTTCTCTAATCCAGCACTTTTGAGGCTTTAAAAGGAGTACAAGAATCTCTTCAAAGCTGATCTCTTTTGTCATTCTCTTGTTTGTAAGAAAGTCCTAGATCTAAAATCTTGCTTGTGCTTAATCTACATAGTTTTGTGTATTTGATTTGAAAATCATTTTGTTGTGTGTTTGAACACCTTCTTCTTGGGTTTTGCACTTAAATTTATTTTATCAAACCCTAAGATTGATTTGAACAAAAGTTTTGCACTTAAACTTGATTTTTGTTAAACTATTGTTCTTAGACTTGAAATCGGTTTTACACTAATATATTAAGTTTTTAAAACGATTTCACATTTGGGATTTGCAACAAAATCAGTGACATATTTGCATATTCCATTTATTCTCATACTTGCATGCATAAGAGTTGTTAGGCTCTAGGAGGCTTGCTAGTGTTTGAATTTGATACCACTTTGTGTTGTAAAGTGTATCTCATTATTTTTCAGCAACTTATTGTATTTGTATGATTGTAAGACTTAGTGGAATCTAAGTCAAAGGGGAAGACCTAGTTGAGACTAGGCACAAATCCTAGTTGCGGCTAGGTGGGAAGTCCTAATTGTAATTAGGCACTCTAGGCTTGTATGTTTAGGTTGTAACACTTATTTGCAATATAAGTGGGGGTTAAAAATCCTAACCAGGGAGGTTAGGTAGTGGACGTAGATCGTTGGATCGAACCACTATAAATTGTGTGTCACTTTCCATCTCTTCCATTCCATTCACTTGCATAGCATATATATATTCATTGATAGTGTATGCATTATAGTTGTAATTTGCGCATAAAGTTTTAAAAGGGCAATAACTACTCGGTAACCCAATTCACCCCCTCTTGGGTGACCTTCACGACTTTCATACGGGTTTGATGGTGTAGTATTATTATGTGCATCTCCTATGACTTTGATAATTCGAAGCAGAGTTACAGTGTATCTGTAGTGCTCGAGCCCTTATATCATGTGAGGGGATATCTCCGAATCATAAGTTGGGGTTGCTTCCATGCCGATGACATACAGGCTAGGTCCTTCACTTTGGGAATTCATGGGAATCACCTTAACCATGTAAGAAATAGGATTGCAACATGTTCACTTTAATTCTTGTTATTATATTTTCTTCAATTGTTTATTATGCACAATACTTTTATAAAACCTATCTATTTACTCACTGGGGGCTTCGAAACCCAAATTTGTTGTTGAATCAGTTAGACTTGCAATGGTTATGGAATAGGCAATGCACTAGAGAGGTCAACGATGGAAATGAGCGCCCATATCCACATCGTAGGTAATATATTGGTTGAATTGGCTTTATATATGTATCCATTCATCAGACTTGTATTTGATTTGTATTTGGGAGTTAGTTCCTCGACTCTCCTTTTATGGATTATTTTATATTATAATTGATGCTTCCACTTTTGGGTTTCGATCGCTTTGCATGCTCACTTGCTTCACACACCACGTGCGCAACAAAATTCACTAAGCCAATTCCAATACAACATTATTGGAAATAAATTAACGACAAAAAGTGTTTCCTTAAAATTGGAATATTTAATTGGATTAATAGGATGGAATGCGGGTTTGAGACGTCTTTCGGGGTCAATGGTGTAACCCAACACCTTCAAACACGATTTAGACTGGTAGGACCATTGATTCGCGGTACAGGTGCCGACATTAGGGTATCAAAGAATGCGCATGTACGAGTGGGTAAGCTCACCATCACTACAAACTTCCTATTCATGCCTATAGCTACCCATGAAGATCAGATATTATAGGGTAGACCATTCTTATCGACAACCGAAGCTATCATCGACGTACGCGAGTGCATAGTTACACTAAGAACGGCTAATAAAGTTATATCATTCCAAAATGGGAGAGAACTTTGCGACAATATGGAAGAAGGGAAATTTAGTAATGGTGGTGAGAACAATGACGACATACGTTTTTCCGACTTTAATAAAGATATTCTCAATGAGGAACCACTTGAAGCGAAAATTCATTCGCTCACATTTAATGACGATTGATGTCTCTACTAGTCGAGCAAACGACAATAAATAAAAACACTCTACATGAGGCATCCATATTATTTATTTATATTAGTTATTTATGTTTTTAGTACGAAATATGGAACTAGTATAATTTGCTTTTATTCTCTCTCCCTTTGAATCTCATTTTGAATTATTTTCGAGACATACGCTCCGTAGTAGCTTCAAATAGGGGATGATCTAGATGTATTTTTATTTTTATGGCCTTTATGCAAGTTTGCATTATGCACTTGCTTATTTATTTATTTATTTATTTAATAAAATTACTATGTATGTATCAGTTAGGTAGATATCCTAATCAAGTTTTACAATTTTTTTCAATGTTACCTTTATATTCAATTTTTAAATAAAACAGTAAAACAATTGGTGTGCGTGCCATAAGTATAATAGCTCGCTTGTAGTAATAGTGTAACTAATTTACGATGACTATGGATATCGTCCTCAAGGAAAGGTGTATGCACTTACTACGTACTTAGCTACAAGTACTCTATTGCTAAGTAAATCCTTTTAGTTGATTTTTTAACTAAACTAAACTAATCTATATTGAAAAATCAATGTAAATAACTTTAACACTTATATTAAGACCATCTTAGTTCACAACATCACCCAAGTCACGAAATACTATGCTTTTCAACTCAATTTATCATCTTTATTATGTGTGTGCAATGCCTAATTAGAATAGATAGATTTCCTTCAAATCCACTTTAACCCACTGTCGTTACGGAAAAGATTCTAATGTGAAAACTAGAACTCCGCCTATCGTTGTGGATAACATAAGCTCCACATTGCTTTAATATTCCAAATCTTTAGATTCATAACCAATTAAGTTTACAATCTGTGCCTCCCTAATCAACAATTATCACTCGATGTTGTGTATTATATAGTTGTACCACCCATATCCGGCTTAAAAACTTCAATGGCTATAATAATTTCTAAGAACCAATATCAACAAACACTTGATCAAGATGTTCGTAGCATTATGCTCAAAATCAATTAAAATTTAAACCATTGCTCTTTTTATTCATTACACTCTATTCATTTTATAGAATAACATTCATACCATAGGATCCATTGATCCCTAAGATTAATAGACTACTCACTCTTCATTGAAACAAACATGCAAATGGTGGTATTCATTGCAAGCAAAGATAAAATGAAATACTTTAAATTAAATCAATAACACAATACCCGAATTACCACACGTGACTCTTCAATGTCTTATCTCCACTAATCTTCTTAATAGTTATGAATAACGTTAACCTATGTAAACTATTGCTAATGGTGGCTAATCTCTTATATGCTATATGTTTACAATGTTTTCCTATCTATTTATACTCCTTAATCACGTTTCCAAACAATTAGAACCCTACTTTACAATTTAACGCGAAATATAACTCTACTTTCTATTTTTTTCTCTTATCGACGTCGTCACTTAAGTCGCAACACTGTGTGTTCATTCCCACGGCGCCACCACTGCCTCAAGTGTTCCGTGTGCATTTCCTTTCTTTGTTTATCCTAGCGTTGTCCCTTAGACTCCCCGACGCTATCCACTGACCTCCACGATGTTGCCACTACACCGAGCCTCCGGATCACTATTCTCCACTTCCTTGCTCTCCTACGATGCGCATTGATGTCCCACGCTGTGTCTTGAAGCCCCACAATGCCATCCTATATAGCCATAGCTCCAAACCTCATTAGTGGTGTTTTTGCTTCATTTCTCCTTGAATTTTCTTGTTTCCTTCTTTTATGCCTTGTCTACCTAAAAAATAGAAAAAACTTAAAAAAATTATATTTGAGTCAAAAAATAGAAATTGTGAATTTTTGATTTCGAACCACAATTTATAGCCAAAATTAATATCCAGACATCTGAGGAGTTGATTTGGTCTGATTTCAGATTTTTAGAACTTGAAAATATCAAAATAACCCAAAAAATTGGTCGAAACCTTTAGAAATTCAAATATGGAATTTATCCAAATTTCTTAATGATTTTAGGTAACGTCGAGGATTCCGAAACTACTCAGAATGAAGCTCGAGAAAAAGGTTCAAAGTACATGAAAGCCGAGAAAACATTGTGTGAGGCTTCATAACTAACATTGAGTTGGTTTGGTGGTAAGTAAACCCTATAACGATCTTTACTATTTATGGAATTTATCTTTGTACCTGTATTTGTATCAAAGTCTGCATTGCATTTTATAATCGTTGGTCATGTATACATAGAGAAAGTGAGGAGAATATGCTTGTTTCGAAGTTTAGTTTGCTTGGAACTTTGTTTCAATCCTACCTCTACGCTGTCTTGTGAGATAGCGGAGTCTAATGCCGACAAGTTATCTCTGCATTTCAAGATCTCTTATTATTGTCTCTGTACTATTTTTGGAAGTCGACATGTGATTATAGTTAGGAGAGAGTGACAGAGTGGATTGCATGTCATATTGACGCATCTTATTATTTATTTGGAAATGCAATTACATGTCTCCATGTATCAGACTAACAATTGCAAGAGTACATATCAATGTAGGAATTTACTTACCTGACATCTTTGAGTTGTTTTTTATGGTGTCAGATTGTATATGAAGACAAGGGACGAATGGACAAGACTCGAAGATTGTAGTGATTGTATTTGAAATTTAAATTAAATTCTCTTTATAAATTGTTTATATATATAATTTGGGATTCTTGGGGTAAGTGTAGGACGTGAAATTTTGTTGAATGGTTATGAAAGTCTCCTAAATTAGTTTAAAATAAGTTAAGAAGGATTTTGTTTCAATTTTTGTTTATTTTGGGATTATTAAGATGTAATTAAGCTATCATAGACTCTAAGTTAGTTCATAAATTTGAATTTTATATCAATTGTCAATTGCGATGAGTTGTGAGTCCTTATAGGCCTCTCCATATTCCATTGTCTATTAGGTGAATTTTTTGGCAGGCCATTTTTAGTAGAGGTGTTGTCAAATTTACAAATACGGATATGATTCTCTAATTTGGTCTAATAAAATAAGTTAAGAAGCGAATTAGTTGAGGATTTAAATTGCAATTTGGAGCATTATTAAGTATTGTAATAATTATTATTTGGAGGTCAAAGTCAAAAGAATGGATTAGGCTGACTAGATTATCAGGGGATTAAGGTAATTTAGGTCGGTCGGTCGGTCGGTCGTCTTAATGACGAGGAAATTGACCAGGAAGATTAAAAACAAATAATTAATAGAGAGAATAGACTTATGAATGGAAACTTGACATGATTAGAACGTGAAATAGACTCAGGAAGTCTACATTCACAGAGGTGTTGTAAGTAGTTTGGTACTAATATAACTAATGAAAGTATTAGTTATTAAACCAATAGGAAATTGGTGGAAAGGGAAGTCCAAATAATTCAAGTATGTCAGTACTGAACATGGATTTCTTAGAAATCAAATGTATCAAACTATTACAAGTATACAACGCTCATGAAAATGTTAAAATAAGTCTCAAATAAAGGAAAAATGAGACACATGGTTTCAAAAACAGAAATTGTTTTGATAAACTAAATTTGACTAGAAAATCATAATGAGATTGTTATTGGATCAGTCAAGTTTTCTTTGTTGATTTCTACAAAAATAAAATACTTTGAAGCAAAGTATTACCTCATTTCTGAAATAAAACAAAAAAAGTAGAAGTGGTAAAAAACTACAGTTGAAAATAATCAAATCACTTTTAAAAAGAAGTACTAAAAATCATGATTGGTTATTACTCAAGCTACTTATTCATAATCGAAGTTAAGTATAATGGTTCTATGAATCGAATAAAGAACTGATAAAATAAATAAAAATATACGAGTTAGAAGTAATCTTTGTTAAAACCAGATTAGGTGTTGCTATGAAACAAATATCAACAAAAATTTCTAACTTAAAAAAATTAAAGGTGTAGTGATAAGATCAACGTGTTAGAATATAAGATATTGGGGAAGTGGTCTAATAATAGTTTGGATTGGCTATTAAACAAAACACAAGTAGTTGTGCTTTGAAACTCAAAGTACCTAATAGTCACTTCTAATTAAATAAAAATTATGATGCCTATCACTACAACTTAAAATATAATTATGGAAAAAATATATGTATTGATTGAGAATCATTAAGTGATACGTATAGGACGTCAGTATGAGCTCCTATATTGCAAGAATCTCCATTTATAAGACTTAAAGGATTGAAATAACATCCTTTAAGAGTTTCATTAATCGTTAAGTTAATCAAGGTATTGAAAATTCATATTCTTCTATCTCTTCAGTTGAATAACAATGGACAAGTGAATTCATCAAAAAGTGAATTCATCAAAAAGTCTCTTGAAAAGCACCAAATTTCTTTTTGAGAAAAAAAAAAGAAAAGTTGAGAAATTCGAGACTAATGAAAACACATTAAGGCAATAACAAAAAGCAGAACTGTTTGAGTCACAAAATTTCTCTATTTTGAATAAAAGTTAGCCATGGAAGACTTCAATTAATTGAATGATCATAAGAAGTCGCATCATTCTTAGCTATATTTTCAATGATTAAAGAAATAGAAAAATGCCTTATTAAGTCAAGATTAAGGAGCTGCAAATTGTGTAGTTGTTGGGAAAAAGTCGTGGTAAGTTTATAAAGGGACCAAGATGAGATTAATGTGAGAATAGCAAAGATTGACAAAAAACTAAATGGAATAGACTATGTGTATAAAATAAAATGAGACATTGAGATGACTTGTGACTACTGGAAGTGACACAAACATACTTTTTTAGTAAAGGCCAGACGCAGGAGTATTTGTGCATGGCCAAAAGTTTGAGCAACTCTAATTTATAATCACGATTCATTCACTGCGTAGAAGAATAGTGTAACGTGTTCACTAGTCTTTGAATAATCGAATGAGTGATGACAATCGGTATAAAAGAGTCTATGAAGTTTTGTTGGAGTCAATTGGAAGCTTAAGTATAAGCAACTAAATGGTCAAGACATTCTCACATTAGTATGAAAAGGGGAATTTCAGTTCAACGAGTCGCAATCAAATTAAGATATCAAACTATAAGCTTGATAAAAACCTACGATATTATCACAAGGATCTTACTAGAAGTCAAACTCCAAATGTTGAAAGTTTTGAACTAAAGTAATATTCAATTGATACCATTGAATATGTTGTACATTGGTCCAATTTTAGTGCCACACCACATGATTAGTTAGTGGTGGAGTTTAATGCACTAGGTTTTTTTAAATTAGAGTTGATGTAAGATGCCTACTTGGAAGGTGAAGATATAAATGAAATAAAAAGACACATACAAATTACAACTTAGTTAGTCAATATTATTTCTGGTTGTTGAGAATATTGAATAGAGGATAGTATATCTGACTGGATATCTTTGAATAATTGAGTAGTCTTCCATTATAATTAAGAAAAGTCCATAATATGTATTGAGTAGAGATGAAAAAAAGATATCATATTTATAACTTATATGCGATACAAGTTAAATTTTATACTATGAGAGTATAATTATCGAATATGTTGATATATCTGTTTAGAAACGTATATCTACTCAAGTTAACAATAAATGTCTCTATTCAGGTAATGAGAGAAATTAGTGAACATAGATAATTGAGATTGATAATTGAATGACGTTCTTGGTGAACTCATGATTAGAAAATGATCTTATGAAGTTAGAAAAACCGTTAATTTTCTAACCACTCCAAGGAAAAGTTAAGTGAATTGGCTGACGAGTTGCAATTGATAATTACTTTCTAGTCCACAATATAAATAATATTGTAGGTAGACATTTAGAGAATGAGTAAGAGTTGCACGATATGTCATGTTTCATTTTCTAATTGGATTGTGATTTCGGATCTCTTGTCATGGAATGACATATGTAATTAGAGATCTATAGTCATGGGATGACTTTTGTAATTTTACGTTTCTGTTGAGAAATGCTGGAATAATAATAGATCAGATAGACGCGCAACTCTAATTTGTATCTAATGTCAAACTGATGTATTATTTGCATCACTTTATATAAATATTTAATCTAATGATAGTCTACGAATTAATCGATCGATAATTCTAATAAGGGGATGATTAGTGATGAGAAAGTAAACTGCGATGTGTACCAGAATATAGTTGATACGTAAATAATTATCAATATTTTATGGAATCGTTATCAATTATGAATGAAAAAAGGCGTTTTATAAATAACAAGATAGGCTAGACCTTGCTATGTATTAATGCTTGAATGAGATTCAAGGCATGAAATATGAAGTAAAGAAAGTTTATCAGATGTTCCATAAAGTTAATGGTTTAAGTTGTTAGAAATTCACAAATTACCTGGATTGGCAAAGTAACGGAGATAACTTTTCATTAAATCAAGGAATTGGAAATGAAAAATTGAAGTGTTTATGATCTCTACCATCGAATTATTAATTTCAACGAAAGTGATTGGGTCCACTTAACTTGATTAGGATGCTAATTAAGTATTTTTGGATTTAATTTGGGACTTAAGTATCCGAGGAGGGACCAACGTGTTACGTACCAGAGATATTAAATATTATTTTTATGTTTCGTAGGCCTATTTGATGTATTATACACTATTTTGACACGAAAATAAGGTAAAGTTGAGTGTATATTAGTGTGCACGACCATGGATGGTCGTTGGGTTGCGAATTTATAGCTGCAAAAGTACACAATTTCTTATGTGTTTATATATATAATATAGTTTATATATAAATAAATGAATCCTATAATTAAATTAAAATAAAAGTATACATTAGATTCGCCTCGAGATACATGTAGCATAAGCATCAATGAAGGAAATGGTTCAACATTTGATGATGTTGGAGTGGCGTATCCATGCCTCGAGATGCGTGCCATTCCATCTCAAGGAGAACCAAGTGATGTATGGTAATTACAAAACCATTTGATGTACTTCGAGATACGCAATATGTATCTCAAGGAGATCAATACGATTGATCATTGTTAGTCGGTCAGTAGTGATGGGTTTGTTAATAGCACCAAGATCGACCTCGAGATATGCAGACGTATGTCGAAGAAAATCAACATATGTAATGAGAAGAGTAAATGGTTGTCAAACATTAGATTTGTCTCCAAATTTGCGCGAGACGCATCTTGAGGAAATCTTTTATTTATCCAAACACATTAACATAACCACCTCACTTTGGTAAATTTCGACAGAGAAAAAAAAACAAAGGAAAGATCGAACAAGAGAGGGGAGAATCGAACCTATGGAGTAGAGAAATAAAGACCCATGGTGTGGTTTGGTTGTTGTTGTTGTGTTGTTGTGTTGTTGCTTTTTTGTTGTTGTTAATGTTGTGCTATTCATGGAGAAAGTGAAGTGGGTGGCTCGAACAAACTACCACGGCAGTTTGTCCGAAGGAGACAATGCAGGGGAGACGATTCCCTTGCCCAGACCCAACCTGGGTTGGGGTTAGGAGCCCAACCCCAACGAAACACAAATAAAAAACTATTGATCAAGTGAAAGCATAGGAAATAGGAGGAAGAAAAGGGTTTTGATCCCTAGACTGGAAAAAATTGGTCTGGTTCAAGTGAACCGGACTGGTTCGCTTCAGGGGGTCAGACCACATTTTATAAAAAAAACTGAAAAGTAATTGTTGGAAAATTAGAGAATAATTCCAAAAATAGAAAAAATTATATTTTGAGTCAAATAAATAGAAATTGTGGGTTTTTATTAAAAAATATGGACTTCGGAATTTTCTCGAGGATTTATACCAGGGGTTTTCTTGTAATACGTGTTACGATACCTAAAAATGTTCGAACTTTGGAAAATTGTTTAAAAGCTTAATTAGGGTTAATTCTTGATTCAAACTGCAATTTGCAGTTAAAATTGTTATCTGGACATCCGAGGAGTTGATTTGGTGTGATTTCAGGTTTTTAGGAGTTGAAAATATCAAAATAACTCGAAAAATTGGTCGAAACCTTTAGAAGTTCAAATGTGGAATGTATTTGGATTGCTTAATTATTTTAGGTAACATCGAAGATTCCAAAACTACTCAAAATGAAGCTCGAGGAATAGGCTCAAAGTACGTGAAAGTCGGGGAAACGTTGTGTGAGGCTTCGTAACCAACTATGAGTTGGTTTGGTGGTAAGTAAACCCTATGGTGATTTTAACTATTTATGGAATTTATCTTTGTACCTGTAATTGAATCAAAGTCTGTATTGCATTTTTTCATTCTTGTACATGCATATATAGAGAGAGTGAGGAGGATAAACTTGTTTTGTATTTTTGTTTGCTTGAAACTTAGTTTCAATCTTGCCTCTATGCTGTCTAGTGATACTAGCGGAGTCTAACGCTGACAAGTTATATTTGCATTTCATGATCTCTTAATACTTTCTATGTACTATATTTGGAAGTCGACATCTGATTATACTCAGGAAACAATGACATAGTGGATTGGATGTCATGTTGACGCATATATTTTATTGTTTATTTGGAAATGCAATTACATGTCTCCAAGTATCAGACTAACAATTGCAGGAGTATAGATCAATGTAATAGTTATTTACTTGACATCTTCAAGTTACTTTTGATGGTGTCAGAGTGTATATGAAGACAAGGGAAGAACGGACAAGACTCGAAGAATATGGTAATTTTTTAAAAAATTTAAAGGAAATTTTCAATTTAAATTGTTTATATATATTGTTTGAGATTCTTGGGGTGAGTTTAAGATGTGAAGTTTTGTTGAATGGTTATGAAAGTCTCCTACATTAGTTTAGAATAAGTTGAAAAGGATTTTTTTTCAATTTTGGTTTATTTTAGGATTATTAAGTTGTAATTAAGCTATCGGAGACTCTAAGTTAGTTCATTAATTTGAATTTGACATATATTGTGCACTGCGGGGAGTTGTGAGTCCTTCTAGGCATCTCCCTATTTCTTTGTCTATTAGGTGAGTTTTCTGGCAAGCCATTTTTAGTAGAGATGCTACCAAAAGTTTTTTACAAATTCGGATATGATTTTCTAATTTGCTCCAATAAAATAAGTTAAAAAGAGAATCAGTTGAGGATCTAAATTGCAATTTGGAGCACTAATAAGGATTATTAAAGTTAATATTTGGAGGTCAAAGTCAAAAGAATGAATTAAGTTGACTAGATTATCAGGGATTAAGGTAATCTAGGCTAATCAGTCATCTTAATGATGAGGGGGCTGACAGAATCGCCACTCAGATCAGTGGAAACAAATACCACTTTTCAAAGGATTTCTAAGGATTGCACTTAAACCAGACACTACAAAAAAATGGTAAATTAGAAACGAAAATAACAATGAAATCTAATTCCGTTGCTAACTATAAATTGTTAGAGACAGAATTGAGACGGAATCAGTCAGAGACAAAATAAAGAGAGATTAGAGACGGAATAGAGACGAAATTAAAATCCGTTTAAAAAAATGGCGCCAACTTTCCCACCAAAAGTTTCGTAGTTTATAACCGCCCATTACGTCTCGAGATTCATGCATGAATCGATGAAGACAATTGCAAAAATAGAAATGAATCATTCAAAATCATAACTCACAACTGTCTATCTCCTTGAACTCTCTCTCCCTCATCGAACTCTCGATCCCTTGCCTCCCAAACCCTAAAATTTTGAATCACTCATTGTTTCATGGTCTCATCTGATCTCTACACCATCAACTCTCTCTCCCAAACCCTAAAATCTTTGCTTAATGTTCTCCGCCGTCAACTCCTCTCTTCACGGTCTCATCTGATCTCTGCCCTGTCGAGGGCAGTCACGGCTTTGTTGGTTGGAGTTTGAGTTACTGTGTGCCTTTGCGATTGAAATGGGGAGTTTTCGTGGTGTCTGACGGAGCTCGTGCCGTTTGGCGTCGCTGCCTTAAAAGCCCTTTCCGTCATCTGAGCTGTTCATCGCTGTCGTCTACTCTGTCCTTCGCCGTCATACGTTGGACACCCGTGTGAGATAATCCCTCCATTGAAATACCGTTTTTAGATTTTCCCTTGTTTCTCACTAGTTTGTAAGATTTCGAAGAGTTTATGTGGTTCATTTGGTGAAAATTTGTTTATGTTTTAATGGGTATTCTGATTTTCTTGTTTTGGAGATTTCATTGGATGCCCAGGTTAGATAATCCCTCCATTAAAATACCATTTTGGGACATTTTCTTGTCTCTCACTAGTTTGTGAGATTTCGATGAGTTTTTGTGGTTTAGATGGTTATAATTTGTTGTTGCTTTGATGGGTATTCTGGGTTCTAGTGAACATTTTTATCGGTTTAATATACATCAAGGCTTATGTTAACAAGCTTGTTCGATCCCCGCAATTATAAGAATGTCGTATGAGGATTTTTTTATGAGCTAGTTTGATGTGTATTCTAAGAGCTCCAAGTGGTTTATGCATCTATTCCCGCAATGAGTTCGGTTAAGAACAACGGAGAAATGTAGCCTCGAAACCAGAGAAAACATGGCTACTTTGAATAGTTCTGCGAAGTTAGGGTTCTCTTTAATTAGAACTTGGAGGGAAAAAATAAGTTAGGGAAAAGGTTTGGTTTATAACTTTATATGACTATGAATTTGTAACTATACCTTAAAATTTTAAAGTGGAACTTGTAAGTCTCTTTGACCTGATATTGCTTTACGTCATTGCTTTTTTTTTGCTGTCTTTGCACAATTCTCTTATCTTATCCAATATATGCTTAAAATTATATAAGTCCTCTTATTTGAAAATTCTCTCTCACTCTTTTACGTTTTGTATATTAATGTTTGTAGTTCATCTAGTGGATGCTTTTTTACTCCATTAAGAGATCTCATTCGATTAGTTTTGTTTCTTTAATTTGTTGGTTTTGAGCAACAACAATATATTGCAAATTTCTAGCTTTAGTAGTATGACTGTTGAAACTTTTGATATTGTGGATGTGAGCAGGGCTGATAAATCATCAATACAATATGTTCTTGCATATGCGTCTTTTGAAGAGTAGTATGCGTGTACATCTCATCAACTAATTAATATAAATTTGTTTGAAAATCAATTGAGCAAAGTTGTTAAGCCTCTCTTTGTTTCAGATAAGCAGTTTTCCTTTTTTGCGAATTCCATTAGTAGCAAATTAAAAGCAGACTAATGCCTTTACGAGAAAACCATAGCATTCATAACATAAAAGCGATCAAGCCAACCAAGTGGAGCTGAATGATTTGGTTTGTGGTCACCTATGTATGAGGTTGAGGGTTCAAGTCTCTTTGTGTGCAAGTTTGAGGGGTATTAAGTTAATTAGTTTCTTATTATAAAAATACATAGTAGAGATCAAACAACATTTTTATTGGAAATCAAATAGTATGTTAGAATGGATAAGTAGAAAATCAATGTTCGTTCTGCATCTTTACAAATATGAGGACTCAAATGTTATGTTTTTACTAAAATTTTACTTTTTAAAATTGGACCTAGTAAACCAACTTTAAGAATGCATTTTTTGGTATAGTTTGAAATACTTTCCTTGTTAATTCCAAAAAGGATTTGTCTGAGGTATACTAGAATAGCAAGCAAGTAAAAGAGGATTGAAGAGTCAAGATCATGACTCAAGACTGAACGAGGGGACATGTTTTTGCTCTCTTCGACCTCTTCTTCTTTCTTGCTTCCTGAACTCCCGCCCTAAATTTCAGAATTTTTTTTCAGAGCAATGAGTATCGTGTAAAACCGTTCTACATGTGGTGCATTAGAAGCCAAATATTACATTGGGCCAGATTGACTGGTTACTTGAAACTCAGAACTTATTTTAGGAAGTCTAATTCGATATGAAATTTATAAAAAAATTGAAATGGTAGAAAATTAAAATTATATGTGT
Organism: Stephania cephalantha; assembly: GCA_039657325.1. Lineage (NCBI taxonomy): Eukaryota > Viridiplantae > Streptophyta > Magnoliopsida > Ranunculales > Menispermaceae > Stephania > Stephania cephalantha. The sequence continues at coordinate 21,225,925 of CM077569.1, read as the reverse complement.
AAATATATTTAAGTGTTATGGGGATGCATCTTTTGTCAAGGTACCGTATGATGAAGACCCATATTTTGTCAAGTTAATAAGGAAGCATGTTTATGATATTCAAACATATTCATATAGCGTGGTGGTCTAAAAATAATATTTATAATCCATACAATGATTGACTTACATGTGAGCAACAAGCCACCTAAAATCTTATTCTAGCATGATTACATCTATGTTGGATATATCTGAATGATTATAATTTATAGTATTACAAGTCCTTTTTGTCTTCATGTTTGATTTTATGTCATTTTAATAAAAATATATAGTAGTATTGGTCTTTTTGGACACTTTATTTCTACTTTTAGAGTTTTACTTTTTCCTTTTTCCTTGTGTATGAGATTGGTTTCTTTTCTAGCATTGTCATATTTATTTATATTCTTCACGAGTATCTTTTTGGACACTTTATTTGTAAAATATCATATATATTTAATTCTTAATTTAATTTGGCATTTAAGAAATATAATTATGGAAGTGAATGTTTGGCGGAAAAGAAACACCAAGCACATAAAATGAGCGTAGCAAAAATGAGGATGTTTATGTGGATGTGTGGTAAAACTCGTAAAGATAGAATAAGAAATACTAAAATTCAAAGAAAAGTAGTAGTGACACCAACTTCGACGATGTAGGGGTAGACCGAAGCTAACTTGGGATACATTGATTATGAGGGATTTAAATGATTTTAAAAGTACATCATCAATTGCACTAAATCGAGCACAATGAAAGAGTTTGATCTATGTAGACGACCTCAACTAATTTGGGATTGAGGCTATGTTGTTGTTGTTGATTGCAAAAGAGGTAAAAGTAGTCGTTGCTATTTAAAGTGGTAATAACAGCACAGTTCCGGATTTCAAATATCTTTTCAAATGGTTGATTTTTTTTGAATTTGAAAATCTTGCCATTGGTGTAAAGGCGCCATTATAAAAACACACACACTATACACAAGTTTGGTTTAATTAATTTTTCGTTCTTAGTTTGGTTGCTCATTTTTTTCATATATTTGATTTCAGGGTTCAAGTTTGGTTGTGCAGCAACTTTCAGTGATTGACTTGCACTATTTGGAACTTCTTCACTTCAGGTACTTGTTCGATAAATATAGTTTCGAAGAATTCTATATAAGATTGTATAACAAGGTTCTTGTCTATATGGTTGTTGTGAATCATTTGGACTGTTTGTACTGCAAGCCTCTCTAAGGGCCGCGCAGGCATTCCTTAAATCTTTATTTCTTTTTCCTTGTTCATTTATGATTTTTTTTCGCAAGTAATTGCTTATACCTTTGATCTTTCTATGCAGGAAAACGTATGTCGAAAGTAAAGTTCTTGAAATAACGAAAAGGAGCAGTAAAGCTTAAGGTGCCCTTAAAGTCATGCACAAATAATGGGTCAGGTTGCATTACCTTTATTCAATTGTTTTGAATTTTACCTTTATAAGTGGGTTAATCAAGTTATTGTATATGCATCCACACTAATTAACTTTCTTAGCATTGAAAACATACAAGTGCATTGATTTACCTGATATCAGGCTAGTGAAACTCATTCTGACTTCTGAGGAAGTGATTTTGCAAGTTCCAGTATGCACTCAGCCTCTTTTGAGACAGAATGAAGCTATGCATTTACAAAACCTTTTCACTTGTTTGAACACCCCTGCAATTCTCTTAATTACACTTTTATATTGTTGCATTAAACATGCATTGCCCTGAAAATGTCCCATTGTTTTCAGAAGAGCCTATATATAACTGTCTTATAGTTTTCTAAGTAATTGACAATGGTGAGTTTTTTATATCTTGTCAATCTTTGGAAAGTTAATTTTTTATGCCGCTTATAACTTATGAGTTATGATTTCTTGATGACCCAGTATCCTACTCTGTTTGGTATCAGTCCTAGGAAGAGCTAGGTCTTAGGAAAGTAGAAATCAACAAAAGTAATTGAAGAAAAAAACATACATGAAGTTAGGCACATTTTACCTGAGATTAGGAATTCAAGACACAAACATACATGAAGTTAGAACTCAACAAATGTAAAGTTTGTTTTGTTTTATCTTATTTGTATCAAACCACCTTTATTCAATGCATACAAACAAAGCTTTTTGTTCATGTAGTTAGTGAAATTCTCAGATTCCCCATTCTACTAAATTGTGTAAGTTGGACACACAAGTAGACCTGTACTGTCGGAAATTATTAAACTAGTTGACTAATTTAATTGCACAATTACAATAGGAATGTCGTCTACAAGTCGAAACTGGATGTACAACCGTCTCGACAACGGCTTCGTTCGAATTGAATTCGCGGCGAGGGTTAAAGAATTCATAGCATTTGCTAAGCAACATTGTCCTACCTACCAAAGTGAAAGGAAGATTAGATGTCCGTGCAATTATAAGAAATGTCGACTTGTACCGTACCTGGACGTCGAAACGGTTGAATACCATATGTGTAGGTATGGATTCGTTCAGGGATATCATTGTTGGTACGAACACGGTGATAATGGAGGTTAAAAGCCGCCAAACTTCTACCAATTTGATAACCATATTGATGATGCTGATGGGGGAGGTTTTGATACGACAACTTACTATGAAATGCTACACAACGTGGCATGCCCAAGTTTTATTTGGAATCGCGTGGAAGAATTACCAAACCCGCAAGCACGCCAATTATATGACATGATTGAGGCTAGTAGCGAACAATTGTGGCTGAGGTGCGAAACCATGACAAAGTTGTCCGCAATGGCAAAATTACTTGCGATTAAGTCAGACCACCATATCTCTAAACGATGGTATAATGAAATCATAAAATTCATGAAGGATTGTTTGCCAACTGACAATTCATTGGTTGAAATATTTTATGCCACTAAAAGACTAATGCGAGGTCTAGGTCTTCCAGTTCAGAAAATAGATTGTTGTGAGGACCAATGTATGATTTATTGGGGAGTGGGCTCTGAATTGACATCATGTAAATTTTATGGAAAATCATGCTACATTGCATAGCGACGAGGTCGTGGAAGGAACACCAAAAAACACCCTTGCAAAAAAATGTACTACTTCCCTTTAGGCCCTCGATTGCAACGATTGTATGCGTATGAGTCAATGGCAAAACATATGCGGTGGCATGGATAACATTCCTCGCCAGAAGATGTTACGCAACACTATTCTGATTCGATTGCTTGGAGGCATTTTAATGATGTCAACAGAGACTTCGTCGTCGAGGTTCGGAATGTTCGTTTAGGGTTATGCACTGATGGCTTTCAAGTTTTTGGGATTTCAGGAAAATCGTACTCTTCATGGCCCGTAATTTTGACTCAGTACAATCTTCCACAGTCGATGTGCATGAAATCTGAGTTTATGTTCTTAACGGTTACCGTTCCTGGAGTGACCAACCCAAAACAAAAAATTGACGTGTTCCTTCAGCCGCTTGCGAAAGAGTTGCAAGATTTATGGAACAACGGGGTGATTACTTATGACGTTTCCACAAAGAAGAATTTTCGTATGCGAGTGGCCCTTCTATGGACTGTAAGTGATTTCCTTACGTATAGCATGTTGTCCGGTTGGAGTACACAAGGTAAGATGGCTTGTCCATATTGTATGGAGGATACAAATGCCTTTCAATTGCGAAGTGGTGGAAAGACATCGTGGTTCTACTGTCACCGTCGTTTCTTGTCGAAGAACTCACCATTCAAGAAAGACAAAAAAAAAAATTTTAGAGGCAAAATTGTACTAAACGACGAACCGCCCGCTTTGCTATATGATGAAGAAATTTTGGCAGAAATTGAATCATTGGGTTTGATGAAGGTGACAGAAATCAGAGCTGATTCTGTGAATGGGAGGATAGATAAGACTTCGGGGTGGAGAAAAAGAAGCAATATTTGGGACTCGCCGTATTGGAAGACAAACTTGATCCGACACAACTTAGATGTCATGCACATCGAGAAAAATGTTTTTGACAACATATTCAACACTATTATGAGTGTACCGGGCAAAAGTAAAGACAATGCAAAATTGAGACAATATATTCATGAATATTGTCAATGACCTTCTCTACACATTGATTCGGCGACAAATACTTACATCCTTGGATGCTATGCTCTCGATAACTCAAAAAATCAAAAATTGTGCGAGTGGGTTGAAAAGTTGTGTTTTCCTAACGGTTAAGATTTGAATCTTAGTCGATGTGTGGATCTAAAGAAGTAGCGACTGTTCGGCATATAGAGTCATGATTGTCATATTTTCATGCAACGCTTGATACCAATTACATTCAGAGAACTCCTCCCAAACGCGGTTTGGGTTGCAATTAGCGAGCTGAGCCTTTTTTTCGATCCGTGACTGCGAAAAGTGTCAGTCTCAAAGATATGGAGGTTTTAAAGTCTGAAATACCTAAAATCATTTGCAAGTTGGAGAAAATATTCCCTCCAAGCTTCTTCGACTTTATGAAACACCTACCAATCCACTTGGCTTACGAGGCCTGTCTGGGCGGTCTAGTTCGATTTTGGTAGATGTATCCATTTGAGAGGTAATATCTTTAGTTCCTGAAATTATTTTTCCATTCAATAAAGTTTTTAATTAACATTAACTAAACTTCGATAGGTACCTTAAACATTTGAAAAACAATGTTCGGAACAAAGCGAAGGTTGAGGGCTCGATGTGAAATGCTTATTTGGTCGAAGAAGTCACATCGTTTTGTTCTTACTACTTCGAAGATCACGTCTTTACGATGCACGACAAAGTGCAATGAAACGAAGATGGTGGTATCGGGCCCACACCGCATTTTGTGGGCAATTTCTAAATTTTTACTTATCCTGGTCGACCTTTGGGCAAGTCAAAGGAGCGGTACTTAACAGAGCAGGAGTATAATGCCGTTCATTCGTACATACTACTCAATTGTCCAGAGATCGCTCCTTACATCCAGTATGTCCGTTACTTTCATTCAATAATGCAGTACATTCATTATTCATCTTTAACAAGACATGGTATTTACATGTTCGTTTCTTGTAGGATCTTTATCGTTGAAATCACTCAAGGAATGGGGGAGTCAGAAGTCAATACTAGACTAGAGCGCAACTTCCCTATTTGGTTTCAAACATATGTAATGCTATTACGATTGTGGGTTATCGCTTCGTTTATTTCTTTCATAAATAATGTGTCTTAACTTTCTAAATTTTCATGAATAGGCTCGGAATTCCATCATAGATGAGACGCTTGTTGATCTTTCGGTTGGTCCTAGTCGATCTTGCAATGTGTACCCTAGTTACCTAGTGAATGGGTATAAGTTCCACTCTGAAACATATGACATTAATAGATTGACGCAGAACAACGATTTTTTGGTGAAGGGTTCTAACTACGACGATGTTTCCCACTACTACTATGGATTACTAAAAGAAGTTGTAGAGATTGAATATACTGGCCCCAAGCGTGTGGTGTTGTTTAAGTGTGAATGTTATGACCCTACATCGAATCATGGTGTGAGGACTCACCCAACACTTAAATTTGTAGAGGTTCATCGAAGTCGACGATATAACAACTACGAGCCATTTGTCCTTGCAATGCAAGCCACTCAAGTGTACTCTACCTTTTGTACCCTTCTTTGAGGAACGAGCGACAAAAATGGCTAGCAGTTTGTTGTTGTCAACCAAAATTCACTGATGAGGAAACGAGCAAAGACGATAATGACCATGGCTCGGCAGAGATTGCATTCCAAGATGGTGAACCCACCACGTGCGTAGTCGATGATGCAATTAAATATTTCAACAATCTGGATGATCCAAATGGGACCCGCGTCATTATTGAAGCGGGTCCAAGTCAAGAAGACAATGACTTCATTATCGATAGTGAAGACGATTCAGAAGAATAATCATCAACTTCTAGTTATGAGAGTGAATTTGAAACGGATGACAGCGAGTAATGTATGTCTATGTTATGTCAATGTTTGATCGATGTTACGTGAACTTTCTAAACCTTTCTTCACGATTGTTTAAAATAAGTGTTTTTTTAGGTTTTATGGCTCGCAGTGATCAGCCCCCACTTCGAGGTCGCACATTACCTCAGGGCGGTCGAGGGATACCTTTAGGGTGTCCTCGTCCAGTCGGAAGAGGTGCAGCACAAACCCCAGGAACCGAGATACCGACTGGACCTCATGGACCAGCCACACGAGGGGGTCGAGGAGGCCGGGCGGTCGAGGTCATGGGTCGGTTCCTGTCCTATCGATTTCGACTTCTCGTTCACTCGATCTTGAGTTACAGTTAGCGTCACCTTCGCATTCCATACCATCCGCGTTACCTGTACCATCAACATCATCGTCTGGAACCGAACCAATCGCCTATTGCAGTCACCATAGATGACATCGAGACATGACACTCCTGTACCGACGATGCCTGCACCTCCAGCCATCGCATCACCAGCAGCATCCCCATCCTATGAGGGAAGAGCAGGCTTGCAGGTTACAGGCGCTCCGCGAGCACCTCAGAGGACATGGGCCAACCCCCCTCGCGTGCATAGGATCCCGATCAAACTGATTGGGAATAATACGTAAGTTTGTATTTGATTAATTAACGTATTTCTAATTATCCATGTAAACTATTAAATATGTTTTAAAAATGTTATGCATTTTAATGAAACACAAGGAATTGCATCCTTCTTATTCTTGTGCACGGAGGATGACAAAAGTTCTCAAGAGATGGATGATTCCAGAAGGGTATTGTTGGAAGTCGGTATCGAATCATCATAAGGACCACTACTGGTGCCAATGGCAGGTACGCAGGACAGATAAATGTCTTAGGATTTATACAAGTTTTCCAATGTCTCGTAACAATTGCACTCGCCATTTTATAGGTATATTTTAGATGGGATGACACGATACATGAGGATCTCATTCGTGCGGCGTATGACACGCTTGCAGGCACCAGGTACATCGCATTGATGCATAAGTTAAAGAAGAATCGTGTCCAGCCAAACTTTGTTACATATGAGGCGTAGAGGAGATACTTGGAGTACAGGGAGAGTGAGGACTTTCTTGCCAGGTCTAGGCAGGCGTCTATGAATAGGAACACTAAGGTTGAAGGATCTGGGACTGGACCCTCGAAGCACGGTGGTGGCTCGGTGTCTTTTATGACTACCAATGAAAGATTGGTAAGTGTTTTTATACTCTTGTTTATTTTTTCATTTCTACACTTGTTCACTATGCTTATGTTTGCTTTTAATCTTGTTTTTTTTATTTCTTACACATTGATGCTAGTTTAACTCATTTGCATTGTAAATATTTCATTCACTTCAGTTCATTTTATATAATTTTTATGCAATTGATTTGTGCTTGGCGTATATAAGTGCGTTGACCTACTAGTAATTGACATATTTAACATTTTTATAACTTTTATATGCAGACTAATACATCGGAGATGCCACCTACCGTGAATGAATTGTATTTGCATCTCTACACCGTAAATCACGATGGGGTGACATTCATCGATACTAGATCATAGCGATTTTATGTAAGTATAGAAATATGAGCTAAATAGTGGTAAGTTTACATAAAAGCATATCATTTAAGTTGTTTATTGTTGATCCATACAGGCCAAGCTCCAGAGGAGACGTCAGGAGCTGCCCAGGCTACACCGGACCAACTGGTGGATGATGAGGCGATGTACTACAATGTAGCGGGTGAGTGTCCCAGAGGACATGTCTACGGTCTCGGGTCGTTAGGGAGAAAGAAAAGAAGATATGCAGATCCTGGTGCTAGCACATCCCAGATGCCAGAGATGGTGCCACGCTCAGGTTCGATAGTGTTGCCGAGCAATTACAACAGGTTGTGGAATTTATGCAGAGGTAATTCGGGATGACCATTGACGGAGCAAGCATATCTCAGCTACAGCCACCACCACCACCACCACCACCACCACCACCACCACCACCACCACCACCACCACCACCACCACATGAGCAGCAGCAGGCGCAAACAGATCCCGCTGATCCACCACAGCAACAGGACAATGTTGATTGGGAGATGCAAGATTGGCTTACGAAAGATGGGCATCTTGGGGATACTTAGGTATTTTTTATGGTAGTTTGCGTAACTTTTGAGATGATAATTCTTCTTTTGTGGATATTTAGAGGACTGGGGTGCATGGGATAAACAATTCAATGATACTTAGATATCTTTTATAGTTGTTTATAGAACTTTTAGATTGATAATTCTTTTTGTGCATATTTAAAGGATTGGTGGTTTTTTGTGGTTGTTGTAGAACAATATGATTGGTGGTTTTTGTGGATACTTAGGTATTTTAGACATTTATTATACGTGACTACCTTTCGTGGATATATAAATCTTTTTTAATGTCCAATTGTACATTTTTTTCGCATTTGAATCTTTATTGTTGATATATATTGTTGATCTATGTATGTCAAATTTTGCTTTTTTGGGGGATGTTAACACCCCCAAGGAGTTGTTGGAGGGGTGTAGACGATGGAGCAGGTCCTGTTATTGTATTTTCAAGTTTAAAGGTTTTGGAAAACCAATTGGATTCTTCTTAGTAGTGAAAAAAAAATTGGCGTAGAAACGGAATTGAGACGGATTAGCAACTGAATTCATAGATTTCGTTGCTATTCAGTCTCTAATTTGCGAAGAAATGGCTGCGACAAACTAGGTAATACTCAATTTAGACACGGAATAGACATAGATCAGAAACGGAAAGCATGCATTTCGTTGCTGATCCGTTGCAAATTAGCAACGGATCAGAAACGAAATTCATACTTTCCGTTGTTGATTCGTTGCAAATTAGCAACGGATCAAACACGGAATGCATGCATTTCATTTCTGATGTGTTGCTAATTTGCAACGGATCAACAACAGAATACAACTAGAACCATTCACTTTGGGAGAATGTCCATTTCTATTCCGTCTTTGTTCCGTTTCTAAATGCGTCTAAAATCCGTCTCTAATCAGCAATAGAACACATTTTTGTTGCTGACTAAATTAATGTTGAAAGTTTTAGAGACGTAATAGATTTTGTCACTATTCCGTTGCAGAATTAAATTAGAGACGAAATTTATGCTAATCAGCAACGGAAATTTTTGTTTCTAATCATCCGTTTTTTGTAGTGAGAATCGATGAGCAATCGCTGGTGATGATTTCATGGATTTTAGATTATAACAAGGATTTTGAGTCGGCTTAGGATATGTATTACTTGATATACTATAAATATAAACCCTAGACTATGAAATTAAGTGCCTTTTGATAGTTTTACACTTTTTGCTTTAGTTTGAAGGTCATTCGTTATTGTTTTTATCGCTTTTATAGAAGTTTGGAATATTAATGTTTTCAAAAAAGTATTTTTTATTATATTTTTCAATTATTATGTTATGGTGTTATTTATGATTTTGAGTGAGTAGTTTGTTAGTATAAACAAAACTCCAAACATGAACTAGACCCGTTTTGCAATGTAGTCATGATGAGACGATTTTGTGCTTAATGCTTTGAACCAATCGTATTTTTTAATTCACATATTTTATAGGTTGTTATTTACGGATTGCAATCATGAACATAAGTGTTAGGTGCATAGTGGCCAATGTGTGTTGTGATGTTTTGATTCATTATCTAATTTTAAATAGTAACTAGGATTATATTAAAAGTTATGACCGTTTAGATGTCCTAGGTGAATTTGAAATATAAATCTAATGTTGAAGTAGCTTTCCGAAGGTTTTGGATTTAGTAGTTTGAAGTTCTCACAAGGTGTAATGCAGTTTTATTGCACGAAGTTCATGTCTTTGTGTATTGAAAGGGGTTAGCTCTATAAATTAGAATTTGGCTTTTCCACTGGTATAAGGAGAGCAAATGGTTGGCTAAAGATTGTTTACTTACTTATGTTTAGAGTTTATTAATCTAGGATAATTTATAAAGTATATTCATGACTATATGATTGAAGTAATATGTTAAGATGCAAAACAGGTGGACATTTCATTGTTCAGAGGTTTGTTTAGATATTTACTTTATATTGATTGCCATTGAATTCAATTGCTTTGAATTTAGTGACTTTCATTTATGTTAGTTAAGTATATATAGTTAGTTTAGTTGATTTCAATATGTAGAAATAATTAAATTAAATAAAATTCTAGTTTTTATTAATTTAAATAAAAATAAAAATAATAAAACCTTTCTTCTTAAGGAATTTACAAAATCCCTGTGGAGCGTACCTCACTTACCACTACTACAAAATCTAATAGTACAATAAAGGTGGGATATTTATAGTGCATGTGATGTGTGCCGCAAGTATAACGACTAGCTTGTAATAATAGTCCAATCAACTTATGTTGATAATGGATATCATCCATGAGGAAAGGTTTTTGCACTAGTTGTACGTCACCTACTTAACTTTAACTATTGCTAAGGGATTCATTTTTAATTGATTTTATATCTAAACTAAACTATTCTAACTAATCACTTTAAACTTTAGTTCAACTCTTATATTAAGGATATAATAGCTCACAACTTCACCTAGGTAATTTAATACTATGCTTTGTATTCATGTATATATCTCAATATGTATTGTGTAATACCTATTTAGAATAGACATATTTCCTTCAAATCCACTTCAACCCACTGTAGTGATGGAGAAGATTCTAATATGCAAACTAAAACTCCACATATCGATGTGAATAATGTAAGCTCCACATTATTTTAAGTGTCAAATCATTGGATTCATAACCGACTAAGTTTACTATTTGCCCCTCCCTAATCAACAACTATATATCGATGTTGTGTATTTTACAGTTGTACAGTTCATGTCCACATTAAAAGCTTCAATGGCCATGATAACTCCTAAAACGTAAGTTAATTAAACACGTGATCAAGATGACTAAAACATTACACTCAGAATCAATACAAATTCTAACCATTGCACTTTTTATTCCTAATTTAAAGCATAACATTCATACCATAGGATCCATTGATCCCTAGAATAAATAGAATACTTACACATCATTGAAACACACACATACAAATTCAATATAGAATTCATTGCAAAACAAAAATGAATATAAATATTACCTTGAATTAATCGATGGAACCAAATAGTGATTGCAAACGTGGAGTCTTCATTGTTTCTCCAACAAAAACTCCTTAATACTCAAACTCAATGCTAAATTAATTTAATGAAGGCTAATCTCCTTTTGTGTGGTTGGCTCTCCTTAGTTTATCATATCTAATACCTATTTATAGGTACAGTGTCGTGACTATGCTGCCACTGCGTCAAAGATGCAGTGGGGCATTTTAATTATTTTGTTTAGTTGCCACCTCAACGTTGTGGCTTGTACCCACAACATTGTGGGTAATACCCATGCCGTCAGCCCATCTGCCGATATCGTCGTTTATAATTTTTTGCTAATTCTCTTCCGTCGTTCTTCCGACTTTGCGTATAACTCACAAAAGGTGTCGTTATCGCATAAAATCCATGAATACATAAAAATTAATAAATTTTACTTTTTGATATGATCATGCACCTTACCTTTACTGCTTTGAACTGCTTCGCTCCTTTTCACTATTTTAAAGAGTTCGCGAGACATTTCAATTTCGATTAACCATTACCTGACAAATGGTCTTTGATACACATTTGACACAAATTTTTCGAAAGTTTGAACTAAAACTCATGAATTGTAATTATTAAACTAAATAACTAACTACTAATTATAATTCAAAAACCTGAAATTTTTAAAACCCTTGGGCTGCCTCATAGTAGTGCTTAATTTAACGTCATTAGCCTTATGCCTTTTTAGCTCGTTTAGTCCGAGTCTAAATTGAGAAGTTCCATATACAAATTGGAGATTATAATGTCATTCCCATTTGGATGTACGTCTTGACCATCGACAAAGATAACCTTCTCAGCATTATTGCCCTCATCGATACTCACCGTGATCTTCCTCTCTCTCACATGCAAACTTGCTTTAACATTGTTCAAAAATGGCAACCAAGTATGATAGACACATCATTGTCCATGTTGTGGTTCATGACCTCAAAATTCATGATGAATGTGAATCTACCTACTTTCACATGCACATTAAAAACTCTTCCAATATTAGGTATCAAATTACCATCTACTACTTGCAAATTTGTCAAATCCAGACAATTGATCTTTAAGTCTGCATTACTCATGTCCATCAGTTGCATGACATTGACTGAGGCTCCCGTATGACAAAAAATTTCTAAAAGTGTGCGCTTCAATGTTTATCGATATGCTTATCTCCCCAAAATCTCTCATTTTGATTTGTTGAAGTTGCAAGATGAACATGAGTTTTGGTTCCAGTTTCTTTGGAACCAATTTGACGTCATTACCTTGGTGGTCTTCTTCAGGAGGTCCTTCATCTTTTGGCCTTCTATTGTTGCTTCCACTTTGTTTTCTTCAAGGCATTAATTATTTACTTCTTGAAACCATCAAGCTCATCTAGTCTTACTTTCGTTCCATAAAATAGTTCAACTCTTTGAGCATTTACTTTAAATGTCTTACCTGTGTTTGTGATTAGCTCTACCATTCCATAAGGCTAAATGGCAACTATCTTGAATGGTCTTGACCATCATGATCTCACTTTGCCTGGAAATAATTTTAATCTTGAATTAAATAACAATACTAGTTGCCCTAGCTCAAAATATCGATATTTGATTCTTTTGTCATGCCATTGTCTTGATTTCTCCTTATCCAACTTAGCATTTTCATATGCGTCCAATCTAAACTTAGCTAATTCCATTAGGTGATGTAATCTGGCCTTCCTTGCAACTTGAAAATCCATGTTGAGCGTTTTAATTACCAATATGCTTTCTGCTCTAATTCTATTGGTAATTGACATGCTTTTCCGTAAACAAACCGATAAGGGGATGTGCCAATTGGTGTTTTGAATGTCATCCTGTATGCTCACGATGTTTCTTCAAGCCGGAATGCCCTGTCCTTTCTATTAGTGCTTATAGCTTTTTCTAAGATCTATTTTACTTCTCTGTTACTTCAGCTTTTCCATTTATTTGAGGATGACGCTCCAGCGAGATCTTATGCCTAACTCCATGTTTCATTAATAATGTGTTTAAGGCTCTGTTGTAGAAATGTGAACCCTCATTACTGATTGGTGCTTTAGGTGTTCTGATTCGACAGAAGATGTTTTTCTTTATGATCTCTATGACCACTTTTGCGTCATTAGTTTCAATTGCGACGACTTCTACCCATTTGGATTCATAATCCACTGCTAATAATATATATTGTATCTTATTTGATGTAGGAAATAGTCCCAGAAAATCATTCCCCAAATGTCGAAGAGTTCAACTTCTTGAAGCGTGGTTTGTGGAAACTCTTGCCTTCTAGAAATATTTTCTGTTCATTGGGATTCATTGCAAGTTTTCACTAAAATATATGAGTCCTTAAATAGGTTTGGCCAGTAAACCCACATTGCAATACTTTAGCTGCCATTCTTTGTGCCTCAAAGTGTCCCTCGTATGGTGATGAATGATATCCTCTTAAAATGCCTATAAATTGCTCCTCTGCATACATCGTCGAATCAATTCATCATTGCATCTCTTAAACAAATATGGCTCATCTCAAAAATATGAATTCACTTCACTTAAGAATTTCTTTCATGCAACATTCGTTAAATCTAGAGGAAATACTCCTCATACAAAGTAGTTAACATAGTCTGCGAACCATGGTGTCTCTTTCTGAACCTAACCTTTTACACTTCTTCTGGTTTTTGCATCTCTTTATGCTTATACATTATTTGGTCTTGTCTTGGCTCCTTTGTTGTCGTAGTGCTCATCATGCGAATGACACTTATGTTCTCCTTGGGATTGGTGATGGTGTTGCTAGGAAATTATCCTTCTTTCCTTGAGTTCAAGGCAATCGCAAGTTGATTATTTTGCCTCTCTAGATTCTTGATGGATTGTTATTGCTCATTATTCATTCTTTTCATGGCTTGCCTTTTTCCTTCTAACTCTCTCTCTCGTGCTTCTCATGGCGCTCCTTATCTTCAACATCCATGGCTTGCAAAAACTTCTCGATTGACTTCAAAGAAGTCATATCTTCGCTCTACCCTGGCTTCCCCTATTGGACTTGTTGTTTGAAGCCTTAAGGTAACTTTAGTGCATTATTAGGATTTCCATAAGAAAACTTTGGGTTGATGATGTTTTAACCTTGATAAAACCATTGAGGAACCATTCCCCTCGGCCTAAAGTTTTTTCCGTAGCCTTGGTTGTTCATGAAGTTGATGTCTTCATGCTCCATTCCATATTGTACGCCAATTTGGAAAATCACCATGCTTTGTTGATTGATCGGTTGTTGTGCTACTTGTGGACCTTGGTGTGCCATCTAAATTTTCACCATTTGACTGCTCAGATATGATAGATATGCCATAATTGTTGTTTGTGAGTCAATCTTATAGACGCCTGATGATTTCCTTATTATGGAATGAGTATCGGTGGTAGAATTTCGAGATAGAAGATTAAGGAGATCAAATGCTCCATCCTCATTTAGTAAGTAGAGAGCCACCTGATGTAGCATCTACTAGCGTTCTTGTACTTCGGTGCATCCCATAGTAAAAAATCTGGAGTTGTGCCCATTTCATATATTCATGTCTCGGACATCTCCTTAGCATCTCTTTAAATCTTTCCCAAGCCTAGCCAAAAAACTTGGTGTCTTCTTTCTCGAACTGATTAATCTTAAGTTTCCTTTTGCTGACCTTCACTGGAGAAAGAACTTGTTAAAAAAATTTTCATTGATTTTTGCAAGCATACCACAAGTGTAACCATAAGCTTGTTGTAATAGTGCATTCAATTTACGTTGGTCACGGATATCGTCATAAGGGAAAGGTTTTTGCACTAGTTTTATATCACCTACTTAACTTTAACTATTGCGAAGGGATTCATTTTTAATTGCTTTTATATTTAAACTAAACTATTCTAACAAATCATTTTAAACATTATTTGAACTCTTATAAGAAGTATATCTTAGCTCACAACTTCACCTAGGTAATTTAATACTATGCTTTGTATTCATTTGTACATCTCAATACATTTTGTGCAATGCCTAATTAGAATAGACTGATTTCCTTCAAATCCACTTCAACCCACTGTCGTGATGAAAAAGATTCTGATGTGCAATCTAGAACTCCACCTATTAGTGTGAAACTCGTAAGCTCCACATTGCTTTAAGTCTAAAATCATTGGATTCATAACCAACTAAGTTTACTATCCGCGCCTCCTTAATAAACAATTATCTATTAATGTTGTGTATTTTACGGTTGTACCGTTCATGTCCGGATTAGAAGCTTTAATGGACATGGTAACTCCTAAAGCCTAAGTTCATTAAACACGTGATCAAGATGTCCAAAGCATTAAACTAAAAATTAATACAAATTCTAACCATTAAACTTTTTATTATTACTTTTTTTCATATTTCACCATAGGATCCATTGATCCCTAGGATAAATAGAGTACTCACACACCATTAAAACAACACATCCCAATTCAATATATAAGTCATTGCAAAATAGAGATGAATATAAATATTACCTTGAGTTAATCAATGAAAATAAATATTTATTGTAAACGTGGAGTCTTCAATGTTTCTCCAACAAAAACTCCTTAATACTGAACCTCAATGCTAAATTACTCTAATGGAGGCTAATCTCCTTCTATATGGTTGGCTTTCCTTAGTTTATCACGTCCTAATACCTATTTTTATACCCTAATAACAATTAGAAACCCTAAATTACAATGCAACCCAAATTAAAACTTCACTTTCTAATTTCTGCGAAATTGGCATTGTCACTAATGCCCCAGTATCGTGTGTTAATTCATGGCATCGCTATCGCGCCAGAGCTTGATTATGTGATTTTTAGGTTGTAGAGTCTCGGGGCCATCCCTTTTGTATCCTTGCGCTGCCCTTTATTAGCCACGACACCGCCATTATGCTGGACCTCTAAAGTTGGTTTTCTTTATTTTTTCTTCTCTCCCAAGTCGTACCTTTCATCCCCCGTCGTGCCTTGTCTTTCCACAACATCAACACATGCTCCTTCGGCACCAAATCTGATTAAGTAGGTTTTTGCTCCATTTCTACTTGTTTTTCCTTGATTTCTTCCAATACACCTTAATTCCCTAAAATTGCAATAGTGCAATGAATTAGCACTTATTTGAGGATATTCGTACGAACTATACTACTAAATTAACCCCTATATATGTATAAATAATCACTTATCAACAAGATCAACTCGTGTTAGGTTATATGGTAGATTGCGAGTCCTTCAGCATTTTCACCGAGCTTAGCAGCTTTTGTTGAAGATTTTTGAAGGCCGAGTTTTCTAGTATAGGCTCAGAAATAAAGGTGGCGCAGTCAATTTTTTTTTGTGAATTTTGAAGATTATTTAAATCAATCTAAACGAACTTATATGTACCAAATTAACTTTATCATCCTCTATAAGATTAGTAAAGTCTTATATTTGATTACTACAAGGCCTTGATAATGTTTATTTATTGATGGTTAGGTTAAGGCTGATTATATTATAGAAGGATTAAGGAAATCTAGTTTGGTCTAATGCCCTAATTAGGTGGGGTCAACAATGTTGGTATTAGAGCCTATGATTTGAAAAAAATCTTATTGTTTTAGGATAGATAATCGATTAATTGCGAAGTAACGCGATGGAACGTGGTTAAAAAATTTAAAAACTCTATCTCTATGTTATGTGTGTTTATATTATCGAGATATTGATGGATATAGTTGTGCTGAACCAGTATTGCTAAACCACTTGTCTTACATTTGTTTACTGTGGAAAACTATGAGTGGACACCAAGAGCTAGTTCAGGGATATGGTGAAGGTAATAGGGATCCATAATGTGTGGACTCCAAAATGTTTTAGAACTTGGCTTGGTGGATGTAAGAGTTGCTAAACATTTTACGAGCATGGGTGGTAGCCTAAGCACCTATGGTTCATGTTGCTTAGGAAGTTCATACTGTCAGTCCAGTCATTTAGGAGGAGCAGGCTACTTCTTCAGTTCATCATGGAGGTGGACCACTTATTGCAATTCCATTTCAGACAGAACCAGTCGTTGCTAGTGGAATGTCGCAGGAGGAAAGACATAAGAGAAAGTTTAGGAAGTACGACCTTATATACTGCTATGGAGAATTGGATTTGAGAGTTGTGGAGACTTGGGTTCTCAATTATGAAAACATCAAAATATTTTAGTTATTGATGAACATTTGAGAGCTTCGATATCTTCATACTATCTTCAAGCCAATGCTGAGATTTGGTAGTGATCTCTACATGATGAGCACCCTGTATTTTATACTTTGGCAGATCTTCTTAAGGAGTTCAGTGAGAAAAATTTTAATGAGAACGTGATCTTATAGAAAAAGCAAAAGTTTGATTATCTACTTTAGGGAGATATTTCACTTGCTCAGTATGATGTGTAGTTTGATTATTTGTTGAGATTTATGAAAGAATCAAGGATAAAAAAGAAAAAGATGTGCAAGTACATGTATGGGTTGCAGGAAGAGCTTAGTACCACTATACCGGTGATTAAACCAAACATTCTATGAGAGGTTCAAGATAGTGCTAGAGCTTTTGTGACTACACAAAATTTTTAGAACGACCACGACGATATCAGGGTATTATGGAGTTATGACAGAACTCAGGTTCAAAGGGTAAGAAAAGATTCCCAGCACGGTTTGAACTGAATTTCTAAAAGAAAGGAAAGAATGGAGACCCACCATTCACAATGACGACACCTATTGTTCCATTATATGTCCATCATCATCCTTTTTACGAGCGCAGCTAGTAAACCCTCCGAGTTGACATAGATATGGTCAGGACAAACACGATCACAATCATTTCAGCCTTCAGTTCAGAGAGGTACACCTCAGTCCCATAAGAGTGGAGATAAAGGTCGAGGATCTCAGGGACAGGCTTCGAGTTAAAAATCGGTAACTAGTCAAGCATCTTTTGTAGGTAGCAAACCTACATGTACATATTTTGGGTATGTGAAGCAGGGTCACATTAGCTAAGATTGTCCTTAAAATTTAAGTGCAATTACTTGTTTTAGGTGTAGAAAGAAAGGACATTATAAGAGTGCATGTCCACAACTCTTGGGAAGGTCCTCAAGTGTGTTACAACATCAACAACATACTAGGGAATGTGTTCAAGTCGTGAGTGAACCAGATTCACTTGCAAATCATAATCTTATCAGATGTACGATTTCAATTTTTGGTAGACCTATGCATATTTTAATAGACTATGGATCGACGATCTCGTTTGTATCAGCTCGTTTAGTAGATAAGTTAGGGTTAACTCCATTGCGTGTCCCTATTAATCTTTTCTTAATACAATAATTAATTATAAGGTGTGTCCTCACTTTGTATGTGAGAAAGGTATTGTTGAGATCATTAGACACTAGATGGTAGCTATTCTATGTATGTTTGAGTTTATAGAGTTTATTGTGTTGGTAAGAATATATTGGTTAGCTGCTTATCATGCACATTTAAATTATTTCCGTAAGATGGTGTTCTTTTATATTCTGTATTGTACAGTGTTTACTTACAGCGAAACATCATCTAAATTGCCTCTAACTAGGGCTAGGATAACTAGTGATCAAGATATGGAAACTCTTGCCAGAGCCATTAATACTGAGGTTATACTAGAGATTAAACTAGAGGAAATTTTTGTTGTTTGTGAATTTTCTTATGTTTTTTTTTTCTGACGATTTACCTGCAGTTCCATCTCCGAGAAAGATTTATTTTGTTATTGATTAAGTTCTTGGCATAAAACCTATATCTATTTTTCGTATTGAATGGCTCCAAAGGAGTTGCAAAAATAGCTGCAGGAGTTGGTTGAAAAAAGGTTTATTTAACGTTGTATGTCGCTATAGGGTGCATCAGACCTTTTTATGAAAAAAAAAGGATAACAATCTGAGAGTTTGTATTGATTACAAACAACTGAATAAAGTCATTATTAAGAATAAATATTCACTTCTTCAGATTAATGATTTGTTTGAACAATTGAATGGAGGCAAATTCTTCACGAAGATTAATCTCTAGTCTAGCTACTATCAGTAAAATTTTTGAAAACATGATATGCATAAGATCACGTCAGTACTAGATATTTGAGTTTATTGTTGTGCAAATTTTAGTTATCTGAGGTGAAGTTTTGTGTCATATGATTAGTATGGAAGGAATTGCAGTGGATCCAACCAAGATTGAGGCTATCATTGGCTGGCCTGAACTGACCGTAGTGATGGAGGCTAGGATTTTTTTGGGTTTAGCTTGCTATTATCGTAGATTTGTGAGTTTTTTCTAAGGTAGTTGCTCCAATAAAAAAATTAACTCAGAAAAATGTTATATTCATAGGGTTAAAAGAAATGAGATAATGCATTTTGGTAATTGAAGAGGTAATTAACTTATGAGTGTTTTTTGCTTGAAAAGGTCATTCCTATGACTTTATTAAAGGTTCTAGAAGGTGATTCAGTGTTAGCACGATGATGTGGAATATATGAAGTGCAATGAGTTTGCTCTTGACAACAATAATCTCATCCATCCGGATGGCATGTAGCAGTTGTATTAGTGGCTAGGGATGAAAGAAGGTGTAAGTGATTTTGTGAGGAGGTGTGAGATTCGCTAATAGGTTAAGGCTGATCAGCAGAAATCTGAAGGTACATTACAGCCACTACTTATACCTCAATGGAAAGGGCGGATGGTCAAACTGAAAGATTGATCCAGTTCGACACTCATTTACATTTTAGTATTTCATTTCACCCACCGGTAGATGGTCCAACTGATAGATTAATCCAGTTATTGGAAGACAAGCTCAGGGCTTGTGTACTAGAATTTGGAGGTTCATGGGAAGAATACATACATCTGCGTGAGTTTTCTTACAATAATAGTTGTCAATCGAGTATTAAGGTGGCACCATTTGAGGCATTGTATGGAAGACCTTGTCGTTCTCCTGCCTATTGGGCTAAACGAAAAGATTTGGTTGAGTAGGGGCCACTTATGATATGAGATCACACTGAGGTTGTTCAGCAATTTTGTCTAAGTTTGAAAGCAGCTTAGAAAAGATACAAAATTTATTATGATCTTTATCACTGGTTCATGAAATATAATGAAGGAAATTGGGTTTATTTGAAAGTCTTCCCTCACCAAGGCCATTACAGATTTGGACTTGAAGGAAAGCTATTTTTCATAATTATAGGACCATTCAAGAATGTAAAAACGGATAAGGAAGGTTGCTTATAAAATTGTATTACTACCTCATATTGCTAGAGTTCATAATGTATTTCATGTGTCTATGCTCAGGCCAAAGGTACCTGATTCACACCATTTAATAGAATGGAATCAGTTTGATTTGTAGGGTTATGTTTCATATGGAGCGCATTCCATATTAATTGTGGATAAGAAGGTCCAAAAGCTTTGAAATAAAGAAATTCCACTTGTCTTGGTTAAGTGGAAGTTTCATGGTGATTTGGAGTTAACATGGAAATAAGAGGCGTAAATGAGAGAGCATTTTCTAGATCTCTATTAGTTCAAGAAAATTTGGCTTTGATTTTAATTATGAGGAGGAAATCTTTATAAGTTAGGAAGATTTTCAAATCCCATAGTTTTAAAATTGATAATTATGGCTAATCAAGGATTAACAAAGCCTAATTATAGTTTAGGCCGCGAGTAGGGTGTTAATGATCAGTGAAATGATATTTACAAGTAATTTTATTATTGTGCAATGTGTGCCTTATGTTGTGTAGTATATATTATGTTATTTTGCAAAATTCAAAGTAAATTGAGTTAATTCAAAATTCACCGGGTTTTATCTCGAGATGTGTGTCGAAATTAGTCTCGAGATAAATATGGTGTTGACCTGAATTTTAGCCTCGAGTTTTGTGAAAAATTAAAAGTGCTTAAGTTTAAAATTTTAAAAGTGAATTTAAATGGACTTAACGAGCCGACGTGTGGATTTTGCCATTGTTAGCATGCAAGTTGGGATCAGAGGTAGTGTGAAATGAGAAAAAAGTTGGTGTAAGACCTTGTTTTGAGTTTTGTGTCAATAGGTGGTGGTAAAGGTTGAGATTGTGTCCAAATCGGTGCAACTTTGATTTAGTATGACAAGAGAATTGGTCCGAAAGATTCTAGTATGTCATGGACAAAGTTAAGATTTTTAGGGCTTTTATTTGACTAAAACTAATGTTATAAACATGTTACGGAATTTGAATATTTTGTTGAGAAGTTGGCTCGATTTGGTGAAAATCGAATAAAAAACAAGCACCATAAGTCAAAACACATCAAAATGGGGATTTCAGGAATTAATAAATAAGAAGAAATTAACCTGCTCACAAGTAGTCGTGGGTTTACTTATAAATAAGACGAAAAAAATATATAACAATGAAAAGTTTGAGAGAACATTTTCACGTTTTGGTTTTTAAACCTCTCACCAGACATTTTCACTCGCGGAGCTCCATACATTCGATTTCCATCTAGTTTCTCTCTGCAAAACTATAGAGCATCGTGAGATGGTAAGTTTGAGCTAAGTTTCTGCTATGGAACAACTTATTTGGCCTGTAATTTGGTAAATTCTCTATTCAAGGCATTTTTCCACAATAAAACTTGATTCTTGTGATCTTTCGATTTCTTTCGTGAGTTTTTGAAAGGAATTGATTTGCATCAATTTAGGATAAATCCCAACGATGTAAGTTAGGGTTTTGGTGAATTGAATTGATGTGACTTAATTGATAACTATTTTTAAAGATACTTGATAGTTAAAATTGATTTACATTTGGTTTTTGGACTAATTGGATATTTAGTATTTTCCCCAAATTGACTCTTGTGAAAATGTTTTGAATTTGGTTTGATGTTATTTCTCGATGATTGGTGTCGAGTTTTAAGAATTTAATTGCAAAAGCATTGATTTGGAGAGGTTTCAATAGTTCAAAATAAATAAAGTTCACCTAATAAACATGCCATATTGAAAAATTCATAACTTCTCCATTTGTGATTAGATTTAAGTGTTCTTGAACTCTATGAAAAGTATGAAGTGAGCTCTACAAGTTCTTTTTTTGTTATCATGACATATATTGAGGTTTTCAAGGTTGAAAAGATACCCCAAGTTAGCTAGTTGAAAACTAGTTAAAGTTGCTATAAATAATTATTTTTGGAAACAGTTATTGTAATGACCTTTATCTTGATTAAGGAATCCTTCGGGCTAAAACTGAAATTAAGCCATGGTATACCAGCAAGACGCCAAACTTAACTAGAGCTTGCAGCCTCACCATTAGCACTTGATAAATACAATTGTATATCGAATATTGACGTAAAAAAATAAACGCAGCAAAATCAAATAAATTTTCGCGATATTACACATGATATACAAAACCAAATTAAACTGAAATAAACATTGATTATACAAAACCTCCTACCCCTTGTGATATTATAAAATCATACTTCAATACACATATATAAAACAAGAGAAGAATTATTAAATCGAAGAGAAGATCAAGACTCCTAAACCTTCTCTATCTAATAGTCGTAACTCTCGTTAGTAATTCTGAAATATTAATTTTGGTGAGCGCTCCAACTTGCTCAGTAAGAATGATTCACAAAGCTATCAACCATCTATATAATATTCAAGAATGAAATGCAACAGCAATATGACGAATCATAACTAGTAGAGGATAGAAAATCATATAATCCAGTAGATAAACAGATGCAAGTCATACATTTAATGGCTATTACACTATAATTTTCCCCATTTTATAAAATTAGTGTCAATTACCCATCATTTACACTATCATCATAACCAGACTAATACATTGCGCATATGCGGTGTCTGACTACTTATCACTGTCCAAATGGTTCTATCTTATACCCTTTTAGTGAATTTTCAATCTTCGCAACCTAGTTAGTTGAGAAGGATTTAATATATAGGTCAGGAATGAAACCAATTTCCTATAAATCCTATTCTCAACTCCAAGTCTTAATCTCGCTGGTCAATTCATAAAATGTTTTCTTTTTCCATGAAAACACATCACAATGTACATAGCCCTCATTCAAGTATATAAACTAATGCACTAAAAATACTACATAGCCAAGCAAAGTTGATAAAAAAATGAATCCATACTTACCTTGGTTAGGTTTCATATCAAAATTCCTAATTTTTTGAGTCACTCGAACTTTCTCGATAGTCAAGAACCTATCAAAAACCATTTGAGGTCATTTCAACTCCAATACATCACATTTGGAACCTCTAAACAGGCCCCCAATTGAATCTAGAACCAATTTCATGATTTTTAGGTTTAATAATACCATTTCATGATTTTTGAGGTGAAAACCCAGTATAAAGTCCCGAAAGAATCCCAAATTCTTCATTTTTCATAGAAATACCCAATTACTATTTATTTGGTCCATTACTTTGATTTTTCTAGGTTTTTTCTCAATTTCCTTGAATATTTTTCCTAAATTCCAGTATTTTTACTTATTTATTTATTTTTAATTTGTGAAAAGGGATTTGACCCTGAACTGGACCCAGTTAGATTTGGCCCCAACCCCAAGTGAGTTTATGCAGGGGAGACAACTCCCTTGCAATCTCCTACCTCGGATGAACAACATAGTAGTTCATCCGAGCCTCCCATCCCCATCTCCCAACAACACAACAACATCAACAGCCACAACAATCACGACAACAACAACACCAAAACATCAACTTACCTCCTCCATCTCTGTCGATATCTCATTTGTTTCGATCCCTCTCACCCTCTTCATGTGTTTCGAGCTCTCTCTACCTCGATCGATTTCGACTTCCCTATTGAAACATATTTGGTGAGTGGTTTTGTTTTGGTTTGGGATTAAATTTAATTTTTTCTCAAGATTCTCAGGCACAAATCTCGAGGCTGATCTAAATGAAGGGAGTTAAAGTGAGACTCCTCCATTGACACCAATTTAAACTCATGCATAACACACGCAACATTTATGCTTCTTGATATGTGGTTGCACGTATCTCAAGGCATGGATAATCACTATCACCAACGTCCACTCCTCCATTTTGCACTATTTACCTCCTCGAGATCCACACTACACATATCTCAAGATAAATCCAAGTTCTATATTTAATTTGATTTAAGCTATAGGCTTTATTTTTACATATTTATATATATAAACTATAAATCAAATATATATATATATAACTAAGTATTTCCGCACCAATAAACTCACCATGCGTGCCAATGACCACCTCCGGATGTGCACACTATTTTACATCCCACGCGTGTCACTTTCCACCCCCCGTGACGCTTAGGCGCGTACCAATTTATTAATTATTTTCAATAGATATATACATACATACAATATATATATGACTATATTCATGTGTTTATAATTTCGCCGTGAGCGCTAATAGTACACTCGGGCATGCACGCTACCCCACGACCCATATGTGTTAACTTTCACCTACATACGGTATTAGGCGTCCTATAATTTTCTAATTATTCAATTATAGGCCAATTAATCCAATTACTTCCATAATTAATAATACAATCCATACAAACACCAACAGACACACAAATCCATGGACTCGCTAATCAAGATAAGCCGGGCTTAACCATAAGTCTAACTCGGGTAAATTAACTTCCAAATTAACGTTAATAACCATGTTAAGGACACAAGTCATTACAGTTATCGAATGTACGTTGGCCATTGTTTTCCTAAGGTTTCATTTTTTGGTTCCACTTGAAGCTTGACCCTTAATATAATTGGGTGTATTGGGAATATATTGGATAAACTTTCAAGGTGATTAGATGCTCGGGGAACCCACAAAGTGAAGCTCGAATTCGGTCATTTTTTAGTCAATTACATAGTAACATTTTAATTGTATGAGTACTTCCCGAATATAATTGCCTGCATTATTTTATCATTGCATATTTATTGGTCATACATTCACGGACACGAGAGGAAGGAGGCTTTTGAGGGTCCCATTGTGTTCACTAGCTATATGTGTGGCAGGGTGAACATCGTGGTGCTCTACGGTTGGAATCGCAGATCATTGTAGACACGTAGGAGATTTTGAATGGATTTGTGATGCCGGCCAGGATCATCCTCCATGGAGAGACGAGGGCGTGGCTTCCTAAGGAACTTCTTCTCAAACTCATGAATCTTTATTATTATTTACCAACCACTTTTGGAAGACCTCATTATATTTATGATTCCTTGCGATAATGTTCGTTTATGTTCTTAGAATACAATGCATTTGATTATTACAGGTATACTAGATAGTGTGAAATTTACTTATTTGACATTATTGAATTTTAATAATTGGGTAATGATAAGTTCGAGCGATGATAAAGGAAACGAAAAGCTGTCGAATTTTTTTTGAGTTGTTCAGTTTCATTCTCTCTATGTTTATAACATTTTTGATAGAATATATCATATGAATGAGTTTTTGGGTTCATGTGAGGTTATGATCTCCTTTGAACGGTTCAAATAGTTTTGAGATGGATTGGGATAATTGTAGAGATATGGTAATGTTTTTTAAGGATTTTGATATATGAAATTAGGTTAGAATCAATATATTTATTTTGTTAATGCAATATACATGGTTATGTAGTGGATCGTGACTCATTCGACATTTCCACCATGTTGAGCACATTACATTAAAGATTTTTGAAGGCCGGGTTTTTCAGTGTAGGCTTTAGAAATAGAGGAGGTGCTGTCAAAAAATGTTTAGTGAATTTTAAAGATTATTGAAATCAATCTAAATGAACTTTGAGGTTTCAAATTAACTTTACGATCTTCTAAAAGGTTAAAAAAGTATTATATTTAATTATTATGAGGCCTTGATATTGTTTATTTACTAATGGTGAGGTTAAGAATGACTAAATTATCAGAGGATTAAAGTAATCTAGGCCGATCATATGCCTTAATTAGATGGGGTTTGACATCTCATTCAGGCTTGGGTTGTGTGCTGATGCCAGAAGGCAAGATTGTAGATTATGCTCCGAGGCAACTCAAGATTAATGAAAGAAATTATCCAGTTTATGATCTTAAGCTAGCATATGTTGTATTTTCCTTGAAGATTCGGAGGCACTACTTGTATGGTGAGAAGTTCATGGTATTTTCATATCATAAGAGTATAAACTTCTTGTCTACTTTAAGATAATTGAACATGAGGCATCGTAGATTATTTGATTTTCTCAAGGACTACGACTTTACTCTGGAATACCACCTATATAAGGCAAATGTGGTTGCAGATGCATTGAGTGGGAGAAGAACATGCAGAGAGAATGTAGGTACGGCGAGAGCTTCTTAGTTTCATCATTTTGAGGAATTGTCAGTGATGATGACTCATGAAACTCCAGTTGGCACATCATTAACTGAAAGAGCTAGTTCAAGAGCTAATAATCTTATTTTATGTTCCCCAATTAGAGTTGAACAAAAAATTATTCAACGGGTGGTTGATTGTTAGAAAGTTGATCAGGACTATTTAGTACGTTAAAGGTTAGCGGCTAGCGTTGATCATCCTAATTGGTCTACTTCTGTGATGGTGCATTACACTTAAGGGATATATTATGGATTATACCTCAAGATCAGTTGAGAGAGTAATTGCTTCGGGAATCTCACATATATTTTTACTCTACTCATTTAGGTGACACTAAGATGCAATGCGGTATGACGCGTATTTATTGGTGGCCTAGAATGAAAGCACATATTTCTAAGTTCATAAAGAGTTGTCTGTGTCAGCAAGTTAAGGCTGAACATTGGAAACCTGGAGTGTTGCATTTTTTTCGATTACCGAGTGGAAATGGGAGCATATATCAATGGACTTTATTTTTGCTCCACTTATAAATCAGTGTAATCATGATACGATTTAGGTTGTAGTTGACAGGTTGA
This sequence comes from Stephania cephalantha, assembly GCA_039657325.1. Classification (NCBI taxonomy): domain Eukaryota; kingdom Viridiplantae; phylum Streptophyta; class Magnoliopsida; order Ranunculales; family Menispermaceae; genus Stephania; species Stephania cephalantha. The sequence continues at coordinate 21,199,034 of CM077569.1, read as the reverse complement.
AAAATTCTATACGTTTCTTGCTAGCTTCGATGCAAGATCATTTTCACAGATTATGCAAGATATATGTGAGGTGTTAAGGTTTCTTAGTGTTCTATTATTGATTACTTCGGATATGGATCCGATATTTACGTTAAGATTGTGGGCTGAATTGCAAAAATAGCTAAGAACTGTTCTCAATCTCAGCATGACATATCATCATCAAACTTATGAGTAGATTAGAGTGTCTGATCTTGGTTCTAGAAGACATGCTTCGAGCTTGTGTCTTGGAGTTTGTTGGCAAATAGGAAGAATACATTCCACTTTGTGAGTTCTCTTATAATGATAGATTCAAGATAGTATCGAAATGACTCATTTTGAGGCTTTATATTGTCAAACTTGCCATTTACCTATGTATTGAGTTGAGGATGGAGACACATTTTTGTTGGGCCTGAGTTATATCATGACTACACAGAGAGAACTCAGTAGATTGGCCAATGTTTAACCATAATACAAATGAGACAAGAAAGATACACCCACAAACATCATACGTTGTTAGAGTTTTCAAAAGATGGTTATTTTCTTTTGAAAGTCTTGCATATGAAAGGGTTGTAAGGGTCCTGATTGCTGGGTAAGGAAGCTCCAAGGTAAATTGGGTCGTTCAATGTAAGAGAAATAGTCAGTCTTATTGCTTATAAGTTAGAATTACCTCCTCTACTTGCCTCTATTCATAATTTCTTCCATATGTCAATGCTTTGCAGACAGAGACTCAAATCACTCTAAGGATTGATTAGAATGAATTTGATCTTCACAAAGACTTATCTTAAGATGAACATCCGATTCAAATCCTTAATTTTAAGATTCAAAAGCTGAGAACCAAAAAGATTCCCTTAGTTAAGGAGAAATGGCAATTTCACGGAGATAAGGAACTAACCTGGGAGCGGGAATCTTAAATGAAGGAGCACTTTCTTTTTCTCTTCAGAACTACAGGTAACTTTTAAGTTTCCTTTAATTTCGATGAAAAAACTTCTTTAAATTGGGGAGATTGTAACGACCCATTACCATAAGTAGGTCATTAGTGTTAACTCTGATCCTAATTAATCCAAATTAATGTTGTAGTTAATTAAGTTCGATGTACCTCGAATTATGTGTTGGTGTGTTGGCGTGATTGTATTATTTTTGGTTGGTTTGATAATGAATTAAATATACTATAGGCTATTAGTATAAATTAATATAAGCCTATAGTTGGAAATTAAATAATAAATTAATAAATTGTTGGTATGCCTCTTGTGACACTGGGGGTCATAGATTGAGGTTGCACACCCTAGTGTAATCGTTGCTGCACCCAGTGAACTTATAGGTTAAGAAGTATAGTGACAAGTCATAAATTATACATATTTTATAGTACATGTTAGTATGTTTTATAAACTAAAGTCTCTAAAATATAGTCATAATAGTTAATATTTGTCTATTTCAGGTTTTTATGGTGTATAATTGAAAACAAGGCGAAAAACGGTGTAAAATCCATATATTGTAGTCCTTTGTTGGATTTATCTTAAAAAAAGGTATTGCGCAGATCTGAAGGCAATGAAGCAGGGCCCACAGGGCTAATGTCATGTGCCCGAATATGGTTTGATGTGATGATGACGTGGCAGATTGTGGTTGGACGTGTGATGATGTGGCGTTTGTTGATTGGTGAGATAATGTGTCAATGCAAAGCGAGAAAATATAGTGATCAAGTGTGGCAGAGTGCAAGATAAGCTAATGAGAATATGTTAAGAAAACCATGAGATCAGTCTTAAGATCCACACTAAAGAGTTGATGAAGATCCAGTGGCTCATGTTGATTGTGTTACATATTTGTATTTTGATAAGTCAATAATTAAACATATTTTATAGTGTATTTTAGGATGAATTTAGATGTAAAATACTATATTACATAGGGTTTTCTCTAGTTTTTTATATTTCTAGTAATAAATGGAGAATACATAGGAATGAAGGAAAAAGGAAGGAAAATGAAGGAATCGACCAAGTAAAAAAATTGTATGAAGAAGTACCAAGGAACCAAGGAGAATAACTGGGGCTTTGAACCAGTGATTCACAGCAGTTCCTGGAGACACCTAGATCGCTGGCTAAATTGGAGGACATAAGAAATGACTAGTGAGCTTCAAATTATGGTTATTCCTAGCAATACCTGACCACACAAATTGCTAGGAATCGCTGGATGAGAATTCGGGGATTCAGGATTACAACAAGGATTTTAAGTCTGTTTAGCATATGTATTACCTAATATACTATAAATAAAAACCTCAGACTATGAAATTAGGGCCTCTGTTAGTTTTATAATTTTTGCTTTAGTTTGGGGGGGCATTTTTTATTGCTTTACTTTTTGGAGAAGATTCAAGATTTTATCATGGTATTTTTCATTATGTCCTTTAATTTTGAATTTATTTCGTTATTTATCATCATGAGTCAGTAGTTTGTTAATCTAAACAAGACTTCAAACATGAACTAGGTCCATTTTGCAGTATAGTTATGATAAGGTGAATTTGTACTTAATGCTTAAAACCTAATTGTATTCGTTGATTCATTGTTTTTAAACATTGTTATTATTGGATTGCAATCTTGGATTTGAGTGTTATGTTCATAGTGGCAAATTTTTATGTGATGTCTTGATTCATTAACTATTTTAAGTAGTAACTAAGATTTTTTGAAAGGCAAACACTATTTAAATATCTTAGGTGAATTTAAGATATAAGACTAATGTTGAAGGGGCTTTCAGAAGGTGTTAGGTTTAGTAGTTCGAAGTTTTCATAAAATGTAATGATGTTCTATTGCGTGAAGTTAACCTATTTGTGTAAATAAAGGGGTTACCTCAATAGAATTAGAGCGTAGTCTTTCCATCAGTATAAGGAGAATAAATGGCTTACTAAAGGCTGTTTATGATTAGAGTTTAATAATCTATGATACTTTATAAAATACATTCATGACTATATTATTTGAGTAACATGTTTGGAGTGCATAATAGATCTATGTTTCATTATTTAGGAGGATTGTTTAGATGTTTATTTATTATTGAGTTTTATTGCATTGAATTGATTTTTAATTTAGTTACTTTGATGTTTGTCATTTAAGTAAGTTTAGTTAGTTTAGTTGAATTTATATTTAGAAAGTATTAGTTTAAACTCTATTTTTATTTTAAAAATATATAACAATAAACAAAACTTCTTTTTTTAAGGAATTTGCAAAATCCATGTGGAGACGATTCCCACTTATCACTACTTGAAAATATTTAAAGTATAATATAAAAAGAAAATTATTGTACACGCTGGGCACGTGTATATTTTTGGCACCGTTACTAGGGATTTTAAATTAATTTCTTAAGAATCATTCTCATAGCATGTCATATATGGCACACATTGAGCAAGAACTTACTTTTAGGCAAATCAATAAAAATATCACTGAATATGAACCTATGTGTTTTGCTTTTATCGTTGATTTCCTTGATTTTGAGTTAAAACCAAGATTCATCAATTCTTTACCTCACTTTGAAGGTGAAGGTGATGAAGATCCTCAACAATTTATGAGGAAATACACGTATAATATAATAAGTGTGACAAAACCCAAAACTTAGAGTTAGATTATGTTAAACTAAAGGCTTACCCTTCTTGTTTGAAAGGTCGAGCTGAAGATTGTCTATTCTATCTTCCTCAAAATTCCATAACCATATGGTCCAAAATGTTTGAAACCTTCTTAGATCAATACGTTCTAGCTTGTAAAATTAGTTTGTATAGGAAATATATTAGCAATGCTAGGATGAAGACCGAACATATTTTTGGTCGGTTTTGAGATAGATACAACAAATTAATATCATTATGATCACAACGTGGAGTTTCAGAGAAAATATTATTAGAATACTTTTACGAAGGTCCAAACCATTTAGAACAAAAAATCCTAGATACAATATGCTGATGATCTTGATTCAATATAATGTCAACATTAGCAAGAGATACTATTATTAAAATGGTGAAACAAGCAGAACTATATTGTGAAAATGGCAAATTGGTGAAAAACCATTCTTATGAAATCAATAGTAATAAGTTAAGACATCGGATGATAAATTTGATGATTTGAGACGTATGGTTGAATTATTATTAAAAGATAGGTAAGTCCAAACTAAAATTTGCGTTTTTTGATATGAGGTCAATCATCTACATGATGAATGTTCAGTGTTGCAACAAAATCAATTTGAAGAGGCTAACACTATGATGAATCATTACAATAACCCTAATAAACCTACTTATAATACTAGTAACAATGCTAATTACCTAATACCAAATATAGATAATGGTGTAGACAATTATAATTTTCAAATATATAAAACACCCGCATTAACCGATAGAATAATAGCACTAGAAAATTAAAATAAAGCAAAAGATCAAAAGATCCAAGCCTTACAGGATGATATAATTGAACTAAAAATCAATTAAGTCAATTGACCATGCAAATGATTCCACAGGTTAACGAAGGCAAATTACCGTCTCAACCTTACCATATATCATACGTAAAAGTAATAACTTTGAGAATTGGTAAACAAATGGAAGAACTATAGATGCCAGAACAATTGGTTCCTTGGAAATAATTAAGGCTGAATTAGAAAAAAATAGAAATTAAGATAATAAAATTCAAAAAGAAAAGGAAAATGATTTCGAAAAGAATAAACCAAGTATAGTAAAACCACCAATTCTGCATCGTTTGGAAAACAATAAGAACGTAAAAAAATTACCAAAAGAGAAAGAAAACTCAGGTACTCTAACGAAAGTGGAAGTAAACATACATTTATTCGAAGTCATACAAAATATACCTAAATATAAAAAATTTATAAAAGACTTATGCACTAATAAAATTAAACATAATGAAATAGTAAGCCTCGGAGAACATATGTTAGCGGTTCCAATAGAAAGTACCCCCTTAATATTTTGACCCTCGAATGTTTTTCATTCCATGCATTATAAAAAATGTAGGGATATCTAAAGCATTATGTGATCGAAGCGCCTCAATTAACGCTATGATAGGAAGATTAGAGGATGTACTTGTTAGATTAAATGACTTACTTTTCCTAATTGATTTTTATGTCATAGACAAGAAAGAAGACCACTTCTCTAGTAAAACTTCTCTTATCCCATCCATTTTTAAAAATGGCAAAAGCAAAAATAGATGTTTCTAATGGAACTGTAACAATGGAAGTAGATAACGAAACATTAAACTTCAACATCCATAATGTTATGAAATATCATTTAGATGTTTCATCAGTATGCATCGTAGATATGTTTTATATTGTAGTAGATAGAACTTTTAGAAACGATAAGTCAGACAAACTAGAAAAATAAATAGAGGACTTGAATGACAATAATGATATAGTTGAAGAGACAGGAGTGATTATCAACGCCTTATATGCGCTTCTTGAATCCTCTAACTATATGGCTTTACCAATAAATCCTTCAAAACTTTTAGCCTATGTACTAAGAGCTCCTAACTTAGACTTAAAAGTTCTATCAGATCATTTAAATACGCATACTTGAAAGTAAAAACTACTTACCAATTATAATCTCTAATAAATTATCAAATTTAATAGAGAAGAAATTAGTGAATGTTCTCAAAGAAATCAAGAAAGCAATAGGATGGACAATAGCTGATATTAAAGGAATAAGTCTAGCCACATACATGCATAGAATTAATCTTGAAGCAAACATAAAACCCTATAGGCAAGCCTTAAATTGATTGAATCCACCAATGATGGAAGTCTTAAAAAAAGAAGTATTAAAATTATTAGATGCATGAATGATATTCCCAATAGAAGATAAAAATTGGGTCAACCCAGTACAAGTAGTTCCTAAAAAGATAGGGATCACATTTATAACAAACGAGCAAAGAGAATTAGTACCAACTAGAACCCAAAATGGATGGTGTGATTGCATAGATTATAAGAAGCTTAATGCCATAACTAGAAAAGATAACTATCCACTTCCATTTATAGATCAAATGCTGGAACGACTACTTGGACGAACCCATTAATATTGTTTAGATGGATACTCACGATTCCACCAGATTCATGTAGCTTTAAAAATCAGGAAAATAATACTTTTACTTGCCCTTTTGGTACATTTGCTTAGAGGCATATGCCTTTTGGCTTATGTAACGCATCCACTACATTCCAAAGATTTATGATTAGTATTTTCTCATACTACGTTGAACATTTTATTGAAGTTTTCATTGATGACTTTACCATACATGGTAATTCTTTCGATGAATGCTTAATTCACTCAAATAAAGTACTCAAAAGAAGTATAAAGAAAAACCTAGTATTTAACTATGAAAAATGTCATTTCATGATAAAACAAGGACTTATATCTGGACACATAGTGTCAGTAAAAGGAATAGAGGTAGACCCCGCCAAAATCCAGGTTATAAAAACAATACCTTACACTATTACTGTGAGGTAAGATCTTTTCTTGGCCATGCAGGATTCTACCAATGTTTTGTGAAAGAATTTTCCAAAATAACACAACCCTTGTGCAAATGTTTGCAAAAACATGTTACCTTTGAGTTCACACCTGAATGCAAGATAGCTTTTGAAAAACTAAAAGACGTCATGATAACCACACCGGTGATAAAGTCACCAGACTGGTCACTACATTTCGAAATAATGTGTGATGCAAGCAACTACGCAGTAGGGGCTGTCTTAGGTTAAAGGTTAGGAAAGGATTCTCATGTCATATACTATGCATCAAGAACTTTGGATCCAGCCCAACTAAACTTTACCACCACAGAAAAAGAACTCCTAGCTGTTGTGTTTGCATTAGAAAAGTTTAGACCATATTTACTAGGTACTAAAGTAATAGTATACTTAGACCATGCCGCATTAAGATATTTGATTGCAAAGAATGACGCTAAACCAAGATTAATAAGATGGATCTTATTGTTACAAGAATTCGATCTCACTATAAAAGATAAGAAAGGTGTCGAAAACATACTAGCAGACCATTTAAGTAGACTAGAAAATGGTGAAACCCCAATACCATTGAAAAATGAATTTCCAAATGAAAATTTATAAAAGATAGCGATTACTAGCATATGGTATGACGATATATTGAACTACCTCACCACTAATAGACTATTAACACATTTAACAAGAGCCTTAAATAATAATATAAAACATGATTCTAAATATTATCTATGAGATGATCATTATTTATGGAAATTTTGTGCCAACCAAACCATCAAAAGATGTATCCCAAAAATGAAAAATGCAATCCATTATAGTTCATTGCCATACTTATGCTTGAGAAGGACATGTTGGTCCACATCGTATAGCCCATAAAATATTAGACACATGATTCTTTAGGCCTACTTTTATTCTAAGATTGTTATGTTTACACGAAAGCTTGTCCAAATTGTCAAAGAACGGAGAAATTAAGACGTAGGAACCAAATGCCCTTATGTTCTATTCTGTTTTGCAAAGTATTTTATTTTTGGGGAATAGATTTTATGGGACCTTCTCCACCATCTAATGGAAATATTTACATTTTATTAGCCGTAGAATATGTGTCTAAATGGGTAGACGCTATAGCCACCAAATCTAATGATTATAAAATAGAAGTCAATTTCCTAAAATCAAGGATATTTACTATTTTTGGAGCACCTAAAATATCGATTAGCGATAGAGGTTCAAACTTCTGTAATAGAATCGTAGGTACTTTACTTCATAAATACCATGTTACACATAGAACATCTACTGCATACCACCCACAAACTAGTAGAAAAGTCGATACTTCAAATAGAGAAATTAAATCAATACTAGAAAAGATATTATGTCCAACACGTAAAGATTGGAGTCTTCTTTTAGAAGACGCATTATGCGAATATAGGACTACATTTAAAACACCCATATGTATGACACCTTATAGATTAGTTTTTGGTAAAGCATGTCATTTACCTGTCGAATTAAAACATAAGGCGTAACTGGGCAATCAATATGAATTATGATAATGCAAGTAAACAACGTAAAATCAGTATCCAAGAGTCAGAAGAATTGAGAGATGATGCATATGAGAGTGCTTTTATTTATAAAAATAAAATGAAGGCATTTCATGACAATAAATTGAATATTAAGAATTTTGAAGTAGGACAAAAATCTTACTCCTTCGTTTACGTTTTAAATTATTAACTAGAAATCTTCGTTCAAGATGGATATGATCTTTTATAGTTACTCACGTATTTCCCTAAGATGCTGTAGAGATAGAAAGTAGAGAAACATGGAGAATCTTTAAAGTTAATTGTCATAGACTAAAACCTTATCATTAAAGCTTTAATAACTCACAGGAAATTGAGATCATTAACCTTGACCTAGTTGACAACTCAGTGGATGAATTGAACACTATAAAGAAACATATCATGAAAGTTAATTCCAGCGAAACATTCAACGTATGGATGTTTAAAAAAACAAGAAAGAAAAAAAAACAAGAAATTAAAGAAAGATAAAAGCCCGTCTTTAGACCCACACGAGTGTGACAAGGATGACTTAAATTATGAGTATGGAAAGAATGACAATCCCTCCAAAGTCTTTACAAAGGACATAGGGAAAACCTAACTCAACATACAAATGAATGAGATGTCCATTTATGGAGTTCAACTCGATAAGGGAGGCAATATGAATCTTGTGCCTGAACATTGGTTTCTTCGATCAAAATTGAAGATTTATTGCAAACCTCCTATTACGGTGTCAAAGCCAAGCGGTACCTGCACGGTCACCTTAGGAATATCAAAAATGTGCACGTATGAGTGAGTGGGCTCACCATCATCACACATTTCTTAATCATGTTGTCAACCGACCAAGATGATCAGATATTATTAGGTTGACTATTATTATCAAATGTCGGAGCTATCATCAATGTATTTGAGCGTATAGTTACACTAAAGATGGGAGATGAAGTAGTATCATTCTATAATTGGATCGAGCGTAACAACGAGGTGGAAGAGGTGCAATTTAATCTCGATGATGAGACCAATTACGAAGGACATTTCTTAGATACTAGTGAAGACATTCTCAAAGAGGAACCACTTGAAGCGAAGATTGATTCACTAAAACTTAACAAAGATTAATTCCTCTATTAGTCGAGCAAACGACTATAAAAACAACGCTCTATGTGTGGCGGCCCATACTTGTTATTTCTTTAAGTTATATCAGTTCTTAGTAGGTACCTAGCTTTAGTATAGTTTGTTTTTATTCTCTCTCTTTTTGACTCTCTTTTGGATTTACTTTCGAAAGTTACGTTGTAGAGTAGCTTCATTAAGAGGGGGATGATCGAGTTGTTTTTATTTCGATGGCTTTTATGAAAGTTCACTTTTAAAACTTGCTTATTTGTTTATTTATCTATTTCATTCATTAATAAAAATATTAGTTAGGTACATATCCCGATAAAAATCATGAGATTTTTCAGTCTTTTCACTGAATCATACCTTTATGTTTACTTTTAGGAAGGATGTATAAGTTGTTCAAGAGATAAAATTGCAAGACATAAAATTTGAGGCTCAAAATTCCCAACAATTTCAAATAACACTAGGAATCGTTGGCAAACTCCGTAGCAGAACATAGAAGATCAATGTAAACTTTAGAGTCTAGGGATTCGCAGTAATTCCACTTATTCAAGAATTACTGGTAAAATCGGCATGTAATCAAAATTTCTAGCAGCTCACTTATTTCAGATTTAAGCAGAGATTCCCAGCGATTCCATTACCACAGGAGTCGCTAGACATGATTTTTGGCTTTGAAAAATAATACCCTAAATCGCCCCACATACAGCCTCATTCACACCACCAAAACATTGCACCCCTACAACGAAAATTCCAATTCCTTGCTAAGATTTAACCTACCTAAGCTTAATCTTACTTTATACTAGTGATTCCCACCACCACTTAGCTTCATTCAACACTAAAACAATGAAAATTATGAGAATAGAGCCAAGTTAGGGTTTGGGGAATTCGAATTTGGATCTTAGAATACCGAGTGAAAGGAGTTCGAGAGCTATATCTCAAGAGATTCAATCTTAGAAGATAAATATCACAACCCTAGCATTTTACTTTGATGAAGTATTTATTTTTATTGGATTTATAAAAATAATTCAATTAATTTTTAAAATTCTTTGTACAACTCTATTTCGATACATCGAACGAATTATTTTAAATTAGGTATTGCAATAGTATTAGTGATGGTTCACGAATTTCATGGTTTTGAAATAAAATATGGAGAATGAATTTTGGAGGAGTATTTGAGAAATATTTGTGATTGAATTTTTCACAATAGGTGTGATTCATGCATTTTGAAGGAATTTTTGATAGGTTTGTCTCATATTTTTTACTCTGATAATTTTCAATTAAGTTTTATTAAAAACCTACTCTTCATTCCTAATCTTTTTGAATTTCTTGATAGTGATTTGATTTTCAATAACTTTTCCAGCTTGAGTCCATTTATTTGTATCAAATAAAGGATTTTGGTTTACTAATTCACAGTAGTATTTTGATTAATATGGTAAGACGAGGTATTGGATGGGGTAGGAGTGGTGTAGAAGAGAAGAAAAAGGGTTATGATAGAAACATCTAAGGAAGACCATCCATGTCAGCAAACATACTTTCTAATTACGGGTGTTATTATTAAAAAACTTAGGCCTTGAAAGGGCTAATTTGAGAACACGTACTCCACCTTGCTTTGATAAGGATTCTGACTACCTAGACTCAGACACACAAGTCCCTTACGACCCCTTTAGATTCTTCAGTTCAAAAGCACATAATAAATACATTCAAGATATAAGAAAAGAGTTATTATTCCCGATAGAGAACATCAAATCCACAAATTGAACAAATTTTAAGATAAAGTTGTCAGCACAATACATAAAGAGTGTGGGAACACCTAATTAGGGAATACAAAGGAAAATTAGAGAGAGGATGTTCCGAATTAGTCTTCCAACTCTAAGCTAACAGATATGTGAGTGGAAATCATAATGAAGTGACAATTCAAGGAAAACATATTGATATTTCACTAATGGTACTGAACATACATTATGAACGTCCGGAGCAAAAAGTTATATAGGAGTACATCAACTATCCCAACTGGCACTAGCGAATGAAATATGTTTACCCCTACCCAATAATTCAAGAGGCCTCAAAGATAATTCCCGAATGGGGATTTGTTCTCAATATCAAAGGTCACCGAGGTTCATCAAAACCACCAATTTTAGGAGAATCACTAAGTGTTGGAGCAATATTATAGATGCCTGCCTATACCCTACTAATCAACATTCCAAAGTGGGCAACCATAAAGTCGATTTTCTCTTCCACATTGTTCGAAAGATTGGGTATATCGACATTGGACATGTAATTCACGATGCAATGAGACAGACAATGACATCTTGGAAGCAAGACAAGCTACCGTTCCCAATTTTAATCATTCAGCTATGAGTGAGGGCAGAGGTTGGTTTCCATGAGATGCAATTCGATGTTCTACCTTAGAAGACTATCATAGATGATGCAATTAAGAGGATGAGAGTAGTGAATGGATACAACGATTCAGAAGAAGAAAGGGATACTAATTATATAAGGAGACATAAACTTAAGGACTAGACTTATAGACAAAGACTGCATGCAAGTGCACAAGAAGAAGCATATGTTCCGGTGGCAGGGAGTAGTTCTACATCCAGCGAAAGACCTAAAAGGAAAGGATTTTTCAAATCCTTATTTTTATCTTTTCAACGCAATGAGAAGAAAATCTTGGGGAATAATGAGATGTTAGAAGCAAAAGAAAGAACTCTGGCGTGTCACCATTCCATCTTGGAGAAGGGGATGGAAAGCTTAAAAGATCATATGATAAGCATTTATGTTTCTTCGACACATATGAGACTCATATCGGGAGATCAAAACCCTAATGTTAACTATACTTCCTAACCTACTGCACCGAGGAATGTAGACGAAGATGAAGAGAGTGGCGATGAATTTACTTCAACACAAAGCACTTTGAAATTTTGAAGTATTTTCTTATATGTGATATGTAAAATGTAAACTTTTTTATATTTAAATGAGAATGAATGCTTAATCCATTTTGTATTTCATTTATATGATGATTATTGCTTAAATTTTGAAAAGCAATTTATATTTCATATTCAATTCCATTATGCTTCACGAGGTATTTTTGTTTTGTTTAGCTGAAAACCCGACTTAATTTTTAACCCTTCAGGAGAAGGTTTTCAAATGAGTTTAGGGGTATTATATGTGAAAAAAAACTATAAAGGAGCTAAGTATGGAAGCCTTGAGCGATATAATTTATTTGACAGAAATTTTTTGCAATTTTTTCAACAAATTTATGTAATATTTCTTCATTTCATTTAATATATTAGGAAATATGTGAATTGAATATAATTTGAATAGAAATGGAAATGATATATCATTATGTCCCATCCAAATATAAACTTTATGATGGAAAAAAATTGTTATACCCTATTTGATTTAACCTAGATTGTGTATACACTAGAGGAGTTTAAAGGGGATCGATTGCTTAATGTTAGACATTGTAATAGGCAGAAGATCAAAACGATAGTGCAAGATAAACAAGACAAATTTCTAAGAATCTTGTTATACAAAGATCATTGATTAAGTTTTTCATTTATATATGCATTGAAAAGAACTTATACAACAATTAAGGAGAAATATAAGAAATTAGCCAATTAACTTTACCTAGTTGGAAAGAGTACTTCCTTGACTATCGTGAAAGTGAGAAGAACAAACAATAGTTTTTATTGAAAAAATAGAGAGACCCAAACATGAACTAGGTCCATATTGCAATATAGTCATGATGAGATGAATGTGTACTTTGTGCTTTAAACATAATTGTATTATTTTATTCTCTATTTTTATAGAATTTTATTCTTGGATTGGAATCGAGGATTTTATTATTATGTGCATAGTGGCCAATATGTATGTGATATCTTGATTCATTAATAATTTGAAGTAGTAACTGGGATTGTTTGAAAGGCAAACGCCGGTTAAATATCCTAGGTGAATTTGAGATCTAAGTCTAATGTTGAAGTGGCTTTTCTGAAGATGTTAGATTTAGTAGTTCGAAGTTTTCATAAAGCATAATGCGGTTCTATTGCGTGAAGTTAATCTATTGGTGTAAATGAAGGGGTTAACTCAATAAAATTATAGCATCGCATTTCCATCGATATTAGGAGAATAAATGGTTGGCTAAAGGCTATTTACTTACTTATGATTATAGTGTTGGGGCATGTGCCCTAGGTCAATCTATAAACATTTTTATCTAATAATTTTAGTTAATAAAAATGTGTTTTTCATTTCTTGCTTTATTATAAGTAATTGCATGTTTACCTTATAGTAAGATTTATGGGTATTTATTGAAATCTCATAAATGTCCCAAGTCGGTCATTACATTAGAAACTATAATGAATTAAGACTAGTGTGAATCTCGATTGATGGTCATGTGATGATCATGCGTATAAGAATATGAATCGAGATCATGAGTACTTGTTAGGGAACAAGGTACTGGACCATCCCGCTATGAGAACACTACATGGATTAAGTCATAGGTGTTACTCATGATAGGTATATCAATTAGTCCTTCGACTTGAGCTTACCATAGACTTCAATATTAAGAGCATGGTTATTTGACACAATCAAACATTATCTTTAACTAGACGATTATAAAGATTGTGATTGATTACCTTTTGAATAATATGTGAAGGTGTGTAATTAAGATAGAATTTGTCATTCTCGTATAAAGAGAGATATCAGTGGATCCCTCAATATGATAGACTGATAATGGCCAAGTACATGTGAATTGATATGATTAATGTCACTTGGATGTTTTTAGTTTACCTAAAGATCGAGACTAATACGATTGAACATTAAGGGTGACTTTCCATGCCTTATGGTTAATCAAAAGATATCGCACAACAAAAGGATATGATACATGTTATTCATTAGGTTGTATTGATTTTGATATTCATGTTACTTGGGTAGTCTTAATGCCTTACTAGAGACCGCTTATGACTTGTGTGAGAAAATGGTTTTGGTTCACTACCAACATTGCATGAAGCTATTTGGTCGCACACAAGGAATAGCTTTGCACAATTTTAATTGGTCTAGAGTAATGAATTTTATATGATAAAATTCATGACATCAAAGCCCTTACGATTTGTTATATGATGACTTATTAATAGGGGCGTATATGTAATTTTCTTAAACTTTCTAAATATAATAGTTGTATTATGAATATGATTTTAACTGAGGAATTATCTACACATATAAATATAGGGTAAAACCCTAAAAATGATATAAGATTATTTTTTGCCATTTTTGAGTTCTCTGGGTTTTGGGAGAGAAAGAAAAACGTTTTCCATCTCTCTTTGATCTAACACTTCAAATTTTGGTCACTGTTAATGTGTGGATTTCTAATAGAGGACGGACGCTTGAACATCTTAGAGATCGAGAATCAGAGAAAGAAATTACGGTTTAATGTAAGGTTTACTTTTGTATATCTAGTTTAATTGAACTTATTTACGATCCTGTTGGGGTTTTTTAAAAATTATTTTGAATTTTCCGCTTCGTATGAACCCCAAAACCCAACATATAGTTTAATAATCTATGATACGTTATAAAGTACATTCATGACTATATAATTTGAGTAACATGTTTGGAGTGCAAAATGGATCTATGTTTTATTGTTTAGAAGGATTGTTTTGATGTTTGTTTATTATTGAGTTTTATTGCATTGAATTGATTTTAAATTTAGTGACTTTGATCTTTGTTATTTAAGTAAGTTTAGTTAGTTTAATGTATTTTATGTTTAAAAAGTATTAGTTTAAATACTATTTTTATTAATTTAAAAATATAAAAAATAAAGCTTTTTTTCTTAAGAAATTTGCAAAATCCATGTGGAGAAGATTCCAACTTATCACTACTACAAAATATTTAAATTATAATATAGAAGGAAAATTATTGTACATACTCGACATGTGTCATGTACATAATTTATGTCGATCTTTTGTGGTTAATAAGCCATTCGATATTCCTCGAGATGTGTGCGTAGCAGATTGATTAAGAGCAAGAAATTAAGAATTAGAATGAGATTTTGTATGAGATAAGGATCGATCCCTAGTCCTTCAAAGTTATTGGAACTCCTTACTAATTAGGCTACAAATCCTCGTTGAAAAGAAACTAAAGCTTTTTATATATATTTCGATTCAAGACAGTTTAAAAAATAAAGAAGAAATAAAAGGAGCTTATGGGATTAGAACTTGAGGCCTCCTACACATTCACTCACACACCTTACCGTCTTATTCATATATCAACATATTCTATTTTACCCCAAAAATTGAAGGAAAATGGAAGATCTTATTCATATATCAACATGATCTATTTTACCCCAAAAAGAAGAGATCGACGCAAAGTTTGTGTCTATCAAGATAAGTAGTTTCAAGTTATTTTAGTCTATTTAAACCACTCCAAAGGCTAGTACAAAAATTAGGAAAAAAGTATAAATAGAACCAAAGGCCTCCTAATTACCTCTCTCCCTCTCTTTTTTCCTCTATTTTCCTTTCATTTTCATATTTTCTTTTATAGCATTAATGGAGTCTTCCATAGTTATTATTAGCTAAGTTTGTTTCTAGACTAAGGGATTGCTACTATAGTTGTAAGTCTTTTATGAGATCTTTATTTTAATAGTAACTTCAATATTCAGTATTCTTTAATTCACCTATCTGATAGATTTTTATTTGTAGGTTATAATCAATAACTTCGTATTGCATGCATATTTGCAAATGTGTACTATGATATTTTAATTATATATCTAATTTAAAGTAGTAACTAGGATTATTTAAAGTGGTCTTTTACCGTTTAAATGTCCTAGGATATGAACTTCCAAGTTAGGATTGGATAGGATAGCAACGCTTCGAGGTAAGTAGGTTTGCTTTATTTATTTACACTATTAAATGATACCTTGAAAGCCAATTTATAGCACGCCTTATCATAATGATGCTTAGACACCAATCTACCAGGCAAGATCATATTTGATTCCTTAAAGCTAGTTGGTTGTCACATCACACAGTTTATATATGGTTTCCACTTTGTTGACTCTATAACATTCATGTTATCATTGTTATCTTGTTGACTATCTTGATCGGGCTTTGATTTTTTGTATCTTTCATTATCTATTATGCTTGTATATATTGTCTTTTCATGCCAGAAATAATAGTAGAATTTGTCAATAACCTTGTTCATGGTAGTTATTACGCATTAGGTATTACTTGGATGATTGCGACTAAAGTAGGCTTCTACTTTGCTGTGCCCATTGGATATTTTCACACCCCACTACTTTCCCTCTTCAGGTACCTCAGCTGGTGCTCGAGATAGAGGAAAGTGCAAGGTCATAGCATAAAAGCTCTTTTCTCATTTGCAAGGTTGTTTATTTATGTCTATTCGATTTAGAGACATTTAATGTAATAAATAGGGGATTTTACTTTTGGTAGACTCGTGAACTTATAGCCTAGTTGTTTAACTTTTGTAAGACTTTTTATTTTATTTCTACACCTAATAGACTCATTAGACTTTTATTCTGCACCAATTATTTGTCTTAGTAGTCTATTTGTAGATTGTCTTATTGTATTTATGTAGGTTAAGGCTTACTAGATCATCGCCCGACTCGTCAGGTCATCTCAAGGGGTTCGGCGATGGTTTACATTTGGTGACCCTTATTGTAGGAATTTGGGTCATCATAGTTTGTATCAGATAGTAGGTTAAGTGAACATAGAAACAAAGTGGTAAACGACCATAGTTGGTATCCAGTCTAGGCATTAGTACCTAATAAAGATAAGAGATGATATTATAACCTTAGGTAATAGAGCCTATAGAGAAAAGTCTAGTTCAATCTTAAAATTAGGAGTCGAACTCAATTAAAAGTCACAGATAGTATCCAAATAGTATCGGAATTAGGTCATGTTAAGGACTAGTAAGTTGTTGAACTTAGGAAAGGTTGGTCATTGTTAAGTAATGAAATCATATGTGTAGGCCTATGGTTTGCATTGACTTAATATGAACAAGTGACCAAGCAGAAGGTGAGAATAGGATTTGAAATGAACAAGTACATGGTAT
Organism: Stephania cephalantha; assembly: GCA_039657325.1. NCBI lineage: Eukaryota > Viridiplantae > Streptophyta > Magnoliopsida > Ranunculales > Menispermaceae > Stephania > Stephania cephalantha. Next base: position 21,181,845 of record CM077569.1, on the reverse strand, counting down.
GGTGTTATTTTCTTATGTATATGATATATATATATATATATATATATATATCATTTAATATATTTTTCATTCATTTTGTCTCCTATGTAAGATTTTTGAACTAACTTCCTTGAATTACTCACCATACGATAATGAGTACACGAGGTGGAAGTTCCTATGGCCTAAGGAATACCAAGGGTCTACACGAGAGTGATGATAAATAGTGGCATGCCCAGATTGAGCGGCAAATGGCAAAAATGACTCAAAATCATCGCAAGACACTTGAGGATATGTCTGCAAAATAAGAGCGGAGGATGGCTGAGACGATGAATGCTATTAGGGGAATGAGAGCACCATTAGCACCACTGCAGATGCCACTGCCTCCACAAGCACGTGTACCTCCATATATGCAACCACCAGTTGTGGGAGCTGGTTTAGGACCCATTTTAGAGGTTGAAAATGAGGTAGATGACATGGCTTAGTCAGTGGTTGGGGCAGATGAGAATCTCAAGGCACCAGTAGTATTACCACAAGTTTTACCAGCAGACGAAGAAACCTTTAGGATGCTTAGGATACGGAAAGAGTTTAGGAAATGTGACTTACATCATTTCTATGGGGACAAAGAGGTGAATGAGGATGAACATTGGAATATGTGCATAGAGAAGAGGCAAGATGTAACTTCCCCAGTTCCTATAACCAGGGTTGCTCGACCTAAACCATTGACAAACACCTCGAGATGACCCAGTGAGTCATGTGATGATCTAGTAAGCCTTAACCTACGAAAATACTACAAAAAAATCTACAAATAGACTACTAAGACATATATTAATTGCGGAATTAAAGTCTTCTAAGTCTAATAGGTGCGGAATTAAAATAGAAAGTCTTACAAAAGTTAAACTGCTAAGCTGTGGGCTTCACAAAGTCTACCTGTGATAAAATCCCTTGATTATTACATAAATTTCTCAAAACCAAAATAAACAACCTTGCAAATGAGAAAAGTGCCTTTACGCCATGACCTTGCTCTTTCCTCTATCCTGAGCAGCAGCTAAGGTGCCAAGAGGGGGAGAAAGTAGTGGGGTGAGCAATATTTCAACAAAGCTTAATAAAGCAAAAGCCTGTTTTACCTTCCATCGCACAAGTAATACCTAATGCGTAATAACTAGCATGAACATGGTTATTGACCATTACTATTATCATTACAGGCATGGAAGGATAATATAACTATATAATGCAATATACAACAAAACAAAGCCTTAACAAGATAGTCAACAAGATAACAATGATAATATGAATGCCATAGAGTCAATTAAGTGGAAAATCGATATAAAGTATGGGATATGACAACTACCTAGCTTCAAAGGTTTCGAAATATGATCTTGACTCTATAGATTGGTGTCTAAGCATCATAATTATTCTGCATGCCAACACTGGCCTTGAAAGTTATCATTTAATAGTGGAAGGAAACTGGTGGTTGTTGGCTCTCTAGTCCAAGGCACCATTTACAATTATTAATTCCAAGCATATTGGTTCTATAAGAATTTATAAATAGAGAGCTCAAAAGGACTTGATAAAGCAGAACAAAAAGATCTATTCAATTTGATTCCAAGCAAGAGATCAACCATTCACTACCGTAAATCCTAGCATAGCTAATATCATGGCATGGTTGAAGATAAAGTAAACACCACTTACCTCGTAGTGCTACTATCCTATCCAATCCTAACATGGAAGTTCCGATCCGGTTCTCCTTGTGTCTACATTTGTATAGGTTCATGAATGTGTTATTAACATGTTTTGTTTGAGGTAAGTTTACTCAATTTGTATTAATATCTTGAAATCAATATAAAACCTTTTCAAATCAATGTCACACCTTCGCCGCGGCGATAAAGGATTTCGGGGTTAGTTACCACTGCCCCGATCTTTGTCTTGGCATTATATCTTGATTATTCTAGAAAACAACGAAATCAATTTAATACTTGAAAAATGTCTAGCATCATCCCAGCACTGAGGGTTCCCACAAGGTGGCGGAGCGAAATTGCTGGCTTCGAATAAAACTCAAACTTCATCTCAACGATACGCTAATGCCGCATGTTACATGGCAAGACGCTAGGGAATCGTTAGATCGACTTCCCCCAATGCCCAAGCAGCATTGCAACTAGAGCCATACCGCTTGTGAGCAAGACACTAATGCGGCGATGGGCACCAATTTAGAATTCCAAAATCGAATCAAAATATCGAATTCCCCAACAACTCACGCCGACCCTCAAGGGTCCTAATTCATTCAATATAGTAAAGAACAACTCGTTACCAGAAGAAAATACCTATTCAATCAAAGTACGCGTCCAAACTATAAATCCACCATTAAAACATAGATTTTACATTTGATTTTGAATAACCTAAAGAAAATGAGATGGAGACGACCCAAATCATGAATAAAAAATATAGGGGTTCATCTTTCATCTTAAAACACTAAGAAAAACCATGATTTCAATCCAAAATCGAATATATAAAATTAGGGAAGATAAGACAAGTTATTTGCCTTGCTTTGTTATATCTTAATGAGAGTTCATTTTCCTCAACCAAATCCACCAAACAAGCGTCCTAAGGTTCATGATCAATTTCTCTACGTAGTGATTTCAAACTAAAGTGGCTTGAAACCCTAATTATGGTTTAAATATCTAGTTAATGAGATTAGGTTTTTTGTTGAAAAAATCACAATCCTACATCTCATCTTGATGGATTTAAGTACTGGGATGATCTTAGAGTCCACATTAACTCTATCTTTTCTTGTATTTTGCATAAATACCCTTGTGTGTGTTTAGTTACCAAAGATTTCCCTTTTTCTTTGTTTAATTTATTTTACAAGTTCTTTAGGCCTATTCATATATACTTAGGCTTATATTCCCACCTCAGTCAACTAAATGGTATATAGTACACACATTATTCACACTATTATACGCATACCATATATGTCTACCAAATTAATTTTAATAAAGGGACAACTTATCCAAATTACACAAGAAGCTCTAAAGATTAGTATTCTTACTATGGTTTTCGTTGCTTCATATATCCTAGAAAAAAAAGGTTTATAAGTGGTGGAAGTAAGTGAAAAGGACCTATGGACCAATAGGACCTTGGTTAAGGTTCAAGACTTTGTTTTATAAGCTATATTTCCCAAAGGTGGTTAGAGATGCTATGAGGCGCGAGTTTTTTAACTTAATGCAGGGAGGCAGACCAGTGCGGGAATATGAATCAAGGACTAGATGAGCAACTCATGACACGTGTGGCATACTCTATGCTAGAGCCTTATGCGAGAGCAGTTGCTTAGTGCATAGTATTGCAAGGTAGCGTGTCAGGTTAGCAGGAGTAGGGAGGCTATGCAACACCTACAAGTGATGAGTAGATATGGCTATCGGGGAGTCAGCAGGAGCAGGTCTAGTGACAGTTATCTCGGGGGCTACCATAAGAAAAGCAAAAACAAGGAAAATTCTGGAAGTTTCACTCCTTTCGGTGTAACTTTGAGAGTACATCAAAGCTCGACAGGGACAACTCACACCCCTGCCCCCTTGACTACCTATAGTTTAATGCATAAACCACCATTTTCACTAAAATGATTAGAGAGTACATAGAGTAAAAGTAAGGGACCGATAGGGTCAAAGTGAAGCAAATCGGTAGGATCATCATCTGTGACATTTCAAAAGCCACAAAGTTTATATTTTGGATGCGGACAAGTTGGGCATTAGAAGGAAGATTTTCCTAACATACAGACAGAGTCTACAACTAGCGTCGTTCAGCCAGTAGAGGGAAGAGTACTTGTTATTATCGATCCAGAGGTGGGGGCCACTCGATATTTGGTGGAAGGTATGGTTTATATTGGTGATAGAGGCATGCATACATTGTTTGATTCTAGGTCTACTGTTTCATTTTTGTATAGTAAAATGGTAAATGAGCTAGGACTGAAAACAGTTAGAGCCAATACAATCTTAATTCGAATTTTTGTTTGGGTGGAACTTTAGATTTTTGTTTGGATTTCTCTATTAATGGTGCCTTCCCTTTTTTTCTGTCGTGAGCTTCTACTTCTACCTCATTAGGCCATTGTTTTAATTTTCAAAACTGATAAGCCCGAATACTAAATAAACATGTAAATGATAAAAACAACATTGTCAGAAATAATTCTATAAAATTAAAGACTTTATTTTTAAAGGAGAAATCCATTCGGAAAGCTAGTTAGAAATTCATCGTAAACTTTAAAAAAAATTGGCATCAAAATGTTAACTATATTATAAATCTTAAAATCAATTTTTTAAATATTGTAAGGTAAATATGTGATAAATCTTAATTGTTTTTTACAAATATGCAAAATAAATCAAAAGAAAACAATAACCAAATTCCTAAACTCATTTTAAACTTGATTTTCATACCATTTGCAAATACGTTTAAATATAGCAAAATTTTGAAATTGTTGAATTTGTAAACCTACGTTCAATGTATTCGCAATGCCTAGTCTATTTGAATCAATGAAGTCATTTGTTCAATATAATTCAATAAATTTTGACAAAACAATTTTGAAAAGCATTGAAAAATTTGCAAAAATCCTTCAAACTGGAAATTTGTTAAAGTAAAGAGCTATTGTTGAAGTAATTACTTTCTTGAGAGTAGATATCTTAAGATTTATGCTCTCGAACTTCTCTAGACCGTCCCTTCAAGCTCTAAGTCGAATTCCCTAAAACCCTAGTTTGGCTCAACACTTCCAAAATAAAAAAAATTTGGATCAAATGAGACTAGGTTGAAGTGAGAATCCCTTAAATACTATGGGATTGAGCTTATGATGGTTGAATCTAGAAAAGAAATTGAGATTTTAATGAAGGGATGCAATAGTTTGTTAGTGTTAATGAGTTTGTGTTTATGGCAATTTGGGGTTTTTGTTTTAAAAATAAAAAATCTTGTCCATCAATTCTTGTGTTAGTGGAACCAAATCGTTAGCTGAATCAGTATTAAGTGAGGTGCAGTGACCCACCGATCTGAACAACACTTCCCTTGTAAGGTAAATCGCTAGGGATTCACCATACTCCAAATTTGCACTAAATTTCATGTATTATGCTACCGATTTCGGCAGCAATTCCTAAATTTATTCCAATTCGCTAGGGAATCATCATGCCTAATTTATTGTTTTTTCAATTTATTTCATAATTAACTTATACATCATTAATTAAAACTCATGTTAAGGTAAAATTGACTAAAATCTTGAAATTTTTATTATAACTTGTAACTAAATAAATAATTTTATTAAATAAATAAATAAACATATAAACAAGCAAGTGAGTAATGCAACTTGCATAAAGGCCATATAAGTAAAAACAACTCGATTACTCCCCTTTTATTGAAATTACCTTGGAGTTTAAATTCGAAAAATATTTCCAATACAAGAGGCAAAAATTGAGAGAATAAAAACATACTAAACTAAACTGAACTAAATTTCTTATAAAATATAAATAAACATAGAATATAAGATGCCTTCTATAGAGTGCTTTTGACAATTGTCATTGTCTCGATTTAACCCTTCAAGATTTAGGTTAGATCTATAAACTTGAATTTAGGATTGTCCACTCTAGTGCCATTCCAAGCAGGAAGTGCTCGACAATTAATGTTAGTGTGATTATTTTCTTTAAAATATCCATTACAACCTAAGTAGTGGCTAAGAAAGATCGTCCAAAAATTTAAGGATCTTTATTAATAAAGTGTGGCATGACCAAGAATTTTGTAGGTACGATTTAGTTGTCCAATTGAACTGGCACATCCATGACCATTCTTATTGGTTGAACTAAGTACCATCAGGTAAAGAGAATCGGTAAGAAGTAAGTCAATTCAACTCCAATTGAATGAGAAGAAAGAAATGTGCGGGCATGAGATTTGCATTAGAACATGTATCACACTGAACTCTGAAGTACCAAGCCCATTTGATTTTAATGTGCAAATGTAAACCTCCGTGATCATTAAGCTTTATAGGGCTTAAGTCCAACTTTTTTTTTCTTATTGTACTTGGACTTAGAAACTCATATTTTGTTAATGATTTTTCCATTCTCCGGTTGCTTTACTCTCCATTCTTGATATTGAATCTTTCATTTCCATGATATAAAAGTCAACTGAAAATACTAAATCCTGTACTTGTATTAAGATGTCTTATAATAATCCATACAGTTTAATAATTATATTGTTCGCTAAAGTAAGATTAATAGGTGTATTAGTTAATGATCCTATTTTAAATGATTCATAGAGTTTTAGTGACATAACATTTATTGATGATCCGAGATCACACATAGTAAATTCAATAAAAGAATTTTTTATTGTAATGGGCATAATAAACGTTCCTGGGTCAGAACATTTATCAGGCATTCTCTTATTTAAGGATGAAATCTTTTGTCTTAAATTTTCATTAATTTCTAATTTCTTAAATGATTCAGATATGTCTTCTTAAGTTTCTTTCTCCCTAGCATTAGCTAATCGTTGTGGAACAAACTAGAATGCATATCTTTATTTGATTCTTAAATATCTTTTACTTTGTCTTAGTTACTAATTCATAATTTTGTAAAGATTTTTTATAAGCTTGAACTTTGGCTAAATATCATGAGATAGCCTTTTGGGAAAAAAGTGTGTATTGTAGTTGTTTAGCCATCCATTCCCTAGTAGAAATGACATTTTCCATCATCTCTTCTTATTCTATTATCTTTGTGTTTTTTTTTCTTTTTACTTTTTTTTGGCGTCTTTTCTTGTGTGTTTGTTTCTTTTTCATTTTTACACAATAAAGCGTTAACGTGTGCTTGATTAGTAGTATGCGTATGCTGAGTAGATACTTTAATTTGTTTACTTATCTTTTTAATTTGTAGAGTTATTTGATTTAATTGGTTTTTTCAACTCATTAATAGATGTGTGAGGTTTCATTTGGTTTTGAAAAGCTTGCGTATAGTTTTAATGACTTTAGGTCATAAAGTTATGTACTATTTGTTCTAAATTTTGTTGTGTAGATTGAATAGTTTGTTGAGTTTGTTGTATTGGCGTAGGTTGTGTAGGTGCTCTCGGTCTATTAGTGGTATAGTTTTGATTTTGTGGACTGTGGCCATGATTTTAATTTTGTTTTACCACGTTAAATTGTTCATATTATATTGATTTCTAGGAGGACCAGAATATTGGTTCATTACTGCGTTAACTTTTTCAGTGTTATTTTCTTGTAAAGTAGGACACGCATCCGTATGATGTATAACTTCATTACAAAATTCCCATGGTTTCACTTGATTTGATATATCTTTTAATTGTAGTCAAACCATATTAAATAATTCATCAATTCTTTTCATCAAATTTCTTACTTGTTTTATTATTTTTATGTGTTGGTCTTTTCATCATATTGTTTAGATTGTTTGGACATCTTATTAATAGCTTCTTTTGCTAGAGTTGGTGTAACATCGACTAATGATTCCCCTCATATGATATCTAATAGTCTTTGTTCAAAATGATTTAGTCATTCATATAAGTATTCTAATAAAGTTCCTTATATATATCGATGTTGTGGACAAGATGAAATTAACTTTTGTAATTTATCCCAAAACTCATTAAAATTTTCATCATCTTTCATTTTCAGGACTGTGATTTGTCTTCTATAAGTACTAATTTTTCTTCCAAGGGGAAGCTTCTAACATTTGAGCACATGTGGTTATCATATCTTGAGGAAGATAAAATAACCAATCTTGTGCTTGATCTTTCAATACAAAAGGAAAAGCTTTAAGTTTGACTTGTTCTAACGTGCAATCTTTAGGTTTCATCCCATTGATTTTATGTTGGTATTCCCTTATAAATTTTTATGGGTCTTCATTATCTTTACTATAGAAGTTAGTTAGAGCACTAATGAATCCAGATCTAAGTTCAATTTCGGGAAATCCCTCAGGATAGGCAGTACACATTGGTTCATAAGCAGTAATATTTTGATTAGCTTGCCTAAAAGTAAGTTCTCTATCTTTATTATTATTAATATCATGGTTATTGTTGGCTTTCCATTGTGGTAGGTTGGTGTTCTCTACGTTGTTGTTGTCTTAAATTACGATTAAAAGTCATATCTATCTCAGGATCAAACATATGTAAGGATCTTGGGGAATTAGAACGACGAAGTGGAAAGACTATACAATGTCTAAAACTCATAGGAAATTATGTTAAAATTCACAGCAATGACACCAAAATTGACACTTGTCGAGCATGTACAACAAGTTTCCCGTATATCCTTATTATTTGTAATGGTGATAAATGGGATCGTCTCCACAGTGATTTGTCAAACTTCTTTAAAAAAGGTATTTTAAATATTTTTATTACTTTTAACTTAATTTAATTAACTTAATTAAAACGAGAATTAAAAATCACTAATTCAATCTATAATATAATATAATAATTATTTAAACTAATTAAACTAACTTAACTATTACAACTCAAATTAACTAATATTCAAATCAACCTAATTCAATAATCAATAAATATCTAAACAAACATCTTGAATAATGAAACATTAATCCGTTTTACATCAAACATGTTACTTCAATCATATAGTTATGAGCATACTTTGAAAAGTACCATAGATTATCAAACTCTAATCATAAGTAAGTAAACAGCCTTTAGCCAGCCATTGATTCTCCTTATACCGGTGGAAAAACCACGTTCTAATTTTATTGAGCTAACCCCTTTGAATACACAAAGACATTAACTACGGGTAATAAAACCACATTATACTTTGAGAAAACTTCGAACTAATAAATGTAACACGTTCGAAAAACCACTTCAACATTAAATTTATATCTAAAATTCACCTAGGACATCTAAATAGTAACATTTTTCGAACAATTCTAGTTACTACATGAAACTAGATAATGAAATAAAAAATCACAATACACATTCTATACTTTGCATGCATTACAAAGTTCATAATTAAAATTAATAAATAATAATCTATCAAATTAGTGAATCAAAGAATACGACTGGTTTCAAGCAGTAAGCACATAATCATCTCATCATAACTACATTACAAAACTGATCTAGTTCACGTTCGAACTTTATTTAGATTGATAAACTATTCACTCATATTCATAAATAATATCGCAATAATGTAAATGAAAGACAGATAAATACCTCTAGAATAAATACTTTAAATCTTCAAATCTTCTTCGAAAGCAATGAACAAAAAAGAAATAAACTAAAGCAATAAATAATGGCTCCAAGGGCAATGCAATATTAATCTAAGAACTTAAGTGCAAATGATTTTGTAGCCTTAGGGTTATATTTATAGTATTCTAGGTAGTACATATTACAAACTAATTGAAATGTCTTATGGTTATCTAAAATTCTGGAAATCGGACCTAAGGATTCCTCAACGATTCAGGTTTAAGTGGTATCATTGGGAGAATCCTTGGAAAAGTGGTCTCAGTGCTCCACCAATCTGAGTAGCGATTCATTTGTCCATGCAAATCGCTTAGGGATCGATGTTACTAAATCTTAATTTTTTTCGTTCACTTGTTAATGATTATTTGAATAATTTCCCTTTTTACTTCATTTCATCATATATTCGAATTATCACCTAAAATAACAAAAATAAGAGAAAACCTCATGTAATATAGTCTTTTACATCTAAAATTATCTTAAAATGTACAATAAAACAAGTATAATTATTGACTTATCACTGATAAGTGATTATACAGACTTATATATAGGACTAGTTTAATAGTATGTTTAGTATAAATATCCTGGAATGAACTCTAATTAATGCTATTTTTGTATTTTTAGGTATACGAGGTATTAATGAGACAATGGAGTCATTTCTTGAAGAAACGAGGATAAAATGCACAAAAGTAGGGTTGATGTCGTGGCAAACATGTTTGACGCCATGGTAGAAGAATAGACAGCATAAGCAAGGCGTAGAGGACCAAGAAGAGAAGAAAAAGTGGAAAATAATGATGGCGCATTTGCGGTGCTGTGGGTCATAAAGGACGACGCCGAGTCTACCGAGTGAGGAAAATTGCATACAAAGTGTTTGAAGCAGTGGCGGTGTCGCGGCTTTAGACATACATCACCGAATCACTTATGGATAGCGCCAAGTCGTAAAAAAATAGAAAGTTAGAGATCTAGTTCATGTGGAATTGTCTATTTGGCTTTCTAATTGTATTAGAATGTGGTAAACATATACACCACCATAGATTGCAACTACTTATAAGAGTTTTACATAGTTTTACTTTGTTCTTAAGTATTAAGAATAATTGTGGAAGAGAAGACATTGAAGACTCACATGTGGTTGTTCGGTATTGTTTTCTTTTATTTAACTGGAGTTATTTCATTTAATCTTTGATTTCAATGAATACCATTATGTGTAGGTTTATTTTTGTTAAAATTTTTGGTAACACGTATGGATTCAAGTGTATGAAGATTCACTTCATGTGAAGAGTTGCACTTTTTCCTTTAGTACGTATAGGGACACGTCATACCAAAAGTGTATGAAGAGTCACTTCATGTGAAGAGTTGCACTCTTTCCTTTAGTACATATAGGGACATGTCCTACCAAAGGTCGCAACCTTAAATTCATACCTTTCGAATTTCTATAAAATTTTATAGGAAGATAAAGGACTTACATTGATTAATTGAGTTTCTAGAGAATAGTGGTGTGTGTTCTCTCTTTGTCTTTCGCTTCTAGGCAGTGGATACAGATTATTCTCTATAGTGGTAGTGTGATCACTCCCGTAGGAATTCCAATGACTCTAGGAAAACATTTAATTCATCAATATTCGAGGTAACATTTATATTTAATTCCTTCGCTGTGTATATATATGTCTATTAATTACTTGTTAATCATGTCATACAAGCTAGTAATAATTGGTATCAAAGATCTTATGCGATGATTTCATGTTTTAAAATCTTTTTTTAATAATGAACCTAAAAACACAAAGCGGAGTTTCATTTATATTAAAATAATCTCGATATTTAATCTTATATGCATATGATGATTAAGAGTTTAATGAATTTTTTATCATGCGCCTTGTTTAATTCTTTTACCTATTATTTAGATTTTTGCTGCATGTATAAATTGTGTGGTGCCATTAATTAATTATCATACTAAATCAAAAATTTATTTTGCCAAAAATGGCTGCTAAGAATATTGCAGCAGACTTGAATAAGGGAGAAAAATTGGATCGTGAAAATTACGATGTTTGGCATCATAAAATTCAGTACCTCTTACATGCGCAAGATGTTCTCACTACCATTACCCAAACAATGGTTGCTCCTGAGGAGGGAAATGCGGCTCAACATAGACAGGATTAGGAAGTCCATAAGAAGTGCTTGATAAAGATCTTTGTGCTCATTTCATAATGCTCAATAGCATGCACAGTGACTTAATCGATGAGTTTGAGCAATAGTCCTCTACCAAAGATTTGTGGAAAGCAACCAAACATCTCTTTGGCATTACTTATTTTTCCAAATTGTGATGACTGACCATGAAATTTGATTCATATCAGAAGAAGACTAATCGCTATATGAAGCAACATATAAGAGTGATGTCAACAATGATCCGAGAGCTTGGAGTAGACAAACATCATCTTACCGATGAACAAAAGGTTCAAGCAGTCTTGAGATTGTTGCCTTCTTCTTAGAATCAAATGAAACAAAACATGACTCACAATAAAAATGTTCAGACATTTGAGGGCATTTCACGTCATTTAGAATTGGAGGCTTAACATTTTGAGTCTCTCAAGACAAATTGTTCGGCTTATGTTGCAGATTCAAGTTCTCATGGTCGGTTTAAGAATCGTAAAAGGAAAATCAATGATTGTAATTTTGCTCATTTGAAAAGGGAAAATTTAGGAAGTTCAAAAGAGGCAAAAGAGGTGGAATACGCGACAAATCCAAAGTCACTTGCTATAATTGCAAAACGCTGGGAGATTTCACTCGTGAATTCACCGAGCAGAAGAAGGTATATGCATATCAACTTTTAACCTCTGACTATTTAGTTACAAGTCAAGTTGTAATTGCTCATTCTCCTCAATTATAGGTTGTAGATTCAGGAGCAACCGACCACATAGCGAGAAGTCGAGTAGGATATGTGGAGTTTCGTCGAATTCCTATTGGAAGTCGAAAAGTTTTCATGGGAGATCAATCTAGTGCAGATGTTTTTGACATCGGCACATATCCTCTATATTTGCAATCGGGACAGATTTTATACCTCCATAATGTATTATACGTTCCAAGTATTCGACATAACTTGATTTTAGTGCTCAGTTTAATGGACTTAGGATTTACATTTACGTTTGCAAACAATAGCATGAAGTTATATTTAGACAATACTTATTATGGTTATGTTTATATACAAAATGGTTTATTAATAATGGATATTGACTATTCTAGTATAAATGATGATAATGATTCTTTGTTTTATCTTTCATCGAATTTTGATATTGATTGTATCAAATGGCATGCTAGATTAGGCCATATTGGACAAGAAAGGTTATCACGACTAACTAGAGAGGCTCACTCACTAAAGTAACCTTGTTTACTTGTGAAAGTTTTCTCGCTGGAAAGACAACAAGAAAATCATTTGGTAAAACCAAATGAACATCTAAGCCTTTAGAGTTAATCCATTCTGATATGTGTGGTCCAATGAATGTAAGAGCTAGACATGGAGCACCTTATTTCATCACATTTATAGATGATTGTATGTGTTATGGTCGTGTCTATCTAATCTCACATAATTCAAAAGCATTTAATTGCTTCAAACTTAATATATCGGAGGTAGAGAATCAGTTAGATAGAAAGATAAAATATTTAAAAACTTACCGAGGACGCGAATACTTATCTGAACAATTCAAAGAACTATGTGATGAAAAAGGCATTACTAGGAAATTGACTACTCCTCGTACTGCACAACAAGATGGTGTTGCAAAATAAAGGAATAAGTCATTGAGAAATGGTACGATCAATGATGTTGAAGTGAATCTTCAAATTTCCTTTTGGGGAATACATTATTAACTGTTGCCTACATCTTGAATCATGTTCCGTCAAAGTCAGTTCCAACTACCCCATACGAGTTATGGACAAGAAACGAACCAAATTTAAGTTATTTACGTCCATGGGGTGTGCTACTTACATACATGAAGTTTCACATAAATATGGGAAGTTAGGACCTTTAGGCAAGAAGTGTATCTTCATAAGATAATCTTCTACTTCTAAAGGATATGTAATTTTAGGTGATTGTGCCAATGGAATCGTTATCTTCCTCTAATAGCAAAGAGAGAATTCCTGGAATGAATGAGGAATTAGACTCTATGAAAGCTAACCATGTATGAGACTTGGTTGATTTACCACTGGGGCATAAGACTATCAGGAACAAATGGGTTCTAAAAGTTAAATGCAACGCCGATGGTTCCATAGAGCGGTATAAGGCGTGATTAGTTACGGGATACACTCAACAAGAAAGAATCGACTATGAGGAAACATTTTTTCTTGTTGTTCGATTCACTTCAATACATCTTATTTTAGCCATTGTAGCATATTTGGATATTGAGTTATGTCAAATGGACGTGAAAATGCCTTTCTTAATGGAGAACTACATGAAAAGATCTATATGGATCAACCATAAGGTTTTGTTGTAAATGGAAACGAACATAAAGTATGCAAACTTAATAGATCCATTTACGGACTAAAATAATCATCTAGAAAATGGAATAAGAGATTTCATAAAGCCATTACTTCTAATGGATTTACGATGATAAATGAAGACCATTGTGTATATGTTAAGAAATCGAAGGCAAATTTCATAATTTTGTCCTTATATGTTGATGACATTTTAATGCTAGTAATGATAAGGAGATGATTGTTGAAACCAAGTTATGGTTGTCTTCAACTTTTAAGATGAAAGATATGGGTGATGTGAATTACATCTTAGGTGTAAAAACTATGCGGGATTGTTCTAAGAGACATCTACTTTGTTTCAGGAAACTTATATTAATGAAATTCTTGAACGATTTCAAATGCATAACTGCAAACCCATTGACACTCCTATCGCAAAACGTAAATCTTTAAGCCTTAATTTATGTCCTCAATTAATAGAAGAAAAATAAAAGATGGTTCGTGTACCATATTCAAGTGTTGTTGGGAGTCTAATGCATGCTATGATGTATACATAACCGACATTTGTTATAAGGTAGGATTAGTAATTCATTATCAACCCAACCCAGGACTTGCTCATTAGAAAGCAATTAAAAGGATAATGAGATAGCTTAAAGAAACTGTTGATTATCAACTATGTTTCCAACATTCAAGTTTGCACTTAGTAGGCTATAGTGACACAAATTATAGTGGAGATCTTAATGAACGTAAATCTACATCAGAATACACTTTTTTGCTTGATGGAGGTGCAATATCATGGTATAGCAAGAAACAATCATGCATTTCCCTATCAACGATGGAAGCAAAATTTGTTGCATGTTCTGATGCTGTGCAAGAGGCTGTTTTGTTAAGGAGATTTTTTCATAGTTTGGGATTTTTCACAAACACTAATGATCCTGTGATAATTAATTATGATAGTACGACTGCATTAGCCTATGTTAAAGATCCCAAATACCCTGGAAAAACCAAACACATAAATTTGCGTTATCATTTCATTAGAGATATCATCGCTAAGATAGTAGTGTCTTTAGAATATATACCTACAATGCAAATGGTAGCAGATCTATTAACAAAACCTATAGCTCGTGATGGTTTTATCACACATGTTAGAGCTTTGGGATTGCATAAGTTGTGACTAATATATTCTATTTATACCTGATTAGATAGTTTTTTTATTTATTAGACCTTTGTTGTTTAATGAATGGAGTATAGCTTTTACGAAAGCTTATTTGATTATTTGTAGCAAACACAATACTCTATTATGTTGATTAGTATGTTCCGACTTGAAGATCTACTTTCTCATATGAGCGATTTCCTTTGGTGCTTTGGAATTAGCAAGCAAAGATGAGACAATAGAGCTTTTTGTTAAGATTGAATCTATCAGGGAGTTAGATTCATTTTAGCTCATTTTTAGTTGTCTCTTTGATAGAGGTCAAGATGAGATTAGTATTATAGTCAACTTGGATTTCCTACTATCCATGTTGTCCGTAGTGAAAATGATACCAAATGCGAGATCTAGTATTTGACGCTTAAATGATAGCAAGCTATATAGAACCCGAGTTAGGTGCTTGTAATAGCGACTAGACTAAGATTTGTATAGTGTTTTAGAGTCACACATACGCCATTTAAGAGTGACTCCACTGTAGCATGCTTCTATTGAATGCATTTGTAATTCAACCATCTTAGAAGAAGATGAATGATTGCTGCTTCATCATCATGTGAGTTCTAAGTTGTCATTTTTATATGACATATTTCTAAAAGTCCTTATCACTTTTGACTACACTATAAGGTGGAAAAATGATGTCTACTACTTTGGTAAGTTGCCAATGGTCATAATTGATTCGGCCTGATGGGACTTCACTAGGAAACGATTATTATTCTAGTGAATAGTGGGAGGGAAAAAAGGAAGATCATTGAGTTTTTATCATGATGAAACTCAAATAGATCTAGGACATGTAAGGCATTTTTTTGGGGGTTGATGTCTCTGTACTACTTATTGCTAGTGTAGAGCTCCCACTTGTAGGTTGTCTTACGGCCCCATGGCCTATTAGCTATTATGGAAGTTATAAAGGAAGATTGAGAACCATCACACTTCATGTGCAAGTGGGAGAAATTCAACATACACAAAACTCTAAAAAATAACGCCCTTGAATGTGTGATAATTACCCACATCATGTGCGAGTGAGAGATTGTTAGAATTTTTGGTAACACATATGGAGTCAAATGTATGAAGAGTTACTTCATGTGAAATGTTGCACTATTTCCTTTAGTACGTGTAGGGACACGTCCTACCAAAAATGTATGAAGAGTCACTTCATGTGAGGAGTTGCACTCTTTCCTTTAGTACGTGTAGGGACACATCCTTTGAAACAAATACTTTTTGGATTTTTATAAATATATATAGGAAAATAATGGATGTACATTGATTGATTGAGTTTCTAGACAAGAGTGGTGTATGTTCTCTTCGTCTTCCGCTTCTAGGCTGTGGATACAGATCATGCTCCATAGTGGTAGTGCGATCACCCCCGTAGGAATTCCAACCACGCTAGGAGAAACACATAATTCATCGTGATCCAAGGTAATATTTATATTTAATTCTTTCACTGTGTATATATATGTTGGTTAATTAGTTATTAATCATGTCATACAAGTAACAATTTCAATAATGTGTGAGTAATTCATTAATCTTAGGGATCAATGGATCCTATGGTATGAATGCTATGGTAAAGTACTTTGAATAGATTATAAAGTTAAAAGATGCAATGGTTAGAATTTGTATTGATTCTAGATGTAATGCTACGAACATCTTGATCACGTGTTTGTTGATTATGGGTTTTAGGAGTTACTATGGCCATTGGAGCTTTAAAGCCGGATATAGATGATAAAACCATAATATACATAACATCGATAGATAGTTATTGATTAGGGAGGCACGGATAGTAAACTTGATTGGTTATGAATCTAAAGATTTGGCACTCAAAGCAATATATAACTTACGTTATTCACACCGACTGGTGAAGTTCTAATTTGCACATTAAAATATTTTCCGTCACTATAGTGGGTTGAAATGGATTTGGAGGAAATCTATCTATTCTAATTAAGCATTTACATACATAATAAAGATAAAGGAAGTGATATATGAAAGTATAATTATTTATTACCTAGGTAAATTTGTGAACTAAGATCTTTTTAATATGAAAGTACAAGTATTTACATTGTTTTGTTAAAATAGAATAGTTTAGTAAAAAAAACCAAGTAAAAATGAATTTTCTTAGCAATAGAGTAAACCTGGCTATGTTTTGTAAGTGCAACAAACCTTTCCCAGAGGACGATATTCGTAATCAACGGAAGTTGAACACACCATTACTACAATCGACAATTTTATTGTTATACCTTCGGCCATGATCAAGTTTTTGGCGCCGTTGCCGGGGAAAGTTAACTACATTGACAATGTTAGTTTACAAAATTATTGTGTTTTAATTTAAGTTATTTACTTTCTAGTTCATATAAGATTAAAATAAAAATTAAAGGTTAAAGTTTTAAGTTTGACAATGTGCACTTGATCTTTTGTGTTTTCTTTTTTGGGAGAATTAGTGCATGCGTAGTAAAGGAGAGAAGAACTTAGTGCCTTACGACCCTGAGGTTGACATAACCAATAAAGGAAAGAAAAAGAAATGAATCAAGATGGTGGAGGATCAAGCACGAAACCAATAATAGGTCCGAGGAAATAACTAATCTGAAAGTGATCTGGTAGAGCAGGATAGAGTATGGGGATAGACATGCCTTCGTGACTACTTCAAGCTAGAAGTTCAAGAGACTTATAACAGAGTGATGAGGCTTCCAGGAACATCACCGAGTTCAAACTGAGACCATCTCTAATTAACATGGTGCAAAATAGTTTGTTCAATGAGTTAGCAAATGAAGAACTAGTTGCACATGTCGAGAGTTTCTTGGAGGAGTATGACATCGTGCACATTACCAGAGTTACAAATGAGGTGATGAGGATGAGACTTTTCCCATTCTCATTGGGTGGAAAAGCCAAATCCTGGTTTCAAGGACTAAATGCATGGAGTTTGACTTCATGGAAGAAATTAATAAAATATTTGTAGACAAATTATTTCCCCTGTGAAGGTCAGTGAAAGGGAACTAGAAATCAATCAATTTAATTAAGAAGATGCCGAGTCTCTTGGCGAGGCTTGGGAAAGATTCAAGTCGATGCTGAGGAGATGTCTTGGACATGGATACGTGAAATGGGCACAACTACAAATTTTCTACTATGGAATGAATAACAACACAAGACCGCTAGTAGATGTCGCAATAGGTGGTTCTTTTAGATTTTATATCTCAAAACTGTACAACAGGCACTTGATCCATAGTGAGGAAACCATCAAGCGTATAAGAGATTGATTCATAAGTTGTGATCATGACACAACTATCTAACCTGTGCAGTCGAATGGCAAAACTTCATATGGGATGATAAAGTCCATAACTGCAACCTATACATCAACCTATTGTTCACCAAGCCATGATGGTTAATCAAATGGACATGCAACAAGGAATGAAGATTAAAGAGATCAACTTCAGGAAAAATCATGGCTATGGAAACAACTTCAGGCCGAGATGAATGGCTCCTTAAAAGTTTTATCAAGGATACGACAAGAACCCAAACTTTTCATATGGAAATCTTGATAACGCATTGAAATTACCTCCAAGCTTCGATTAACAGGTCAAATAAAGGAAGCTAGGCCAAAGCGAAGAGATTAATTTATTGACGTCGATTGAGAAGTTCTTACATGTCACGGACATGAGCAATTGAGAACGCCATGAGAAACATGAGAAATTATTGGAAAATGTGAAGCAAGCTATGAAGAGAATGGATGACGAAAGATCACAATCCATCAATAACTTGGAGAGACATTGTGATCAGTGAATGGAAGTGTTCGAGTAACACAAGTATTAATTCTTTGGAGAAAGCACACATAGTCCAATTAAAAAGTGGAAAAACAATGAACGACAAATGAAACCAAAGGATAAAACAAACTACACAAGAAATCAAATTGATGAGTAGTACTAAAGGGATGTTTAACACTTGGAAAATGAAAGAGGTAACCAAAAGGAAGTTGCACCATCAAAAGAATCATAATCGGCCTAAAAGAATGTAGGGGGAGATAAACAAAAAAAATATGTGGTACTAGGGAGATTGGCATTTCCTGACAATCCACCATTAATAAATCCACCTCTACCATATCCTCGATGATTCAAGAAACATTAAGATTAAGAACAATTCAAGAAGTTTATAGAGATGTTCAAGAAATTACACGTAAACATCCTATTCGCAGATTCAGTGGAACAAATTCCAAATTACACAAAGTTTTTGAAGTGCATAATTGCAAGAAAGGTGTGACAGAGAAACTATGAAATAGTAAATTCGACAAAAAAATGTAGTGCTATTTTACAAAGAAAGTTATTACAAACATTGAAGGACCCAAGAAATTTTTCCATGCCATGCACTATAGGAGTACACTTGTTTGATAAGGTTTTATGTGATTTGGGAGCATGCATAAATTTTATGCCCTTATCATTTTTTAGGAAGTTAGGTTTGGGAGAAGTCAAGTCGACCAAAATGACTTTGCAATTAGCAGATCGATCAGTGACTTATCCAAAAAGTGTAATTGAAGATGTAATGGTAAAAGTTGATAACTTCATTTTTCCCGTTGACTTTGTAGTATTGGATATGGAAGAAGATTCAGAGGTACCATTAATCTTAGGAAAACCTTTTCTAGCAACTGCACGAGCAATATAGATGTTAAAGAGGGAGAATTAAGGCTACGAGTAAACAATGAAGAAGTTATGTTCAACATTTACAAGGCCTTAAAATTTCAAAGTAAGGGAGAGCACTGTAAAGTATCGAAGTCAGAGATATAATTTCTGATTGTGTTTCTGAAAGAGCTGATATATATATATATATGCCAGACTACCTGCTGGAGCATAGTCTAGTTCAAAGCATAACAACAAGTTCTTCAGTTAAGGGTGAAATGCAGGAGGCGGTAAATGATCTATCACCAATAGGACCCCCAGAGTTTCATAAAGTTTTTGAGAAACTAGAAACGGAAGTGCAAAGTGCAGTTACTGAACCAATAGTGGAATTAAAGCCTTTGCCAGAACATTTGAGATGCGCATACTTAGAAGAAAATTCATCATATCCAATTTTCGTAAATTTGAAAGAATTGGAAAATGAAAAATTGCTTTGAGTTTTAAGAAAGTAGAAGTTCGCATTAGGGCGGACAATTAACGATTAAAAAGGAATTAGTCCAACTATCTGCATGCAAAAGATTTTAATGGAAGAAAATCATAAATAATCAATTAAAGCTCATGGCGGTTAAACCCACTAATGAAAGAAGTGGTAATGAAAAATATTTTGAAATAGTTGAACGCCGGAATCATCTATTCTATTTCAAATAGTTCAAGGGTTTCACAAATACATGTGGTACCAAGAAAGGAGGAATGACCATTATTCATACATAAAACTGAGAGACCTTATCCACTATAACAGTAACTAGTTGGAGAGTTTGCATTGATTACTGAAAGTTAAATAAGGCTATAAGAAAGGATCATTTATTCATTAATCAGATGTTGGATAGGTTAGTAGGATATGAATACTACTATTTCTTAGATGGATATTCAGGATATAGTCAAATTGCTATAGTACCAGAAGATCGTGAGAATATGACGTTTACATGTTCGTATGGAACATTTGCATTTAAACGGAAACCATTTAGATTATACGTGCACCAACAACATTTCAGATATGTATGATGGCTATTATTCTGATATGATGGAGGATACCATAGAGGTATTTATATATGAATTTTTTGTATTTGGAGCACCTTTGGACTTATGTTTACAAAATTTGGCCTTGGTACTAAAAAGATGTCAAGACATAAATCTAGTACTTAATTGGGAAAAATATCACTTCATCATTCGAGAAGGAATTGTTTTGGGCATAGAGTGTCTGCTCAAGGATTAGAGGTTGATAGAACAAAAATAGCGTCAATTGAGAAACCTCACATACCAAGAAACATAAAAAATATGAGGAGCTTTTTAGGACATGCAGATTTCTATAGAATGTTTATCAAGGGTGTTTCAAAGATCACTAAGCCACTATACACGTTGCTGGAAAAAAATCTTCCATTTGAAATGAGTCCGGCATGTGGAAATGCATTTGAGACCTTGAAAGTAACAATGATTTTAGCACCAATAGTGGTAGTACCAAATTGGGTGTCTTACTTTGAAATAATTTGCGATGCAAGTGACCATGTAGTAGGAGTAGTGTTAGGGCAATGAGAGATAGAACATTTAGAGCTATATACTATGCAAGTAAAAAATTTGATCCACCACAACAATATTATACTACTATGGAAAATGAGCTATTGGTAGTGGTGTTTGCGTGTGACAAGTTTAGAGCTTACATAGTGGGATCAAAAATCATTGTATACACTGACCATGCAAGAATCCATTATTTGATTGCAAAGAAGGATGGAAAACTAAGGTTGATTAGATGGGTATTATTATTGCTAGAGTTTGAATTGGAAATAAAAAATAAGAAAGGAAATGAAAATTTGGTTGTAGACCATCTATCAAGGTTAACTCATAAAGAAGGTGACACACAGAAGCTGATAGATGAAGTATTTGTTGATGAGAAATTTTTTCAAACATCCAAAGTAACGGAGCATCTCGATTTAAACTCGAACTAAATGAGCGAATAGGCATCAGGCTAATGATGTTAAAATAAGCGCTACTGGGAGGCAGCCCAGGGGTTTTTATTTCAAATTTTTGAATTTCAAATTTATTTAGTTAATTTAGTTAGTACAATCCAAATGTTTTAGTAGTTTTATATTTTTGAAAATTTTGTGCTAAAAAAGACCATTTACCAGGTGAATTTTCATCGAAATGGAGAAATCTCAACATATGCGACATATTTGTAAAGCATCAAGGAGTTAAAGGGATCTTTCGTCACGTTAATTAAAAATTATGTTTATGCATTATTATGTCTATATGTGTTATTAATATGTTTAGTTGTTAATGTTTTCATGTTTCAGGCTTATTTTAAACCTAGAGGACACAGTTTGGTTTGAGTTTGGGAGCATCACTACTACAATATGGGAAGTTGTAAGAAAGGATGGAATAAGGATAAACACTGGATGTATGATCGTAAAATTTTATTTTTGAAGCTTAAAGAGGAAAGCATGGAAGTGTATTCTTTTTCATTTTTACTTACTGTTTGAAAGTGTTTAAGTAGTATAGATTAGGTTATATATAGTAATATGTAATGAATAAGTAATTCATTTGCATAGTTCAGGCCTTCAATATAGGATGAATACGAATACAAGTGTCTTGGTGATATGAAACTCAAGAGAGTGTTATCAATTTTTGAAGAAAATGAGAAATGTAGCTAACAACGGTATAATTTTATGATTAGAAACCTAGAGTTATGGAAGACCATGGAATTGAAATAAAAGTAAGAAGAATATATAGTAATATGTAATGAATAAGTAATTCAATCGCATGTTCATGCCTTTAACTGGGGAAGAGTAAAATAAAAGTGTCTTGTTGATATGAAAATCAAGAGAGTGTTTTTGTTTTAAATCTTTGAATAAAATATTAAATGTAGAAACAACGGTATGATTTAATGATTAGAAACCTAGAGTTAGGGAAGGCCATGAACTTGAAACAAAAGCACGAAATTACTAGAACACTTCTTGTGGAAAAAGTTAGATCTTTAATGAATTCTATGATAAGTATGAATCTTACTTGAGTTTAAAAGTAAATAATGACTTAGTAGTAAAATGGGAAGAGATACGCTTCGTGTTTAATGAAAAAGTTGGAGTTAAAACTTGATTGATAAAAGGAAAGTGAGATGTGCTAACAAGAGTTTTACATAAGAAAATAGAGAGTCCTACAAGTTCTATAAGAAAAGGAGTAGATAACTTAATGATTGGAAAAAAAGAAAAAAAATGGAATCCATAGGAAAAGGAGCAGGGACCGTGCTACTAAAAAATATGATGAGAAAAAGAAAAATAGATAGATAAAAATAAAGAAAATGAAGGCAGAAGTTAGATTAAAATTCTTCAAATAAAAGACTTAGCTCGAGTGGAAGTAGTTTTTATTGAGTTAAGTTTATTTCCAACTATATTAAGTCCTATTGACTCTTGAAGTGCTAAAGTATACAAAACTAGTATGATTTATGTTTATTTGTAAATTCCTGAGCTTAATTAGAATTCATGAGATTGTACACTTGTTACTTGAGTGTGGAGGTGTATTAAACTTGTAAGTAGTGATGGTTCTAGTTTGTGAACTACTTTGGTGTTTCGAAAATGAATTATATGTTTTGTTAATGCTACATGTTTTAAAAAATATAAGATTTTTACAAAGAAAAACTCTTGAATGGATTATTAACTTTAACTTATTAGAATTAAAGGATATTCCATGAATGATGTGAAATGATTATGAATTAAAGTAGTAGTAGTAAGAATACTTAGTAAAATACACTTGTGCTCTGGACGTGTAAAATCTTAAGTTTGGGGGTATTTGATAAGTGATCTGGTTTAGTAGTATATTTAGCATAAATATCCCAGAATGAACTATAATTGACATACGAGGTATAAAGGAGATAATAGAGTGATTTCATGAAAAAATGAGGATAAAATGCAGAAAAGTAGGGTTGATGCCATAGCAAACATGCTTGACGCCATGGGAGAAGGATAGACAACGTGGGCAAAAAGTGGAGGACCAAGATGAGAAGAAAAGTGGACTATAGTGACGGTGCAGTGGTGGCACCGTGGGTCATAAGGGACGTCGCCATGGTGTTCTACAACAGGCGCCGAATCTACTGAGTGAAGAAAAATGCATACAAAGTGTTCGAAGCTGTGGTGGCACCATGGTTTTACACAGACAATGCCGGATCACTTATGGACAACACCAAGACGTAAAAAAATAGAAAGTTAAATTTGTAGTTCGTGAGGAATTCTCTATTAGGGTATCTAATTGTTTTCTAAATTGTCTTAAGAGTATAAATAGTTATTCAAAAATGGTAAACATATACATTAAAATAGATTGCAACTAATTATCATAGCTTTACTTTGTTCTTAAGTATTAAAAAGAATAGTGGAAGAGAAGATAATGAAAACTCACGTGTAGTTGTTCAGTATTGTTTTCTTTGATTTGATTGAAGTTAGTTACATTAATCTTTGATTCCAATGAATATCGTTATGTGTATGTTTATTTCAATGATGTGTCGAGTAGTTCATTAATCTTAGGGATCAATGAATCATATGGTACGAATGTTATGCTAAAGTAATTTGAATGGATTATAAAGTTAAAAAGTGCAATGGTTAGAATTTGTATTGATTCTAGACGTAATGATACGAACATCATGATTACGTGTTTATTGATTATGGGTTATACAAGTTACCATTGGTATTGGAGCTTTTAAGCTGGATATAGATGATACAACTGTAAAATACATAACATTGATAGATAGATATTTATTAAGGAGGCTCGAATAGTAAACTTAATTAGTTATGAATCTAAATATTTGGAACTTAAAGCATTATGGAACTTAAGTTATTCATGCCGATAGGTGGACTTCTAGTTTGCACATTATAATATTTTTTGTCATGACAGTGTGTTGAAGTGGACTTGAAGGAAATATATATATTCTAATTAATGATTGCACACACATAATGAAGATGAAGGAAGTGAGATATGAAAGCATAGTTACTCATTACCAAAGTGAAGTTGTGAACTAAGATCTTCTTAATACAAAAGTACAATTATTTACATTGTTTTGTTAGAATAGAATATTTTAGTTTAAAAACCAAGTAAAAAGGATTTTCCTTAACAATAGAGTAAACCTGACTAAGTTGACTGAGTGCAAAACATCTTTCCCTGAGGACGATATCGTAATCAATGTAAGTTGATCACACTATTACTACAATCAAGCTGTTAAACTTAAGGCCATGATCAATCAACCTCCTTAAGAGTTTTAAGTTCATCTTGGAATTATAACACATAAGTATCCATATAGCCGGACTGTCTAACAATTAGTTGTCAGCACTACATAAAATTTCCAAGTTTCCCTTTTGTTCCATCCTCATTTCAAATTCTATAGGCATGTGTGAAATAGGAGGTAGAACGTCCTTGCTCTCTTCATATGGTTCATCTGACCTTTCTTGAATGTGTTCTACTTCAACTTCTTTTTTGGCTTCTTATTCATTAGTTGTACAATCATAGAGATCTGACATGTAATTTGGCTCAAGTTCCTTATATGATCCTTTTTTTCTTCACTTAGGTTATTATCTACTAGTGGCAACCCAACCATCTCTTCACTTGAAGCTTAATTTGAGGTCTCATCTTCAAGCAATTCATCAATCTCTCCTTGTATTTATATCTCTAATAGTCAAGCATTAAGCTGTTCTTTTCGAGTCTCACACTATTGTGAAGTCTCCTTAAGTAATTTCAACTCATTTTGCAATTATAATAAACATTCTTAACGTTGAGGAACTGGTGGACTCGGCTTATAACTCAAAAAATCATCATCATTTGGATAGTTTGCACAAACATCAATAAGATAAGATTAATCTCAATAAAATCTAAAAAGTTTAACTAGTTGCGCGTTAAAACACCAATTAGAAAAATTTTGTTCATCATTAGATTTACCTACCTCATTCACACTTTTATAGTGTGAGTCTTCATATTGATCATGATAGTTAGAGTAGGAGGCCATGAAGTAATCCTGTAAAGATTGAGAGAGGATGATTTAGATAGAAAAAAAAATCAAAGAAAACTTAACTTAATCCCTGGCAACGATGCCAAAAATTGACACGTGTCGAGCGTGTATAGTAAAATTTTCACATATATTATACTTTTAAATTTGTAGTACTGGTAAGTGGGATCGTCTCCATAGGGATTGTGTAACTTTCTTTAGTCAAAAAGGGTTTTCTGTTTAACTTAAATATTTAGAAAGCGATAAATAATAAATAAACATACTAATAATAATTAAAAGAATTCAATTCAAATAAAAATAACCTAGATACGAATAGTAATTAAGAGAATTAATGCAAATAAAAATAACCTAGACCAAAGGTAATTACTTACTCAGTTGTAGTCAATTAGTCATCGATCATGAAAGATAAGTTCAAGCGATTAAATAAGTAAGTAGATAGTCTTTATCAAACCATCATTTTTCATTATATCAATGGAAAAGCCACATCCAATTTTATCGAATTAATCCTTCGAAAGCTTAAAGAAATTAATTAGGCAATAAAACAACATTAAGTTCCGTGAAAACTTTGAACTGCTATACCTAATACCTTCGAAAAGCTATTTCAATATTAAACTTATATCTCAATTCACTTAGGACATCCAAACGGTAAGAAACCTCTTTAAACAATCCTAGTTACTACTTTAAATTAGATATACAATCCAAATATCAAAATACACATTTGAAACTACGCATGCAATATAAAGTTTTGCGATTGTAATCCGAAAATGACAATTAATTAAATCAATAAATCAAAGATACTAAATTATAAAAGAACTATTAAAATAAATATCTCTTAAAAGACTTACAACCATAGTAGCAATCCCTTGGTCTAGAAATAACCTTAGTTCATAAATATCTATGAAAACTCCATTAAAACTATAAAAAAAAATATTGAAAGGAAAGAAAAAGAAATGAAAGAAGCTAGAGAGAGAGAGAAAGAAAGAGATAATGAGAGAAGCTAGAGAGAGAGAGAGAGAAAGATAGATGGATTTAATTAGGAGGCCTATTTCAATTTATACAATTTTCCTAATTTTTGCGCTAGCTTGTGATGACTCCTCAAATTAGAGCACTGCCTGGCCTAATTCCGTCCTTAAGCCTTAGCAATGTATTAGTCAGCCTTTTCAATCTTATCTCCTCATTAGTTAATTTCATAATGAGCTATTCACTATTCTATTATTCATTATTAATTCATAATTAATTAATTAAAATTGCTATTACTTAATCTTATTTAGCGTAAGTCTTATTAAATTTGCTGAAGCCATTAATATAAATCTTAAGTATGTGGAAAACGAGGAAATAAAAATCACATGCATATATATAACAAAACAATGATAACAATATATCATATATTGTCTGGTCAAATAACTATCTCACAACCCATAATATAGAACCCCAAAAATACATAAAATATTTACGTACGTCATACAAAAAAAATCAAAACCTAAAAAGTCCAAGGTAGCAGCCCTCCAGTGGCTCAAAGTTAGTCGGCGATCTTCTCTTTGCCTAGTCTGCTACTCGATGGATCTGCACACCGTCATAAAAAGGACAGTGAGTACTGTAAAGTTGAAAGTAGCACTAAGAGACATTTATCTACATTTCCAAATATACAACAAGTATTTGAAGGCATAACAATAGAAACTATGCTAAAAAAGATCAAGCTGTATGATACTCACAAGTGCCCCTCACATGTGATGTATACTTGTCAACAACCCCGAGTCTCATACCCAGTGAGTCACACAAGCTATTGGTGAGATCCCGACAACCTCGAAAATCTAGTGACCCCATATGTTGCGCTCATTTCTATCATATCATGGTCTTATACACAAGAACTACTTTCATAATTCAAGAAATGACATAGTTTAGGAAACCAACAATGTAATTGCATAACTAATGCACAAATAAATTAGATTTTCAATACCATAAATCACCTACCTAATATCATGCTATTTCTTTTAACTAAAATCATCAACAATAAAGAAAGACATAGCATGCGATTTAGAATCAATGAAACCACTTATTCCATAAACAATGCCATAATTACAAACCATTGAAATGAGATAAAACAACAAGTCATGGCATTTAGTGTACAACAAATAAACTAGTCCAAATGACTATGAATAAATAGCATAATAGGAATGAAATGTAAATAAATATCTCAATCAGTTTAATTACAATCCATGCAAATTTCCAAAGCTAATTTGGCCTCCCAACACCTCTAAACTCGTACTTGAACTCCCGAGACTCTTCCCTAGGTTCTTACTATGATTGCCCATGCTTTAGAGTGTGTTTAGTCCTTCAATTAAGGTGTTCGACTTGTTTAAAGTGTTTAAGTATAAATTAAGAAATTGCAGAAATTGTGATGTCTAGAGCACCTAGCACACTGGATAACATGTCAAGCATGCTACTCACATTTATTAGCGCGTTACTCACATTTATTTGTGCGCTACAAGTAGGTAGTGTGCTAGCAAGCACGCTTAATGCGCTATGTCTGGGAAAACCCAGAATTTTGCACTTCGAACTTTGAGTTTTCTCCTCCACTTGGCCATTTCCAAAGCTTTGGATCATTGTCCTCCTCCACTAGAGATCCAACACATCCTCCACAACCATAAGAATATCTTACACTTCATATATAATCATTAATTCATCAATTATCATAAAACTAAAGGTGTAGATCCACTTACCAACTTGTACAACACCTCTAGCTAGACTGATCTTCTCCAAATTCACCAAGATTTCATCAATGAACTCATTGATCTCCTTCTGATATTCCTCCCCAGACTTTCCTTCTCTCCTAAGTATGAATTGAAAATGATTAGCATGCTTATCTCATCTTATATATATATATATGTAAGGTTGATTTATAGCCATTGTTTTTAATGTATACACTCATCTTGAGGCTAATATAATAGCTCGCATCTTGATTTCAAATCCATTAACTCTTCACTAACTCATCCTTGATAACACACATTCATACTCAATTGGTCTTATGATGTGTGTACACATATCTGAGGAACATCAATAACTAATGTTTTATCTATTCTAACTTAGGCTTCATTAATGTAAATCAAACTATAACCATATCTAATTAGTTATCTAAGCCACATTAACTTAAATAAAACTTACCACATCACTCTCTACTCTTGGTACCACTTCGACACGCATCTCGAGGCGCATCCCCGCTCACTTATTGACATCTATACACAAGTAAGAGTGACTTAGTAGTCTACACATATACAATATACTAGACATAAATCATAATAAATATAACATATACCTAGGCCACATTGCCTCTATCATTGCATGTATCTTGATGCAAGCCCCACGTCATAGGTTAATGATCCTGATTAAGGAATTAAACTAGGATAATGAATTTGGGCAGTGATATAGCTATCATAGTAGTTTAGATATGCTAGAATATTCTAAATACTCCTTATCTAGATTGAAATAAAATTTGCTTCAATCACTTAATTTTTTGTTAAAGACAGTTTTATTGATTTATTAATAAAGTCTTCCATTTCCCTTCAAATTCAATCAACTAGCTAAGATAGTAAAGCATGTAAACTGACGTGCAGAAGGGCCTCAAGTATGAATCCCCTCTCCTTTATTTTCTTCAACTGTTTTAGATTGAAATATATCTAAAAGCTTCACTTTCACTTCAAATGAGGATGTGAAGCCCAGTTGGTAAGGACTCTAACGACTAGGATGAACATGGTTTGATTCTCACCTCCTACAAAATCTCCTTTTAAATTTCTCTTCATCAATCTGTTACGCATGCATTTCGAGGACTATCTAATAACTTCTGAACCACCACAAATTGACAATAATTGTGTACACCAATATGTAACACAATCATCATGAGTAACTAGATTTTCATCAACACTTTAATACGAATTTCGAAACTGATATCATGGTCTTCTTCACGTATGCTCATTAGCTTATCCAACACTCTGCCACAATTGATCACTATCTTTGCCTACTTTGCACGACACATCATTTCACCAATCAATGAACGCCACATCATTACAAGTCCAACCACATTATGCCATGTCATCATTACATCACATCACATTCTACCACCTCACATTAGTCCTATAGGCCCTGCTTCATTGCCTCTGGATCCACGCAAAAAGTTTTTCAATGTAAATCTAACATAAGATTATAATATATGCATTTTACAACGTTTTTTGCCTCGTTTTAACTATACACCTTATAAACCTATAATAGACAAATATAAGCGATTAGGACCATATTTTAGAGACTTTACCATATAAAATATACTAAAATGTATTGTATAATATGTATGATTTATGACTTATCAACTCCTAATTAAATAAATGAAGATATGTATTTTATTTCTCCCAGTTCTATAATGATTAACGGATGCTCGGAAGGAAGAAATTAATGAAGACATTCTTGAAGCATTTAGAAAAATAGAAATCAATAAACCTTTGATGGAATTGATTATGCAATTATCAAGTTATGATGAAGTTTTGAAAGAATTCACAAGAGAAATGTTCGAATATAGGAATGTTTGGAATACCTATAATAATAGGAACTTCTTCTATTAAATTTGCTATGTGTGATCTTGGAGCATCAATTAATGTGATGTCACTTAAATTATATGAAACATTGAAAAAATAATCGATGACTAATACACTTATTAATCTTACTTTAGCTGATAATATTGTTAGTAAACCATATGCATTATTAGAAAACATTTTAGTGAAAGTAAATCACTTAGTATTTCTAGCCGACTTTTATGTTATGGAAATAGGATATTCAATATCACCTAATTCTCCACTTATATTATTAGGTAAATATTTTCTTAAAATAGTTAAAAATAAGTCAGATATCTATGAAAAGACGATGTCTATGAAATTTGAAGACAAAATTGTCATGTTCAAATTCAATGATGTGGATAAATATGATGATTATGATGAATTACTTGATAAAGAAATTAATGGAAATGATTCCTTAAAATTAAATCATTACGATAATATAAGCGCTAAAATATATGCAGTTAATGTACTAATAATAGAAATTGAAAATAATGTTTCAAAGAAAGAACAAGTTGAAGACACTTCAAATGAAAAGTAAGCAACTCAGGAATGGAGAGTTAAGCGACCGAAAAATGGAACGAGTATTAATAAGCCAGAATTTCTTAAAGCTAAGAAGAATAAGAAAAAGAAAAAATTGAGTTTAGATCCTATAAAGTTGAATGATCATGGGGATGTACATTTGAATGTAAAAATTGAATGGGCCTCGTACTTTAAAGCTCGGTGTGATATGGAATCTAATGCAAATCCCATACCAATACACTTCTTTCTATATACTCAATTAAAGTTGGATGAACTAGCTTCTAAACGACTTCCTCCATTAAATGGTTATTGCTTTAAACCAATAAGGATGATTACGAATGTAACAGTTCAAGTAAACAAGTATACTTTACCTATAGACTTTTTAGTTATGCCACACTTTCTCAATGAAGATCCTCGTTTAATTTCACGACGCCCTTTCTTAGTCACTTCTCAAGCTATCATGGATATTCTGAATAAAACAATCACATTAAGAGTGAATGATCAAGCAATTACTTTTTGAAATGGCACTAGAGTGGTCAATCCTAACTTAAAGCTTATAGATCTGGTTTAATACTTGAGTTGTTCAGTCAAGCCAATGACAGTAAACAAAAGCGCTCTATGGGAGGCAACCTATATTCTATCTTTATTCCATTTTTATTAGTATGGTATGTTTTTAATCTTCCACGTTTTGAATCTCGTTTTGGAAATATTTTCAAAATTTAATCTTCGAAGTAGCTTTAAATGAGTGGGGGTGATCAAGCTATTATGGTCTTCATGCAATTTATATTATTTTTCAATTTATTTAATTGATAAATTTAATAATATCATTAATTAGTTACATATCCTACTCAATTTTTTGAATTTTTAGAGCATTCTATCTTTACGTTGATTATTATAAGTGATATATATGATAAATACGAATTAAATGATATAAATGGTATTTACAGTCTTTTGAATCTAGAGCGATGTGAGTTTATATTGTAAATCGCTAGCCAAATCAGTAATTGTGCACATAGTTTTTAGTGAAATTATAGTGTAGCGATTCAGCAGTGAATCGACATTATAACTGGGATTCAATTGATAAATCAGTGAGGCACAGATTCTTATTTTCACCGATTTATATAGCGATTCACTAGCCAATCACTAAAAACCTTGATTCGCTAGGCCTGAATCCAAGTTAATAAAACAAAACCCTAATTCACCACATAAAACACATTTCACACACCAATCATTGCACCCACTCAATCAAAAGATAAAGTTTTTTCCTAGATTCATCCTTCCTAAACTGGATTTAAGTGTAGTTAAGTGATTCCCACCTTAATCTTATTTTGTTCGACCTAAAAGAGGGCGAGTTTGAGAGTGTAGAGTCATATTAGGGCTTGAGCAAGGGGATTTCGAATAGAAGCTTCGGAGAGAGATTTAAATGAGTTTAAAAGTTTATAAGTTGATGGATTCACTCTGAAGAAGGTAATCACAGACAAACTCTAGCTTTTTAACTTGAGAATTTTTTGTTATTGATGAATTTTTCGAAACTTTTTTTATGAAGAATCGAAAATAGTTTATTGGAATTCATTTCACTACTATAGGTAAATAATTTAATTAATTTCAATGGAATAGAAAATAGTTAATACGATGATTCTTTGTCACAAATAATTTTTTTTAATTATTTTGTATTTATCGATTCAAAGATTTTTTTACGCAATTAGTTTGAAATTAAGTTCCAAATAAGCTTAGGGTGTGTTTTATTTTACAAAGACTTGAATTGATCGCAAGATTGTTTCCTGCTATGAGATATTTGAAAAATCGAATATAAGTTTATAATGAGTAACAACTTCAGCGCCGATTCTTTTATTTAAGTTTTCGATTGATTTTCAAACTTAATTTTCAAATGAATTTTCCGTTTTATTAAGTAGAGTTATTTTGGATTATATGGAATTGTTTTAGACTGATGGTTTTTAATGATTTACAGGTTTAAGTTTCTATTTGTTCTTCTGTTATTTGACTTGATAAATGGCAAGAAATTGAAGAGGTAATGGTTCAAGAGAGGAGAAAGGAAAGGCAGTAATGATAGAGAAACTCAAAGCCAAATCCAAAATTCCAACTATACCAATTACGCCAACGGGAGTTTCAATTAATACTACTAGAGTTCGACCACAACTAGAACCTACTTCACTAATAGAAAATAAATATGATTTTGAAGGAGAGGGAGTTGAGGAAAATCCGAATGTGGTGAGGGAGGTTACTTATAACGTAGATGATCTCATTAATGATAAAGCTCTTGCTAGAACGAATAGCGATATTAGGAAAAATAGAAAAATAATCTCGGAGAGGGGATTCAACGTGAAGAATGAGTTGAAGTATGAGCTGAGGATTTTAGAAATAATAAGGGAAAGGAACTAGTGATTGTTGACTAAGGACTATAATCATGATGATTATGAGGATATTCTTAGGGAGATGGGTTGTGAAGTTTTGATTCAAGAATCTTGTGCTATTAGGCATGGAAGTGAACATAAAATTGTATCCATTGTAAGAAGATGGCCAGTGGAATATTCTCCTAAAAGAGTAAATCGATGTTTCTGTAAAATATGAGAATTTCACATACTTGATAAGGAAGCTAATTAAGTATTTTTCGCATTTTATTTAAAATTTAGGTATCCGAGGTGTGACCCACGCATAACGGACATGAGATTATAAGGTAAAATAATATTTTTTTGATGATGAATGCTTATTGTGTATATTATATGGTTTTTATCATGATGTTGGACTGTGTTGAGGTGTGTCCTTAGTTTTTCATAATCATGGTTGTAAATTCTTGTTTGAAGAGCACAACCGAAATAAAAATGATTAGTTTCTCGAAAACTAGTAAATCAAGTTTCAAATATCATGTAAGATTTTGCTTCAATTTGCATGCAAGTAGGGATCATTAGCAATGTAAGTTGAGAATGAAGTTGGTGCAAAACTTTACCTCGAGCTTTATGTCGGTTGGCAGTGGTTGTGGTTAAGATAGGGTCAAAATTAGTGTAAGCTCGATTTAGTATGGCAAAAGAATTGGTCCATATGGGTTTAGTATGTTGTGGGCTTTAGTGTGACTAAAACTATTTTTATGGGCGTTTTATGAAGATGGACTATTTCTTCAAGAGGTTGGCTTAATTTGATGAAAAATCAGATCTAAAACAAGCACTAGAAGCCAAAACACATCAAAATGAGATCTTTGGAATTAATAAATAAAAAGAAATTATGCTAATGACATGTAGCTGAGGGTTTATATATGAAAAAAAGAAAAAAATGAAATGAATCGTTTAATTTCATTTCTCTACAGTACAAAGAGCGAATAGAACAAACAACAGTTCATTCTCTAAACTATCTCTACTCATGTTTTCATTCCGTGAACACCCGACGTCCAATTTTCACCTAGTTTCTTTCTGTAAAACTGTAGAGCATCATGGGACGGACACTTCAAGCTAAGTTTCCATTGTGAAAATAAGGTATTCGACTCAAAATTTGGTAAATTCTCAATTCAAGGCATTTTCAACAATTTATTTTGAATTCTCGCGATTTCCAGATTTTTTTTTTGTGAAATTTTGATAGGAATTGGTAGGGATTGTTGTGAATTGGTATATTTGATTGATTTCGCCAATTTGGAATAAATCCCACTAGCGTGGGTGAGGTCTTGATGATTTGAACTAATGTGATTCAGTTCATAACTATTTTGGAGATGTTTTATAGTTCATATTGATTTACATTGGGTTTCTGGATGAATCGATTATTTGTTTTGATCCAATTCGACTCCATGGGCTGTAGAAATATTTTGATGTTGGTATCAAGTCGTTTCATGGTGTTTGTTGTCGAGTTTTGAGGATTTAACTGCAAAAAATTTTATTTAGAGACTTTTTTCAGTTCAAAAAATGTTTGCCTTGTTCACATACCAGAATTGAAAATTCATAACTCTTTTGTTAGTGATCAGATTTAAGTGTTCTAGGGGTCTATGGAATGTAGGAATTCAGTACTACAAGTTCCTTTTAGGTCATCATGATAAATATTGAAGTTTTCATGGTTAAAAAGTTACCCCAAGTTGTCTAGTTGAAAGCCAATTGAAACTATTCTTAAGCGTACTTTGGCCATAGTTATCATTGAGTTTAGTGATTTGGTTTCACTTAAAGCTTGACTGCCAATATAATTGGGTATGCAGGGAAGCTATTGTAACCATTTTCAAGGTGATCAAACGCTCAGAAAGCCCTAAAAGTTAAGCTCAATGTTGGTTTGGTGGAGAGTAAACCCTAGAGTGATCTTTATTATTTATTGAATATATTTTTTAGTTAAAATTGCATCATAGTATGCATTGCATTTCATCATTCTTGATCTACAAAGAGTGTGAAGGGGATAAGCTTGTTTCTAAGTCTAGTTTGCTTGAAATTAGATTTCAATCCTACTTCAAACGCGTAGTGAGACTAGTTCCAGAGTCAAACGCCTATAAGTTATCTCTGCATTTCATGATCTCTTAACACTGCCTATATATTATTTTTGAAAGTCGACATCAGATTAAAGTTAGGAGACAGAAACATAGTGGATTGCATGTAATGTTGACACATATATCTTATTGATTATTTAGAAATGGAATTACATGCCTCTATGTATAAGACTAACAATTAAAGGAGTACAGATCAGTGTAGATTTTATTTATCTGACATCTTTGAATTGTTTATTATGGTGTCAGATTCTATATGAAGACAAGGGACAAATGGACAAGACTGGAAGATTGTGGTGATTATTTTCAAACCTTAAAGTAAATTCTTGTTTTAAATTGTTTATATATATATATTATTTTGGGATTCTTGGGGTGAGAGTAAGACGTCTAGTTTTGTTTAATAGTTATGAGAGTCTACTAAGTTAGTTTATAAATTTAAATTTGATATATATTATGAATTGCGGAGTGTTGTGAGTCCTAATACGTATCTCCCCATTATGTTGTTTATTAGGTGAACTTTTCGGTAGGCCACTTTTAGGGGAAGTGCCGCCGAATCTTTTATTAAATACATATATAATTTCCTAATTTGTGCAAATAAAATAAGTTAAGAATTGAATAATTTAAGGATCTACATTACAATTTGGAGCATTATTAAGGATTGAAATAAAGATTATTTGGAGGTCAAAGTTAAGAGAATGGATTAGCCTGACTAGATTATCAGGGTATTAAGCTAATATAGGCCGACCAGTCGTATTAATGATGAGGGGGCTGAAAAGGTTAGTATCAGATCCTATGTTTGGCACAATTGAGGATAAACTTTTATTGAGAACCAAAGGGCGATTGAACGAGATTAATTGGGAAGTGACCATGAGCTAGGGTATTTAAATTATTATGTTATGCTTGTGTTGTATGTATGTATTATAGCTAGATATGTGATAGGAAGTTTATTCTCCTTGTTTGTTTGATACATAACTCGTATGAAACGACCAGTTAATTAGAAACAAATAATTAAAAGAGTGAATAGACATATGCAAATGAAACTGAGCGTGATTGGATGTGAAATGAACTTGTGATGTCCAAATTCACAAAGGTGATGTAAATAGTTCGATACTAATATAACTGATGAAATTATCAGTTACTAAACCAATAGGAAATTGGTTGAACAAGAAGTCTAGATGATTCAAGAACGTAAGTACTAAATATGGATTTATTGGAAATTGAAAATATTGAACTATGACAATTTTTAAATACTCAGGAAAATATTAAAATATACTTAAATTAAGACTCTAACAATTGAGAATCATTTGGAAAACATAAAATGAAATTGATACTTGTAGGAAACACAAGATATGGATTATCTTGGATTTTAGAATAGGGCTAGTACCGGTTGCATGGTTAACTAGGTAAGACTTATCCTATGAAATATTCGTTGAATTCATAACCAATTGTGAGTTGCTTTCGAAAAAGTCTCAAAAGAAAGGAAAAAGGAGACACGTGATTTTGAAAAATAGAAATTTATTAGAAAAACTAAACTTGAATGAAAAATCACAATGGGGTTGTGATATAACTAGTCAAGTTGTTTAAGTAAGTTTCTACAAAAATAAAATACCTTAAAGCAAAGTATTGTCACATTTCTAAAAAAATACCAAGTGAAATGTGGAATAGAACCACAGTTGAAAATAATCAAATGACTTCTAAAAAGAAGTACTGAGATTTTTGATTGTTTATTACTCACGTTACGTATTCAAAAGCAACGTTGAGTATAGTTGTTTTATGTGTCAAATAAGGAAATGATAAAACAAATGGAAAACACGAGTTAGAAATAATTTTTGGTTAACACTAAATGAAGTGTTGTTATAAAAACAAAGATCAGTGAAATTCTAACTTAGAAAATAAATAGTTTAGTGACAAAATCAACGTGTAAGAAATTGAGATTAACAAAAATATTATGAAAATAGCTTGGATTTGCTATTAATATTATCACATGTGATTGTGTTAAGAAATTCAAAGTACCCAATAGTCATTTCTAAACAAACGAAAATTATGATGCCAATCCCAACAACCTAAATTATAACAAAGAAAAAGATAGATGCACTGATCGAGAATCAGTAAGCGATACATATAGGAAGTCAGTTTGAACTCCTATATGGTGAGAGTTTTCACAGATAAGACTTAAAGGCCTGAAATAGCATCCTTTAAGAGTTTGATAAGTCATTAAGTTAATCATGGTATTGGAAATTCAAGTTATTCTATCTCTTTAGTTGAACAACAACAGACAAATGAAATTATTAAAAAGTGAATTGATGATTAGTAAGATATTTAGTTTTCTTACATAATCACTTGAAAAGTACCGAATTTCTTTTTGAGAAAAAGAAAAGTCATGAAATCTGAGATTAATGGAAACAACTTAAGACGATAACAATTAATAGAACTGTTTAAGTAGTAAAATTTCTTTGTTTCAAACAAAGATTAGATAAGGAAGACTTCAATTGATAGAATGATCATAAGAAGTTGTATTTCCCATAGCTATATTATCGAAATGTAATGAGTGCCTTTGTAAGTAAAGACTAAGGAGTTGTAAGTGATCTAGGTATTGAGAGAAAGTTGTAGAAAGTTTGTAAAAAGACTAAGAACGAGATAAATGTGAGAATAGCTAAGATTGACAAAAATTGAACCGAGTAGACTTTGAATCGCAATTACGATTCATTCACGGAGTAGAAGACTGGTGTAAGGGCCCACCCATATTTGAATAAACGAATGAATTGTAAGCTTCGATATGAAAGAGTCTATAAAGTTTCATTGAAGTAAATTGAAAACTTAACTATATGCAAACAAATGGTCAAGACATTCTCACAATATAAAAAAGGGAACTTTAGGCTAATGAGTCTCAAAAAGACTTAGGATATCAAACTATAAGTTTAATAAAACTTAATTTATCTCTACATGCATCTTACGAGAAGTCGCACTCCAAATGTAGAAAGTTTTTAACCAAAGTAGTATACCACTAATATCAGTGAATATGTTATATATTGGGTTCAAATATAGTGCTACGCTACATGATAAGTCAGTGGTGAAGTTTTAAGCACTAGGTTAGCCAAAATTAGCTAGCCAAAATTAGAGTTGATGTAAGATGCCTGAATGGATGGTGAAGATATAAATGAAATAAAATGAGGTGCATAACTTACAGCTCAGTTAGTAAGTATTATTTGTATTGGTTGAAAATACTGAATAGAGGACATTATATCTGACTTGATATGTTGCAAGAATTAATATTTTTCCATTATAAATTGTGTAGAGGCAAAGAGAGATATCATATTTATAACTTGTATGGAATAAAAGTTAAACTTTATATTGTGAGAGTATAATCATGAAATATGTCAATATCTTTATTTAAAAACTTATTTCTACTCAAGAAAATGATAATTGTCTCTATTCAAAAAATAAAGAAGTTGGTGAACAGTAAGTAATTAATACATGAGATTATAAGAGATATCAGTAATTGAATGGAATGAGGTTCTTGGTGAACTCATTAATAGAAAATTGTGTGTAATATATGGTATTTTAATGTGACATTGGAGTGTGTTATGGTGTGTCCTCAATTTTCCATAATCAGGGTTGTAAATGCATGCCTAAAGGGCACAAGCAAAAACAAAATAATTAGTTGCTCAAAAACTAGTTAATCAAGTGTCAAATATCACGTGGCAATTTACCTAGGATTATGTGCAAGTTAGGATCGGTGGTAGCGTAAGTTGAGAATGAAAATGGTGAAAGACCTTACCTCGAGCATTATGTCGGTTGGCAGTGGTCGTGGTCCAGATTGGGTCTAAATTGGTCTAAGTTTTGTTTAGTATAGCAAGAGAATCAGTTGATAAAGGTTCAGTATGTTATTGTCAAAGTTAAGATTTTTGTGGTTTTGGTATGATCAAAACCAATGTTATGGACGTTTTATGAAAATGGAGTGTTTTGTCGAGAGGTTGGCCTAATTTTGCAAAAAATTGGATTTGAAATAAACACCGAAAGCAAAAACACGTCAAAACAGGGATTTCGGGAAGTAATAAATAAAAAAGAAATTAAGCCAGTGACAAGCGGCTGAGGGTTTATATATATAAGGATAAAAGAGAAAAAAATGAAATGCATCATTTTATTTCATTTCTTAACTGAAAGTTCATTCTCTAAACCCTCTTAACACGGGTTTTTGCTCTATAAAATCACTACGTCCGATTTTTTCCCAAATTCTCTTTGCAAAACTGTAAAGCATCGTGAGACAGTAAATTCGAGCTAAGTTTCTATGGTGTAAATGAGGTATTCGGCTGAAATTTTGGTAAATTTTGAATTCAGGGTATTTTCCACAATTCAATTTGAATTCTCGCAATTTCTCGATTTCTTTTGCACAGTTTTGATAGAAATTGGTAGGGATTGTTTTGGATTGGTATATTAGATTGATTTATACCAATTCGGAATAATCTCACTAGCGTGGGTTATGGTTTTCATGAATTGAACTAATGTGATTAAGTTGATAACCATTTTAGATTTGTTATATAGTTGATATTGATTTGCATTGGGTCTTTAGATGAATCGATTATTGGTTTTGATCCAATTTGACTCCACGGGCTGTGCGATTATCTCGATGTCGGTATCGAGTGGTTTCGTTGTGTTTGTTGTTGAGTTTTTGCGAATTTTTTCGGGAAAAATTGATTTGGAGATGATTTTCAGTTCAAAATAAATAATGTTTGCATACAGATTGAATAAAGATTATGTAGTGGTCAAAGTTAAAAAAATGGATTATGCTGACTAGATATCAGGGTATTAAGGTAATCTAGGCAAATCAGTCATCTTAATGACGAGGGAACTTATAGTTTCGAATTGCGAAATTTCATAGAAGAGAAAATAATGATTACCTAAACTGAAATATGGAATTAAGCATTGCTTTCCCCATTAAACGATTAGGAGGGGATTAGAAGCAATAATGGGGGATGGATTTATTCTAGATAAGGATGGGTATCCCAAGCACATTCAAACAAAAAATATTAGGAAAAGCATGATAGCATGATATTATTTTATCAATTTTAAGCCTGCAATTGAGTTTTCAATATTATGAAGTGGCGAATTACAAAACAGCTTTGTTGTATCATATTTTTTAAGGGTCGGGTTATGCATATGTTGATAAGGTCATTTATGATGCATTTAGGAATGACATTACCACAAAAAAGAATGAAGAATTACCTTTTCCCTTGATGATCATAGAATTTTGTAGACAAGAATGAGTTGCTATAGTAGGTCTTGAGATGGATGTTTCTTTACAAGACTATCACTGATGCTTACATAGAAAGCACCAAAAAGGTGAAATACTATGTGGATTCAGAGTATGTGAGACAAAGAGGGAGAGAGAGAATAGAGATACTTAGAACAGAAATTGAAGATAGAAAAAAATTATGTATAGAGAATAAATGAATTTTGGAAGAAATACAAGCTGTTGCGTATAATGAAAGAATGGAGTACAGAACTACCTTCTAAGGAATATACTGGTATGTACACAACATCATGAAATTATTTTGTGGATGACCATATTGCGAAACCAGATGAGAACTCTAAGGAATCAAAGTTTATGATTCAAAACTAATGCAATTTAATCGATAACAATTTTGGAGATGTTTGTATAGTTGATATTGATTTGCATTGAATTTTTGGATGAATCGATTATTAGTTTTGACCCAATTTGACTCCACGGGCTGTGGAAATATTTGATGATGGTATCATGTGGTTTCGTAGTGTTTGTTGTTGAGTTTCAAGGATTTATTTGTGAAAAGATTGATTTGGAGATGTTTATCAGTTCAAAATAAATAAAGTTTGCCTAAAGATTGAATAAAGATTATTTAGATGTCAAAGTTAAAATAATGGATTAGGCTAACTAGATTTAAGGGTATTAAGGTGACCTAGGCCTGTCAGTCGTCTTAATGATGAGGGGACTTATAGTTTCTGATTGCCAAAATTTCATAGAAAATAAAATAATGATTACCCAAAGCCGGAGTATGGAATTAGACACTGATTTCCCCATTAAACTATTGGGACAGGATTAGAAGCATTAATGGGGTATGTATTTATACCGAATAAGGATGGGTATCTTAACCACATTCAAACAAGGAATTTTACTAAAAGCATGAAACCATGAAATGATTTTATCAATATAAGCCTGCAGCCGAGTTTTCAATATTATGATGTTTTGAATTAAAAAATGGTTTTATTATATCATGTGCTTTAAGGGTTGGGTTATATGTATGTTAACAAGGTCATTTATGATGTGATTAGGAATGCCATTCCCATGAAAAAGAGTGAAGGTTTATCTTTTCCCTTAATGATAATATAATTTTGTAAACAAGATTGAGTTCCTATGGCAAGTCTTGAGATGGATGTTTTCTAACAAGACTATTAGTGATGCTTACATAAAAATTGAAATATTATGTGGATTCAGAGGATGAGTGAGAAAGAGGGAAATAGAGAACATAGATACTTAGAAGAGAAACTAAAAAGAAAATTACGAATAGAGAATAAAATTTTTTTGAAAGAAAGCAAGTTGTTGAGTATAATGAAAGAATGGACTACATAACTACCTGCTAAGGATTATACTGGTATGTGCTTGGACGAGACGGAGTTGGCCATGATGGGATCATTTCTACGAAACCAGATGAGAACTCTAAGGAATCAAGAGTTTCTATTTCGGAACCAACAAGAAATAGCAAGGAGCTTGGATGGTTTTGAAAAAAAATGACCAGAATAATTCAAAGAAGTGGAACATAAATTCTTATACCATTAACCCAAGTGAGATTACCGAATGAAGGTGCCTTTTCTGATAGAATTCAAAGATTGGAGTGGACTACAGACTCTATGACCCTGAGGCAAGTTATCAATCTCAGCAACATGATCAAAGGGATGGTGGAGATGATGCACCTTCTGGAAGGCAATTCTGATTCATTTTCTTTTCTGCTTTATTTATCTTAGAGTAATTAAGTAAAAGGTCTTGAAATGTAATGTAATTCTGTGATTTGTGATATGTAATACTATTATATTGTTGTTTGATTGTTTACTTTTGATGTGATGATGGTGATATATTATTATTATTATTGATGATGATGATTGGTAATTCCTATGGACTTTAATTCCTTTGGACTTTGATTGTAGTGATATTTTAAAATATTGTTCGAAATTGAAATTGATTTAGTGATTATTTTATCTTGAGATTCTATATTAGTCATCGTAAGCTTGATGCTTACTAGTGGAGATTGAGAAAACCTATATAATGGGCTAGCCTTGGTATTGATTGAACTTTAAGTTCTTAAGTGTATTGCATAACGAGGGTTGAATCATCAATTAAGTGGTTATTCTTTAAATCTATCTATTCTATCATGATTTTTATTTACATAAGGGTGATATATTTCTATTAATGATCACTTCTTTTTATGAAAAAAGTAAATAATTATGAAATCGGAATAAGGAATAAAAAGAGAATATAACTCAGAGTATTATTTTGCTTGGGATAGTAAAGTACTGAGTTTGGGTGTATTTGAGAAGTCAATAATTAGACTATATTTTATAGTATATTTTAGGTTGATTTTAGATGTAAAAGGCTATATTATATTGAGTTTTCTCTTATTTTTGTCATTTCAAGTTAT
The DNA here is from genome assembly GCA_039657325.1 of Stephania cephalantha. Taxonomy (NCBI): domain Eukaryota; kingdom Viridiplantae; phylum Streptophyta; class Magnoliopsida; order Ranunculales; family Menispermaceae; genus Stephania; species Stephania cephalantha. Next base: position 21,139,155 of record CM077569.1, on the reverse strand, counting down.
ATTAAAGTTATATGCAGAAATGGAAGAAAAAAAGCAGAAAAGTAGTTAATTCAGTCAATGGAAGAAAAAGACCAATGATTCAACAACGATTTAAAGTTTACACTAGGAATAGTAACATAAATCGTCAGTAGAGAGCACAACAAATCATCGGCAAATCATGAAAGACACTAGGAATTGCTACTCAAATCAGTGAACCACATAGATATATTTCCTACTTTGTTATTGAGTATTAAGAAGAATTGTGGAATATAACACATTGAAGACTCACGTGTGGTTGTTCGGTATTGTTTTCTTTGAATTAATTGAAATTATTTCCTTTAATCTCTAATTTCAATGAATACCATTATGTGCATATTTATTTCAATGATGTGGGAGTAGTTCATTAATTTTAGGGATCAATGGATCCTATGATATGAATGCTATGGTAAAGTATTTTGAATTGATTATAAAGATAAAAAGTGTAATGGTTAGAATTTGTATTGATTCTAGACGTAATGCTACGAACATTTTTATCACATGCTTATTGATTATGGGTTTTAGAAGTTACTTTGGCCATTGGTGCTTTTAAGCTAGATATGGACGATACAACTGTAAAATAGACAACATCGATAGAGAGTTATTGATTAGGGAGGCATGGATAGTAAACTTAATTGGTTATGAATCTAAAGATTTGGAACTTACAGCAATGTACAACTTACGTTATTCACAACCACAGGTGGAGTTCTAGTTTGCACATTATAATATTTTCTGTCACGACAGTGGGTTGAAGTGAACTTGAAGGAAATCTATCTATTCTAATTAAGTATTGCACACACATAATGAAGATGAACGAAATAAGATATGAAAGCATAGTTATTCATTACCTAGGTGAAGTTGTGAACTAATATCTTCTTCAATAGAAGTACAAATATTTACATTGTTTTGTTAGAATAGAATAATTTAGTTTAAAAACCAATTAAAAAGGAATTTCCTTAGCAATAGAGTAAACCCGACTAATTATACTGGGTGCAACACACCTTTCCCTGAGGACGTTATCTATAATCAACGTAAGTTGATCAAACTATTACTACAATCGAGCTGTTAAACTTGCGGCCACGATCAATCACCCTTTTTCCGAGTTTTAAGTTTATCTTGGAATCCTAATACATAAAGATCCATATAGTCTGACCGTCTAATACATAGTTGTCAACACCACAAAAAATTCTCAAGTGCCCATTTTTGTTCCATCCCCGTTTCAAATTCCATAAGTATACACGAAATAGGAAGTGTATTCACTAACACTAAAGGTTGAACTTTCTTGCTCTTTTCATATGGTTCATCTAACCTTTCTTGAATGTGCTCTACTTCAACTTTTTTTTTTGGCTTCTTCTTCATTAGTTGTACAATCATGGAGAGCTGACATGTAATTTGGCTCAAGTTACTCGTTCGGTTCCTTTTTTCTTCGCTTAGGTCATTATCTACTAGTAGCGGCTCAACCATCTTTTCACATGAAGCTTCACTTGAGGTCTCATCTTCGAGCAATTCATCAATCTCTCCTTGTATTTATGTCTCTAATAGTCAAGCATTAAGTTGTTCTTTTTGAGTCTCACACTATTATGAAGTCTCCTTAAACATTTCAACTCATTTCGCAGTGATAGTAAACGTTCTTGATGTTGAGAAAATGGTGGACTCAGCTTATAACTCCCAAAATCATAATCGTTAGGATAGTTTGGACAAATATCAATAAAATGAGAATAATCCCTACAAAAACTACAAGGTTAAACCGGTTGCATGTTAAAAGACCGATTAGAAAAACTTTGTTCATCAGTAGATTTACCTACCCTTTTCACACTTTTATAGTGTGAGTCTTCATATTGATCATGATAGTTAGAGTAGGAGGTCATGAAGTAATCCTGTAAAAATTGAGAGACGATGATCTAGATAGACAAAATAAAGAAAAACCCAAAGAAAATTTAACTTAATCCCTAGCATTGACGCCAAAAATTTTCATGTGTCCAACGTGTACAATAAATTTCCCACATTTATTCTACCTTTAAATTTGTAGTAGTGGTGAGTGTGATCGTCTCTACATATATTGTGTAACTTTCTTTAGTCAAAAAGGGTGTTTATGTTTTTTTCACTAATTACTAATTAACTTAAATACTTAAAAATCAATAAATAAATAAATAAACACGCAGATGATAAGTAAAGGAATTCAATGCAAATAAAAATAACCTAGATACGAATCATAATTAAGAGATTCAATGCAAATAAAATAATCTAAACCAAAGGTAATAACTTACTCAATTAATGTCAATTAGTCATCAATCATAAAAGATAAGTTCAAACGATTTAATAAGTAAGTAGATAATCCTTATCGCACCATCAATTTTGCTTATATCAATGGAAAAGCCACATCCTCATTTTATCGAATTAATCCTTTGAAAGCTCAAAGAAACTAATTAGGCAATAAAAAATATTTATTTTCGTGAAAACTTTGAACTACTAAAGCCTAATACCTTAAAAAAGCAATTTCAATACTAAACTTAGATCTCAATTCACTTAGGACATCTAAATGGTAGAAAAACTCTTTAAACAATCCTAGTTACAACTTTATATTAGACATAGAATCCAAATATCAAAAAACACATTTGAAACTATATATGCAATACAAAGTTTTGTGATTGTATTTTGAAAATAACAATATATTAAATCAGTGAATCAAAGAATATTGAATAATAAAAGAAATATTAAAGTAAAGATATCGTAAAACACTTACGACCATAGTAGCAATCCATTGGTCTAGAAACAAACTTTGCTAATAATATCTATAAAAAAATCCATTAAAACTATAAAAGAAAATATGGAAAGGAAAGAAAAAGAAATGAAAGAAGCTATAGAGAGAGAGGAGTTAATTAGGAGGTCTATGGTTCAATTTATACTATTTTTCCTGATTTTCGTTTCACGCGCGTTGAACGCGTCAATAAAGTAAAGTTTCCTAAACCAACTATTTTGTAGAATAGTGGCAAATGGTCGATCCCATAGAGATAGGTAGTCTTTCTTAGGTTAAAAACAACAAAAAATGAAAAATTGGGGGTTTTAAAATAAATATTAATTTAACTAATTAATCTAACTAAACTAAATAAATAAAATAACTAAATTTTTTTTGAAAACAATTAATTAATACCTAAGTAACACCTAAGTCTACAGTTTCACAAATCATGATCAAGATTCAATGGCAATCATGGTCTTCAATCTTTCCCAAAAAGTCATTAATTTATATTCTCCTAGATTAGCTATAGAAAATAGACATCCGCCAGAAATTCCTCGTTCCCCTAATCTCGATAGCCAGGATGTCCGCCACTAACTATTTTCCTAATTAATGTATAACCCTAGACATCCGTCAATCGAGTTTAACACACTAACCACAGTAATATGGGTCTGTGGGAACACTAATCCTAAATAATCGGATCGCATCCGCTCCCGATTTAACCTAGATTCAATTGTTGCACACTCAAGAACCGAAAGGGTTTGACGGCAAACGGGTGAGTGTTTGTCACTTTATTGGTCCAAAAGCACAATTACACTGATATTAATGGTCCAAATAACTATAGATTGTCCACCTAAAAGCGTGCACTGATCACATACATACAATAGATCTAAATCATAATCATTAAATTCAACAACAATAAAATAGGAGAAATTAAATTAATTAATTAAAAATCATAGATCTCACATAATATGCCATGAATCCATGATCCCGACTTGTTTCCCCTTCGACCTAGGCAAAGTGTTGATTAGCCGAACATCGTCATCGAAGAAAGTCGATAACAAAACAATAATAGTCGTTGTTTTCAATAATAAAACCTAAGTTCATAATATATAAAACTACTAAAAATTGGTCTCAGGAGGTGAGAGAAGCTAATTTTGGGAGTTGGGGAGGTGACTCGTGCGCCGAGGAGCATCATAGGGCTGTTTTTGGCTAAAAAATAGGTGTCCGTCATGTGTCCAAACCGTATTAGTCGAGAGTTCTGCGCGCAGCTGATGTGTCGTCGTCTGATTTGTCGACACAGCATGTGATGAGGCTGTTGGCGTGGGTGAGAGCGCCACGTGGCTGCACAAGAGACGGAGTGAGAGTCGCGCACGACTCGTGCGAAAATCTGGGAGTTTGTGCGGACGCGCATCCCGAGGCGAATAGATGGAAGCTGAAGCGAGTGAAACGCTGTGTTGTTTGTGACGTGGCTTGTTAATGACGCGTAGCGTTAATGTGGCGCTTTCTGATTGGTGGCGAGAATGGAGACCACTGACGTGGCGACTGGCTATTGGTGGAGAGCCAATGAGTGACGTGTTGTTGTGCTGGTGTCCAATGAAAACGAACCACGTGGCTGGCATTACTTGGTCTGATGTCTCTTATTATACCAACCGCGCAACGCGTAACTCGAGACAAATTGTCCGACATCCAATCGCTGCATGTAAATACTCCATTTTGAGTATTTTTTCGCCAAAAATTCAACCGCGCACTCCGTTTCACCTAAAAATGACCAAAAAATATAATTAATATATATTTTAGAGACTTTGCATAATTAAATATACAAAAATAAACTACTAAATATATATAAATACTGACTTATCAAATACCCCCAAACTTAAGACTTTGCACGTCTCGAGCAAAGGTGTAAATGACAACACGAACTAAACTAGACTATGCCTATATCTATACCTACACCCGATTCAAAATTCATGGAGTCCTCTTGGTTTACATAATCACCAAATTAACAAGTAATTCAGAAAGTTTCAGAGTTATGATATGTCAAGACTCGCAACCCAAACACAATTAGGACCCCACTTTCAAGAAAAAGACTCGGTCAAAACAAAGGCCATCAACTACTCACGAGTTTTCTTGTTCTATACATTAAACAACGCAAGTTCAAATTTCATTTAGTATAGCGAAAGCACTCGAACTAAATCTTTTATTTGAGGAGTTTTACAACTTTCGCCTTAATTCATTATTATTTTTATTTCCTTTTCACATTTTTTTTCTTCTCCAAATCTTTTTTTTCAATTAATACGGTCCCTGCTCCATTTCCTGTGGACCGATTTTCTCACTTTTTTCCACCACAAGTTTCCCTGCTCCATTTCCTGTGGAAACCTGTAGGAAACTCTACTCTAAGAAAACTCTTATTAGTACTTCTCACTTTCACTATAATCAAGCAAATCCCCCAATGTGAGTTAAAATAATACCACTTGTACAAATTTGACCGTCTACTCATTTTCGTTATCTAGCACAAAATCCAACCATCATCTAAGTCCCGAATCATGCAATCATAAAAATGCAGAGCTACGAACTCGATTGAGTGTTTCCCTTAATTTCCCCTAAGTTTCAAGTCAAAAATGCAACTTTAATTTACTCATCCACAACCAAAGGCATGAACAAAGTTTCGGGAGACTCTAAATAACTAATAATATATATATATATATATATATATATATACTAAATACATATATGTATGAAAGTGTAACAAATCGTAACGAAATGAGAAAGGAATATGAAAAGACAAGAAATGAAAGAAATTGAAGAAATGATATAAAACACCACTATTACCATTCGATATCCGCATATAACCGCATAAAAAAAATTAAACGATCTCACCTGCGGTCTTTCGCAAAGAATCCATCCAAAATCCAACCACAATCCCTAAAATACCCCCAAACTTATTTCGAACCTTGTCCTCAAGGTTCAAAATAAGTCAAGGCATCCATATGACAAAAAAGAAAATGACAATAGTGAAGAAAAAGATGGATAAGAAGATGATACAAATGCATGCATAACAAAAAGTCTCTAAAAATCAATGAACGCATAAAATCTCTCACGTGTAGGTGACTAAAAATACTATAAAAGAACAATCATAACAAGAGCAATAACTAGTAAACATAGGAGTTAACAGAAAAGATTCCAATCACATCTTGCGAGCCTGAAGTCTTTCAACTAAGGGTGAAATTAACAAGATGATGGAATGAAGTTTAGAGTTTTGGGTCTACTCAAAAACCCGCCACTAATGTAGCGACTTAAGTTGGGTATGTCCCAACCAAGTCTCAAAACACCTAAAATCATATAAACATGTTAATTCCTAAAAAAAAATATTCAAATTATGCTAAAAATGTAATCCAAAGTCAAACCTAGTGCTCCAATCCTCTAATGAACGTCAAACGTAACATATCACCTGTAAAAATAAAGAGACCAAATTAAAGTGTTATTAAAAAAAAAAAACCGAAATAAATGCAAGAAATAAATAAAATAAAATAAAAATGAAGTTGGGCTGCCTCCCAACGAGCCGCCTTTCTTTTAAGTCTTTGGCTAGACTTGGCGTGATTGATCACGTGATGCCCTCTCCTTTAGAGATGTCAACAACGAATGACACATCTACGTATTTGGGCAATGAAGCATGCACGCCCTCTTTCAGATTTAGGAGCTCATTCGGGACTTCCAACACGAAAAAATTTGTCGCATCATGATCGTCCAACACAAATGTGTCGGTAGTGTAGAAGATTTGCGAACGCTCCTTTACTTCCACCCCCTTATAAGGTGTAGCAAATGTGGATGGGAGGGTGGGTGGTTGCACTAACACCAGAGGTTGGTCTTCCTCGCTCTCTATCTACGGCTTCTCAGGCTTGTCTGAAATGACATCAATTTTCATCTCATTTTCCCCCTCATTTAGTGCAATGACAATCTCTGGCTCAATTTGAAAGACTTCACATTCTTCTAATGTTTCTCTCAAATAGTCATCCATCCAAGTAACCTCATTCACCTCAAAATTTTTCAACGTATCAACACTCACATCCTCCTCTGGGTTAAAAATTGGTTGTGTACTACACAACTTTTCCTCATAAGTCATATTCTGAAGCCTGACATTATATTGAATTAATTGAGTTTCCAAGTCCTTCAAGCCTGAAATCTCAAAATCAATTTCTCGAATCTCTTCAAGAATCCGATTAACCTTTTGCTGATTATCTATCAATTGCTTCACCATATCTTCCAAGGAGGTGTTTTGATGAAACTGTTGATTTCCTTCATGTTGAGGAATCTGTAGTTTGACATGAGCCCAAAGAAGTCGGGTTGTGGTGATGCATAGCTAGAATAATGATAATTCTCATACTGTGGATAATATGGACAATTATGTGCGGAATGAGAATAGTCTCCATAAATTTCGCAAACCTCGACCTGTTGCACAAAAAAATGCATGTTAAAAAATTGATATCCATTATGTGACATACCTACCCTATTCACATTATAATAATGTGAGTCTTCGAATCGACCATAATTATGAGGGTAGGAGGAGTCCATCGCGTGGTTGCCTGCATACATGTTAAGAATAAGAGACTAGATAGGCAAAAAATAAAATAAAATAAATAATAAAAAATAAAAAATAAAAAATAAAACCAAAAAAGAAAAATACCAATCCCCGGCAACGGCGCAAAAAAATTGACGCGCGCCGAACGCATCAATAAAGTAAAGTTTCCTAAACCAACTATTTTGTAGAATAGTGGCAAATGGTCGATCCCACATAGATTGATAGTCTTTCTTAGGTTAAAAACAGCAAAAAAGGAATAATTGGGGGTTTTAAAATAAATATTAATTTAACTAATTAATCTAACTAAACTAAATAAATAAAATAACTAAACTAATTTTGAAAACAATTAATTAATACCTAAGTAACACCTAAGTCTACGGTTCCACAAATCAGGATCAAGATTTAATGGCAATCATGGTCTTCAATCTTTCCCAAAAAGTCATTAATTTATATTCTCCTAGATTAGCTATAGAAAATCGACATCCGCCAGAAATTCCTTGTTCCCCTAATCTCGATAGCCAGGACGTTCGTCACTAACTACTTCCCTAATTAATGTATAAACATAGACATCTGCTAATCGGGTTTAACATACTAACCGCAGTAATATGGGTATGTGGGAACACTAATCCTAAATAACCGGATCGAATCCGCTCCCGATTTAACATAAATTCAATTGTTGCACACTCAAGAATCGAAAGGGTTTGACGACAAACGGGTGAGTGTTTGTCACTTTATTGGTCCAAAAGTGAAATTACATGGATACTAATGGTCCAACTAACTATAGATTGTCCACCTAAAAGCATGCACTGATCACATACATACCGTATATCTAAACCATAATCTTTAAAATCAACAACAATGAAATGAGAGAAATTAAATTAATTAAATAAAAATCATAGATCTCATATAATATGCCATGAATCTATGATCCCGACTTGTTTCCCCTTCGACCAAGGCAAAGAGTTTATTAGCCGAACATCGTCGTCGAAGAAAGTCGATAACAAAACAATAATACTCGGTGTTTTCAATAATAAAACATAAGTTCCTAATATATAAAACTACTAAAAATTGGTCTCAGAGAGGTGAAAGAAGTTAATTTTGGGGGTTGGGGAGGTGACTCGTTCGCTAAGGAGCATCGTAGGGCTGTTTTGGGGTCAAAATTAGGTGTCCGCCACGTATCTAAACCGCATTGGTCAAGAGTGCTGCGCGCAGCTGATATGTCATCGTTTGATTGGTCGAGAGACTATGTGATGACGTTGTTGGTGTGGGTGAGAGCGCCACGTGGCTGCACAAGAGACAGAGTGAGAGTCGCGCACGACTCGTGCGAAAATTTGGGAGTTTGTGCGGACGCGCATCCCGTGGAGAATCGATGGGAGCTGAAGCGAGTGAAATACTGTGCTGTTTGTGACGTGGCTTGTTGATGACGCATAGCGCTGATGTGGCGCTTTCTGATTGGTGGTAAGAATGGAGAACGCTGACGTGGCGACTGGCTATTGGTGGAGAGCCAATGAGTGACGTGTTGTTGTGCTGGTGTCCAATGAAAACGCACCACGTGGCTGGCATTACTTGGTCTGTTGTCTCCTATATTACCGACCGCGCAACGCGTAACTCGAGGCAAACTGTCTGGCATCCAATCACTGCATGTAAATACTCCATTTAGAGTATTTTTTTTCGCTACGAATTCAACCGCGCACTTCGTTTCACCTAAAAACGACTAAAAAATATAATTAAATAATATTTTAGAGACTTTGCATAATTAAATATACTAAAATAAACTACTAAATATATATAAATACTGACTTATCAGTGATAGCATGTGACGACCCCTTCTCAAATTAGGGCACCGCTTGGCCTAATCCCGTCATTAATCCCAATCCTATACCATATTGGACTTAACAATTTATTAGACGACCTTTTCAATTTTATCTCCTCATTAGTTACTTCAAAAATAAGCAAGTCACTATTCTCATATTCACTAATAATTCAGAATTAATTATTTGAAATTGCTATTACTTAATCTTATTTAGCGAAAGACTTAATAAATTTTTGAAAGACATTAATATAAATCCTAAGTATGTGGAAAACCATGACACAAAGATCACTTGCATATATATAACAAAACGGCGATAACAATATATCAACACGTGTCTAGTCGAGTAACTATCGTACAAACCTGTAATATACAACCTCAAAAGTATATAAAAGATATATGTACATCATACAAAAGAATAAAAACCAAAAAATTCAAAGGTAGCAGCACTCCAGTGGATTAGAGGTAGTCGACAATCTTCTATTTGCCTGGTCTGCTAGTTAATGGATCTGCACCCACCGTCATAAAAAGGATGGTGAGCATATTAAAATAGAAAGTAACAATGAGAGACATTTGTCCACATTTCCAAATATATAACAAGTATTTGAGGGCATAACAATAGCAACTATGTAGAAAAAGAATCATGCAATAAGATACTTCAATTAAACAATATGAAACTGACATTCGGCTAAGCAGAAATGAACTAGGGTCGGTCGGTTGCGAGTAACATCACGTCAGCCTGATTCCACTATATAGGATGTAAACAATCTCACAAATGCCTTCACATCCTAAAAAATGCTCATCTCATTAATAAATACTCTCAAGTGCCCCTCACATGCGATATATACTTGTCGACAACCTGGGTCCTATATCCCGTGGGCTGCGTAAGCTAGTGGCGAGATCCAGACAGCCCAAAAATCTAGTAACCCCGTGTGCCACGCTCGATCTCTATCTTATCATGGCCCTAGACACAAAAACTACCTTCATAATTCAAGAAATGACACGGTTTAAGAAACCAACAATGTAATTGCATAACTAATGCACAAAGAAAATGGATTTTCAATACCATAAATCACCTACCTAATAGCATACTATTTCATTTGACTAAAATCCACAACAATCAAGAATGACATAGCATGTGATTTAGAATCAATGAAACCACTTATTCAACCAACAATGCCATGATTACAAACTCATGAAATGAGATAAAACAACAAGTTATGGCATCTAGAATACCAAAGATAAATTAGTCCAAATGACTATGAATGAATAGCATAATAAGAATGAATTGTAAATAAATATCTCAATCAGTTTACTTACAATCCAAACAAATTTTCTAAGCTAATTTAGCCTCCCGACACCTCTAAACTTGTACATGAACCCCCGAGACTCTTCCCTAGGCTTATACTATAATTACACATATTTTAGAGTGTGTTTAGTCCTTCAATTAATCTGTTAGACTTGTTTAAAGTTTTTAAATAAAGAAATTGCAGAAATTGTGTTATCCAGAGCACCTAGCACACTTGATAACATATATAGCATGCTACTCACACTTATTAGCGTGCTTAACGCAGGCATCGTGCTAGCAAGCATGCTTAAGGCGCTACGTGTATTCTGCACTTTAAATTCCGAGTTTTCTCCTCCACATGGCCATCCCCAAAGCCTTGGATCCTTGTTCTCCTCCACCAGAGACCCAACACATCATCCATAACCATAAGAATAGCTTACACTTCATATATAATCATAATTCATCTAATTACACAAAATTAAATGTGTAGATTCACTTACCAACTTGTACAACACCTCTAGCTTGACTGATCTTCTCCAAATTCACAAGAATTTCGTCAATGAACTCACTAATCTCCTTCTGATATTCCACCTCAGATTTTCCTTCTCTCATAAGTTCTAATTGAAAATAATTAGCATGCTTATCTCATCTAATATATATATATGTAAGGTTGATTTATAGCCATTTATCTTAATGTATACACCTATCTCAAGGCTAATCTAATAGCTCGCATCTTGATTTCAAATCCATTAACTCTCTACTAACTCATCCTTCATAACACACATTCATACTGAATTGGTCTTGTGATGTATCCACACAAATCTTGAGGAACATCAATGACTAATTTTTTTATCTTTTCAAACTTAGGATTCATTAATATAAACCAAATGATAGCCATATCTAAATAGTTATCTAAGCTACATTATCTTAAAAAAAACTTACCACATCACTCTTTATCCTGATTCCATATCGGCACGCATCTCGAAGGGCGTCACCGCTCACGTGTTGACATCTACATATAAGTAGGAGTGACTTAGTAGTCTACACATATACAATACACTAGGCATACATCACAATAAATATTATATATACTTCAGCCACATTGCGTCGGTCAGTGTATATATCTCGATGCAGGTCCCACATCACGGGTAGATTGATCCTAAAAAGAATTGAACTCTGATTATGAATTTGAGCTGTGACATAGCTATCAGAGTAGTTTAAATTGGCTAGAATAGGATAGATACTCCTTATTTTGATAGATATAAACTTTATGTCAATGACTAAGTTTTTGGTTAAAGTCAGTTTTATTAATTTATTAATAAAGTCTTTTATTTCTCTTCAAATTTGGTCAACTAGCTGAGATGGTAAAACATGTAAGCTAATGTGTAGAAGGGCCTCATGTTTGAATCCCCAAGCTCCCTTTATTTCTCCTTTATTTTCTTCAACTATTTTAGATTGAAATATATCTAAAAGCTTCACTTTCACATCAAATGAGGATGTGTAGCCCTGTTGGTAAGGACTCCAATGACTTGGATGAAGATGGTTTGATTCTCACCTCCTACAAAATCTCCTTTTAAATTGCTCTTCATCATTCTACTACGCATGCATCTCAAGGACTATCAGACAACTTCTGAACCTCTACAAATTGACAATAATTGTGTACACTAATATGTAAAACAATCATCGTGAGTCACTCGACCTTCATTAACAATTTAGTTTAGATCTCGAGAATGATCTCATGGTCTTTTTTCACATATGCTTGTTAGTTTATCCTACACTCTCCCACACTTGAGCACTATCTTTGCTAACTTTCCATTGAATATAATTTCACAAATTAATAAATGCAACATCATCACATATCTAACCACATTATGCCATGTAATCATTGCGTCACGTTACATTCTGCTACATCACATTAGTCCTATGGGCCCCACTTCATTGCCTTTGGATCCGTGCAACGATTTTTTCAATGTAAATCCAACATAAGACTATAATATATGCTTTTAATTTTTTTTTTTGCCCCATTTCAACTATACACCTTATAAAATTTAAATAGACAAATATAAGCTACTAGAAACATATTTATACACTTTACCTTATAAAAGATACTAAACTTTACTATAAAATATGTATGATTTATGACTTATCAATTCATGATAAATTGATTGAAGATATATATTTTGTTTCTCCCACTTTACAATGATTAACGGATGCTAGGAAGATGGAAATTAATGAACACATTCTCAAAGCATATAGGAAAAATATAAATTAATAAACCTTTGATGGAATAGATTATGCGATTATCAAATTATGATGAAGTTTTGAAAGAATTCTCTAAATCTAAAGATAAACTCTTAGAGAAATTTAAAGAAAACTTAGGGCAAAAGGTGTCGGCTTTATTGAAAAGAAAATACCTGAGAAATGTTCGAATCCAGGATTGTTTGGAATACCTATCACAATAGGAACTTCTTCTATTAAATTTACTATGTGTGATCTCGGAGCATCAATTAATGTGATGTCACGTAAATTATATGAATCATTCAAAATAGGATCGATGACTAATACACCAATTAATCTTACTTTAGCAGATAATAGGGGTGGCCAGCGATTTCTATAACATTGGCGAAACCACCAAAACTATCCAAACTGCATGGTTTTATGTTGTTTTCTTAAGTAGCGGTTTAAGGGTGGTTTAGAAAACTTAAAAATCACGATTTTGCAATTTGGTGTGGCTTTCTTCTATGAAGAACCACGATTCATCAAACCGTAAATCCACCCCTAAAATTGGAATTTAATGGAATGAAGTTAAAGTATTTTCATGTTGTTTTAACTTTGAAAATGAACTAAGACTCATAATTTTGATTGAGTTCATGTGTTTCATTGTGTTTTTGGTGGTCATGTATAGACATCTATATGTTTCGTTGATGTACATGTATAGACTTGTATGGATTGTGTGGCAATTTTTTTAAAATGTGTCGCATAAAAACCGCAAAACTAAACCGACCAAACTGCGTAAACCTCGGTCGGTTTGGTTGCGGTTTTGAGAGTTTGTAGTTTGGTGGTGGTTTGCAAAATGACTAAATAGTGAACCCCAGGTTTCGTCGCGGTTTGATTGTTTTCACCTCCAAATAGCGGTTTGCCCACCCCTAGCTTATAATATAGTTATTAAACCATATGTATTACTAGATAATATTTTAGTGAAAGTGAATGACTTAGTGTTTCTATTTGACTTTTATGTCATGGAAATAGGAGATTCAATATCACCTAATTCTCTACCTATATTATTAGGTAGAACTTTTCATAAATTAGTTAAAAGTAAGTTAGATATCCGAAGGGATGATCTCTATGGAATTTAAAGACCAAATTTTCACGTTTAAATTCAATGATGAGGATAAGTCTGATGATTTTAATGAATTACTTGATAATGAAATTAATGATAATGATTCTTTAGAATTAAATCATTATGATAATGAAAGCGCTAAACTATATGCAATTAATGCAGTAATAATAGAAACTGGGAACAGTGTTTCAAAGAAAGAACAAGTTGAATACACTTCAAATGAAAAGAAAGTAACTCAAGAATGGAGAGTTAAGAAACCAGAGAAAGGGAAAAGTATTAATAAGCCGAAAGATTATAAATTTACGAAGAATAAGAAGAAGAAGAAAAAATTGAGTTTTGGTCTTGTAAAGCTAAATGATCATAAAGATGTACATTTGAATGTAAAAATCAAATTGGCTTGGTACTTTAAAGCTCAGTGTGATACACGTTCTAATGCAAATATCATACCAATACACTTATTTCTATATACTCAATTAAAGTTGGATGAACTAGCTTCTGAACGACTTCCTTTACCAAATATTTCTTCCATCAAACCAATAAGGGTGGTTACAAATTAATCAGTTTAAGTAGACAAGTATATTTTACCTATAGAATTTTTAGTTATGCCACACTTTATCAATAAATATCCCTTTTAATTTTACGACGCACTTTCTTAGTAACTTCTCAAGTCATCATGGATATTCTGAATAAAACAATCACTTTAAAAGTGAATGATCAAGAAATTACTTTCTGGAATGACACTAGAGTAGACAATCCTAAATTTAAGCTTATTGATCCGATTTAAATTAGAGTTGTTCAATCACGCCAACGAAAATAAACAAAAGCGCTCTATGGGAGACAACCTATATTCTATATTAGTATGGTATGTTTTTCATCTCTCAACTTTTGACTCTAATTTTGGAAATATTTTCAAAATCTAAGCTTCGAAGTAGCTTTAAATGAGAGGGGGATGATCAAGTTATTATGGTCTTCATGCAATTTATATTATTTTTCATTTTATTTAATCAATAAAATTATTAGTTAGTTACATATCGTACTCGAATTTTTGAATTTTTAGAGCATTCTACCTTTATATTGATTATTATAATTGACGTATATGATAAATTCGAATTAAATTAGATAAATAGTATTTACTGCCCAGCAAATCCATAGCGATATGAGCTTATATTGTAAATTGCTGGCTAAATCAGTAACAGTGAGCAAATATTTTTTGGGAAATTCTAGTGTAGCGATTCAGCAGTGAATCGACATTATAACAAGATTCGCGTGGTAAATCGGTGAGGCAAAGATTCCTATTTTCACCGATTTATATAGCAATTCACTAGCGAATCCACTAAAAACCTTGATTCGCTAGGCCCGAATACAAGTTTTTATAACAAAACCCCAATTCGCCACACATAACGCATTTCACGCAACAACCATTGCACCCACTCAATTCGAAGACCAAGTTTTTGCCTAGATTCGACCTTCCTAAACTAGATTTTAGTGTATTTAAGAGACACCCACCTTAATCTTATTTTGTTCAACCTTAAAGATGGCGAGTTTGAGAGTGTAGAGTCATATTAGGGCTTGAGCAAGGGAATTTCGAGTAAAACCTTAGGAGAGAGATTTCAAGGACTTCAAAAGTTTATAACTTGAGGCATTCACTCTCAAGAAAGTAATCACAGAAAAACCATAGCTTTTTAAATTGAAATTTTTTTGTTATTGATGAATTTTTGGAAATTTTTTTCAAAGGAATAAAAAATTGTTTATTGGAATTCATTTCACTACCATTGGAAAATGATTTAATTGATTTCAATAGAATAGGAATAGTGAATATGATGATTCTTGTTTTACAAAGCATATTCTTTTTGAAATTTTTGGTATTTATTAATTCAATGATTTTCCTATACAATTGGTTTGAAAATAAGTTTCAAATAGGGGTGTGTTTAATTTAGAAAGACTTGAATATATCGCAAGATTGTTTCCTGTTATGAAATATTTGAAAAATCGAATATAAGTTTATAATGAGTAATAACTTCAACGCCGTTTCTTTTATTTGCATTTTTGAATAATTTTCAAATTAGCTTTTCAAATGAATTTCTCCTTGATTAAGTAGAGTTACTTTAAATTATACTTAATTTTTTTCGATTAATGGTTTTTAAGGATTTAAAGGTTTAAGTTTCTATTTGTACTTGTATTATTTGACTTGATAAATGGCCAAAAATAGAAGAGGTAGAGGTTCGAGATAGGAGAAAGGAAAGGCAGTAATGATAGAGAAACCCAAAACCAAATCCAAAGTTTCAACTATACCAATTATGCCAATAGGTTTTTCAATTAATACTCGTAGAGTTTTACCACAACTAGAACCTACTCAACGAATAGAAAATAGTAATGATTCCGAAGGAAAGGAAATTAAAAAAAATCCAAATATGGTGAGGGAGATTACTTATAACATGGATGACCTCATTAATGATAAAACCCGTCCTAGAATGAATGGTGATATTAAAAAAATAAAAAAAATGATCCTAGATAGGGGATTTAATGTGAATAATGAGTTGAAGTACTGGGCTGAGGATTTTAAAAATAATAAGTGAAAGGAATTGTTGATTATTGACTAAGGACTATAATCACGATGATTATGAGAATATTCCATAGGAGATGGGTTGTGAAGCTTCGATTCAAAAAATTTATGCTATTGGGCACGGAAGTGAACATAAAACTGTGTCCATGGAAAGAAGAAAGCCAGTGGATTATTCTCCTAAAAGAGTAAATTGGTGTTTTTGTGAAATTCGAGAATTTCATAAACTTGATTAGGAGGGTAATTGAGTATTTTCAGATTTATTTGTAATTTAGGTATCCTAAGTGGGACCCACGCATTACGGACCGAAAATCATAAGGTAAAATATTTTTTTCAGTGAAAAATGCTTATTGTGCCTATTATATGGTATTGTGTCGTGATGTTGGAATGTATTAAGGTGTGTCCTCAATTTGTAATAATCAGGGTTGTAAATGCGTATCTGAAGGGCACAAGCGAAAAAAAAATGATTAGTTCCTCGAAAACTAGTAAATTAAGTGTTATATATCACGTGAGATTTTGCCTCGGTTTATATGCAAGTTGGGATTGGGTGGCAGTGTAAGTTGAGAATGAAGTTGGTGCAAGACCTTACCTCAGTTGGGGTATGTCCCCTAGATCGATCTACAAACATTGTTTATCTTAAATTTTAGTTA
This sequence comes from Stephania cephalantha, assembly GCA_039657325.1. NCBI lineage: Eukaryota > Viridiplantae > Streptophyta > Magnoliopsida > Ranunculales > Menispermaceae > Stephania > Stephania cephalantha. The sequence continues at coordinate 21,122,179 of CM077569.1, read as the reverse complement.
ATATAATTGATGTTTTCATGTGCTATTTTATTACAAGTGATTGCATGTTTGCCTTATAGTAAGATCCATGGGTATTTGTCAAAATATCATAAATGTCCGTAGTAGATCATTATACTGGGAACTATAATGAATTAAGACTAATGTGAATCTTGATTGATGGTCATGTGATGTCATGCGTATAAGGATACAAATCGAGATCATGAGTACTTATTAAGGAACAAGGTACTAGACCGACCCGCTATGAGAACACCATATGGATTAAGTCATAGGTGTTACTCATGATAGGTATATAATTTAGTCATTCGACTTGATATTACCATAGATTTCAATATTAGGAGCATTATAATTTGACACAATCAAATGTTGTCTTTAATTGGATGATTATAAAGATTGTGATTGGTTACCATATGCATAATTTGTGAAGATGTGTAATTGAGATATAATTTGTCACTCTCGTATAGAGAGATATATCAATGGATCCCTCGATATGATAGACTGATAATGACCAAGTCCATGTTAATTGATATGATCAATGTCACTTGGATGTTTTCAGTTTACCTAAAGATCGAGACTAGTACGATTGAACATTAAGGGCGACTTTTCATGCCTTATATTTAATCAAAAGATATCGCACAACAAAATGATATGATATATGTTATTCATTAGGTTACATCAATTTTGATATTCATGCTATTTGGGAAGTCATAATGCCTTGTTAGAGACTGCTTATGACTTGTGCACCAAAATGGCTTTGGTTCATTACCAACGTCACATGAACCTATTAGGTCGCACACAAAGAATGGCTTTGCGCAATTTCAATTGGTCTGGAGTAATAAATTTTATATGATATAATTCATGACATAAAAGCCCTTACGATTTTTTATAATAACTTATTAATAAGGGTGTATGTGTAATTTGCTTAAACTGCCTAAATATAAAAGTTGTATTACAAATAAAATTTTAAGTTATGGCTTATCTACACATATAAATAAAGGGTGAAACCTTAAAAAAATAAGTTTTTCATTTTTGCAAATTTCGAGTTCTCGGGATATTATAAGCGAAAGAGAAACGTTTTCAATATCTCTTGGGGCTAGCACTTCAAATTGTGGTCACCATTCGTGTGTGGATTTTCGATAAAGGACGTGCACTGGAACGTCTTAAAGATCGAACAATCACATATGAAAATCATGAATTAAGTTAAGGTTTACCTTTTAGATCTAGTTTAATGGAACCTATTTTCAATCATGTTAGGGTTTTTTAAAAATTGTTTTGAATTATCCGATTCGTATGAACCCCAAAAACCTAACAACCTCGAGCTTTATGTCGGTTGGTGGTAGTCGAGGTTGAGATTGGGTCTAGTATAAGTTTTGTTTAGTATGGCAAGAGATTTGGTCTATAAGGGTTCAATATGTCGAGGACAAAGTTAAGATTTTTGGTATTTTGGTGTGACCAAAACTAATGTTATGGGCGTTTTATGAAGATGGACTATTTTGTCGAGAGGTTGGCTCAATTTGATGAAAAATCAAATCCAAAATAAGCACCAGAAGCCAAAATACGCCAAAATAAGGATTTCAATAATTAATAAATAAAAAGAGATTAAGCTGCTGATAAGTAGCTGAGGGTTTTCGTTCTGTTTCATTTCATTTCTCAAAAGAACAAACAATAATTTGTTCTCTAAACCCTTTCTACTCGGGTTTTCGTTTTATGAACACCTGAGGTCCGATTTTCGCTTGGTTTCTTTCTGTAAAACTACAGAGCATCGTGAGACGGTTAGTTCAAGCTAAGTTTTTGCACTGGAAACGAGGTACTCGGCTCAAAATTTGATGAATTCTCAATTCAAGGCATTTTCCACAATTCAATTTGAATTATCACAATTTCTTGATTTCTTTTACATATTTTTGATAGAAATTGGTAGGGATTGTTGTGAATTGGTTTATTGGATTGAGTTGCACAAACTTGGAATAAATCCCACTGGCGTGGGTTAGGTTTTGATGATTTGAACTAATGTGATTCAGTTGATAACTATTTTGGAGATGTTTTATAATTGATATTGATTTACATTGGATTTCCTGATGAATCGATTATTGATTTTGATCCGATTTGACTCCACGGGCTGTAGAAATATCTTGATGTTGGTATCAAGTGGTTTCGTGGTGTTTGTTGTTGCGTTTTGAGGATTGAATTGGAAAAATATTTATTTGGAGACATTTTTCAGTTCAAAATTAATAAAGTTTGCCTAGTTGACAAGCCATATTAAAAAATTCTTAACTTCTCCATCGGTGATTCAATTTGAGTGTTCTAAGAGTCTATAGAAAGTAGGACGTGAGTACTACAAGTTCCTTTTTAGGTTATCAAGAAAAATAATAAGGTTTTTAAGGTCAAAAAGTAACCCAAAGTAGTCTAGTTGAAAGCCAGTTGAAACTATTATATAAATTTATATTTTTAGAAACCGTTCTTAAGCGTACTTTGGCAGCAGTTATCATTGAGTTTAGTGATTTGGTTTCACTTGAATCTTGACCTATAATATAATTAGATATGCAGGGAAGCTATTGTAACCATTTTCAAGGTGATTTGACGCTTAGGAAACCCCAAAATTAACCATTTTCAAGTTGGTTTGGTGGTAAGTAAACCCTACAGTGGTCTTTATTATTTATTGAATATCTCTGTACTTGTAATTGCATCAAAGTATGCATTACATTTCGTCATTCTTGGTCATGCATTCACAAAGAGATTGAGGAGGATAAGCTTGTTTCTGAGTCTGGTTTGCTTGAAATTAGATTTGAGTCCTACCTCAAACATCGACTAGTGAGACTGGTTCCGAAGTCAAACACTGACAAGTTATCTCTGCATTTCATGATCTCTTAACACTGTCTATGTACTATTTTTGGTAGTGGACATCAGATTATAGATAGGAGACAGAAACATAGTGGATTGCATGTCATGTTGACATATATATCTTATCGATTATTTGGAAATGCAATTACATGTCTTAATGTATCAGACTAACAATTGCAAGAGTACAAATCAGTGTAGATGTTTAATTACTTAACATTTTCAAGTTGTTTTCATGGTGTCAGATTCTATATGATGACAAGGGACGAATGGACATGACTCAAAGATTGTGGTGATTTTTTCAAAACTCAAAGAAAATTCTTGTTTTATATTGTTTATATATAGTTATTGTTTTGGGATTCTTGGGGTGAGTGTAGGACGTAAAATTTTGTTAAATGATTATGAGAATCTCACAAGTTAGTATATGAATTTGAGTTTTATATATATTATGAACTACGAGGAGTTGTAAGCCCTTCTAGGTATCTCCTCATTTTGATGTCTATTCGATGAATTTTTCTATAGGACATTTTTAGGGGAAGTGCCTCCGTAATTCTTATTAAATACGGTTATAATTTTTTAATTTGCTCTAGTAAAATATGTTAAGAACCAAATCAGTTGAGGATCTAAATTACAATTTGGAGAATTATTACAGATTGAAATAAAGATTATTTGGAGGCCAAGTTAAGAGAATGGATTAGGCTGACTAGATTATCAGGGTATTAAGGTAATCTAGGTTTGTCAGTCGTCTTAATGATGAGGGGGCTTACATAGTTAGTATCATAGCCTAGGTTTACCTTAATTGGATATAAAATTTTACCGAGAACCAAAGAGGGATTGAGCGTGATTAGTTGGGAAGTGATCGTGAGCTGGGGTATTTAAATTAGTGTTATGATTGTATTGTATCTATGTTTGATCGCTTGATATGTGATAGGAAGTTTATTCTCTAAGTTTATTTGATACTTAGCTCATATAAAAATTTTGATGCCTATCACTACAGCCTAAAATATTACAAAGGAAAAGATATATGTACTGATCAAGAATTAGTAAGTGATACTTACAGGAAGTCGGTTTGAACTCATATATGGTGAGAATTTTCATTAATAAGACTTAAAGGATTGAAATTGCATCCTTTAAGAGTTTAATTAGTCGCTAAGTTAATCAAGGTATTGGAAATTTAAATTATTATGTCTCTTTTATTGAACAACAACAGATAAATGAAATCATCAAAAAGTGAATTGATGATTAGTAAGATATTTAGTTATCTTACTTAGTATTTTGAAGAGTACCAAATTTCTTTTTGAGAAAAAGAAAAGTCAGGAAATCTGAGATTAAAGGAAACAATTTAAGGCGATAATAATTAGTAGAACTTTTTGAGTTGTAAAATTTATCTATTTCAAACAAAGATTAGATAAGGAAGAATTCAATTGATTGAATGATCATAAGAAGTTGTATTTCCCTTAGCTATATATTTTAAATGCAAAGCGATATAAATTGCTTTAGTAAGACTAAGGAACTATAAGTGATCTCGGTATTGAGAGAAAGTTGTAGTACATTTGTAAAGGGACTAAAAACGAGATAACTATAAGAATAGCTAAGATTGATAAAAATGGAACCAAGTAGACTCTGTATCATAATTACGATTCATTCACGGAGTCGAAGACTAGTGTAAGGGCTCACCTTTATTTGTATAAACGAATGAATCGCAAGGTTCAATATAAAAGAGTCTATAAAGTTTCGTTGGAGTCAATTGGAAACTTAAGTATAGGCAAACAAATGGTCAAGTCATTCTCACATTAATATGAAAAAAAGGAATTTTAGGTTAACGAGTCTCGATAAGACTTAGGATATAAAACTCTATGTTTGATGGAACATAATTTCTCTTCACAAGGATCTTACGAGAAGTCAAACTCCGAATGCTGAAAGTTTTGAACCGAAGTAGTATACCACTAATATTAGTGAATATATTGTACATTAGGTTCAAATATTGTTCTATGCCACATGATAAGTTAATGGTGAAGTTTAAAGCACTAGGTTATCTAAAATTAGACTTGATGTAAGATGTCGGAATGGATGGTGAAGATATAAATGAAATAAGAAGTGACACACACCTTACAACTCGGTTAGTAAGTATTATCAGTATTGGTTGAAAATACTAAATAGAGGACAATATATCTGACTTGATATGTTGGAAGAATTAAGTATTCTTCCACTATAAATTGAGTAGAGGCAAAGAGAGGTATCATTTTATAACTTGTATGGAATACAAGTTAACGTATATACTATGACAATATAAATATGAAATATATTGATATCTCCATCTAAAGACTTATATCTACTCAAGAAAGGGATAATTATCTCTATTCAGGTAATGATAGATGTTGTTGAACAGTTAGTGATTAAGCCACGAGATTATGGGATATATCAGTAATTGAATGGAATGAGGTTCTTGGTGAAATCATGAATAGAAAATGATTTGAAAAAGTTGAAAAAGTCGTGAATTTTCTAACCGTTCAAATATAAAGTTAAGTGAATTGGCTAATGAGTTGGAATTGGTAATTGCTTTCTAGTCCACAAATCTAAATAATATTTTGAGTAGACATTAGAGAAGGAGTGAAAGTTGCACGATGTGTCAGGTTGCATTTTCTGATCAGATTGAAAAATTAAGATCTCATGTCATTGAATGATAGATTTAATTAGAGATCTATAGTCATAGGATGACTTAAGAAATTTCATGTTTCTAGTGAGAAACGTTGGAATGGTGATGGATCAGATAGACACGCAACTTTACTTTGTATCTAATGTCATGCTCAAATATTATTTGCATCACTTATATTTAGACTGATGAAAGTCTAAAAATTGATCGATTGACAATTCTAATAAAAGATTCGATGAGTGATAAGAAAATAAACTTGGATGGGTACCAAAAATTGGTGGATAAGGAAAGAATTATCAATGGTTTGTGGAAGTGTTGTCCATTTAAGAATAAAAATGTTTTTTTATTGTAAAGCAAGATAGGCTAGATCACGCTATGTATTGATTCTTGAATGAGATTCAAGGCATAAAATGTAAATTAAAGTAAGGTTATTGGATATTCCACAGAGTTTATTGTTCAACTCTTTAGAAATTCACAAATTGCCTAAATTGGCAAAGTAACAAAGGTCACTTTTCATTAAACCAAGGTTTTGGAAATGAAAATTTGAAATGTTTATGATCTCTACAATCGATTTGTTTAACATAACGAAAATTATTAGGCCCACTTAACGATTTCACCTTAGGAATGATTTTACAGTTTTAGATTGATAAAGTTTTATATGAAAAACCATTTTCTCATATCTCTTTTAGTTTAGTGACCTTTAAGTTTATATTTTGAGGACATAATTTTTAATTATTTAGGAAGATTGTGAAATAAGAGAATTTCATAAACTAGATTAAGAAGCTAATTAAGTATTTCTCATATTTTATTTGGAATTTATGTATCCGAGGTGGGACCCACGCATTACGAACCAGATATCATAAGGTAAAATTGTTCAATGATGAATGCTCATTGTGTGTATTATACGGTATTTTGTCGCAATGTTGGAGTGTGTTGATGTGTGTCCTCAATTTTCATAATATCATGTGGGATTTTGCGTTTACGTGCAAGTTAGGATCGGTGGCAGTGTAAGTTGAGAATGAAGTTGGTGCAAGACCTTACCACGAGCTTTATGTCGATTGGCGGTGGTCGAGGTACGGATTGTGTCCAAATTGGTGTAAGTTTGTTTTAGTATGGCAAGAAAATTAATTGATAAGGGTTCAGTATGTCGTTGACAAAGTTAAGATTTTTAGGGTTTTGGTGTGACCAATACCAGTGTAATGGACGTTTTATGAAAATGGATTGTTTTTTTTTTTGAGAGGTTGGTCTAATTTGGTGAAACATCGGATCCAAAACAAGCACCGAAAGCAAAAACATGTCAAAACTGGGATTTCAATAATTAATAAATAAAAAAGAAATTAAGCTGATGACAAGCAGCTCAGAGTTTATATATATATGAGGAAAAAAATAAAATGAATCATTTCATTTCATTTCTCAAAAGAAAGCTCATTCTCTAAACCATTTCAACTCGGGTTTCTTGCTCCGTAAACTCCCACCGTCCGATTTTCAACGAATTTCTCTTTGCCAAATTGTAGAGCATTGTGAGACGGTCGATTTGAGCTAAGTTTCTACGATAGAAATGAGGGACTCGGCTCAAGATTTGGTAAATTCTCAATTTAAGGTATTTTCGACAATTTAATTTGAATTCTCAATTTTACGGAGTTTTGATAGAAATTGGTAGGGATTGTTGTGGATTGGTATATTAGATTGATTTATGCCAATTTAAAATAAATTCCAATTGCGTGGGTTAGGGTTTTGATGAATTGAACTAATGTGATTAAGTTGATAACCATTTTGAATATGTTTTTTAGTTGATATTTATTTGCATTGGGTTTCAAGATGAATTGTTATTGGTGTTGATCCAAATTTGACTCCACAAGCTATAGAAATATTTCGATGTTGGGATCGAGTGGTTTCATGGTGTTTGTTATTGTGTTTTGAGGATTTATTTGCAAAAATATTGATTTGGGGACGTATTTCAGTTCAAAAAAATAAAGTTTGCCTAGTTGACAGGCCATATTGAAAAATTCATAGCTTCTCCACCAATGATATGTTTGAGCATTCTTGGAGTCTATGGAAAGTAGGGCTTGAGAACTACGAAAATTACATTTAGGCCATAATGACAAATATCTTTAGAAATAGTTCTTAAGCAAATTTCGGCTACAGGTTTAGTGATTTGGTTTCACTTGAAACTTGACCCATAATATAATAGGTATGCATGGAAGCTATTGAAACCATTTTTAAGGTGATCTGATGCTCAGGGAACCCCAAAAATTGAGCTCAAAGTTGGTTTGGTGGTAGGTAAACCTTATAACGATCTTTACTATTAATTGAATATCTTTGTACATGTAATTGCATCATAGTCTGCATTACATTTAATCATTCTTGGTCATGCATGCATGGAGAAAGTGAGGGGATAAGCTTGTTTTGGAGTTTGATAAGCTTGAAATTAGATTTCAATCCTACCTCAAATGCCGGTTTGTGAGACTAGTTCCAGAGTCAAATGTAGACAAGTTATCTCTGCATTTCATGATCTCTTAAAAGTGTCTCTCTACTATTGTTGAAAGTCGACATCTGATTTTGGAGATAGAAATAGATTTGATTGCATGTCATATAGATGCATTCATCTTCTTAATTATTTGGAAATGCAACCATGTCTCCATGTGTTAAACAAACAATTGTAGGAGTACAGATCAGTGTATATGTTTACTTACCTAATATCTTCGAGTTGTTTTTAATGATGTCAGATTCTATATGAAGACAAGGGGAAATGGACAAGACTCGAAGATTATGGTGATTGTATTCAAAACCTAAAGGAATTTATTTTTTTAAATTATATATATATATTGTTTTGGGGATTCTTGGGGTGATTGTAAGACGTCAAGTTTTGCTAAATGGTAATGAGAGTCTCTTAAGTTAGTTTATAAATTTGAATTTGATATATATTATGAACTGTGGGGAGTTGTGAATCTTTCTAGGCATCTCCCCATTCTACTATCTATTAGGCGAATTTTCTAGCAGACCACTTTTAGGGGATGTGCCACCAATTTTTTTATTCAATACGGATTTAATTACTTAATTTGCTCCAATAAAATAAGTTGAGAACCAAATCAGTTGAGGATCAAATTTACAATTTGGAGTATTATTAAGGATTAAATAAATATAATTTAGAGGTAAAAGTTAAAAGAATGGATTAGGCTGACTAGATTATCAGGGTATTAAGATAATTTAGGCCAGTCATTCCTCTTATTGATGAGGGGAACTGTAGTTTCAGATTGCCAAAATTTCATAGAAGAGAAAATAATGATTACCCAAAATTGAAATATGGAATTAAGCATTGATTTCCCCATTAAACGATTAGGAGTGGATCAAAAGCAATAACAGGGGATGGATTTATTCTGGATAAGGATGAGTATCACAAGCACATTCAAAATGAGGAATTTTAGGGAAAGCATGAAGGCATGAAATTATGTAATCAATGTAAGCTTGCAGCTAAGTTTTCAATATTATGAAATTGTGAATTACAAAGTGGCTTTGTTGTATCATATTGTTTAAGGGTTTAGTTATAATTATATTGATAAGGTCATTTATGATGCGATTGGGAACTCCATTGCCATGAAATAGAATGAAGGATTACCTTTTCCCTTGATGATCATAGAATTTTGTAGCAAGATTAAGTTCCTATATTAGGTCTTGAGATGGATGTTTCTTAGCAAGACTATCCCTGATTCTTACATAAAAAGCACCAAAAAAGGTTAAATACTATGTGGATTTAGAGGATGAGAGAGAGAGAGAATAAAGATACTCAAAAGAGAAACTGAAGAAAGAAGAAAATTACGAATAGAGAATAAAAGAGTTTGGAATAAATGCAAGCTGTTGCGTATAATGAAAGAATGGAGTACAAAACTACCAGCTAAGGATTATACTAGTATGTGCACAGATGAGACGGCGTTGGTCATGATGGGATCAGTTTTGCGAAACCAGATTAGAACTCCATGGAATCAAAAGTTTATGTTTCAAAACCACCAAGAAATAGCAAGGAGCTTGCAAGATTTTGAAAGAAGAATGACTAGAAGAATTCAAATAAGAGGAGCGAAAATTCCTATACCATCTACCTAAATGAGATTACTGAATGAAAGAGCCTTTTCACATAGAATTCAAAAGATTAGAGTAGACTACAGACACTATGACCATACAGTGAGTTATCAATCTCAACAACATGATCAAAGGGATCGTGGTGATGATGCACATTCTGGAAGGCAATTCTAATTTATTTTCTTCTTCGATTTATTTATCTTTGAGTGATCATGTGTGAGGTCTTAATTTGTAATGTAATACTATGATATGTGATATGTGATATTATTATACTTTGGTTCGATTGTTTACGTTTGATGTGATAGTTGTAATACATTATTATTATTGATGATAATACTTGGTAATTTACCTTTATCATGATTTATTTGTTAATGAAAAATTTATTCATATGAAAATTTGTTCATTAATTATTTTTATTTTATATAGTTCGTTTATGCTTCATAAGGAATATTCGTTTTGTTGAAAACCCAACTTTAATTTTTAAACCTTATGGACAATGTTTGGAATGTGTTTGGGGGTATTTAGGTGAAGTGAAGTATAAAGAAGTGAAATATGGAAGATTCGAGAGTTAGAATCTATTTATTCAATATTCAAAGTTGACTAAAATTTTCAAATTTTTGATTTAGATACTGGTAATATTTTTATTTATTTTACTTTATTTAGTTAGGAAACTATGAAGTTGAATAAAATTTGGATTTGAATAGAAGTAATATTTTTACCACGCATAAAAATAGAAATTCTATGATAGAAAGGAATTTTTATACCCTATGTGACTTACCTAGATTGTGTATGCACTATAAGAGTTTAGAATGAATGATTGATTTATGTTAGACATGAAAATGAGTAGAAAAACGAAACAGAATTGCAAAATAAACAAAACAGATTTTTAAGAATCTTGTTATATAAATATTACTGATCAAGTGTTAGACATATATATAATGAAAAGAACTTATGCCACAATTAAGAGAAGAAATAGGAAATTAGCCAATAAAACTTTACTTAGTTGGTAAAAATACTTACTTATAGTGAAAGTGGGAAATGCCAACAAAAGTTTTTAAATGAAAAAATAGAGAGACCCACAGGTTCCAAAAGAAATGAAGCAAGGAATCTAGTGGTGGGAAATGTGTGAGAAATAATTCTCACAAAAATAATAATGGTATCCAAAGGAAATGGAGCAGGGAACCATAGGATTGAAAAAGAAAAAAATTATGGGAAAAAGAAGAAAGAAAAAAAAGAGGTATAGAAAAATGGAAGAATGTTTATAAGAAGACTTTTAAAATAAAAGATTTAGCTCGAGTGCTTATAGCTAAGTTTAGTGAAGTATCTCTTTTTCCAACATTCCAACAATTGAACACGACAAAGATATTTATTGGTGTCTTAAGAAATTCCTATAGACTTTGATTGTGGTGATATTTCATATTTTTTTTTAAATTGAGAATGATTTAGTGATTATTTTATCTTGAGATTCTATATTAGTCATCATAAGCTAGATACTTGTTAATGGAGATAGAGAAAACCTATATAGTGGGCTGGCCTTGGTATTGATTGAACTTTAAGTTATGAGGTGTATTGCATAACGAGGGTTGAATTTCAATTAAGGGGTTGTTCTTTAAATCTTTCTATTCTATCATAATTTTATTTATATAAGGGTGATATGTTTCTATTTAATGATCGCTTCTTTCAAAGAAAAAGAGTAAATAATTATGAAATTAAAATAAGGAATAAAAAAGAAGATAACTCAAAATATTCCTTTGCTTGGGATAGCAAAGTGTTATGTTTGGTTGTATTTGATAAGTCAATAATTAGACAGCATTTTATACTATATTTTAGTGTGATTTTAGATGTAAAAGGCTATATTACACTAGGTTTTCTCTTGTTTTTATCATTTCGAGTTATATTAAAGTTATATAAAGAAATGGAAGAAAAAAAGAAGAAAAGTAATGAATCTAGATAATTGAAGAAAAAGACTTGTGATTCCACAGCGTTTTAAGATTTACATTAGGAATCATTACATAAATCGCAGCAGAGAACACAACAAATCATTGAAAAATCATGAAAATATACTTGGAGTCGCTACTAAAATCAGTGAACTACAAAGACTTATTTCCGCCGATTTTCTCAGCAATCTACCTGAGATAAAGGGTCAGTCAGGATTCGCTAAAGCTCGCCATGAGAATATTGGATTACAACATGAAATTTCAGTTCGATTGGGATATGTACTTCTTAGAATACTATAAATATGAACTTATGGCTTTGAAAATAGGGACATCTTTATTAGTTTAAGTGCTCCTTGATTGCTCCTTGATTATTCTTAAAGCAATTGATTAGTTTTATTTTATTTTTATTGTTTTTGCTTTTAAAAAAAATATGGAGATGCAATTATTCAATAACGCGTATTTTTCATTAATGTCTTTTATTTATTTTATTGTAATGTTTATTTTTATATGTGTGAGTAGTTTATTAATCAAAACAAAGTCCAAACATGTATTTAAACCATTTTGCAATGTAGTCATAATAAAGAAGAATTTGTACTTAAGGCTTTAAATTAATCGTATACATCAATTCACAGTTTCAATAATTTTTTTTGTGTATTATAATCAAGAAACGTTGTATTGCATTCATAGTGTAAAATGTGTATTGTGATATTTAGGTTCTAAATCTAATATAAAATATTAAATTGGATTAATTTAAAAGGTTTTTTTAGCATTTAGATGTCTTTAGTGAATTGTGTTCTAAGTTTGATATTGATTCAACCAATTCAGATAATATTGACTTAGTAATAAGAAGTTTTCATAGAGTGTAACGTCGTTTTGTTTCTATTAGTTATATTTGAGCTTTCGAAGAAAATTATGGTTTTTCTGTTGAAATAAGGAAAACTAATGGTTTGATAAAGACTATCAATCTTACTTATGATTTAGGTTTAATGATTCAAGAATACTTAATAAGATGATGACAGTATGATTATGACTGTAATTAATATGTCCGAATTCAAAACTGTTTACGATTCATTGTTCTGGATATTTTTTTAGATGTTTGTTTTATATTGATTTGATTTGATTTGGTTTGAATTTAGATTATTTAGAATTAGTGAATTTAAATTATGTTAATTTATTAACATTAATTGGTTGCCATAGTTTGATTAGATAATTTAAATTCTCGTTCTAATTAAATTAAATTAAAATATAAAAACCTTTAAAAAATCATTTTTCTTAGGAAGTTTGCAAAATCCTTGTGGAGACGATCATATTTATCACTACTACAAGTAATAAGAATAAACGGGAAACTTATTGTACATGCTCAACATATGTCAACAACAAAATTGAGAAAAAGCCTAAGTGGACTCATAACTCCCCGTAGTTCATAATATGTCTGCAAATTAAATTTCACTACTAAAATTAAGCAACTTCCCCAATTTTCGACAATTCAAGCTTTAAACAGGATTTAACCGCTTCACAAATTAAGTACACCTCAAAATGAATCATAAACTAGCACGCACTCTTGTAATCCATTTCATAACTATTTTCTAATTTTATTAGAACCAAATCATGACTTACTCTCTGCCCATAACCTAAAACAATATTTATAACTTCATTTACAACAACAAAAGAATTAAGCTTGAAAATATTCACCAAAGTTCTTCATGTCTTGTTTATTCTTTCTTGTCTTCACGGAAAACCTCACATAATCAAAAACATCTTGAAAAATCAAGTAATTAAACTCCTACATTGATATGTATTGCAAATGTTAGTCCGAATACATGGAGACATGTAAATGTATATCCAAATAAACAATAAATTAATATAACAACTTGAAACCCTTTTATTTATGTTCAATGTTCACAAAAAGGCTGGCCAACCTAAAAATGAACCTAAAACAGTAATAAAAGTCCAATGCATGCTACTCGGAATGAACATTACCCGCTTATAGATTTACTTGCATTTATTCTATTTCACTTAGACGGGATACCTAGTTTCGACTAGATTTACTCGCACTTAGTCTATTTCACCTAGGTGAGATACCCCGTCGAGACTAAACATAACAATGTGGCCCGTATGTCATGTATGCTTGATCAAGAATAATATGAAATGTAATGCAGACTGAATACAAAAGTAGTTACAAGAATATATCATTAAATAGTATGTGTCATTATAGGTTTTACTTACAACCAACTTTAAACTTAGATCTCAAGGTTCCCATAATGTTAGATCAACTTGAATGTGGCTCTAATAGCTTCCCTATATATCCAATTATAATATGGGTCAGTGTTCAAGTGAAAGTGAATCATAAAACCCCACGAAAACAATGGCCAAAATATGCTCGATAATTGTTTCCATAAATAATTATTTATAACAACTTCAACTATTTTTCAACTAGCTAACTTCAGGTGATTTTCAACCTTGAGAACCTCAATATTTTTCATGTTGAACAAATAGGAACTAGTAGAGCTCACTTCATACTTTCCATAGACTCCAACAATACCAAAATCGGATAACTGACAATGAAGTTGTGAATTTTCCAATACTGCCTATTAATTAGGCACACTTTATTAATTTTGAACTAGCAAAACTTCTCCAAATCAATATTTTCACAATTATATACTTAAAACTTGACACCAAACACCAAAAAATTGCTTAATACTACATTCAAAATATTTTCACAGCTTGTGGAGTCAATTTTGACAAAAACCAATATCCAATTTGCTTACAATCCCAATGCAAATCAATTTAGACTATAAAACATCTTCAAAAAGATTATCAATTGAATTGCATCAACTCAATTTACTAAAACCCTAACCCATGTCGGTGGGATTTATTCCAAATTTGTGCAAATCAATTCTATACATTAATTCTCAACAATCCTTACCAATCCTATCGAAATCCTGTGAAAGAAATCAAAAAATCGCAAGAATTCAAATTAAATTGAGGGAAATGCTCTAAATTTAAAATTTACCACATTCTGAGCCGAATACCTTGTTTCCACGGCAGAAACTTGGCGAAAACTTACCCTCTCGCGATTCTTTACAGTTTTGTAGAAAGAAACCAGACGAAAATCGGACCTACGAAGATCCGCGAGAGAATGAATCAGCGGAGAGGTTTAAGAACAATGAATGTATAAAATTTATGTTAAACTTTTTCAAAACGAATCGTTTGTTTTTAGTTTGTTTTTAGTGTTTTTATATATATAATCCCTCAGCTGCTTGTCAACAGCTTAATTTCTTTTTATTTAATAATTCCCAAACTCCCTATTTTAATGTGTTTTGACCTCCGTGCTTGTTTTGGATGCAATTTTACGACAAATTGAGTAACCTCTAGAAAATATAGTCTAACTTTACAAAACGTCCATAACGAAGGTTTTGATTACACCAAAATCCTAAAAATTGCAACTTTGTCCATGACATGCTAAAATTATTCGTACCAATTCTTTCGTCATACTTAACCAAACTTGTACTAATTTGGACCCAATATTAACTTTGACCGCCACCAACTAAGACGCAGCTTGAGGAAAGGTGTCTTACCAACTTTGTTCTTATTTTTTATTACCATCAATCACAATTAGCATGTAAACCGAGGCAAAAACCTCACATTATATTCAACACTGGACCTCTAATTTTGGCGTCGTTATCGGGGAATTAGCCACATTAACATAGTTTGTTTACAAAAATTTTTAAGTTTAATTTAATTAATTTAATTTCTAGTTCATAAAAGAATAAAATAAAAAAATTAAAGGTTTAAGTTTCAAGTTTGACAATCTGTTCTTGATCTTTTGTATTTTCTTTTCTAGGAGAATTAGTGCATGCGTAGTAAAGGAGAGATGATTTATGGCCTTACAACCCTAAGATTAACACAACCAACAAAGGAAAGTAAAAAATTGAATCAAGATAGCGGAGGATCAAGCACGAAACCAACAACAAGGCAGATAGAATAACTAATTCGAAGGTGATCTGGTAGGGCAGGATAGAGTTTGGGGACATAGATGTCTTCATGACTACTTCAAGCCAAAAGTTCAAGAGACTTACAATGGAGTGATGAGGCTTCCAACCAACAACACCAAGTTCAAACTGAGACAATTTCTAATCAACATGATGCAAAATAGCTTGTTCAACGAACCAGCGAATGAAGAACTAGTTGCACAAGTAAAGAATTTCTTGGAGAAGTACGACATCGTGCACATTAGTAGAGTTACAATGGAAGTGATAAGGATGAGACTTTTCCCATTCTCATTTGGTGGAAAAGCCAAATCCTAGTTCCAAGGACTGAATGGAGGGAGTATGACTTCATGGTGAAAATCAATGAAGACTTCGAAATAAGTTCTTTCCCCAGTGAAGGTCTTTGAAATGAAACTGGAAATCAATCAATTCAAGGAGGAAGATGTCGATCTCTTAGCGAGGCTTGGGAAAGATTCAAGTCGATGTTGAGGAGATGTCTAGGACATGGATTCGTGAAATGGGCATAACTAAAGATTTTCTACTAGGGGAAGAATCATAGCACCAGAACACTAGTAGATGCCACAACAGGTGGTTCTCTACTAATTAAGGATTAGGATCAAGAATTAGATCTCCTAGATCTTATGTCTCAAAACTTTATAGTCGATACTCGTTCCACAGTGAGGAAACCAGAAGCGTTTATGAGATTGATTTGCAAGGTGCGATCATGGCACAACTATCCAATCAAAGCAGCCAAATGGCGAAACTTTAAATGGGACAACAAAGTCCTTAAGTTCAAGCTATACAATAACCTGTTATTCACCGAGACATGGTGGTTAAGTAAATGGACATGCAACAAGGAATGGAGCCTAAAGAGATCAACTTCATGAACAACCATGGTTATGGAAACAACTTCAGGCTGAGAGGAATGGCTCCTCAAAGGTTTTATCAAGGATACAATAACAACCCAAACTTCTCATATGGAAATATTGATAACGCATTGAAGTTACCTCCAAGCTTCGATCAACAAGTCCAACAAGGGAAGCTAGGGCCGAGCAAAGAGATGACTTCGTTAAAGTCAATTAAGAAGTTCTTGTTCGTCATGGACATGAGCAACATAGAACGCCATGAAAAACATAAGAAAGAGATGGAAAATGTAAAGCAACTATGAAGAGGATTGATGACTAGAGATCACAATCCATCAAGAACTGGGAGATACATATTAGTCAGCTGTCTATTACTTTGAATTCAAGGAATGAATGGAACTGTTCAAGTAACATAAGTATTAATCCTATAGAGAAAACACACACAATCCAATTAAGAAGTGGAAAAACAACGAATGATCCGGTGAAACTAAAGGATACAACAAACAACATAAGGAAGCAAATTGATGATCAGCACCAAAGGGATGCATAATACTTGGAAAGTGAAAGACATAACCAAAAGGAAGTTGCACCATCAGAAAAATCATAATCGGCTCAAAGGAATGTCGGTTAGCAAAATGGAAAAAAGATGTGGCAAGAGGGAGAATGACATTTCTTGACAATCCCTCATTCATAAATCCACCTCTATCATATCTTCAACAATTCAAAAAATATAAAAATCAAGAACAGTTCAAAAAGTTTATGGAGATGATTAAGAAATTACACATAAACATCTCGTTCGTAGATGCACTAGAACATATGTAAAATTAAACAAAGTTTTTTAAGGAAATAATGGCAAGAAAGGTGCAACTGAAAAATTATAAAATAGAAAATTTAACGGAAAATTGCAATGTTATTTTACAAAGAAAATTATCATAAAAGTTGAAGGACCCAAGAAGTTTTTCCATTCCATGCACTATAGGAGTACACTCGTATGATAAGGTGTTATTTGATTTGGGAGCAAGCATAAACTTTATGCCCTTATTATTTTTTAGGAAGTTAGGTTTGGGAGAAGTGAAGTCGACCAACATGACTTTGCAATTAGTAGATCGATCAAAGACTTATCGAAAAGGAGTAATTGAAGATGTATTGGTCAAAATGGATAACTTCATTTTTCCCGATGACCTTATAGTACTGGATATGGAAGAAGATTAAAAGGTATCATTAATATTCGGGAGACCTTTTCTAGCAACTGCATGAGCATTGATAGATGTTCAAGAGCGAGAATTAAGGTTACGAGTAAACAATGAGGAAGTTTTGTTCAACATTTACAAAACCTTAAAATTTCCAAGTGAGAGAGAGCACTGTAAAGTATCGAAGTTAGAAATATAATTTCTGATTGTGTTTCTGAAGTAGTTAAGAAATATACGCCAGACTACCCACTGGAGCATTGTCTAGTTCAAAGCTTAAAAACAAGTTCTTCAGTTAAAGGTGAACTAAAGGAGGCAATAAATTCTTTATCACCAATAGGACCCCCAAAGTTTCATGAAGGTTTTAAGGAAGTATAGTTGGAAGAGGAAAATGCAGTTATTGAACCATCAGTGGAATTAAAGCCTTTGACAGAGCATTTGAGATGCGCGTAATTAGGAAAAAATTCATCCTATCATAGAATTGAAAGAAAAAAAATTGCTTCGAGTTTTAAGTGAGCAAAAGTCCGTATTGGGACAGGCAATCAAAGATTTAAAAGGAATCATTCCAACTATATGCATGCATAAGATTTTAATGGAAGAAAATTATAAACAATCAATAGCTCATAGGCAGTTAAACCCACTACTAAAAGAAGTGGTAAAAAAAGGATTTTGAAATGGTTTAATGCTGGAATCATCTATGTTATTTTAGATAGTTCATGGGTTTCACCAATACATGTGGTACCAAAGAAAGGAGGAATGACATTATTCAGACTGAAAAATGGAAAAACCTTATCCACTAGAATAGTAATTGGTTGGAGAGTTTGCATTGATTACCAGAAGTTAAATAAGGCTATAAGAAAGGATCATATCCCTTTATCATTCATTGATCAAATGTTAGATAGGTTAGCAGGATATGAATACTATTGTTTCTTAAATTGGTATTTCGTATATAGTCAAACCACTATAACACTAGAAGATAAGGAGAAAACGACTTTTATTGGTCTGTATGGAACTTTTCCATTTAGACGAATGTCATTTGGACTGTGCAATGCACCAGTAACATTTAAGAGATGCATGAAGGCTATTTTTTCTTATATGGTGGAATATTTCATGAAGGTATTTATGGATGACTTTTTTGTATTTAGAGCATCTTTCGACCTATGTTTACAAAATTTGGCCTTAGTACTAAAAAGATGTCAAGATATAAATCTAGTCCTTAATTGGGAAAAGTGTCACTTCATGGTTTGAGAAGGAATTGTTATGGGACAAAGAGTGTCTGCTCAAAGATTAGAGGTTGACAGAGCAAAAGTAGTGTCATTTGAGAAACTTCCTATGCCAAGAAACAACAAAGATATAAGGAGCTTTTTAAGATATGCGAATTTTTACGAAAGGTTTATTAAGGATTTTCCAAAGATCACTAAACTACTGTGCACGTTGTTGGAAAAGGATGTTCCATTTTAAATGAGTCCAGCATGTGTAAACGCATTTGAGAACTTGAACGTAACTTTGATTTCATCACCAATAATAGTAGTACCTAACTTTGAAATAATGTAAGATGCAAGTGACCATGCAGTAGGAGCAGTATTAGGGCAATGGAGAGATAAAACAATTATAGTTATATACTATGCAAGTAAGACATTGGATCCAACACAAAAAATTATACTACCAGCGAAAATGAGCTATTGGCAGTAGTGTTTGCATATGACAAGTTTAGAGCTAATATAATGGGATCAAAAGTCACTGTATACACTGACCATGTAGCAATGTGTTATTTGTTTGCAAAGAAGAATGCAAAATCAAGGTTGATTAGATGGGTTTTATTATTGCAAGTGTTTGACTTGAAAATCAAAGATAAGAAAGGGAGTGGAAATTTGGTTGCAGACCATCTGTCAAGGTTACCTTATAAAGAAGGCGACAAATGGAAGCCGATAACAAAAGTATTTTTTGATGAGCGATTATTTCAAACATCCAAAGTAATGGAGTATCTTGATTTAAAGTAGGACTAAACGAGCAAAAAGGCCTCAAGCTAATGATGTTAAACTAAGCACTACTGGGAGGCAGCCTAGGGTTTTTTATTTCAAAGTTTTGAATTAAAAAGCTATTTAGTTACTTTAGGTTGTACAATTCAAATGTTTTAGTAGTTTTCTAACTTTGAAAATTTTAAGCTAAAAGAGAACATTTGCTTGTTGAATTTTCATCGAAACGGAGAAATCTCAACATATGCAACATATTTATAAAGCATGAAGGAGTTAGAGGGATATTCATGTTAATTAAGATTTTATGTCTATGCATTATTATTTCTATGTGTGTTAGTAATATGTTTGATTGTTAGTGTTTTCATGTTTCAGGCTTATTTTTAAACTTTGAGGATAAGGTTTTGTTTAAGTTTGGGAGCATCAACACTACACTATGGGAAGTGGTAAGAAATGATGAAATAAGGATAAAAACTGTATGTATGATCATAAAAATTTATTTTTGAAGTAGTTAAAGAGGAAAGCATGATAGTGTATTCTTTTTTTTTTACTTACTATTTGGATGTGTTTAAGTAGTATAGATTATGTTATATATAGTAATATGTAATTAATAAGTAATTCATTTGCAAATTTCATGCCTTTAATTGAGGATGAGTAAGAATACAAGTGTTTTAGTGATATGAAACTCAAGAGAGTGTTATCAATTTTTGAAGAAAATGAGAAATGTTGCTGACAACGGTATAATTTTATGATTAGAAACCTAGAGTTATCAATTGCATGTTCATGCCTTGAACTGAGGATGAGTAAAATAAAAATGTCTTACTGATATGAAACTCGAGAGAGTGTCGTTTTTTACAAAATCTTGAAGAAAATATGAAATATAGAAACAACAATATGATTTCATAATTAGAAACCTAGAGTTAGCGAAGACCTTGAATTTGAAACAAAAGCAAGAAATTACTAGAACACTTCTTATAGAGAAATTTTGATATCTAAGGAAATTTATGATAAGTATGAATCATACTTGAGTATAAAAAGCAAATAATGAGTAGTACTAAGAGGGGAAAATATAGGCATCATGTTTAATGAAAATGTTGGAGTTAAAACTTGCTTGATAAAGTGAAAATGAGAAGTGCAAACAAGAGTTTTACAAATAAAAATAGGGAGTCCTACAAGTTCTACATGAAAAAGAGCAGAAAACTTAGTGGTTGGAAAAAAGAGAGAAAAAATGGAATCTATAGGAAAAGGAGCAAGGATCGTGCAACTGAAAAATATGAGACGAAAGAGAAAAAATGATAGATAAAAATAAAGAAAAGGAATGCAGAAGTTAAATTAAAACTCTTCAAATAAAAGATTTAGCTCGAGTACAAGTAGTTTAATTGTGTTAAGTTTTTTTCCAAAAATATTAAGTCCTATTGACTCTTAAGTACTAAAGTCTACAAAACTACTATGATATATGCTTATTTGTAAATCCCTGAGCTTAATGAGAAATAATGAGATTGTACACTTGCTACTTGAGTGTCGAGGTGTACTAAACTTTTGAGTAGTGATGGTTTTGGTTGTGAATTATTTTGGTGTTTCGAAAGTGAATTATATGTGTTTTTAATGCTACATGTTTTCAAAATAAAAGTTTTTTCCAAAAAAAAACTTTTGAGTGGATTATTAACTATAACTTATTAGAATTAAAGGATAGTCCATTAATGATGTGAAATGAATATGCATTAAAGTAGTAGTAGTAGTAGGAATACTTAGTAAAATACACTTTTGCTCGGGACAAGCAAAATCCTAAGTTTGGAGGTATTTGATGAGTGATTATTTAGACTTATATATAGGACAAGTTTAGTAATATATTTAGTAAAAATATTCCGGAATGAACTCTAATTGACATTATTTATGTATTTTCAGGTATACGAGGTATAAAAGAGACAATTGAGTGATTTCGTGAAGAAATGAGGATGAAATGCACAAAAGAAGGGTTGATGCCGTGGCAAACATGCTTGACGCCATGGGAGAAGGATAGACAATGTGGGCAAGGTATGGAGGACCAAGAAGAAAAGAAAAGGTGGATAGCAGTGGGGGCATAGTTACGGCACCATGGGTCATAAGGGATGGTGCCACGGTGGTCTACAAAGGGTGTAGAGTCTATTGATTGAGGAAAAATGCATATAAGGTGTTCGAAGCTGTGTCGGCACAGTGGATTTACACATACAGCTTCAGATCACTTATGGACATCGTCGAGATGTATAAAAATAGAAAGTTAGAGTTGTATTTCGTATGAAATTGTCTATTAAGGTTTATAATTATTTTGCAAATTGCCTTAGGAGTATAAATAGGTATAAAACGTAGTAAACATATGCACAAGCATAGATTGCAACCAATTATCATAGTTTTACTATGTTCTCGAATATTAAGAAGAATTGTGGAAGAGAAGAGAATGAAGACTCATGTATGGTTGTTCAATATTATTTTCTTTGATTTAATTGAAGTTATTTCCTTTAATCTCTTATTTCAATGAATACCTTTACGTGCATGTTTATTTCAATGATGTGTGAGTAGTTCATTAATTTCAGGGATCAATGGATCCTAAGGTATAAATTCTAAGCTAAAGTAGTTTCAATCGATTATAAAGTTAAAAAGTGCAATGGTTAGAATTTGTATTGATTCTAGACATAATGCTACAAACATCATAATCACGAGTTTATTGATTATGAGTTTTAGGAGTTACCATGACCATTGGAGCTTTTAAGCTAGATATGGCCCGGTACAGCTGTAAAATACCCAACATCGATGGATAGTTATTGATTAGGGAAGCATAGATAGTAAACTTAATTGGTTATGAATCTAAAGATTTTGAACTTAAAGCAATGTGGAACTTACATTATTCACATTGACAGGTGGAGTTCTTGTCTGCATATTATAATCTTTTCCATCACGACAGTTGGTTGAAGTGGACTTGAAGGAAATATGTCTATTCTAATTAAACATTACACACACACAATGAAGATGAATGAAGTCATATATGAAATCATAGTTATTCATTACCTAGGTGAAGTTGTGAACTAAGATCTTCTTAATATAAAAGTACAAGTATTTACATTATTTTGTTAGAATAGAATAGTTTTGTTTAAAAACCAATTAAAAAGGAATTTCCTTAGAAATAAAGCATAACAAAGCATGCTGAGTGAAACACACCTTTCCTTAAGGATGATATCCATAATCAACATAAGGTGATCACACTATTACTACAACCGAGATGTTAAACTTGCGGCCACGATATATCACCCTCTATAAGAGTTTTGATTTTAACTTGGAATTCTAACACATAAGTATCCATATAGCCTGACTGTCTAACACATAATTGTCAACACCAAATAAGATTTTCAAGTGCCCCTTTTGTTCCATCCCCATTTCAAATTGCACAAGGATGTGTGAAATAGGAGGTGGATACATTAACACTAGAGGCCGAAATTCCTTGCTCTCTTCATATGGTTCATCTGACCTTTCTTAAATGTGTTCTATTTCCACTTCTTTTTCGGCTTCTTCATCATTAGTTGTAAAATCATGGAGATCTGACATGTATTTTAGCTTAAGTTCCTCGTCTGATTCCTTTTTTCCTTCGCTTAGTTCATTATCTACTAGTGGCGGCTCAGCCATCTATTCACATGAAGCTTCACTTGAAGTCTAATCTTTATGAAATTAATCAATCTCTCCTTGTATTTATATCTCTAATAGTCAAACATAAAGCTATTCTTTTCAAGTCTCACACTATTTTTAAGTCTCCTTGAGCAATTTCAACTCATTTTGCGGTGATAGTAAACGTTTTTTATGTTAAGGAACTGGTGGACTCAGCTTATAACTCCAAAAATCATCATCATTCAGATAGTTGGGACAAACATTAATAAGATGAGAATAATCTCTACAAAAACAACAAGGTTTAACCGATTGCACGTTAAAACAAAAATTAGAAAAACTTTGTTCATCATTAGATTTACCTACCCATTTCACACTTTTAGAGTTTGAGTCTTCATATTGATCATGATAGTTAGAGTAGGAGGCCATGAAGTTATCCTGTAAAAAATTAAAGATGATGATCTTGATAGCAATAAATAAATAAATAAACACATATAATAATTAAAAGAATTCAATGCAAATAAAAATGATCTAGATACGAATAATGTAACGGCCCGAAAATTCGACTCGTGCCACGTGTCATTTTAGGGTCGTATATGGGACCCACTTGCCGAAATGCGTATGTCCGAATCTCGAGTGGAGATGCTAATGGTTGAAAAACGTATACGCGGAGAATTCGGTGAGCCGAAACACGGACGGGGACGCGTCTCGAGTCGCGTGCTAACGTGGGACCGAGATAGTCGCTTTTATGTGGTTTTAATGTGTACATTGGACACGCCTCGTGATGCGTGTAGCGCGAGTATCGAAATTTGAAAATGAGGCGGGTTGGTGCCTCGAGATGCGCACTGCTCGAAAATTTCGAGACTCGAGACAATTTGGGTCAAACATAGAGGCGGTGGACAAAGAGGTGAAATTATTGAGTTTGCATCGAAATTTGTGTTATCTCGAGGACACTTTTGATTTGAAATTAAAAAGAAAATTTATATATATATATATATATACGTAAATATATATATTATATATATATATATATATATATATATATAAGAAAAGGAAGATAGAGAAAAGAAAGAAAAGTAAGAGAGAGAGAGAGAAAGACCAGAGAGGTCGTGAGATGAGAGAAATGGAGAGAAGGAAGAGATCGGAGAAGAAAGGGAGGCGCGGACGGCGGCTCGCGGAGACGGCGGACGGCAAGATCGGAGCCACGACGGCAGCGGCGCT
Source organism: Stephania cephalantha (assembly GCA_039657325.1). Lineage (NCBI taxonomy): Eukaryota > Viridiplantae > Streptophyta > Magnoliopsida > Ranunculales > Menispermaceae > Stephania > Stephania cephalantha. Next base: position 21,097,820 of record CM077569.1, on the reverse strand, counting down.
CGCGGACAAGTTGCAGCACCGGCGGAGCAGCGCGAACGACCGGCCAGCAGCAGCAGCGACTAGGAGACAGCGCGAAATGGCAGCGGCTGCGAGCAGGGCGGCGCGGCGGAACAGCGGCGGCCGGCTGCGGTTGGCGGCGGTCGGCAGCGGCCGGCGGTGCACCGACGAGGGACAGCGGCGGCGCCGGCGAGTGGCATCTGTGGCGTCGGCACGGCAGCGAAGTCGACGCGGCAACGACAACGGCTCGAAGACGCCGGCAGGGGCGCGACGATGACAGCGGCGCCGGCGAGCGGCCGGCGGTGGCGCGACGGTGGCGCCGGCAGCGGCGCAGTGACGACGGCGGCGTCGGCGCGGCAGCGACGTCGGCTCGGCAGCGGTAACGGCGAGGTGAACGATGCGATGACGTTGTCGGACCGATCAGAGGCGTGAATCGACGAATGTCGACGACGCAATTGAGGTGAGGTGTATTTCACCTAATTTTAATTGCGATTTGCATGATTTAAATAACTTAAATGGTACAAATGGACACCAGGGACTTAGGATGCTATAGTCAGGTGTCGGGTGCGCATATCGAGATGCGTGCGAGTGCGTTTTGAGGTACGTAAGATTCCCTCTGAAAGTCACTGAGGGTTTACTTTTCTATCATTGATTGCTTGTTCGTGGTTATTGGATGTTATTCCCCTGTTCCTTGTTATTGATTTCCGTGACGCATTTGGGTTGGGGGTTGAGACTTTTGATATTCGTGTTGTACTTATGGCACACTAGGTTGTACGCGGGTTACCAGGTGAAAGGAAGTGGGGGCTTCCACTGAAAGGATCCTGGGGGTATGGAAACCAGGTGAAAAGAAGTGGGGCACCCACCGAAAGGATCCTGGGGGTTTGTCGTACAGTTTAGTGTGACCGGGAGGATTACACGGTTTGTTTCTCTCATGTTATTTATTCATGTGATGATGTTAGCACAGTTGCCTGTTTAGTTCGCATGATTAATTGACATGTTTATTGGCATCTGTTTATATTTCTCATAAATGCTCGGTGTACTTTGTTGGAATCTTACTAACTGTACTCCCCATCTTCCTTTTTGTGATGGACGAGTGCAGACCCTGCTAGTAGGGGCAAGGAGATTTTAGATGACTTTATCTGACTGCTGCGGTCAAGGACCTACTAGTACGTGCGAATTTTGATATTTTGCTTATTTTTGGGAAATGGGAGACTGAATAGAGGTTGTACTTGTATATCTTACTGTTTAGTATTGTCGTATATATACATAGTACTTTCCCCGGGTTTTCCACAATAGGAATTGCTCTATTAAAATAAATTTAATTGTTTACTTGGTTTTAATTTAAGACTTTCGCTATTGTTTTTAAATGATTCAACTGTCGACCTAACTATTTAACGAAGGGAGTTAACACGCGTATCGAGGAGTCGTGTTGTGGAAAATGGCGTCAGTGGCGCGTGGGACCCAGTGGGTCAAGGATCGGACGAGACCGCTGGGGCATCGCCTCCCCACATGGCGACCTCGGGATTTGGGGCCGTCACAAATTGGTATCAGAGCATGGTCGACTCCGTTGGGGGCAGCGTAGGTGTCCTTAAACTGATACCACGTCACAAATTGGTATCAAAGCATGGTCGACTCCGTTGGAGGAAGCGTAGGTGTCCTTAAACTGATACTACGTTACAAAGTGGTATCAGAGCGAGAGTTTCGAGGAACCTCGGGAAATTAACTGAAAGAGTATAAGACTTAAAAATTTAAAATTTAGATGTGGAAACCCGATGTACTTGCCTTAGAACTTTAGTTGGGAAGTAAAGTTAGAGGGTAGTACTAGGACTTATATGCGTATATGTTGATTTTAATATTTATGTATACGTATTACGACGCTGATTTGCGGCTCATTCGCGATTTGAAGATTCGACATGGATGGACGACCAGTTCTTCATACGGATGATAGGGACCAGACAGTTTACTCGATGCGGCAACAACTATGAGTTGTCAGAGGTTTCAGATGCTGCAGAGGCACACATTTAGTGACAAGTGAGAGGACCGACAATATCCATTTCGTGTGTGTTGGAGTGTCGGAGAGCTGATGTGATTTATCAGAGGTTCAAGGACATGACACAGAGTCTAAATTTTTTAAATTGGCGCTGAGATATATGAGATCGTTCAGAGTCGCAGCACGAGTTGGCAGTGTGGTTTACAGATTAGACTTGCCAAAAAAAAAAAATTGCTGAGGTTCATCCGACATTTCACATTTCAACATTGAGACTCGTTAGGTCAGGGTCGAGATCGACGATTGAGTTGGGACATGTGAAGATACTTTTTGACGTGATCTATGATGAGAGAACGATATAGATTGTCGACCGTCGGGTACAGATTCTCCGGAACATGGAACTCGCGAAGGTCTTAGTTCGTTGGCAGCATCGTATGACGGAGGGACTCACTTGGGAGCTCGAGTCGACGATAAGGACACGTTACCCTAAGCTATTCTCAGGTATGAGATTCGAGTTACAGTTAAATTTCGGGACGAAATTTCTTTTAGTTGGGAAGACTGTAACGGCCTGAAAATTCGACTCGTGCCACGTGTCATTTTAGGGTCGTATATGGGACCCACTTACCGAAATGCGTATGTCCGAATCTCGAGTGGAGATGCTAATGGTTGAAAAACGTATACGCGGAGAATTCGGTGAGCCGAAACACGGACGGGGACGCGTCTCGAGTCGCATGCTAACGTGGGACCGAGATAGTCGCTTTTATGTGGTTTTAATGTGTACATTGGATACGCCTCGTGATGCGTGTAGCGCGAGTATCGAAATTTGAAAATGAGGCGGGTTGGTGCCTCGAGATGCGCGCTGCTCGGAAATTTCGAAACTCGAGACAATTTTGGTCAAACATAGAGGCGGTTGACAAAGAGGTGAAATTATAGAGTTTGCATCGAAATTTGTGTTATCTCGAGGACACTTTTGATTTGAAATCAAAAAGAAAATTTATATATATATATATGTAAATATATATATTAATATATATATATATATATAAGAAAAGGAAGAGAGAGAAAAGAAAGAAAAGTAAGAGAGAGAGAGAGAGAAAGACCAGAGAGGTCGTGAGATGAGAGAAATGGAGAGAAGGAAGAGATCGAGAGAAGAAAGGGAGGCGCGGACGACGGCTCGCATGAGACGGCGGACGGCGAGATCGCCACGGCAGCGGCGGCGCTCGCGGACAAGCTGCAAAGAACGGCGTGAGAAGCGAAAAGCCGGCCAGCAGCAGAAGAAGACAGCGACTAGAGAGACAACAGCAGCAACAAAGCGGCATGGCATGGAAAGCAGCCATAAGGCGGCAGCAGCCGCCAATAATGGCAGTTATGGTCAGCATCAGCTATCAGCAGCAGGCGGCAAGGGACAAGCGGCAGCGCGCAGTGGGCGAAGTGGCATCATGGCGTCGGCGTCAGCAGCAGCGGCAAAGCGACGCAACAACGACAACGGCTTCGAAGACGCCAGCGGCGCGCGACGATAACGCAGGCCGTAGCAGCAGCGGCAGCCAGCGGCTTAGCGCATGGCGTGCAGCGGCAATGCTAAGCTGATGAACAGCGGCAGCGCGCGGCAGCACGGTCGGCTTCAGCAAGCAATAGCGGCGAGGTGAACGATGCGATGACGTTGTCGGACCGATCGAGGCGTGAATCGACGAATGTCGACGACGCAATTGAGGTGAGGTGTATTTCACCTAATTTTAATTGCGATTTGCATGATTTAAATAACTTAAATGGTACAAATGGACACCAGGGACTTAGGATGCTATAGTCAGGTGTCGGGTGCGCATATCGAGATGCGTGCGAGTGCGTTTTGAGGTACGTAAGATTCCCTCTGAAAGTCACTGAGGGTTTACTTTTCTATCATTGATTGCTTGTTCGTGGTTATTGGATGTTATTCCCCCTGTTCCTTGTTATTGATTTCCGTGACGCATTTGGGTTGGGGGTTGAGACTTTTGATATTCGTGTTGTACTTATGGCACACTAGGTTGTACGCGGGTTACCAGGTGAAAGGAAGTGGGGGCTTCCACTGAAAGGATCCTGGGGGTATGGAAACCAGGTGAAAGGAAGTGGGGCACCCAGAAAGGATCTGTTGGTTTGTCGTACGATTTAGTGTGGCCGGGAGGGAGTACACTTGTTTGTTTCTCTCATGTTATTTATTCATGCGATGATCTTAGCACAGTTGCCTGTTTAGTTCGCATGATTAATTGACATGTTTATTGGCATCTGTCTATATTTCTCATAAATGCTCGATGTACTTTGTTGGAATCTTACTAACTGTACTCCCCATCTTCCTTTTTGTGATGGACGAGTGCAGACCCTGCTAGTAGGGGCAAGGAGATTTTAGACGACTTTATTTGACTGCCTGCGGTCAAGGACCTACTAGTACGTGCGAATTTTGATATTTTGCTTATTTTTGGGAAATGGGAGACTGAATAGAGGTTGTACTTGTATATATTATTGTTTAGTATTGTCGTATATATACATAGTACTTTCCCCGGGTTTTCCACAATAGGAATTGCTCTATTAAAATAAATTTAATTGTTTACTTGTTTTTAATTTAAGACTTCCGCTGTTGTTTTTAAATGATTCAACTGTCGACCTAATTATTTAACGAAGGGAGTTAACACGCGTATGGAGGAGTCGTGTTGTGGAAAATGGCGTCAGTGGCACGTGGGACACAGTGGGTCAAGGATCGGACGGGACCGCTGGGGCAGCGCCTCCCCACGTGGCGACATCGGGATTTGGGGCCGTTACAAATAATAATTAAGAGAATCAATGCAAATAAAAATAACCTAGACCAAAGATAATTAATTACTTTGTTGTAGTCAATTAGTCATCGATCATGAAAGATAAGTTCAAACGATTCAATAAGTAAGTAGATAGTCCTTATCAAACCATTAGTTTTCCTTATATCAATGGAAAAGCCACATCCTGATTTTATCGAATTAATACTTTGAAAGCTTGAAGAAATTAATTAGGTAATAAAAAAGCATTATGTTCCTTGAAAACTTAGATATCAATTCACTTGGGACATTTAAATGGTAAAAAACCTCTTTAAACAATCCTAGTTACTACTTTAAATTAGATATAGAATCCAAATATCAAAATACACATTTGAAAATAAGCATGCAATACAAAGTTTTGTGATTGTAATCTGAAAATAACAATCTATTAAATCAGTGAATCAAAGAATACTAAATAATAAAAGAACTATTAAAATAAAGATCTCATAAAAGACTTATAACCACAGTAGCAATCCCTTGGTCTAGAAACCAACTTAGCTAATAATATCTATGAAAAACTCCACTAAAACTATAAAAGAAAATATTGAAAGGAAAGAAAAAAAATGAAAGAAGCTAGGGAGAGAGAGAGAGAAAATGAGGGAGTTAATTAGGAGGCCTATGGTTCAATTTATATTATTTTCCTAATTTTTGTGCTAGCCTATGATGACCCCTTCTCAAATTAGGGCACCACCTGGCCTAATCCCGTCATTAAGCCCTAACCTCTACCACATTGGACTTAACAATGTATTAGTTGGCATTTTCAATCTTTTCTCCTCATTAGTTACTTACAAAATAAGCAATTCATTGTTCTCATATTCACTAATAGGTCAGAATTAATTAATGAAAATTGCTATTACTTAATCTTAATTAACGAAAGTCTTAATAAATTTGTTGAAGCCATTAATATAAATCCTAAAATATGTGGAAAATCAGGAAATAAAGATCACATACATATATATAACAAAACGGCGATAACAATATATCAACACATGTCTGGTCGAGTAACTATCACACAACCCATAATATACAACCCCAAAAGTAAATAAGAGACATACGTACATCATATGAAAAAAAAATAAAAAAATAAAAAAGTCAAAGGTAGAAATACTTTAGTGGCTCAACTGTAGTCGACGATTTTCTCTTTGCCTAGTCTACTAGTCGATGGATCTGCACCCACTGTCATAAAAAGTACGGTGAGTACAGGAGAGTAGAAAGTAAAACTGAGAGACATTTATCCACATTTCTAAATATACAACAAGTATCCGAAGGCATAACAATAGCAACTATGCTGAAAAAAATCATGTTATAAGATACTTCAATTAAACAATATGAAACTGACACTCGGCTAAGCAAAAATGATCTAGGGCCGATCGGCCGATTATTCCACTATATAGGGCGTAAGCAATCTCATGAATGCCCTCACATGTGATGTATACTTCTCAACAACCCCGAGTCCCATACCACGTGTGTTGCACAAACTAGTGGTGAGATCTCTCTAACCCCAAAAATCTAATGACCCCATGTGTCGCGCTCATCTCTATCATATCAAGGTCCTAGACACAAAAAATACCTTCATAATTCAAGAAATGGCACGGTTTAGGAAACCAACAATGTAATTGCATAACTAATGCAAAAATAAAAAGATTTTTCAATACCATAAATCACCTACCTTATAGCATGCTATTTAATTTGTCTAAAATTCTCAAAAATCAAGAATGAAATAACATGTGATTTACAATCATTGAAACCACTTATTCAACAAACAATGTCATGATGACAAACTCATGAAATGAGATAGAACAACAATTCATGTCATCTAGAGTTAAAAAGAGAAATTAGTCCGAATGACTATGAATAAATAGCATAATAGGAATGAAATGTAAATAAATATCTCAATCAGTTTACTTACAATCCACGCAAATTTACTAAGCTAATTCAGCCTCTCGATACCCCTAAACTCATACCTGGACCCCCAAGACTCTGCCCTAGGCTCCTACTATGATTGCACACATTTTAAAGTGTGTTTAGTCCTTCAGTTGAGGTGTTAGACTTGTTTAAAGTGTTTACTTTTAAATTAAGAAATTGCAAAATATGTGTTGTCTAGAGCACCTATAGGGCAGGATAGCATGTCTAGCGTGCTACTCACACTTATTAGCTCGCTACACGCATGTAATGCGCTAACAAACACGTTTAACATGCTATGTTCAAGAAAACTCAGAATTGTGCACTTTAAATTTTGAGTTTTCTCCTCCACATGACTATCCCCAAATCCTTGGATCCTTGTGCTACTCCATCAAATACCCAACACATTCTCCACATCCATAAGAATACCTTACAATTCATGTATAATCATCAATTCATCAATTTACATAAAACTAAAGGTGTAGATCCACTTACCAACTTGTACAACACCTCTAGCTTGATTGTTTTTCTCCAAATTCTCCATGATTTTGTCAATGAACTCACTGATCTCCTTCTGATATTCCTCCCCAGACTTTCCTTCTCTCCTAAATACGAATTGAAAATGATTTGCATGCTTATTTCATCTTATATATATATGTAAAGTTGATTTATAGGCATTGATCTTAATGTGTATAACCATCTAGAAGCTAATCTAATGGCTTGCATCTTGATTTCAAATCCATTAATTCTCCACTAACTCATCCTTGATAACACACATTCATACTCAATTGGTCTTGTGAAGTGTCTGCACATATATCAAGGAACATCAATGACTAATGTTTTACCTTTTCTAACTTAGGAATTATTAATGTAAATCAAACTATAACCATATCTAATTGGTTATCTAAGCCACATTAACTTAAATAAAACGTACCACATCACTCTCCCCGGTCCCACCTAGGCAAACCTCTCGAGGTGCGTCCCCGCTCACGTATCGACATCTATACACAAGTAGGAGTTACTTACTAGTCTACACATATACAATATACTATACATACATTACAATAAATATAACATATACCTCGGCTACATTGTCTCAGTCAGTGCACGTATCTTGATGCGGATCCCACGTCACGGGTTAAAGATCATGATTATGGAATTAAACTAGCATTACGAATTTGGGCTGTGACATAGCGATTAGAGTAGTTCAAATAGGCTAGAATAGGCTAGATACTCCTTATCTTAATAGATATAAACTTTTCCTCAATCACTTATTTTTTGGTTAAAGTCAGTTTTATTGATTTATTAATAAAGTCTTCCTTTTCTCTTCAAATTCGGTCAACTAGCGGAGATGGTTAAGCGTGTAAGCTAACATGCAGAAGGGCCTCGAGTTTGAATCCTCTAAGCTCCATTTTTATTTCTCCTTTATTTTCTTCAATTGTTGAAGATTGAAATATATCTAAAAGCATCACTTTCACTTCAAAGGAGGATGTGTAGCCAATTTTGTAAGGACTATAATGACTTAGATGAACATGGTTTGATTCTCACCTCTTACAAAATCTGCTTTTAAATTGCTCTTCATCAATCCGCTACACATGCATCTCAAGGACTATCGAGACAGCTTCTTAACCACCACAAATTGACAATAAATGTGCACACCAATATATAACATAATCATCATGAGTAACTAAATCTTCATCAACACTTTAGTACGGATCTCAAGACTGATCTCATAGTCTTCATCACGTATGCTCATTAGCTTATCCTACACTCCACCACACTTGATCACTATCTTTTCCAACTTTGCATTAGCACATTACTTCACCAATCAATGAACTCCACATCATCACACATCCAACGACATTATGCCATGTCATCATTACATCACATCACATTCTGCCACATCACATTAGTCTTGTGGGCCTCATTTCATTGCGTTTGGATCCGCGGAACAAGTTTTTCAATGTAAGTCCAACATAAGACTATAATATATGCATTTTACAATGGTTTTTGCCCCGTTTCAACTATACACCTTATAAACCTGAAATAGAGAAATATAAGCTATTAGGACCATATTTTGGACACTTTACCTTATAAAACATACTAAAAATGTACTATAAAATATGTATGATTTATGACTTATCAATTCCTAATAAATTAAATGAAGATTCGTATTTTATTTCTCCTATCTACCACGATCAATGGATGCTTTGAAGGAAGAAATTAATGATGACATTCTTGAAGCGTTTAGGAAAATAGAAATTAATAACGCTTTGATAGAATCGATTATGCAATTATCAAATTATGATTAAGTTTTGAAAAAATCCTTTAAATCTAAAGATAACTTATAGAGGAATCTAAAGAAAACTTAGGGCAAAAGGTGTTAGCTTTAATAAAAAAGAAAATACTTGAAAAATGTTCGGATCAAGGAATGTTTGGACTACCCATTACAATAGGAGCTTCTTCTATTGAATTTGCAATGTGTGGTCTCGAAGCTTCAATTAATGTGATGTCACTTAAATTATATGAATCATTGAAATTAGGATTGATGACTAATACACCTATTAATCTTACTTTTGCTCATAATACAGTTACAAAACCATTTGTATTATTAGAAAACATTTTAGTGAAAGTAAATGACTTACTATTTCTAGCTAACTTTTATGTCATGCAAATAGGAGATTCAATATCACCTAATTCTACACCTATATTATTAGGTAGATCTTTTCTTAAAATAGTTAAAAGTAAGTTAGATATCTTTGATGGGGTGATGTCTATGGAATTTGAAGATAAAACTGTCATGTTCAAATTTAATGAAGAGGAAAAATATGATGATTCTAATGAAATACTTGATAAAGAAATTAATGGTAATGATTCTTTAGAATTAAATCATTATGATAATCAAAGCGCTAAACTATATGCAATTAATAAAGTAATAATGGAGACTGAAACAATGTTTCAATGAAAGAACAAGTTGAAGACACTTCAAATGAAAAGAAAGTAACTTAGGAATGGAGAGTTAAACAACCAGAGAATGAGAAAAGTATTAATAAGCTAGAAGATTTTAAAGTTAAGAAGAAAAAGATAAAGAAAAAAAAATTGAGTGTAAGTCATGTTAAGCTGAATGATCATGGAGATGTATATTTGAATGTACAAACAAAATGGGCTTGGTACATTAAAGCTCAGTGTGTTACAGGTTCTAATGCAAATCTCATACTAATACATTTCTTTCAACATACTCGATTAAAGTCAGATGAACTAGCTACTGAATGACTTCCTCTACCAAATGGTTCTTCCATTAAACCAATTAGGGTGGTTACGAATGCACTAGTTCAAATAGACAAGAATATTTTACCTATAGGATTTTTATTTATACCACACTTTATCAATGAAGATCCTACTTTAATATTTCGATGCCCTTTCTTAGTCACTTCAATCACTTTAAAAGTGAATGATCAAGCAATTACTTTCTGGAATGGAACTAGAATGAATAATACTAAATTCAAGCTTATAGATCCGATTTAATACTAGAGTTGTCAGTCAATCCAGCGACAGTAAACAAATACGCTATATGAGAGACAGCCTATATTCTATCTTTATTCCCATTTTATTAGTATGGTATATTTTTAATCTCTTACCATTTGACTCTCGTTTTTCGAATATTTTCAAAATTTAAGCTTTGAAGTAGCTTCAAGTGAGATGGGGATGATCGATTTATTATGGTCGTCATGCAATGTATAGTATTTGTCAATTTATTTAATTAATAAATTTAATAAAATTATTAGTTAGTTACATGTCCTACTAAAATTTTCTAATTTTTAGAGCATTCTACCTTTATATTGATTGTTATAAATGATATATGATAAATATGAATTAAATTAGATAAATAGTATTTACTGTACAGCTAATCCAGAGCGATGTGAGTTTATATTGTAAATCACTGGCCATATCATCAACATTGAGCAAATATTTTTAGTGAAATTCTAGTGTAGCAATTCAACACTGAATCAACATTATAAGTAGGATTTGCTTGGTAAATTAGTGAGGCACTAAGTCTGATTTTCATTGATTTATATAGCGATTCACCAGCAAATCCACTAAAAACCTTGATTTGCTAGGCCTAAATCCAAGTTTTAAAAACAAAATCCCAATTCACCATACATAATGCATTTCACACACGAACCATTGCACCCACTGATTTCAAAGACCAAGTTTTTGCCTAGATTCAACCTTCCTAAACTAGCTTTTAGTGTATTTAAGTGATTCCCACCTCAATCTTATTTTGTTCAACCTAAAAGAAGGGGAGTTTGAGAGTGTAGAGTCATATTAGAGCTTGAGCAAGGCAATTTCAAGTAGAAGCTTGGGAGAGAGATGTAAAGGAGTTCAAAAGTTTATAACTTGAAGGATTCCCTCTCAAAAAAGTAATCTTGGACAAACCCTTGCTTTTTAAATTAAAAATTATTTGTTATTGATCAATTTTTGAAATTTTTTTATGAAGGATCGAAAATTGTTTATTGGAATTCATTTCACTACTATTGGTAAATGATATAATTAACTTCAATAGAATATAAAAAGTGAATACGATGATTCCTTTTTTACAAAGCAAGTTTTTTTTTTTGAAATTTTGGTATTTATTAATTCAAAGATTTTCTATGCAATTAGTTTGAAATTAAGTTTCAAATGAGTTTAGGGGTGTGTTTTATTATCGAAAGACTTGAATTTATCACAAGATTTTTTCTTGTAATGAAATATTTGAAAAATTGAATATAAGTTTATAATTTTTAACAACTTCAATGTCAATTCTTTTATTAAGTTTTTTTATTGATTTTCAAACTAGCTTTTAAAATGAATTTCTCCTTGATTGAGTAGAGTTATTTTGAATTATATCGAATAGTTTCTAACTTATGGTTTTTAAAGATTGATAGGTTTAAGTTTGTATTTGTACATGTGTTATTTGACTTGATAAATGGACAAAAATTGAAAAGGTAGAGGTTCGAGAGAGGAGAAAGAAAATGGAGTAATGATAGAGAAACCCAAAATAAATTTCAATGTTCCAATTATATCAATTAGGCCAACGGGAATTTCAATTAATACTCCTAGATTTCAACTACAACTAGAACCTACTCAACCAATAGAAAATAGTGATGATTTTGAAGGAGAAGAAGTTGAGAAAAATCCAAATGTGGTGAGGGAGTTTACTTATAATGTGGATGATCTCATTAATAATAAAACTCTTGCTAGAATGAATAGTGATATTAGGAAAAGTAGAAAAACGATCCCGGAGAAGGGATTCAATGTGAAGAATGAGTTGAAGTATGAGCTGAGGATTTTAAAAATAATAAGGGAAATGAACTAGTGATTGTTAACTAAGGACTATAATTATGATGATTATGAGAATTTTCCTAGGGAGATGGGCTATGAGGTTTTGATTCGAGAATTTTATGCTATTAGGCATGGAAGTGAACATAAAACTATATCCATGGTAAGAAGAAGGCCAGTGGATTATCCTCGAAAGGTGCCATGCCAATACTTTCTTGAAAAATGTTACTGTATACAAACTTACATAACAAAATATACTTCTCCCAACTCCCGAAAAAATCCAACACATAAGCTCTGAACATATCCTCAAGTATCAGAATCAATCTTTTGGTCTGCCTATCAGTCTGGTGCTGAAACCAATTCCAAGATTAAGTGGAGAAACCCAGATCACGATCTAATACAAAGACACCGAGACTCCATGAAATCTGACGATCTCGTCTACGTATATGCCCCTATCTGTATGCTGAATACTCGATGGAAGTGGGGGCAAAATGAGCTGATTTAATCACCTGGTCCACGACCACCCAAACCGCAAACCGCATCATGCCCTTTCTGAGTCGTCGGTAGGCCCAAAACAAAGTTAATAGCTATATGTTCCTATTTCCACTTTGAAATAGGCAATGATTGTAACAATCCCTCGACTTTCGATGGTTTGCTTTCACTTGCTGACAAATCTCGCAACTCTGAATGTAAGTAGCGATATCTACTTTCATCCCCAACCACCAATACATCCTTTGCATGTCCTAAAACATCTTGTTACCCCCGGGATGAATGGTGAACCGCGATTGATGTGCCCCCGAGACTATACCGAGTGTTTATGTGATTTGTCTCTAAATCTCAATGCTCCATTAACTAAAAGTCTAAAATCCACGTCATCACTACTATTTGCAAGTGTCTTATAATTCTCCTACTCTAAATCGCCTCTTTGTAAGTTAACCACTCTAAACACAACTATTGGCTCTGCTCTTATCTGAACTCGCGCCTGACCTTTTGGGACATCAGTGCCCACAACTCATCCATCTGCAGGTACTCCCCGAACACTCATTATAGTCGCAGACTCTGTCTTTAATCGTACATGGCTCAGAGCATTTACCATTATGTTAGCTTTCCCTCGGTGGTACTCAAACGTAAAGTCATAGTCTTTCAAGAGTTTCAACCATCTCCTCTATCTTATGTTCAACTCGCTTTTAATGAATAAGAACTTCAAACTTTTGTGATCAAAGTATATAGTGAATTCTCCCCATAAGAGTAGTGCCTCCACAACTTCAAAGCAAACAGAATACCGCGAACTCTAAGTAGTGCACTGGATAATTCTTCCCATGTACTTTTAATTGCCTTAAAGCGTAAGAAATTACTTTCCTATCTTGCATTAATACACCCCCCAAACTAGTCCCTGACGCATAGGTATACATGGACAACTCCTTATCGACCTCTAATATAATCAAAATGTAGTAGTTAGATGGCTCTTCAGAAACTGAAAGGCCTCCTCACATGAATCATCCCATGTATAGGCAATGTCATTCCTAGTCAAGTTGGCGAGTGTTGAAGCGATTAATGAGAAACCTTGCACAAATCGTCAGTAGTATCCTGCCAAGCCTAGAAAACTCTAAATCTTGGAAGCATTAGTGGGTCGTGGCCACCTAAGGATCTCTTTGATCTTCCTACGATCAACTGATATCCCTTTTGTATTCACTACGTATCTCGAAAACTTCACTTCTAAAACACAAAAGTCGCATTTGCTCAACTTACCATAAAGTTTGTGTTCCTTCAAAGTCTGTAACATTTTCCCGAGGTGCTTCATGTGATCTGCCTTAGTCTTGGAGTATATCAAAATGTCATCAATAATCATAAATTGGTTAAAGAATGACTTGAAAAAAGGGTGCATCAAGTCCATGAACATCATCGGTACATTAGTGAGCCCAAATGGCATCACCGTGAATCGAAAGTGTCCGTAACGGATGCTAAAAGCTTTTTTCATTATGTCCTTCCCCCTTATACGCAATTGATGATAGCCCGATCTCAGATCTATCTAAAAGAAAAACTTTGATACCTTCAACTGGTCAAACAAGTTTTTAATCATTGGAAGTGGATACTTGTTTCGGATAGTCACCCTATTCAATTACCAGTAAGCAAAACACATCCTAAAACTACCATCCTTTTTCTTTACAAATAACACCGACGCTTCCCATGGCGATACAGTCAGTGTAATGAAGCCTTTCCGATTCAACTCTTTTAACTGCATTTTTAACTCTTTCAACTCAGTAGCCACCATACAGTAAGGTTTCTTAGAAACTGGTTTCGTACCGGTATAAGGTCAATCATAAAGTCAATCTCCCGATGAGGAGGGATTTATAGAAGGTCTGAACGAAAAACATCAAGAAAGTCCCTAACCACTAAATCTTCTCAATTATAACTTTTTATCATTCCTCTCTCATAGAAGTCAACTTTGCAATGGTTTATATCTCATCCAAACTTGCAATCCTACCACAATACAACCCTTAAACTGAAATGGCAGAATGCCCAGGATTTGGAAAGCTACAGTTTAATGAAAACAATCTATTTAGGCGTAATACGCTGCTAACCAGTCCATGCCTAGTAATATATCAAACACAAGACACTCTAAGACCTGAAAATCAAATATTGTCATGTGATCTTCAATTTTAGTTTTGCACCCCTCACATACCATATTAGGATAATTCCATTTGGTGGAAATTATGCTCAGAATCAAGTAAGTTTGTTCTCTAACCGGTGTCAACCCTAAAGCATGAACTACGACCCCACGATATGAGTGAAACACTAGAACTATAATCAAACAATATATGCATATCTCGAGCGTAAATGGAAACCGTACTTGCGACCAACTGACGTGAGGCCTCCCTATCCTGTCCAACAACTACATGAACTCCTCCACAAGTAGCTGGGACTGCACTCCCCTTAGATATTTATGGGTTAGGGCATTTGTTCTTGTAATGCCCTAGAGTCCCACACCGGTAATAGATTACCTACAGCTTCTAGAAAGTCAGAGGTGCTTACACGACACTGGTCAATGCACTCAGTCTGGGCCCTGCTGGTCCTCTGCCCCTGCTCTGTTACAGTTTCTATAGTGGACGCGGTGGCTTAAATGTCACACTTTATGAAATCAAGGAAGCGGGGGAACGTGAATTTGTGTTGGTCCTCGTTGGAGCATGTGGTACCTTCGAAGTTCTACCAGATGACGCACTGTTACTCACTGATCCCCTAATTCTATGCTTCTTAAAACTTTTTCCCTGACCTCTTTGATAACTGCCGAAAATGTTCTTGCCCTGACTATACCAATAGTTTCTCGCCTGAAACAGCATGTCATATTCATAACGAAGTGCTGACTCACACTCAAGTGCCTGATGGTAAGCCTGCTTGAATGTCTTTGATCCCGATGCTGCCATCATATCGCGTATGTCTTTCCTCAATCCATCGATAAACTATCTCCCACAAGTCACCTCGGATGGAACATAATCATATGCAAACTCGGCTAGCTCAATGAATCTTAATGTGTACTCAGCCACGGTTATGTTGCCTTATACTAAGGTAAGAAACTCCCTGATCTTATATGCCTTGATGATATCTAGGAACCACTCATCATAAAACAAGTTCTTGAACTGCGACTTACTCATATTTTTTCCTCAAGTTTTTGAGATAGAAAATCGCCATTTATGCGCCTTGTGTTCCAGCAAGAACGCCACCAACGGTACCGTAGTCCTCTCGTTAACGCCCATAGTATCTTTCTTCTTTTCCAAATTCATTATCCAAACTTCTGCCTTAATAGGATTAGGGTCCCCATAGAAATGTGGTACATCATATTTCATGAACTCATTCTGGATCTTGCCCCTCCAGCATGCCTCATTCTCTACCTTAATTATGGGTATGGCCGCTGTAGATGCAGCCGTAATAAAATCAACACCGGGGTGATGCTCCTGTATCGATGCTAATGAAGGATCAGGCCCTGGCCCTACCGATGCTTGTCTGGCTACTCTATCATTCCTCTTATTATGTAGTAGTTCCAGAATCCGTACCAGGTTCCTTTCCTGAGACTAGGCTAAGTCAGCCATCATCGGGTCCTGCGCGATGGTCAAGTCATGTATGGCCTTTTGATGTGTCTCAGTTATAGCAGTCATGCGCTGTTCCATCTGAGTGTGCCAATGCATTTCTTATCTTTCCTAAGTTTCCCTTATGTTGTAGGACGTCCCTCCGTGGTTGCTTATCATGCACTGTGGAGCAACGAAAAAGGAGTTAGTTCTACAAGGTAACAAAGTAGACAAGAATATCTAAACGCTATAAATATTACATTACAAAGAAAATAATATTATATTAATGTTTTAGTTTATGTTTTCAATCCTTTCTTATTCTAGGATTAGTCTTTCATACACTTTAAGTCGACTTGAAGAACCAATTTCCCATACCATTGAGTTGTTCAACTTAAACTCGACTTTTAAACGTAAAGGCTCTATATAGTTAGGTTTCACTAACCAAATAGTTTTCCATAGGTTCTAATACTTATGCTATGATACCAAATGAGAAGATCCTCATCTGAACTAGGATCGGGTTGCCCGGCCTAAATCGTTACTCAAGCTCGATACCTAAAGCAGGCTCAAATAATAGTATGGCACGTATATTTCAGCTTGTGAAATAACATACTAACCATATACAATAATAAATGAAGAAGTGAAATCAAAACTAGAATTTCATAAATTATCTAATTAAAGTGATTAGAGTTCAAAAGTCTAAATAGTTTCAAACATCCCAAAAAAGTTCCAAATAGTCCATAAAGCTTCCAAAATAATCCAAGATAGATAAGGAGGGTTCCAAACTACCCAAATAACCTAATTAAAGTTACACCTCAAACTTATTAGTCTCAAAAGCAAACAGATAGATTGTAAAAGCATGCAATTGCTCACAATACAAGAAACAAGCAGGTGCATTTCCTTTGTCATGAACTAATGCAGATGTGGATGTACCTAGAGAGTAACAGGGGTGAGCTAAAGAACCAACAAAGCTCAATAAGAGAGAAGACTCGCTCAAACACCAAACATGCAAGAATTATCTATAAAGCAAAATAATTCTAACAGGTAGAAGTAAACCGAATTATAAAACATTTAATGAAAAGAAATGAAGACATGATTCTTGTTCACAAAATGAGGTGTAAACAAGTTCCATATCCAATATAGGTTAAAAGTAGATTCATTATTCAACAAATAAGGAAATGAGTATTCTTTTGAAACCACATCATGAAGAGAATTCACAAGTTCGTAAATAAATTCCATTTTTTCATGCAACGGGGTTCAACTTGATAATAACCAAAAGAAATAAATAGTACGTATAAGTCGTTGTTCCATTCAATGCATTCTAGCAATATTATGAATCTGGTCACCGAAACACTCACCCTCAAGGTGATGTTAACCATTGGTGGTCACAATGGCCGCTGTGATCTCCATATAGTCCCATCAAACTAATATTAAGTGATTCCACGCTATCATCGATTGTGACAACTTGTGAACTTGATACTTCGTGGGGTAGACCACTCTTTTTTTAATGGGATCATAGCCACACCACTACAATTCTTGGCGCGGACTACTCGCTATTGGTAGGCACACTGCCACAACACTGCTACTCGTGGCACGTACCACTCTCTTTCGTTGAGCATATAGCTCCATCGTCCCTTTTGGATTGAATAACGAATTTGTTCACGTCACATGCACTCCATAGATAAGCATATTCATACCATTAACTAAATATAACCCAATCCCAAGTCTTTTGATAAGAATATGAAATTTCTATTTATATAATATTCAAGCCACATTTAATGCATCAGCGAAGCTCCCAACTTACCTTAACTCGTCGCAACGCCTATAACAACTCCTGGTTTGCTTGGGGCCCGATGTAAACCTTGGCGCCACACGAAACAACCATGAAACTTCTCAAAAATAAATGCTTCAATTTAAAGTTAAGTAAATCTTCCATTTATTGGTATTTGGGATCCAATAGTGTGGGTTCGGCGGGTCCTCCGCCACTCGATGCAAGGATCGAGTGGTAGGACCTAGTCGGTCTCCCTCAGAGACGCGATTGTGCCCCCTTTGAAAGCAAATATGTGCATTTATTTTATTATATATATTATTGTTTTGTTTATTTATAATATATATAAATATATTATTTAATTGCATTTTATTTTGTTTTATTTTTTTTTATTTTGGGTGTTGAGCAGTTAACAACTGTTTATCAGTCAACAAAGGGCCAAACAGGCCCTTGGATGCATTGAGTAGGGACATTCACCCTTGCCTAACGCACTGGCTGCCCCTGGGTTCCTGGCGTCCTCGGGAAACGGTGTTGAGAATGTCCTTGCCGGGGATGTCCCTACCGGCGTCAGTGGTCCGGGGGTGGCTCCAGTGCCACCCCTCTCATCTCCTTTCACTTTGAGGGCCTTTAATGGATGCCCCCTTTTAGGACAGCGGTGGAAGCAGTGACAATGTCGCCCTTCTCTGGCAGCAGCGGTGACGGTGTCACCGTTCGCTTCCAGCTGCGTCGCGGTGGCGTCGCATCTAGATAAGGTTTTCTCTTCCTTTGTACAAATCCAACATGTGTCAACCATTTAGAGTTTTAAAACGGAACATGAAGTAGAAGATGAGGGTGAGAGTTACCTTATAGGTGGTGTCCCTGTTTAGTTAGCAAATCCAACTAGGGTGAGAGTTCTAATTTACCCTTTCTCTCAAATGTGTTGATTTTGAATAAAAGGGGCTATGGTTTACAATTTGATTTTTATATTAGGGCAAAATTATTGTAGGGTTTGGGGGAATTACTAAATTGCCCTGAGGGCAAGTCTAGTGGGTTTTGGGTCATCTCAACAATCCTACTTATCACTACTACAAGTATTAAGAATAAACGAGAAACTTATTGTACACGTTCAATATTTATCAACAACATAATTGAGAAAAAGCCTAAGTGGACTTACAACTCCCCGTAGTTCATAATATATCCACAAAACAAATTTGAATACTAAAATTAAGAAACTTCCATAATTTTTGAAATTCCAAGCTTTAAACAAGTCTTAACTGCTCTGCAAATCAAATACACCTCAAATGAATCATAAACTAGCATGCACTATTTTAATCCATCTCTTAATTATCATCTAATTGTTTCAGAACCAAATCACGACTTACTCTAATCCTTGAATCCAAAACAATATTTATAATATGATTTACAACTACAATAGAATTAAGCTTGAAAATATTCACCTAGACGGGATACCTAATCTCGATTAGATTTACTCGCACCAAGTCTATTTAACCTAGGTGGGATACCCCATCGAGACTGAACATGACAATGTGACCCGTATGTCATGTATGCATGATCAAGAATAATGTGAAATGTAATGCAGACTAAATATAAAAGCAGGTATAAGAATAAATCATTAAATAGTAGATGTCATTATAAGGTTTACTTACAACCAACTTTGAGCTTAATTCTCGAGGTTCCCAGAACGTCAGATCACCTTGAATGTGGCTCAAATAGCTTCCATATATATCAAATTATAATAATGGTCAATGTTCAAGTGAAACTGAATCATGCAACTCCACGAAAATACCGGCCAAAATATGCTTGATAACTGTTTCCAAAAATAAGTATTTATAACAACTCCAACTACTTTTCAACTAGCTAACTTAGGGAGACTTTTAACCTTGAAATCCTCAATATTTTTCATGTTGACCAAAAAGGAACTTGTAGAGCTCACTTCATACATTCCATAGACTTCAAGAACACACAAATCAGATCGCGAACATAAAAGTTACATAAAAGTTATGAACTTTCCAATATTGTTTATTAATTAGGCAAACTTTATTAATTTTGAACTAACAAAACTTCTCCTAATCAATATTTT
The DNA here is from genome assembly GCA_039657325.1 of Stephania cephalantha. NCBI lineage: Eukaryota > Viridiplantae > Streptophyta > Magnoliopsida > Ranunculales > Menispermaceae > Stephania > Stephania cephalantha. The sequence goes on along the minus strand of CM077569.1, from coordinate 21,077,890 downwards.
TGCAATTATATCCTAAAAACTTGACTCCAAACACCAAGAAATCACTTAATACGACATTTAAAATAATTTTCACAGTTTGTGGAGTCAATTTGGGCAAAAACCAATTATCCAATTTATTTACAATCCCAATGTAAATAGATTTTGAATATAAAAACATATTCAAAGAGATTATCAATTGTATTGCATTAATTCAATTAACAAAAACCCTAACCCCCATTGGTGAGATTTATTCCAAATTGGCACAAATTCATTCAATACATCAATTCTGAACAATCCCTACCAATCTTATTAAAACCCCGTGAAAGAAATCAAAAAATTGCAAGAATTCAAATAGAATTGAAGGAAATGCCTTGATTTGAAAATTTACCACGTTTTGAGCGGAATACCTTATTGCCACGATGGAAACTTGGCTCAAACTGACCATCTCGGGATGTTCTATGGTTTTGTGAAAAGAAACCAAGCGAAAATTGGACATACGAAGATCCGCGAGAGAAAAAATCAATAGAGAAGGTTAAACAACGAATGTATAATTTTTGAGTTGAAACGATTTCAAACTGAATAGTTTGTTTTTAGTTTTTTTTTTAGTTTTTTTTATCTATATATAAACCCTCAGTTGCTTGTCACTACCTTAAGTTCTTTTTTATTTAATAATTCCCGAAATCCTTATTTTAACGTGTTTTGACTTTCCGTGCTCGTTTTGAATGCAGTTTTACACCAAATTGAGCAAACCTCTTAAAAAAAATAGTCCAGCTCCTAAAAACATCAATAACAATGGTTTTGATCACACCAAAAATCCTAAAAATTTTAACTTTTTCTATGACATGCTAAAATCTTCTGTACAAATTCTATTTTTCTTACTAAGCTAAACTTGCACTAATTTGGACCCTATCTCAACTTTGACCGCCGCCAACTGACACGCAGCTTGAGGAAAGGTGTCGTAACAACTTTGTTTTGGTTTTTTATTATGATCAATCCTAATTAGTACTTAAACCAAGGCGAAACCCTCACATGATATTTAACTTTTGATCTCTAATTTTTTAGCAACCAATAATTTTTATTTCACTTGTGCCCTTTAGATAGACACTTAAAACCCTGATTATGACATATTGAAGACACACTTCAACACACCCCAACTTTGTGAAAAAATACTTAATAACACACATAATAGGCATTCATCATTGAAAAAATAACATTGTACCTTTTGATATTCAGTATGAAACACGTAGGTACCACCTCGAAAACCTAAATTCCAAATAAAATCTATAAATATGGAATTAGTCACCTAATCAAGTTTTTGAAATTCTCATATTCACAATTAGCCTTCCCTAGGTGGTACTCAAGGTTGAAATCTTAGTCTTTCAAAATCTATAACCATCGCCTATGTCACATGTTTAACTCGCTCTAAGTGAATAAATACCTCAAACTCTTGTGATCTGAGTCGATATTGAAATTTTGTCCATACAAGTAGTGCCTTCGCAACTTTAAATCAAAAACCACAGGCGAAAACTCTAATACGTTTAGTCGGTAGTTCTTCTAATGCACTTTGAACTATCAGGATGCATAAGCGATTGCCCTTTGTCTTGAATCAATACTCATCCCAAGCCAATACCCGAAACATTAGTGTACACTAAAAATTCTCTGCCGGCCTCTAGTAGGATCAAAATAGGTGCGGTAGTCAACCTTTTTTTCAAAAATTAGAAGCCATCCTCACATGAATTATCCCAAATATTAGCAACGTCTTTCCGTGAAAAGTTGGTGAGCGGTGAGGTGATCGATGAGAAACCTTGCATTAACCACCAATAATAGTTTGCCAAACCTAGAAAACTCTGTTTCTTAAAAGCATTAATGGGTTGTGACCACCTCAGGATTTCATCGATCTTTGTAGGATCAACAGATATTCCCTCTGTAGGTGTCTCAAAAACCTCACTTCAGAAACCCAAAACTCGCATTAGCTCAACTTAGCATAAAGTTTGTGTTCCCTTAAAGTCTGCAACACCTTCTTGAGATGCTTCCTGTGATCTTACTTAGTTTTGTAGTATATCATGATGTCATCAAAGAACACAATTACAAATTTGTCGAGGAACGACTTGAGAACATAGTGCATCAAATCTATGAACATCTTCGGCACATTAGTTAGCCCAAATGGCATTACGGTGAACCGAAAGTGTCCATAATGGGTAGTAAAGGTTTTCTTCGGTATGTCTTCCTCTCGTATATGCATTGATGATATCCTTATCTTAGATCTATCTTAGAAAACAACTTCGCTCCCCTTAACTAGTCAAAAAATTCAGCGATCCGGTGAAGTGGATCTTGTTCTGAATAGTCACCCTATTCAAATAATGTTAGTCAATGCACATCCTCAAAATGTCGTTCTTCTTTTTTACAAACAACACTGGCGCTCATCACGGCAATACACTCAGAGTAATGAAGCATTTCTGTATGAACTCCTTCAACTGCGTCTTCAACTCCATCAACTCAGTAGCCCCCATACGGTAAGGTTCCTTAATCCAAGAATTTCATAAACTTCATTAGATATCTAATTAAGTATATTTAGACTTTATTTGGAATTTAGGTATCCAAGGTGGGACACATGTGTTTCAGATCGAAAATCATAAAGTAAAATGCTATTTTTATTTTATGAAAGCCTAGTGTATGCATTATACGGTATTTCATCGCGAAGCTTATGTGTTAAGGTATATCCTCAATTTTTCTCACAATCGAGATTGTAACTGTGTAAATGAGGGCATGAGTGAAAATAAAATTATTAGTTTCTCAAAAACTATTGAAGAAGTGTTAAGTATTATGTACGGGTTTTGCCTCGATTTATGTGCAAGTTGAGACTGAAGGAAATGGAAAATAAGAAGGAAGTTAGTATAAGACTTTACCTCGAGTTACGTGTTAGGTGGCAGCGGTCAAAGTTGAGATTGGGTCGAAATTGGTGCAAGTTTTGTTAAGTATGACAATGGAATTGGTCCGGATGATTTTGGTATGTTGACAAGTGTTTAATAAGACTTATATATAAGGTTATTTTAGTAGTTTATTTGGTATAAATATCCCAGAATGAGCTCTAATTGATGGTATTTACACTACAAAAAAATAGCCAATCAGAAACGGAAATTTCCGTTGTTGATTAACATAAATTCCGTCTCTAATTCAATTCTGCAACGGAACAGAGACGGAATCTATTTCGTCTCTAAAATCGTCGTCGCTGATTTAGTCAGCAACGGAAATGTGTTTCCGTTGCTGATTAGAGACGGAATTTAGAAACGGAACAGAGACGGAACAGAAATGCACATTTTTCCAAAGTGAATGGTTTTATTTGCATTTCGTTGCTAATCTGTCTCTAATTAGCAACGGATTAGCAACAAAATTTATGAATTTCGTTGCTAATCCGTTGCTAATTAGAGACAGATTAGCAACATAACTTATAAATTTCGTTGCTAATCCGTTGCAAATTAGAGACGGATTAGCAACGGAATTCATAAATTTCGTTGCTAATTCGTTGCTAATTAGAGACGGATTAGCAACGAACTTTACGAATTCCGTTGCTAATCCGTCTCTATTCCGTTTCTAAACTCTGTTTAACCAGTTTTTTCATTCTATTTCTTCACAAATTAGAGACGGGTTAGTCACGGAATTTATAAATTATGTTGCTAATCCGTCTATATTCCGTTTATATGCCCAGTCTTTTTTTTTTTAAAATATTCACAAGAATCAAATTGGTTCTCCAAAACTTCTGAAACTAAAAATAACAACAGGACCTGCTCCATCGCCTGCACCCCCTCCAACAACTCCTTGGGGGAGCTAACATCCCCAAAAAATAAAGATTTCACATACATACACAAATCAACAATATATATCAACAACACAGATGCAAATGAAAAAAAAAACATACAATTCGATATTAAAAAAACTTATATATTCACGAAACGTAGTCAAGTATAATAAATGTCTAAGATACCTAAGTATCCACAAAAAAACTACAATTCTCTACAACAACCATAAAAATACCTAAGTATCATAAAGTTGTGCTAGCACCTGGGATGTGCTAGCATCAGGATCTACGTATCTTCTCTTCTTTCTCCCTAACGACCTGAGACTGTAGACACGTCCTTTGGGACACTCACCCGCCACCTTGTAGTACACCGCCTCATCATCCACTTAGAATTTGGTCCGGTGTAGTCTGGTCGCTCTCCGACGTCTCCTTTGGAGCTCAGCCTGCATGGATCAACAATAATGGTAACAATATAATAGTAGCATTAAATTTGTTTTCTTAAGTAGGGGTACCTTAAGCTTTACTGCTCATTTTCGCGATTTCAATAACTCTACTTTTGATATACGTCTTCCTGTATAGAAAGATCAAAGGTACAAGTAATTACTTACAAAAAAAATCATAAATGCACAAGGAAAAAGAAATAAAGATTTAAGGAATTCCCGCGCGACCCTTAGAGAAACATTGCAGTACAAACAGTCCAAAATAATTAAGTTACTAGATAGCAACTAGAGTGGTTGTTGACATGTGAAGCTTATAAATGATCAATGGCATCACTCAGTTAAACAATTCCATTCTAGTTTTCTACCATAGGCAACCCTTGGCCAAAGCCCGATCTACACGGCCACCTAAACAACAAAATATGGGTATTTAACTAGTTATGAAACATCAAACTGAATCATACTAAAACATTAACCAATAGATAAGACAACCAACATAATCAAGAGACATTGGATAATAGATAAGACACTGCAACTCATTAAGTAAGGGCAAGTATAAAGGTTGGCTCCTTAAATCATTCCTATCGAAGACTTCATGTTTTAGAATTTACAAACAAGCATCACACCATAAACATATTGACATATGTGTGTACATTCACCAATAAATACAGTTACACAAATCATAGTATGTATTTAGAAAGAAATTCAATATCTCATAGATCAACGACATTAAAGGAATTCAATCATAGAACGAAGTCAAAACAAAGAATGCTATGCGACAATTTTTTACACGATTATTTTAGCCAAAGAAATCATAGATAGTAATACACAATGCATGACATTACTAATATAAGATCCGTAGTAAAACAATCCAAACGATTTAATGTCAACTCAGAAATGGAAATGAAATAAAGAGAATTGCCTCAAAGGGTTTAGTTAACTTAAATACTATTTGCTTTGCTATATTCAATTTTCAAGGCATTTACTTGTTGAAACTCTGAATATAAATGTGTCTGATTGATGATTATATATATTTATTGTGATCTGGTACTTCATAGAAATTTTAAAGATCACCCTCTAACTTCTCTTATTACTTCCTAAGTTAAATAAATTCTAGTTTTTGGTAGTATATCATATCGAATTAATAAAAATTCGCATATCATAAAACAGACCCCATGCTTTTCCATGTCATGAAGAAATATAAATTATTTGGTATTCGAAGAAGCAAAAACTTGAAATGCTATTCAATGGTAGTAGAAAAGAGAGACAAACCACTTGAAGCTTCAGAGAAAGCATTGTCGCGGCTGTAGCGAGATTTCATGTCACCAAATGAACCTTTTGGATAGGCTGCAGGATTCCCAAGTCTCTTGGAAGTGGCAGATTCACATTTAGGATTGGTGTTGTTATTGTTGGGGTCTTTTAGTGATGAGTCTTGTCCACAAGTACCACCAGTAGTGTTGGCAAACTGCATACACAATGCATAAGTGTAAAACTGAGTACAAAAGTGAAATCCAACAACAAAAGTAATCACAACAAAAATGCAAAGGAAATAAGAAATATGACCAAAGGAGTTGCATACTTTTCCAATAACATTAAACTTGAAGCAACTACTTGTGACTACTTGTGATGTTTTCAACTTGAGATTTCGGTTGTGGCAGCTTCACCTTCAACTTCAAATTCTTCTTAAGTGTGATGTTTTCATCAATAGGCATTGATGAGATTCGAATGAACTTCATTGGGGTTCTCTTCATGTTTAGACTATGATGATTTTCAAGCAACATAAACAGCAGACACTGCAAAAAAAAAATGAAAGTCAATTAATTGTGTGATTTTATTACATAAATTCCACAACACATTCATATCCCATTCATTCCATAAGAAATAATTGTGTGATTTTATTACATAATGAAGCTCTCATGAAACAACACAAAAGTTTGTATCAATGATGAAAAAAAAAAGAAAGTCAATCCAAGAAAGACCTAAACCTCAATTGTAATCAAAAGTGAAAATAAGACCATCAAACTCTTATTAGCATAGAGCATAGGATTATAACAAAAAGAAAAGTCAATTAATTCCAACACATATATATAGTTAGCCAGAAATTCCACAACACATTCATAACCAGCAGACACTGCTAAAAAAAGTAATAATTAATTAATTAGACCATCAACCTCTCATTAGCATTGACACTTACATATAGTTAGCCACCACAAATTCCACAACACATTTATATCCCATTCATGCTATAAGGAAATAATTCATGCATGCTATAAGTAATAATAAAACCATCAAACTCTCATTTAACATTAAGCAGATAGAGTGTTGAAATAATTCATGCATGCCATAACCCAATGAGCCTAAAGCCAGCGTTCCTGGAGCAAAGCATGCTAATTCATCCATCTGCAATTTTGAAGAGGAAATACTTAGAGAACAAATAATAAAATAATTACAAAAGGAAAGGACCTTGAACTATGTTCTGTGCTTAACAGATAGAGGAAGTACCTTATCAGATAAAGAGTCCCCATTTTTCTCACAGATGTAAGTGAAAGAGGATGATGTTGATTATCGAATTAAGCTTACAAGACCTCTCATTGATGTCTCCCACATTTCTCTGATAAGATATTGTCACAGCGAATTGAAAGAGTACATTAGCTAAAATTCAAGCAAGCAAAACTAGTAGAATCCTTGAATTGGGCAAGAAAACTGCTTGACTGATTTAACATGCATTATAGTGAATGACAAGAAAAAAAAAAAAAAAAAAAAAAAATTAAATGGTTCTTCACTTCAGGAAATTAGGAAAAGGAAACCAAATAAATGTAAGGGAAAAAACTTGACGAAAAGCGGTGACGGCTTAGGGTGCGGCGACGGCTTAAGGCTTCGGAGGCTCCAATCTCTGGCAGACGGCGACGGCAGACCCGACGGCATCGTCGCAGCCTCAATCGCAGCGACGGTAGAGATTTAGGGTTTGGGAGAGAGATTTCGGTGAGAGAGAAAGAGAGTTGACGGTGAGTAAGATCTGGTGAGAGAGAGCGGTGACGGTGATAGAGAGAAATAGAGCAGTGACGGTGAGAGAGAGCAGAGAGCGGTGACGGTGAGAGAGCAGAGAGCGGTGACGGTGAGGTGAGAGAGAGAGAGCAGAGAGCAGTGAGAGAGAGAGATCGGTGAGAGAGAGAGAGATTTCGGTGAGAGAGAAAGAGAGTTGGTTGTGAGAATCGATAGAGAGAGAGAGAGAGTTCTATTGTGGTTGGTCCCCATTTTTGGGGCATCTAGATCGAAGCACGCACGAATCTCGAGACATAATAGACGGTTGTAAAGAATTAAAGTTTTGGTGGGAATGTTGGCGCCAATTTTTTTGAGACGGAATTTAATTTCATCTCAATTCCATCTCTATTTCTGTCTCTGATCTCTCTCTATTCCATCTCTGAATTATTCAGTCTCAATTCCGTCTCAAACCATTTTTTGTTAGCAACGGAACTAAATTTCGTTGCTAATTCCGTTTCTAATTATCCATTTTTTTGTAGTGTTATGTGTTTTCAGGCATGGAAGGTATGAATGAGACAAAAGAGTGATATCATGAAAAAATAAGGAGAAAAAGCATAAATAAATATTTAACATCGTGGCATGGATGCTTGACACTGTGGGAAGAAAGCACAAAGTGTGGGAAGAGAGTGCAAGGGGTGGAGAAGGCTTGAAGACCAAGAAATAGACACAGTACAGTTAACACAGTGACGACGTCGTGGGGTTGTACACACAGTGTCGAGACAACATACACAAAGTGTTGAGCTTATTGAATGGAGAAAACACACACAAAAAGGTCGAAGTTGTGGCGGCGGCGTGGCTTAACACGCACAACGTGGGACACTTATAGACAGTGCCAGCACATAAAAATAGAAAGTTTAGAATTCTAGTTCGGTTGGAATTGTTAATTAGGGTTTCTAATTGTATTCTAATGTGTCTTATGAATATAAATAGGTATTAGAACCTGGTAAACACACATAAATATCACCAATTATCACCCATTATCATATATTACCACCAATTAACATAGAATAACATAGTTTACGTTATTTTTAAGTATTAAGAAGAGTTTTGGAGGAGAAGCCATTGAAGACTCCACTTGTGGTTATTCGGTATTGTTTCTTTTATTTAATTAAAGTTTTTTGATTTAATCTTTGATTGCAATGAATACCATGATGTGTATGTTGATTTTATACGTAATGCTATGAACATCTTGATCATGTGTTTGTTGATTAGTGGTTTTAGGAATTACCATAGCCATTTGAGCTTTTAAGCCGGATATGAACAATACAACCATAAATTACATAACATCGATAGATAGTTATTAATTAAGTAGGCGTGGATAGTAAACTTAATTGGTTATGAATCTAAAGATTTGGAACTTAATGCTATGTGAAAGTTAAGTTATTCACATCGATAGGTGGAGTTCTAGTTTGCACATTAGGATCTTTTCCACCACGAAAGTGGATTGAAATGAATGTCAAGGAAATCTATATGTTCTCATTAAGCATTGCACACACATAATGAAGATGAAGGAAGTGAGATATGAAAGCTTAGTAATTCATTACCTATGTGAAGTTGTGAACGAGTCTTCTTAATATAAGAGTACAAGTTATTTTATATTGTTTTCTAGAATAGAGTAGTTTATTTAAAACCAACTAAAAAGAGATCTTCTTAGCAATAGAATGAACTTAACTAAGTGAACAGTGTCCATAAAAACCTTCCCCTGGGATGATATCCATAATCAACATTAGTTGATCACATTATTACTACAAGCAAACCGTTACACTTACAGTTACACGATCATGTTTTTGGCGCCATTGCCAGGGATTTGTATCCACACACTAGTTTAGTTAGTTTACAAAATTGTTAAGATTTTATTTTTAGTAATTCACTTTTAAGCATATAAAAATTATTAAGAAAAAGTGTTTTAGTTTCAAGTTTGACACTCTATTCTTGATCAATTTTGTTTTCTTTCTCAGGGAATAGTTAGTGCATCCGTAGTCAAGGTGATAAGGACTTGGTGCCTTAAAATTCGAAAATTGACATAACCAATAAGGGAAAGAAGAAAGGAACCAAGATGGGAGATAATCAAGTGGGAAACCCGAACAAAGATCAGAGCCGAGGGAATAATCAACCCGAAGGTTATTTAGTAGTGCAGAAAAAGCATGAGGATAAAGATGTCTTCTAAACTATTTCAAACCAAAAATTGAAGAGGCATACATCGGAGGGATGAGGATTCCAGACAACACCATCGAGTTTGAGTTGCGATCGTCTCTCATCAACATGGTGCAAAATAGCCTATTCAATGGGCTAATAAATGAAGATCCAGTTGCATATATGAAGAATATTCTATAGAAGTGTGACATTATTCACATTATTAGAGTTATAAAAAAGGTAATCAGGATGAGACTTTACCCTTTCTCATTGGGTGGAAATGCCAAATTCTGGTTCCAATGATTAAATGCAAGGTGTATGACTTCATTGGTGGATATCAATGAAAGATTCCTAGACAAGTTCTTTCCCAAAAGAAGGTCAGTGAAAGGAAACTGGAAATTAACCTATTCAAGCAAGAGAATACTGGGTCGTTTGGTGAGGCTTAGGAAAGATTCAAAAAAATACTGCGGAGATGTCCAGGACGTGGATATGTAAAGTAGGCACAACTACAAATCTTCTACTATGGAATGAATCATAACACAAGCACATTAATGGATGTCGTAGCAAGTAATTCTCTACTAACCAAAGATGAAGATGGAGCATTAGATCTTATAGATCTTATGTCCCATAATTCTACATCAAAAACTCATTCTACAGTGAGGAAGCTAATAGGAGTATACGAGATTGATTCACAAGCTGTGATCATGGCACAACTATCCAATATGAGTAGTCAGATGGCGAAGCTACAAATGGGAAAACAAAGTCCAAAAGTGCAAGTGATACAACAACCCATTAATCACCAAGTAAGTAATTCATTAGACATGCAGCAAGGAATGGAATATTGAAGATGTCAACTTCATGAACAATCTAAATTATGGAAACATTTAGGACAAAAGGAATGGCACCTCGAAGGTTTTATCAAGGATTCAATAACCTAAACTTCCCATATGGAAATCTTGATAATGCACTGAAGTTATCTCCAGGTTTTGATCAATAAGTCCAACAAGGGAAGCTAGGCCAAAGCAAAGAAGTAACTTCAATAAAACCAATTGGAAGATTATTGCACGCCATTGATATCAACAATAGGGAATGTCATGAGAGGAATGAGAAAAAGATGAAAAATGTGAAGCAAGCTGTAAAGAAGATGGACGATGAAAGAATATAGTCCATCAGAACCTAGAGAGACAGATTGGTAAGCTAGCCATTCATTGAATTCAAGGAAGGAAAGGAAGTTTCCAAGTGACACGATCGAAAATCCCAAAGAGAGTGTTAGTACCATTCACATGATGAGTATTATGGCAACGGATGATCCAAGGCAAGCGAAAGTGATGTACATGCCAAAAAAAGTCAACACTTTGGCTATGTGAAAATATGAACTTATGTTTGAGAATGGAACGGAAGTGAGGCAAGATGAGCTTGAAGTGTTCAAGCAACAAAGGATCAACGCCTTGAAAAATAACAAGAAGGGGAAAAAACAATGGAGAGTTAAACAACAAGATGAAAGGCCATAAAAAAGAAGCACTAAAAAGGAATAGCATCAAGGTTGTTCCAAATAAGCCGGAACCAAAATTCAAGTTCACATTGAGACTTCTACTAATCACGAGGAGAAATCCTAGAGATATATGCATACCATTAAGCATTGATAGGCACCGGGTAAGAAACATCTTGTTTGATCAGGAGCCTCAGTCAATGTAATGCCTATAAAGGACATGTTGCAAGCATATTTGAAGATCAATTGTCCCGATACAACAGACTTGTAAGTAGTTAATGGTAACTTGGTACCGACAATAGGTAAAATCTTGCATTTGCATGTGCATGTGAAAGTGGGTAGATTCACATTTATCACTTATTTTGATATTATGGATCATAACATAGATGATGATGTGCTTATGTTACTTGGGCAGCCATTCTTGAACACTGTCAATGCAGTCTTGCACACGAGGAAGAAAATGATCACAATGAGTGTTGAGGAAGATGATAATAGCGAGAAGATTGTCTTTGTTGAAGGGCAAGAAGTACATCTGAATATGAGAGATATCGTTATTTTCAACCTATAAATAAAGTATCTCGATTTAGACTCGGACTAAATGAGCGAAAAGATGTAGGGCTAATGACATTATACGAAACTCTACTGGGAGGCAGCCTAAAGGTTTTTAATTTTGGTTCATAAAGTTAAGTTATTTACTTTGTTTAGGTAGAACAATCCAAACGTTTTAGTAATTTTCTAACTTTTGAGAGTTTTGTGCTAAATGTGTAGTAAAGACCATTTACCGGGTGACATTTCGTCGGAATGGAGAAGTCTCAATTAATTCAGCAAAGAGTGTAAAACAACAAAAGAGTTAGATTGATAAAGTTCGGGTATATGGACAAATCATGGGTAAGTTTTTATGAAATTTTTATAGAAAGGGTATTTCACGCTGTCAAGATGCCTTATGTAGTAATACAATGAGTTGGGAGAGCGTCAATAGGGAGTTAAAGAAAATTTTGAAATTTATGACGAAGAATTGGTCAACGACGTTTTTATACACACACGGCGTCGTGAGCCTACACACTTGGCGCCATGAGCCAATACATAGAGCACTAGGAAAGTGCCGAGTTGTGGGTAAAAAGTGTTCATAGCAGCCTCGACGTCATGCCTAAGCAGTGGCATCGTCGCGTCCTATAAGGCATGAAGTCAGTGTCAAGGAGGGAGTTTTAAACCCATTTCAACCATAAGTTTCCATATTTTTACCCTAGTCTATACACAACCAACCAAGCATAGAACCATCTAAAACCCACGTTTGAACGATTTTAAGAGAGAAAAGTATGTTTCTAGTTATCGAGAGTTAAAAGGGAAGGTGCATTGCGGATTTGCACAAGAAGAAGAGCCAGGGCATTGATTATGAGATTTGATTCAATAGAGCAATAAGGTTTTAGTTTATGAGCAAAGTGAGAGGGCTTTAATTATTAGAGGCTTGGAGAAGCAATCTACACCGAAAGCAGTCCGACATTGAGGTAAATTTATAATTTCATTAATTATGTTTTGAACTTTTGGGTATTTTTGATGAAATTGCATGAACTGTGGAAATTAGGTGTTTGGTTAGGAATTTGAAGTTATGTGGATTTAAAGCATCAATGTGGCTTATGGTGGATCAATATATGTCTTTTTAATTAATTTGGCATGTGAATGACCTTTATGGACATCAGATGTGATTATTGGTAATTTGAAGACATGTGTTAAATTGTTATGTTATGTGCGTTTTATTGAGATAATGGCAAGAACAATGAGACTAGTGAGTCAAGTTAATGAAGCAAAGGCAAATGATAATTAGGCATTATCCTCAAGAAATCCAAATAATGATGCCCCGAGGCCTTTTAAGTCTAAGTTTTATATTGTAAAGAGGCCAAAGAAAGGTATGAGGCCATTGCAAATAAGGAATTCATTAGTGAGAGAGGAATAATCCTACCGGCTAAGTATGATAAAAGAGTCAATAACTTCATTAGGCAATTGGGTCTGGGACATTTCACATAAGATTATAGATAGAACAAGGTTTATCGAGTACGTGAAATAGTTTACAAGTTCTATGCCAATGTGAAGCTTACAAAGAAAGGTGAACCAGTAAAGGTGAGAGGGGTGATGGTGTCCTTTAATGAGCATTCAATAAATGACATCAATGGGTTATAATTTTTTAGCAGAAATGGAGAACCACAGACTTTCAAGATGATTTGTATGAGAGACCCTATATATTATATCCTTTTAGAGCCATAAAGAGAGAATTAGTTCTCCGAGGACAACAAGGATGGACAATGGGAACTGAGAATATGCCGAAGCACATTAAAAAGGGGAGTGTGAGGAGAGTTTATAGAATGTGGCAACAATTTCTAGTTGTTTCGTGTCAGACCCCACCTAATTAGAGCATCTAACCCGCATAGATTACCTTAATCCCTATATAATCTAGCAACCTTTAGCTCTCCATCAATAAACAATTAAGAATAAGATCATGTAATCTTCAGTTAAAAAGCTTTATTAACCACAAAAGATTATAAAGTGAATCTTAAACCTTAAAGTTCCATAAACTTAATTATATAATAATATAAGTTCATCTAGATTGATTACATTATCCTCAAAATTCCTTAAAAATGTTTTGACCGCATCTCCTCTATTTGTAAGCCTAAACGGAAATCCCGACCTTTAAAAATCTTTAACAAAGCCTGCTCTGCCTTGGTTCAAATGCTGAAGGACTCACAATCCATCCTAACAATATATATTGCATTAACAAATTTATATATTAATTTTAACCTGATCTGAAGTATTACAAACCTTAAGCTATCAATACCTTAATTCAAAATTTTCTCTATTCGTCCAAATCGTTTTTGCCACTATCCAAATGAGATCATAATCTCACACGAACCCCGAAAACCCATATATAAACTATATTATATTCAAAAACCAATACATACATAGAGAAAAGATCTAAGCAAGTCACATATAGTCGGAAAAATTCTCCTTTCCCTCGTCGCTGCTAGAACCTATCATTATCCAATTATAAAAATTCAATAATGTTAGATAAGTAAATCTCATACTATCCAGTACACCTGTAATAGTCAAATGTATAATAATCCAAGAGATTAAACAAAGAATATAATCTAAAGAATTTAAATACAACCGTGAATCCATCCTTTTTTTGTTATTTGACCACAATCATATAACGTTATTCAAAAATGGTAAGTAAACCATAATGAGGACTTATGCTCGGGGAGAGTAACCAAATGAGTCTCTTTCCTTGAGTCTATCCAAGTATGATCTGGTTCAACGTGATCTCATGATAATCACGTGATGCAAAGAATCAGTGACTCTAGCCCCTCAAGCATAATATAATGTTTTTCTAACCACTGTATAGTCTACACTATAAGGAGACTCGAATCACATTATCCTCCCAACCCGTGTATGCATGTACAACAAAAAAATGCAATATCAAGGATCACTGCAATTTATACGAAATTATAATCATACAATGAAAAGGTTACTATGGAATTTACTTAACCATACAAACGCGATATCGCAACTCCCATGCGCTCCAAGTCGGTAAACTAGTCCACACGGTGCTCAAATCGCGGTCTTACAATTCATTAATACGTCCTGTAAGCCTCCACAACAACTTAAACATTTTTCCATTTATTTTTAACTTAAATGACCCAATCGCATCCAGAAACCCATAAAATACTTCCAAAATAAATTATTCAATGCCCGAATTTCATTTTTGGCTCAAAATTATTGTTCGAATTCGAACATAACGTTGTCTATGTTTAAATATATTTTTTTAATTTTTTATATATTTATCGGTCCTACTCGACCAAAAAACCACGAAATCCCTCAAAATCAACTCCTCGGATGTCTAGATCCCAACTTTGACTCTAAATTGTGATTTAGAATTGAAAATTAACCTAAACTAGTCTTTAAAATAATTTTCTAAATTTTGGGCATTTCGAGTACCGTAGCACGCATTATGAGAAAAAACCTCAGTATAAATCCTCGAGAAAATTCTAAATTTTTCATTTTTCATATAAATCCCCCATATCTATTTATTTTCCCATAAATATATTTTTTTTCCAATTTTTTTGGATTTTCTTTCTGTTTTCTGCATTTTTTTTTAATTGGGGTTTGATCCCTTGAACCGGACCCGGTTCGGTTCGGTTCGGTTTGGGGTTGAACCCTATCTTCTTCTTCCTCACAAAAACAGCCCCTGCGTTTCTTTCTTTTTTATTGTTTCTTTGTAATTTGATTTTTCATTGTAGCTGGGTTTGTCCCCAATCGCAAAAGTGTTTAGGCAAGGGAGACGGCTGGAAGCCGTCTCTTTCCTCGGATCGAGCCTCCCTCTCATTCCTAATTTCCATTAACACACATCACAACAACCTACAACAATAACTTAACAACAACAAACAACACACACACACTCACCTTAGTCTTAATCCTTCCATCTCGCTTTCTCTTTATCCTCCCGGTCTCCCCGTCCTTCTTTCCCCCAATCGATTTCATTATTATTTTTTCAGGTTCAAACATAACGAATAAAATTCTATTATTGAATATATATTTTTGGATTTCCTCAAGATTCGCATCAAGCGAATATCGAGACAAATCTAATGTTCTATTTTCATAATATAAATTGCTATTCCTCGAGATACGTAGTAGTATCTCGAGGTCGATCTTGTGATTATTAACAAGATAATCACTACTTCTTGACCAACTCACTATGATTAATTTATATTGATCTCCTCGAGGTAGATCAAATAGTTTTGTAACTATACACCACTTGATTCTCCCCGAGATTGGACAACACGCATCTTGAGGCATGAACATGTGGATACCCTCACCTGAACTAGGGTCGGGCCGACGGACAAGACCATTACTTAAGCTCGATACCTAAACTAGGCCCAAACAAGAGTATAGCACGCCTATTTCAACCTGCGAAATAACATACTAATCATATAGAATAATAAATGCGGAAGTGAAATCAAACTAGAATTTCATAAATCATCTAATTAAAATGATAAGAGTTCAAAAGTCTCACTAGTTTAAATCACCAAAATAGCTTCCAAATAGTCCATAAAGCTTCCAAAGTAGTCCAAAGTAGATAAGGAGGGTTCCAAACTATCCAAATAACCTACTTTAAGTTACAACCTAAATTTATTGTTCTCAAAGTCAAATAAATAGATAATAGGAGCATGCGATTTCTCACAAAGCAAAGAAAGACTTCAAGCTGGTGTCTTTCATTTGTCATGAGCTAATGCAGATATTGATGTACCTGGAGAGTTAGTGGGGTGAGCTAAAGAACCAATGGAGCTCAATAAGAGAGAAGACTTGCTCATACATTAAACATGTAAGTATTACCTATAAAGTAAAATAATTCTACACATGAAGTAGTAAACCAAGTTGTAAAGCATTTAATGAAAAGCAATGGAGACATAATTCTTGTTTATAAAAAGGGATGTAAACAATTTTCATATCCAATATAACTTAAAAGTAGAGTCATAATTCAACAAGCAAGGAAATGAGTTGAAATCACATCATGCAAGAGAATTCACAAGTTCGTAAATAAATTCCATTTATTCATGCAACGGTGTTCAACATGTGAATTAACATAAGAAATAAGTAGTACGTATAATTCGTTGTTCCATTCAACACATTCTAGCTAATAGAATGAATTCAGTGATCGATTCGCTCACCCTTGAGGTGATGTGAACCATTTGTGGTCACAATGGCTGTTATGATCTATATCTAGTTCCATCAAACCAACAATAAGTGTTTCCAAGCCATCACTGATTGTGACTACTTATGAACTTGATACTTCGTGTTGCGGACCATTCTCTTTTTGGTGGGATCACAGACCCATCATTACAATTCATGGCATTGACCATTCTTTGTTGGTAGGCACATTGCTACACCACTGCTACTAGCGTGGACCACTCTTTTTGATAACCATGTAGCACCATCACAGCTTTTGGATCGAATAACGAATTTTTTTACGTCACATGCATTCCATAGATAAGCATATTCATATTATAAACTAAATACAACCCAATCCTAAGACTTTCGATAAGAATATGAAATTTCTATTTATCTAATATTCACGCTACATTTAATGCATAAGCAAAGCTCCCCACTTGCCTCAACTCGCCGCAACGCCTATAACAACTCATGGTACGCTCAAGACCCAATGTAAACCTTCGCGCGACACTATACAACCATAACACATCTCATAAATCAATTCTTTGATTTGAAGTTAAGTAAATCTTCCATTTATTGGTATTTTGGGATCCACTAGTGTCGGTCCCGCGGGTCTCCCATCGCCCAATGCGGTAAGGGACCAGGTTGGTCTCCCTCGGAGACACGGTAGTGCCCCATTTGAAAGCAAATATTTACTTTTCTTTTATTATATTTATATTTTATTTATCATATATATACTATTGTATTTAATTTATTTTATTATTTTATTTTATTTATTTTGGGTGTTGACCAGTTAACCTAGGGCTGTTCGGGTGCCAGCATCCTTACGCGTAGTGTCGGAGATGCCCCTACCGGCGTTCATGGTGGTGGCTCCAGTGCCACCCATCCCTTCTCCTATTCACTTTGGGGGGCCTTTAATGGAGTCCCCCTATTGGGATAATGGCGGTGGAAGTGACGCCGTCGTCCTCCTCCAGCAGCGGCGGCGTGATGCCTCTGTTCACCTTCGGTTGCATCATGGTGGCGTTGCCTCTAGATGGGGTTTTCTCTTCTTTTATATGAATCCAACATTTGTAAACCATTGAAAACTTCAAAAAAATAGCATAATGAAGAAGATAAGGGGGAGAGTTACTTTCTTGGTGGTGCCTTTTTGGGTAAGAAATCCCATAAATTTCAATTACCCCTTTCACTCAAAGGTGTTGATTTTGACAAAAAGAGTCTAGGATTTACAAATTGACTTTTATATTAGGGCTAATTTACTGTAGGGTTTGTGAAGTTACTAAATTGCTCATCGGGCGGGTCTATTATGTTTTTAGGTCCTCGCAACATCCCCGATTTTAAAGAACTTTCGTCATCAAAAGTAAAATAAAGTCATACCTTATGGTTCGAAAAGGAATGGAAAGTTCTTCGTTATATAGTCCTCCTACTCCCAAGTCAACACCTGTTCTCCATGGAATTTCCACCGGACTTACACCAACAAAATTTCTTTCTTCCGAAGTTTATGCATTTTTCTATCCATGATCTGAGTCGACTGCTTGTCGTAGGACACGTCCTCCCTTAAATCATCTTGCCCCCAATCGATCATCGATGCATATTTGTTATATGCATTCCTCTGCATAGAATCATGGAAGACATTATAAACTCCAGCTAGCTGTAGTTGTAACTTGAGGAAAAATGCTACCGGACCTATTTGTTTCCTAATCTTGAATGGCCCGATGAACCTGAGAGATAACTTCCCTTTCAATCTGAATCGATAATGCCTCTTCATTGGTGACACTTTCAATAGTACAAATTCTCTTTCCTTAAATTCAACCTTTTGATGGTCCTTGTCAGCATACTTCTTCGGGCGGCTCAAACCGGTCTGCATTCGTTGCCTAATCAATTATATCATCTCAGTTTGGTCATGCACAAGTTCTGGGCCGATCAACATGGCATCTCTAACCTCGGTCAAACAAATTGAAGATCTACACAGTTTTTCATAAAGAGCCTCGAACAATGCCATGCCAATACTTGCTTGAAAACTATTGTTGTACATAAACTCACAAAACGAAATATACTTCTCTCAACTCCCCTAGAAATCCAGCACACAAGCTCTGAGCATATCCTCAAGTATTTGAATCAATCTCTCGGTCTGCCCATCTGCCTAGGGTGAAGAGTTGTACCGAGATTGAGTTGTCCCTATATGGTGCTAAAATCCACTCCAAAACTAAGAGGTAAACCTCAGATCATGATCCGACAAAATAGACATCGGGACTCCACGCAATCTGATGATCTTGTCTATATATATGCCCCCAACCATATGCTGAATACTCCATGGAAATGGGGACGAAGTGTGCTAATTTATTCAAATGATCCATGACCACCCAAACTGCATAATCCATTTTCTGAGTTGTTGATAACCCTGAAACAAAGTCCATTGCTATGTGTTCCCACTTCTACTGTGGAATAAGTAATGGTTGGAACAATCCTCGCAGCTTTCGGTGGTCTGCTTTCACATGTTGACAAATCTCGCAATCTTGGTGGTAAGTAACGATGTCCACCTTAATCTTCGGCCATCAATACATCCCATGCATGTCCTGATACATCTTGTTACCCCCGGGATGAACAGTGAACCGAGATTTGTGCGCCTCCCGGAGTAAGTCATCTCTCAACTATCTTTGAGATGGTATCCACAATCTATCTAGAAATCTCAATGTTCCATCAGCTGAAAGTCTCTAATATACGTCATCACTGCTATCTGCAAGTGTCTCGTATTTCCTGTACTCTGAATCGACTCTCTTACAGTCAACCACTCTAAACACAACCACAGGCTCTACTCTCATTTGAATTTGTGTATGGCCCTCTAAGATACCTAAGCCTATAGCTGAGCCATCAACGGGTACTCCCTAAACATTCATTACAATCTTGGACTCAGTCTCCAGTTGTACACGGCTCAGAGCACCTGCTACTATGTTAGCGTTGCTTGGGTGGTACTCGAGCGTGAAATCATAGTATTTCAAGAGTTCCAACCATCTCATTTGTCGCATGTTTAACTCGCTTTCAGTAAATAAGTACGTCAGACTTTTGTTATCCGAGTAGATAGTGAATTTCACCCCATAAAAGTAGTGCCTCCACAGCTTCAAAGCAAACACAACTGCCGCCAACTCTAAGTCATGCACTGAATAGTTCTTCTTACGTACTTTCAACTGCCTACACCCGTAAGCAATTACTTTCTTGTCATATATAACACACCTCCTAAACCTGTCCTTGACACATCGGTATACACTGACAACTCCCTACGGACCTCCAGTAGAATCAAAATCGGTGTGTTAATTAGACGATTCTTCAATAAATGAAAGGCCACCACACATGAATCATCTCATTCATAGACAACGTCCTTCTTTGTCAAGTTGGTGAGCCGTGAAGCGATCGATGAGAAACCTTGCACGAATTGTTGATAGTATCTTGCAAAGCCTAGAAAACTCCGAATCTCGAAAGCATTAGTGGGTTGTAGCCACCTAAGGATTGCATCGATCTTTGTAGAATCAACTAATATCCCTTCTGGATTCACCACGTGTCCCAAAAACTTCACTTCCAAAACCAAAAACTCACATTTGCTTAACTTAGCTTAAAGTTTGTGTTCCCTAATAGTCTGCAACACTTTCCTGAGGTGCTTCCTGTGATCTGACTCAGTCTTGTAGAATATCATGATGTCATCGATGAACACAATCGCAAACTGATCAAGGAATGGCTTGAAAATATAGGGCATCAAATCCATGAACATTGTTGGTGCATTGGTGAGCCCAAACAACATCACAGTGAACTAAAAGTATCCGTAACGGGTGCTAAAAGCTCTCTTCGGTATGTCCTACTCCCGTATAAGCAACTGACGATAACTTGATCTCAAATCTATCTTGGAGAAGAATTTTGATCCCCTCAACTGGTCAAATAAGTTTTTGATCCTGGGAAGTGGATACTTGTTTCGCATAGTCACCCTATTCAATTTTTGCTAATCAATACACATCCTCAAACTGCCATCCTTCTTCTTCATAAATAACACAGGCACTCCCCACGATGATACACTCGGTGTAATGAAGCCCTTCTGAGTCAACTCTTCTGATTGCGTTTTCAATTCCTCCAACTCTGTAGCCGCCATAGGGTAAGGTGTCTTGGAAACTATTCTCGTATCGCGTATAAGGTTAATCATAAAGTCAATCTCCCGATGAGGAGGGATTCTCGGAAAGTCTGAAGGAAAAACATCCAGAAAGTTCCTAACCATAAGAATCTTCTCAATTAAAACTTCTCGTCATTCCTCTCCCATTAAATTCAAGACCGCAATGGTTTCTATCTCAGCCAAACTTGCAACCTTACCATTAGTGGTGGCAATGGTCGGTGTACAACACTTAAAGTCAAATGGTGGAATGCCCGGGTTAGAAAACTACAATTTTATGTAAAAAATCTATTTTAGCATGATAAACCGCTAACCAGTCCATGCCCAGTAATACATGAAGCAAATTTCATTGTGTGATCCCCAATTTTAATTTAGCACCCCTCACATACCATATTATAATAAATATGTTCGGTAGAAATTATTCTCAAAATCAAGTAATTGTGTGCTCTAACCGGTGTCAACCCCAAAGCATGAACTATAGCCCCCGATTAGAGCAAACTGTAAAACCAGAATCAAACAATGTCTGCATATCTCGACCATTAATGGAAATAGTACCTGCAACCAACTAACCTAAGGCCTCTCCATCCTACCCAACAACTGCATGAACTCCTCCACTAGTAGCTGAGGTTGTGCTCCTCTAAGATATTGGTAGGTTAGGGCATTGGTTTTAGTAGTGCCCTGGAATCCCACACCGGTAACAGATCACATGTGTCCTCTACTTTGTCAGAGGCGCATGCGCAACACTAGCTGAGGCACTTGGTCTACGCCCTGCTGGCCCTCTGCCCGTGGTCTGTTGCGACTGTTGTAGTGGACGCGGGGTCTGAATCTCACACTTTGAGAAACTGAGGGGGCGTGGACACATGAATGTGTGGTGGTCCCCGTCGGAGCATGTGGAACCCTAAAAAATCCACCATATGATGCATGGTTAATCGCTGATCCCCCAAATCTATGCTTCTTAAAACTTACTCCCTGGCCTCTTTGATAACTGCCAAAAGTGCGCTTGCCTTGACTATATCGATCGGATCCCTTTCGAAACTTCCTCTCATCCTGATTATAAAGTGTTGAGTCATACTCCAGTGCCCGATGGTAAGCCTACTGGTATGTCTCCGATCCCGATGCTGCCACCATAGCGCGTATGTCACTCCTCAATCCATCAATGAATCGTCTCCTTCGAGTAGTTTCGGATGGAACATAATCATATGTAAACTCGACCAGCTCATTGAATTTAGATGCATACTTAGCTACGGTCATATTGCCTTCTACCTAGGTAAGAAACTCCCTGATCTTATCTGCCTTTATGGTCTCCGGGAACCATTAATCATAGAACAAATGCTTGAAACGTGGCCAACACATACTCGATTGCCAAGTTCTTGAAATAGACAACCACCACTTATGCGCCTTGTGTTCCAATAGTCCTCTCATCAATGCCTAAAATGTCTTTTATTTTATCCTTATTCAATATCCAAGATTCTGCCTCAAAAGAATCAGGGTCCCTGTAGAAGTGTGACACATCATACTTCATGAACTCGTTATGGATCCTACCCCTCCGACATGCCTTATTCTCTTCATCGACTATGGGTACAACGGTTACAGCTACCGCCAAGACAGAATCAACACCTTCCTCCACTAGAGGGTTCTCGTTTATCGGTGCTAACAAAGGATCAGACCCTGGCCCCATCGGTGCATGTCCGACTACTCAATCATTCCTCTGATTGTTCAGTAGTTTCAAAATTCGTGCCATGTTCCTTTCATGAGACTGGGCTAAGTCAGTAATCCTCTAGTCCTGCATGACAAACAAGTCATGTATGGCTTTCTAATATGTCTTAGTCATAGTTATCATGCGATGTTCCATCTGACTGCCCCATTGCCTTTTTTCTTTTTCCTGAGTTTCTCACAGGTTGTAGGATCTCCCTTCGTTGTTGCTCATCTAGCACTGTGGAGCAACAAAAAAGGAGTTAGTCCCACAAGGTACGAAAGTAGGCAAGATTATCTAAATGCTATATATATTACATTAGAAAGCAAATAACATTATATTAATGTTTTATTTCATGTTTTCAATCCCTTCCTATCCTAGGATTGGTCTTTTGTCCACTTTAAGTCGACTTGAACCAATGTCCCATACCATTGAATTGTTCAACTTAAACACGACCTTTAAACTTAAAGACTCTATATATACTAAGGTTTCATTAACCTAATCGTTTTACCTAGGTTCTAATACCTATTCTTCGATACAAACTGTGACGACCCCTCACCTGAACTAGGATCAGGCCACCCGGCCCAGACCATTACTTAAGCATGATACCTGAACAAGGCATAAATAATAGTCTGGCATGCCTATTTCAACCTATGGAATAACATACTAACCATATAGAATAATAAATGCGGAAGTGAAATCAAACTAGAATTTCATAAATCATCTAATTAAAGTGATAAGAGTTCAAAAGTCTAACTAGTTTAAATCACCCCATCAAACTTTCAAAGTAGTCCAAAGTAGATAAGAAAGGTTCCAAACTACCCTAATAACATACGTTAAGTTACAAACCAAATTTATTGTTTTCAAAATCAAATAAATAGATAATAGAAGCATGCAATTTGTCACAAAGTAAGGAAATACTTCAAGCGGGTGCCTTTCCTTTGTTACAAGCTAATGCGGATGTGGATGTACGTGGGGAGTAAGTAGGATGAGCTAAATAACCAATAAAGTTCAATAAGAAATAAGACTCGCTCAAACACTAAACATGCAAGTATTACCTATAAAGCAAAATAATTCTACACATGAAGTAGTAAACGAAGTTTTAAAGCATTTAATGAAAAGCAATGGAGACATGATTTTTGTTCATAAAAGGGGATGTAAACAAGTTCCATATCCAATATAACTTAAAAGTAGATTCATAATTCAACAAGCAAGGAAATGAGTTGAAACTACATCATGCAAGAGAAATCACTAGTTCGTAAATAAATTCCATTTAATCATGCAACGGGGTTCAACATGTAATTTACCATAAGAAATAAATAATATGTATAAGCTATCGTTCCATTCAACGCATTCTAGCTAATAGTATGAATTCGATGATCGAAACACTCACCCTTAAAGTGATGTGAACCATTATTGGTCACAATGGTCGTTGTGATCTCTATCTTGTTCCATCAAACAAACAGTAAGTGTTTCTAAGCCATCACTGATTGTGATTACTTGTGACTTGATACTTTGTAGTGCAGACCACTCTCTTTTTGGTCGGACCATAGCCACACCACTGCAATTCGTGGTGCGGACCATTCTCTTTTGATAAGCATATAGCTCCATCATTGCTTTTGGATCGAATAACGAATTTATTCACGTCACATGCATTCCATAGATAAGCATATTCATACCATTAACTAAATGCAACCCAATCTCAAGTCTTTTGATAAGAATATGAAATTTCTATTTATCTAATATTTAAGCCACATTTAATACATCAGCGAAGCTCCCCACTTATCTCTACTCGCCGCGACGCCTATAAAAACTCATGGTACGTTCGGGGCCCGATGTGAACCTTCGCTTGAAATTATACAGCCATAACATATCTCATAAATCATTGTTTTGGTTTAAATTTAAGTATATCTTCCATTTATTGGTCTTTGGGATCCATTAGTGTGGGTGTTTTAGGTCTCCCATCGCCGGATGCGAGGGTCAAGGGGTGGGACCCAGTTGCTCTCCCTCGGAGACGCAGTAGTGTCCTATTTGAAAGCAAATATTTGCTTTTATGTTATTATATATGTATCTATATTATTTTTTTGTTTATGTATAATATATATATTATTTGATGGTATTTTTTGGGTGTTTACTGGTCAACCAAGGGCTGTTTGGCCGCTGGTTTAATGTCTAGGGGCCAAACAGGCATTTGGATGCGTTGGGCAGGGACAAATGTCCCTGGGCGCCAGGTGTCCTCAGGAGCGGTGCTGGGGACGTCCCTTTCCGCGACTTCCCTGCCGGCGGTCATAGGGAGCTCTAGTGCCACCCCTCCCTTCTCCTGTTGGGACAGTGGCATCGACAACTACTAAATTGCCCATCAGGCGAGTCTATTAGGTTTTTGGGTCGTCCAGAACACATCTCACCAACAGCAAATGTTAAACCATTTTCACGTCCTCGTTGATCACACGTATCTCGAGGCAAATCTAAGGTATACTTTTATTTAATTCAAACTTTAAGATTGATCTATATATACACCTATATATTTTTGGGGCTATAAATTTGCTTTGCGCCCCAACAACCAACCTCGGGCATACACCTTATTGTCCAACCCACGTGTGTCACCGTCGACCCCGCATGTCACTAGGCGCCCACAATTTTATTAATTATTTTATTTATTTTCCTTATTATCTATTTAGTTTTTATCCAAATTAAATGCTGAAAAATATCCAAACTTCACCAAAAATTGTAGAAAATTCTCCAATGCGCTACGAAACTCACGAACATCGTATATATACTCCACTTGACCATATTTCGCGTCAGAATAGTGTATAATACATCAAATCATAACACTACACACAAAAATAGTATTAAATTTATGATCTCCAATTAATAAAGCATAGGTCCTACCTCGGATACCTAAATCCTAAATTAAAAATAAAATACGAAAAAATAAATAAAAATTTCCCAACTAATTAAAAATTTTATCCTGGAAATTTAGGTTTATAGGGTACTTAAATAAAAGAGATACGAAGAAAATGATCCTGTATATACAATTTTTTTAATCTAAACCTATAAAATCATTTCCAATGTGAACCGTTAAGTTGACCCAATCACTTTCGTTGTATTCAACAACTCTGTGGTGGACATCATAATCATTTTAACTTTTTATTTTTAAACATCTTTGATTTATTGAAAAGTTATCTCAGTTACTTTGCAAATCCTGGCAATTTGTGAATTTTTGATGAGTTAAACAATCAACTTTGTGGAATATCCAATAACCTTTATTTTTCATCTCATATCTTGAATCCTATTCAAGTATCAATACATAGTAAGACCTAGCCTATCTTGCTTTTCATAACACAATTCTCATTCTAATCTAAATAATATTCCACAAGCCGTTGATAATTCTTTTCATGTCCACCCAAACTCTGGTACACCTCATAGTTTACTTCATTATCACTAATCATCCTTTTTATTTAAATTATTGGTCGGCTAACTCTTATATTATCATCAGTCTAAAATTACATATTGATGCAAATAATATTTAAGCATAACATTAGATACTAAGTAGAGTTGCATGTCTATCTGATCCATTATTATTCCATCTTTCCCCACTAGAAACCTGGAATTACACAAGTCATCCCATGACTATAGATCTCATAATACATTTGTCACCCCATGACAAGAAATCTCGAATTCATATCCGATCAGAAATAGAAACCTGACACATCGTGCAACTCTCACTCATTCTCTAAATATCTACTCACAATATTATTTAGATTGTTGACTAAAAAGCAATTACCAATTTCAACTCGTAAGCCAATTAACTTAATTCTTCGATCGGTTAGAAAATTATCTTTTCCAACTTTGTGAGATTATTCCCTACGATGAGTTCATCAAGAACCTTATTCCTTTCACTTTACAAAGATCTCCTACAAACTCAAGTCATAATGAATTACTATTCACCAACTTCTCTCATTACATGAATAGAGACAATTATCCTTAACTTTAGTAGACATACGTTTCTAAACAAAATGATATCAACATATTAGATGATTATCTCATAGTATAAATTTTAACTTGTATCTCATACAAGTTTATAAATATTTATTCCATTTTCATTTCTACTCAATTATAATTGCAGAATATTTAATTCTTCAAACATATAAAGTCAGATATACTGTACTCTATTTAATATTTCCAACCTAACCGACATAAGGCTTACAAACTGAGCTATAAATCACGCATTTCTCTTTATTTCACTTATATCTTCACCAAAATACAAGCATCTTATATCATCTCCAATTTACAATAACTTGTGCTTTAAAATACACCACTTACTAATCAGGTGGTGTAGCACTACAAGTGAACCAATGTACAATATATTCACTAATATTAATTGTATACTACTTTGGTTAAAAACTTTCAACATTTGGAATTTGACTCCTTATAAGATCTTTTGCGAAGATATGTTAAGTTCCATGAAACTTATAATTTGATATTCTAATTACCCCTATGTCACAGTTGATGTACTAGCTATTTATTGTTTATTTAAGTATTTTCCAATTATAGGCTTGTTTATAAACTCTCTTTTATACTACAACCTATAAAATTCATAAACATTTCAAACAAACACAACCTATTGTACAAACCCATGCATACGTTAATCAAAGTACGTCGGACATAACCACTAGCCTAAGTAAGGTTAATTAGGATTTTGATTAACACTAATCACCAGCTTAAGGTAACAAGTCGTTACAGCAGATGGTTAGAGTTCTTGAAGTACTATGACTTTTCCCTAGAGTACCACCCAGGAAAAGCTAACGTAGTTGCAAATTCATTGAGTAGGTTACCGACTGTAGATGTGGAGGTTATTAGATGTCATATGGCGCATGACTATGGAACACTCTAGGCAACGACTATGATAACTCAGTCAGATATTCCTACCGGCATTCCAGTGATGATATGTACAAAGATGTGGCTACAGACAATGTCTACACAAAAAGTGCTAGAGGGTCAGAGAGCCGATATCTTGTTTCGGCTAATGAGTTAGCTTAGTGTGATTATTTTACCTAATGGACATAGACAATGGATTAATATATGAGATTCAGATGTACATTACGAATACCATCTGTGGCAGAGCTAAGAGATGAGATTCTCCACGATTCACACAGTTCTCGATTCTCTGTCCATCCAGACAGGACCAAGATGTACCACGATAGAAAGAGACATTTTTGGTGGCCTGGGATGAAGCCAGACATATCGAAGTTCATTAAGAATGGTGGGATTTGCCAGCAGGTGAAGGCTGAGCATCGTAAACCTAGAGGTTTGTTACAGTCGTTTCTCATTCCACGTTGGAAATGGGAAGACATTTCCATGAACTTTGTAGAATGATTGTTGAGAAATGCCAGACGAGAAGATTCTATCTGGGTGAATATGGAGTGATTGACCAAATTTCCCAATTTCTTACCAGAGGCTGCTCTATACACATATCTAGTTGAGCATACTGTTCGAGATAGAAATTAATAGGCTGCATGAAGTACCATTGACTATCATGTCAAACAGAGATGGGATGTATATGTCCAGGACGTGGTGGATTATGCAGGAGCAGTATCCTACGCATCTAGAGTTTAGCATAGCCTTTTACCCTCGGACTGAGGGGCAAACTGAGAGGTTGATTCACGTTCTTAAAGATATGTTCATGGATTGTGTACTTGAGTTTAGCTAATCTTGGGAGGAGTACCCACCATTGTGTGATTTTTCATACAATAATAGTTATCGAGCTAGCATTGAGATGGTGCCATTTAAGGATTTGTCAGACTATGTTGCTTGCCATCATTTTGGGGTGAGCCAGAGGACTGGGAGTTCGCGAGGGCTAAAAATGTTCTCGATCACATGTAGAAGGTACGATGGACTCCTCAAATGTTTAAAGGGTCCTAAGAGAAGGAGAATCAATATGCATACATGAATCACATTGATCTCACGTATACCGAGGGAGCTTTTGTATATTTGAAGGTTTCTCCTCAAAAGGATCCTTATATATTTGGTTTGAAAGGCAAGTTAGCACTGAGATTCACTAGGCTTTTCAAGATAAAAAGACGAGTTGGAAAGGTTGCTTATGAGCTTGAGTTTCATTCACTGATGTTAGGAATTCATCCAGTCTTCCATATTTCAATGCTTCTAATGGCTAAGTCGTTGGCAGGTGTGAGACTAACGATTGACTAGAGCAAGATTGACGTGAGTGAAGATAATACTTATGGGGAGCAGACAGTGCATATCCTAGATTGAAGGGTACATTAGTTTAGAGGCAAGTCTATCTTGAAGGTGGTAGTCAAGTGGCAGTTCGATGGTGACTCGGAACTCACTTGGGGGCGGGAAGACTGTATGTGAGATAGGTTTTCGTACCTTTTTTAGTCAAGTATAACATTAACTTAGATTTTAATTTCGAGGACAAATTTCCATTAGTTGGAAAGATTTTTCACAGCCCAAATTCCTAATTCTACTTTAATTCTTTAATCAGAATCATGACTCGTGACATGGACCCACATCGAGATATGTGCATTGACTAAAGTGATGTGGCCAAGGTTTATGTTAGATTTGTTGTGATATATACATAGAGTATTGTATATGTGTAGACTACAAAGTCACTCCTACTTTTATATAGATGTCGAGATGTAAGTGGGGATGTACCTCGAGGTGTGTATCGGTGTGGGACAAGGGTAGAGAGTGATGGGGTAAAGTAAATTTAACTACATGAGGTTTAAGTAGCTAATTTGATGAAGCTTTAGTTTGATCTATGTAATAAAACCTAAGCTGTTTAAACAAAATAATAGCCATTTGATATTCCTCGAGATACGTGAAGACACGTCACAAAACCAATTTAATATCAATTGTTGTTAACAAGAGTAAGTTAGTGGAGAGTTATAAGGATTTTAAATCCAGGTGTGGGCCATTAGATTAGTTTCGAGATACGTGTATACATTAAGATTAAAGACTATTAATCAACCTTATCTATACAAGGATTGAAATAGTTAACTCATGCAAATTATCTCATTTATTAACTTAGAGAAGAAGAAATATGTAAAAGGAAAAATTAGAGAGAAATTTAGTGAATTGAGGTGAAACTTTGGTGGATTTGGAAAAGGAAGATCAAGTTATAGGTGTTATGCAACTAGGTAATTCAACATACACTGGTAATTTAGTATAACTTTAATAATTTGTTGATATTGTGGAAGTGTGAGCTATTTTTGATGATGTGGTCGTTGTTTTAGGTCTCTAGAGGTGGAGAACAAGGATCTAAAGGCTATGAGGTTTGCAATGTGGAAAGAAAACTCAGAATTCAAAGTGCTGAATTATGGGTTTTCTTGCACATAGCGAGGTATACGTGTTACCTTGCACGTTACCCGTGTGCACCGCGCTAGTGAAGTCACTAGAGCGCTCGACATATTAGCAAACATGTTTGGTTCTATGTTAGTACAAACTTTGCATTTCCTAACTTAAATTTAAACAATTTAGAGAAAGTCTAAAAGTTTATTTAATGAACTTATATCATTATTCTTTATCAGGATAATTGCTATTGTTATGCTTTCAGATACTTGTATATTTGAAAATGTAGAGAAATGTCTCTCAGTGTTACTTTCTACTTTCTTGTACTCATCGCCTTTTTTATGATGGTAGGTGCAAATCCATCGAGTAGCAGACTGGGCAAGGAGAAAATCAGTGACTACCTCGAAGCCTTTGGAGCACTACTACTTCCGACATTGTAGGTTGAGATTTTGTTGTACTACTTACATGTCTTTTGTATATCATTTGCATTTTATATATTGGTTGAAACATAGTATACTGACTAGACACATGTTGATGTATAGTTATCACCGTTTTGTTATATGTAAGCATATGATCTTTGTTACCTGGTTTTTAACATACTTAGGATTTATATGAATGGCTTTCGCTAATTTATCAAGTCATTCGCTGAATAATTTTTAAACTGTATAAAATTTTAATTAACTCTAGAATACTAGTAGTTATGAGAATGGTTTAATGCTTATTAGAAAAGTAGCTAATGAAGTGAGAGTATTGGAAAAGCTGACTAATACGTTGTAAAGTCCTACGTGGTGGATATTGGGGCTTAATGATGGTTATTAGGCCAGGTAGTGCCCTAATTTGATAAGGGATCGTCACAATAACAACAACAATAATAATAATAATGAAAATGTCATTAATAAAAAATATTGCTAATAGAGTTATCAATAATAATAACTACAATAATAGAGAACTTACTTTTGGACAAGCAACTCAAAATGTTACAGTATATGAGCCTATGTTCATAGCATACCTTAATGGATCTCCTAAATTTGAACTTAGATTATAATTTATTAGTGCCTAACCTAACCTCTATGGTAAAGATAATGCTTTGTCAATACTCCTTTGACGCCCGTTTTTGAAAACGGTGTAGACGGAGATAGATGTTGATGATGGATCTCTTACCATGAAGTTTGACAATGAAGTCATCAAGTTTAACATTTATGAGCGATGTAATACCCCAGTGATGTGTTGTTTGTAGTGTGTACCATGGACTATGTGGATCCATTCGTTGAGCTGACCTTGCTTACGAGTGGCGATGATGAAGTTAAATTAGTGTTAGAGAATCATCTCGACACTACTCATGTCCACGAGAGTGTTCTGACCCTTGATATTGATGTCAAGGATGTTGTTTTAGAGTTGGATTCATTCCAACCCCTACCCCCAAGTGTCTGTTATATGGAGTTGCCTACTTCTGACTCCGAACTTTCTCCCTCTTTGGTTAAAGCTCCCACAATTGAGCTGAAGCCATTACCTGAGCACCTAAAGTACATGTTTTTGGGGGAGAATGACACACTCCCTGTGATCATCTTGGCCAAACTTACACAATTAGAGGAAGAGAGAGTCATGCGAGCACTCCAAGAGTATAAATAGGCTATTGGGTGAACCATAGCAGATATCAAAGGTTTGTTGCATGCATCATATATATATGGAAGAGGGGTCAAAACCTATGAGAGAAGCCCAGAGGAGGCTCAATCCACTTATGATGGATGTTGTAAAGAAGGAGATACTAAAGCTCTTTGATGCTGACATGATTTACCCTATCTCTTATAGTAAATGGGTAAGCCCTATCCAGGTGGTTCCTAAGAAAACGGGAGTCACGGTAGTCACCAATTCACATGGTGAGTTGGTTTTGAACCGCATTCAAAATGGATGGCTGGTATGCATTGAGTACAGGAAGTTAAATGCTTCCACCAAGAGGGATCACTTCCATATTCCCTTCATTGATTAGATGTTGGAGAGACTAGCCGGTCGTTTTCATTACTGCTCTCTTAACGGTTATTTCAATTTTTATCAAATACCGGTAGCACCTGAAGACTAGGAAAAGACGACCTTCACTTGTCCATTTGGCACTTTTGCCTATTGGAGCATGTCGTTAGGGTTATGTAATGCACCTGCCACCTTTCAAATGTGAATGGTGAGTATCTTCTCAGATTTCGTTGAGCATTTCAATGAGGTCTACATGGATGACTTTACTATTTACGGTGATTCATTCGATAGTTGTCTCATCAATCTGAAAAAGGTACTCGACAGGTGTATCGAGAAGAACCTGGTACTAAACTATGAAAAGTGTCATTTTATGGCGGACCAAGATCTTATTTTGGGACACATTGACTTAGCCAGGGGCATAGAGGTAGACCAAGCTAAAATTGATGTTATCAAGAAACTTCCCTACCCTACAAATGTGCGGGAGATTAGATCTTTCCTTAGACATGCAGGTTTTTACCGTTGTTTCATCAAGGAATTTTCGAAGATTGTACAACCCCTATGCCATCTACTCCAAAAGGACGTACCTTTTGAGTTTGATAAGGCATGAGTGCATTTGATGCATTGAAAGACAAACTTACTAGCACGATATTGATTGAGGCCCCTAATTGGAAGCTTCCATTTGAAATTATGTGTGATGCTTGTAATCATGCAGTGGGTACAGTGTTAGGACAGAGAGTCGGGAGATCTTCACATGTCATTTACTATGCTTCTCATACTCTAGACGCGGCTTAGATGAACTACACCACTATTGAGAAAGATCTCCTTGTTGTTATCTTCGCACTTGAGAAGTTTCAGCCTTATCTTTAGGGAACCAAGGTTATCATTTACTCTGATCACGTTGCCTTGAAGTACCTGATGAGTAAAAATGATGCCAAACCTAGGCTCATTAGATGGATACTCCTACTACAGGAGTTTGACATCACAATCAAAGATAAAAGTGGTGTAGATACTCTAGTTGCAGACCATCACAGCAGGATTGAGAATGGTTAGCATCCTATCCCTCTTATGGATGATTTCCCTTACGAGTACATCTATGTTGTTATGGAAGATCTCCCCTGGTACGACAATTTGGTGAATTATTTCACCTTTGGCGAGCTATCTCCTCATCTTTCGAAGGCTCAGAAGAATAAAGTTAGGAGCGATGCTAAGTACTATGTATGGGATGACCCGTACTTATGGAAATTCTGCTTTGACAAGTTTATCAAGCGTTGTGTCCCTCAGACTGAGAGTCACTCCATCTTGGCTTTTTATCATACTTACGCTTGCGGTGGCCACTTCAGTCCTTGTTGGACAGCTAGGAAAGTTCTTAAGAGTTGGTTTTACTGGCCCACTATTTTCCATGATTCATACATGTTTACCAAGACTTGTCCTAACTGTTAGAAAATCGGTAACCTTGGTCATCGGGACCAAATGCCACTTACCATGATTAATATTTATGAGTTATTTCACATATGGGTATAAACATCATGGGACCATTTCCAGTGTCATTTGGTAATGTTTACATACTATTGACAGTGGATTACATGTCTAAGTGGGTTAAAGCTAAGGCTACACGCACAAACGACTCTAAAGTGGTATGTGAATTCCTTCAATTGACGATTTTCACAACATTTGGTACCCCACGTGCCCCAAACAGTGATAGAGGCACTCACTTCTACAAACGTATGGTTGAAAGTCTTATGAGGAGGGACAATGTCACTCATCGAACGTCTACAGCCTATCATCCCCAAATGAGTGGCCAGTCAGAGGTCTCTAATAAGGAGATAAAATCTATCTTAGAAAAGACAAAAAATCCCACTCCTAAAGATTGGAGTTCAGGTCTTGAAGATGTTGTTTAGACTTACCGAACGGCGTTTAAAATGTCAATTGGGATGTCCCCATATTGCCTTGTGTTTTGTAAATCTTGCCACTTGCCAGTCGAGCTCAAGCATAAATCCTATTGGGCTGTGAAATAGCTTAATATGAAGCTCGACGAAGTAGGAAAAGAGAGAAAGCTCACTCTCCAAGAATTGGAGATAAACCAGGAACGAAGCGTATGAAAATGCGTGGATTTACAAAGAAAAAATGAAAGCGTTCCATTATAGCAATCTCTATCGAAAATATTTTCCTGTTGGTCATAAAGTGCTTTTATTTCAATCACGTCTTAAGATTTTTATAGGTAAGCTGAGATCGAGGTGGACAGGACCGTATGTTGTGATTGCTGTGCATGATCACAAAGTAGTGGAGATTTAGATTTTGGAGACCGGTAATGCTTTAAAAGTGAACGGCCACAGATGAAGATCTTTTATGATGACTTTCCAAGCCATAATATGGAGGTCGTCTCACTTGCAATGCAAGTCTACACTGATTGACAGACTCAGACCAAGTCGAGCCAACGACTTTAACCAAAAGCGCTACTGGGAGGTAGCCTAAAGTTTGATAAGTATCATTTTGTTTATTCATTTTCGTATTTTTTATCATTATGCATGAACTTGTATCATTTCCTTCATCATATATCTATCATGTTCTTTCACTATCTTGTTTGTTTTCTAATTGTTGGCCTCTTGACTTGTTTTCAAGCTTGAAGACAAGGTTCGGAATAAGTTTGGGGGTATTTGAGGGATTGTGGATTGATTTGGATGGATTCTTTGCAAAAGACAGCAGGTGAGATCATTTATTTTTTTATGCGATTATATGTGGTTGTCGGATGGTAATGGTGGTGTTTTATATCATTTCTTCCATTTCTTTCATTTCTTGTCGATTCATACTTTTCTCTCATTTCATTAGGATTTGATACACTTTCATGCATGTATTTAGTATAGTTTTTATTTTATTTTTTTAGTTATTTAGAGTCACCCGAAACTTTTTACGTGTCTTTGGTTGTGGATGAGTAAATTACAATTGTCTTTTTTACTTGAAACTTAGAGAAAACTAGGAGAAACATTTAATCGAGTCTATAGCTTAGCATTTTTATGATTTCATGATTAGGGACTTAGTTGATTGTTGGACTTTGTGCTAGATAACGAAAGGGAGTAGACAGTCAGACTTATGCAAGTATTGATATTTTGACCCACACTGGGGGATTTGCTTGATTATAGTGAAAGTGAAAAGGGCTAACAAGAGTTTTTCTAAAAAATAGAGAGTCCCATAGGTTTCCATAGGAAATGGAGAAGGGAATATTGTGGTGGAAAAAGTGAGAAAAGTGGTCCACAAGAAATGTAGCAAGGATCGTACTACTTGAAAGAAAAATTGAAAAGAAATAGAGAAAATAAGATGAATAAAGGTGGAAGTTGTGAAACTCCTCCAATAAAAGATTTAGCTCGAGTTCTTTCACTTTATTAAGTGAGATTTTAAACTTGCGTGCCTGAATGTATAGACTAAGAAAACTCGTGGGTAGTTGATGACCTTTGTCTTGACCGGATCTATGTCTTTAAAATGTGATCTTAATTGTGTTTGAGTTGCGAGTCTTGACATATCATAACTCTGAAATTTTCTGAGTTGCTTATTAATTTGGTGGCTATGTAAATCAAAGGGACTCCATGAATTTTGAATCGACTATAGGTCTATTTTATGTTGTAATTTACATCTTTGCTCGGGACGTGTAAAGTCTTAAGTTTGGGGGTATTTGAAGAGTTGGTTTTTACATGCCTTTATTAGTAAACTCCACCTATGTTGTACACTATGTGCGCTTCATAGCCGGTCCCAAGTCCGAATAAAGGAGGGGGACTCTGACGCCCATTCTTTCATACCGAAAAATGGGTAAGGGAGGTCCCAAACCCACTTTTCATTCCCGAAAAGTGGGAGAGGGAGGCCCCAAGCTCATTTTCCATTCTTGGAAAATAGAGGCGGGTTGCGATAGGTTGACAGCCAGCGTAAAACTTTTGTAACTTTTCATGACATGGATCAAACATATTAGGAAACATGGTGGTGGAACGAGGATGTCCAACTAGCAATTAAGACTAAAAGAGAGATGTATAGGAAAATACCAAAGTGTCAAGATGAAGATGTTCACAATCAATATAGAGAAGCTAGAAAACATGCTAAAAAGTAGTTAGTCAAGATAAAACAAATTTCATAGAAGATCTATATACAAGTTTATGTAATAGAGATGGCAAAAAATATATATATAGGCTAGCCAAATTAAGAGATAAAAAGAAACAAGACCTAAGTCATGTAAGATGTATTAAGGACGAAAATCAAAATGTTTTAACGCGCGAAGATGATATTAAGGAGAGATAGAAAAGTTACTTCGATAGTTTATTTAATGATGGCCAAGTTAATACTATAATATATGAAAACCCAAACCAAGAAAGAAATGTAAATTATAGAAAGAATATTAGAATTGTAGAAGTTAAAGAGGCATTGAAAAGAATGAAAATAGGGAAACAATGTGGCCCAAATGAAATACCCATAGAGGTTTGGAAATGTTTAGGAGAAATTGGATTGACTTGGTTAACAATAATTTTCAATAAAATTTAAAAATCAAAACGAATGCCAATGGATTGGAGAAGAAGCACACTTGTGCCAATCTTCAAAAATAAAGGAGACATTCAAAGTTGCCCAAACTATCAAGGAATTAAACTTATGAGTCACACTATGAAACTTTGGGAGAAGATAATTGACAATAGGCTAAGGAGAGAAACAACAATATCAGAGAACCAATTTGGTTTCATGCCTAGGAGGTCAACTATAGAGGCGATTTTTCTTGTAAGACGATTGATAGAAATATATAGAGAAAAAAAAGATCTTCATATGGTATTCATAGATTTAGAAAAAGCATATGATAGGGTCCCTAGAAATGTTCTTTGGTGGGTTCTAGAAAGAAAAAGAGTGCATGCTAGATACATAGACACTATTAAGGATATGTATGATGAACTAGTAACGAGTATAAAGACATCTGGAAGAGATACAAAAGAATTTCCCATTACGAAAAGACTACATCAAGGATCAGCTTTAAGCCCATATCTATTTACTTTAGTTATGGATGAACTAACTAGACATATTCAATATGATATATCATGGTGTATGTTATTTGTAGATGATATTGTCTTAGTGGATGAAACAAAAGATGGAGTGAATAGAAAATTAGAACTCTGGAGGAATACATTAGAAACTAAATGCTTTAAGTTGAGTAGGACGAAAATCAAATACATGCACTGTGAGTTTAGAAACACTAGACATCGAGATGACAAAGTGGTAAAATTAGGGGAAGTAGAAGTTCCAAAGGTAAACCACTTTAGATACTTAGGATCAATCATACAAAATGATGGTAACATTGAGAATTATGTCACACATAGAATTCAAGCTGGGTGGAAGAAATGGCGGAGTGCAACAGGGGTGATTTATGATCGAAATGTTCCTACTAAGTTAAAAGGGAAATTTTATAGGACCGCAATTAGGACAGCTATGCTCTATGAAAGTGAATGTTGGACGGTAAAGCAACAACAATTAGATAAAATGAACGTAGCAGAAATGAGGATGCTTCGGTGGATGTGTGGTAAAACTCGTAAATATAGAATAGAAATATAGAAACTCAAAGACAAGTAGGAGTGGCACCAATTGATACAAAGATTAGGGAATGGCGGTTGCGGTGGTTTGGTCTCCTGCAAAGACGGCCTACAAATGCCCCAACTAGAAAACTTAACTCAATAGAAACTGTAGAAATTCGACGATGAAGACCAAAGTTAGCATAGGATGCATTAATTAGGAGGGATTTGAATGGTTTGAAAAGCTCACCATCAATTGCACTTAATCGAGCACAATGGAAAAGTTTGATCTATGTAGTGACCCAGATTAATTTGGGACGAGAGGTTATGTTGTTGTTGTTGTTGTTGTTATTAGTCTATTTAAGTATATTTAACATGGAAAGTTTCCAAAATATATGTTTAATTATATTTATTGGTCATTTCAGGTGAAACGAGTGCGTTGTTGAATTCGTGGTGAAAAATACTAAAAATGGAGTATTTACATGCAGTGATGGGACACCGGACAGTTTGCCTCGAGTTACGTATTGCGCGGTGGGTAGAATAGGTGATCAGCAGACTAATTAACCCGTGGCAGCATATCATTGGTCCAACTCGCTTCAACATGCCACGTTTCAGCCGTCTATTTGTCCAGCTCGACAAGCCATTCCAACTGTTTCCTTGCGCGTGGACACGTGGCTCGTTCTCACCACACCAGCACCGGTCTCACCCAATCATGCGCTTCCATGTCAACCATTCCCCAGCAGCACATTAGCACATCCTCCATCTCTCCCACACAGCAGCTTCACGATCGTCCTCGAGATCTCTACATCAAATTTGTCTCATGAAGTCGTTCGTTCGACCGAACAAAATTGCACCCCCTGTTGTCACGTGTCATCACTCGGTTTGTCCGGCAAGGTCACACACCGTCTCGACCAACCAAGTGGCAGCCACGTGGTAGTTTTTAGCTCAAACGTTCTAATCACGTTCGCCACATGTACGAAACCCATTTTCCCCCAAAAAATAGTTCCTAGATGCTCGTCGGCGCATGTACTACGAGACTAACCCCCAAAATTAGTTTCTTTCCCCTCCAAAGAGCAATTTTGAGTGGTTTTTCATATTAGGAACTAAGGAATTCATACGAGGAGTCTACATTTGAGCACCACACACAATTTTTCATAATTGGAGATTGTAGAGATGAATTTCGGCTAGACCAATCTTCGTCTAAGTCGAAGGGAAACAATTGGGATTCATGATTCATGGCATATACTATGTGAGATCTATGGTTTTTATTTAATTTAATTCAATTTCTTCTATTTCATTGTTGTTGCTTTTAAAATATATGGTTTAGATCTAGGGTGTGTATGTGGCCAGTGCATGCTTATAGGGGGACAACCTATATTTATTTGGACCGATAGTATCCGTGTAATTGTACTTTTGGACCAATAAAGTGACAAACACTCACCTGTTTGTCGTAAAACCCTTTTGGTTCTTGAGTGGCAACAATTGTGTCTAGGTTAAACTGGAAGCGGACGAGAATCGATTATTTTGGATTAGTATTCCCACGGAACCAAATTACTGTGGTTAGTGTGTATAACCCGATTGGTGGATGTCTAGGGTTATACATTAATTAGAGAAGTAGTTAGTGGCAGACGTCTTGACTATCGAGATTAGGGGAATTTGGAATTTCTGGAAGACGTCGATTTTCCCTAATCCAGAAGAAATTGAATTAATAAATTTTTGAAATGATTGAGGACAATTAGATGCCATTGACTCTTGATTCTTGCTTGTGGAACCGTAGACTTAAGTGATTTCTCTCATTGATATTATATTTTTTTGCGAACTTTTTATTTATGCTAGACTAGTTAATTGTTTCCATGAACTTTCTGAAAACCCCCCATTTTTAGTTAACTTAAAGTAAAACTCAAGTCCTGTGGATTCGACCCCGTATTTACCACTACTATAACCTTGTGGTTTGTAACTCGATTGCGGGTTATATTTGGCACACACGACACGTGACCACTTCTCTAAGGTAATGTTAGATTTAGGAGCTTCCTTAAATGTTATTCCTTTGTCCGTGTTTAAATCTCCCAATTATAAAATATTCAGGGAAACAAGGATAGTGATCTAGTTTGCAGATATGTTTGTTGTATATCTTATAAGTGTCCTACAATATGTGATTGTGGTTGTAGACTCATTGTAATAGCTTGCGGATTTCATTATCATAAATATGAGAAAGGAACCATTCCCTAATTCTTCTTCAATTCTCATAGAATGACAATTCATGAATACAACATAGGCCAAGATCAACGCCGCAGATGGATCGTAGATTGTAAAATATGATGGTAATGTTGTGAAATTTAATATTCATGATGCCATGAAATATCCTGCTGATGTCTCATCTATGTGTAGAATAGATCCGATTGATCTTCTTGTATAAGGAAGTATGGACTATCCTACGTAGGATACATTGCATTCATTTATCTATAAGGGTGTGATTGTTGATAATTTAGAATCCCTCTATTCACTCGACATTGATGTTGAGGTTGTTGTAATGAAGTTAGAATCTTATGTACTCTCTAATGAAGCCCCTATACCTGTGAGTTTATCCTATTTTGGTCCTAAACTTGTTCCCTCACTTGAAAAAATCCCTAAGCTCATTTTGAAAAAACATGTTGATTACCTGAAGTATTCTTACTAAGGTGAGAATGAAACTTTTCCTGTGATCATTTTAAGCAAGTTATTAGAACTAGAAAGGGAGAGAATAATGCGTATCTTAAAAGACTACAAAGAACCTAAAGGA
The DNA here is from genome assembly GCA_039657325.1 of Stephania cephalantha. Lineage (NCBI taxonomy): Eukaryota > Viridiplantae > Streptophyta > Magnoliopsida > Ranunculales > Menispermaceae > Stephania > Stephania cephalantha. The sequence goes on along the minus strand of CM077569.1, from coordinate 21,037,882 downwards.
TGGACAATAGCTGACATCAAGGGATAAAATCATTCGATATCTATGGACAATGCATTTGGAGGATGATTGCAAGCTCTCAAGATAAGCCGAAAGGTGATTAAATCCACCTATGATTGATGTAGTGAAGATTGAATTTTGAAGCTACTTGATGCAAGGATGATATATCCTATTTTTTATGCAAGTGGGTTAGTTCAATGCAAGTTATACCTAAAAAGACTAGAGTAACTATTATGACCAACACCCAAGGAGTGTTGGCACATACCCGTGACCAAAATTAATAGCATATTTTAATTAACTTCAGGACACTTAATGCAACCACAAGAAAGGATAATCTCCCCTTGCCATTGATCGATTAAATGCTTAAGTGTCACTGGAAAATCTTTTTATTGTTGTTTAGATGGTTATTCAGGATTTCATTAGATTCCCATGGCACTAAAAGACCAAGAAAAAACTATTTTCACCTGTCCTTTTGCAACATTTTCTTACAAGCGCATGTCGTTTAGGCTATGTAATGTACTCGCAACATTTCAATGGTGCATGGTAAGCATATTCATGGATGACTTCATTGTTTATGGAGATTCTTTAGACATTTGTCTTTACAATTTGACAAAAGTGTAATCCCGATGCATTGAAAAGAACCTTGTTCTTAATTAACAGAAAGGTCATTTTATTATAGACCAAGGGATCATTTTTGGTCATATGTTTTAATCTAGAATCGACCCAGCAAAAACGGATGTCATTCATAAATTAGCTAACCCTTCCACTGTGAGAGAGACATGCATTTATAAGTCATGCAGGTTTCTTTTAGGGATTTATCGAGAATGTTTTCAAGGTAGCCCAACCTATGTGTCACAATATTTAGAAGGATGTTCCATTCATGTTTGATGATGAATGTAAAAAGTATTTCTCTACCCTTAAAAAGTACACTTACCTCCACCCTAATCATCAAATCTCCCAATTGGTCAATTCCTGATTCAAGAAACTATGTTATAGGAGTTAGTTTAGGAAAAAAAAGGGGGAGAGAATCTAATTTAATTTACTATGCATTTAGAACTTTAGATGTTACACAAATAAATTAAAGTACCACTTAGAAAAAACTCCTTACTTTCGTTTTCACACGTGAAACATTTAGACAGTACTTAAGTCATTGTCTATTAAGAGCATGCAACCTTGTGTTATTTAATTTAAGAGAGAAATTAACCCTAGAATCATAAGATGAATATTCTTACTCTAAGAGTCTAATCTTTGGATTAAGGACAAGAAAGGTGTCGAGAATCTTGTGGCGGACCATCTCAGTCGCTTAGGGAACAGAGAATAACCTACTGCCTTAAAAAATGAGTTTCCTGATGCACGCATCAATGCAGTGCCTTATAAAGTTTCATGTTATACTGACCTCGTCAACTATTTAGCTGCCAAAAAGTTACCATTGGACAACACGTGAACAAAAATAGAAGCTGGTGTAAGATTTCAAACATTATCTATAAGTTGATCTATATTTGTAGATGTTCCATGCATATCAAATTGTTTGCAAATGTATTGCTCAACAACAAACACACTCAATCTTATCTCACTGTCATTCATACGCGTGTGATGGTCATTTTGATCGACATTGTATGACTCTGAATTTTGGGATTGTGGTTTTAATTGGCCTACACTATTCCATGATGCATATTTCTTTACCAAGACTTGTCCTTACTGTGATATGTACAAATAATTATAACCAAGAGATCTAATGCCTTTGACTAAGATTTTCTTCTGTGAGATCTTCAACATTTGGGGCATTGACTTATTGGGCCCATTTCCACCCTCTAATAGAAATAAATATATCTTATTACAAATGGATTATGTTTCCAAATGGGTCAAAGCTAAAGCCAATAGGGGCAATGACTCCTAAACAATTGTCAAATTTCTTAAGTCACAATTTTTTTCAAGATTTGGAGCTCCTCGCTCGATCAATAGTAGAAAAGGAACCCATTTTGGTTATAGGATTGTAGAAGTTCTATTCGAGAAATATAATGTTACTCATAGGACTACTACAACCAATCAACCATAAGAAAATGGTCAAGCTGAGTTCTCTAATAGATCCCCAAGCAAATGGCCAATCTACTTTATAAAGATAAGAGGAAAGCTTATCATGATCGTTACTTGATGAGGAAATCCTTCATAATAGGTCAACCAATCTGCTTTCCAATTCTATTTTAAAAATCTTCCAAGGTTAGCTTAGATATGGATGGGTAGGTCCATTTATCATTACCAATATCCTTTTTCATGGCCCTATTGAAATATAGAGTATGGAGAGATGGGACTTTTAAGCTGAATGGACATAAGTTGAAGCCCTTTTATGAAGACTTTGATAGTTACCTAAAAGACGGTGTTCACTTACTATCGATAGACGTATCAAGTGACTATGCGAAAAAGATTTTGAAGGCATTTTATTTCTTAACATTGAATGTAAGCCAAAATAGGAATGGAAAGTGAAGCCAAAGCCAGAGGAGAAGGCACACGAGACCCGTAAAAAGAAAAACGCTGAGGAGACTGTAAATTATTTATTCTCTTAATTGGGAGTAATAATGAGAAAACATTGGACCATCGACGTTAGATTTCGACGCTCATGGGATGCAGCCCAACGGTTTATGCTAAGATTCGGATTATTTATTTCTTGTTTCAATAAGTGGAGTGTGCCGTAGTTCGAAAGAAGCTGAATCAGTGTTGGAATTTGTTCCTTTATCAGATTTCACTAGTACTTTTTGGAATGTGTAATGGTTGTCCTACTTTCGTAAACCTTAATGTCAAGGTTCTGGATAACTTTGGGGCTATGCAGATATTTAGGTTAAAGGAATACATGAAGGAATGGTATGTAAAGGATTTTTGCTTAAATTTTCGTAATTTTAAAAATTTCTTGTGAAATACAAGTAATCGGTTTTATTTCATTTAAGGATTGATGGTTTGCTCGTTTGTTTACTCATTTCCATATTTTTGAATTATTTATTATTATTTTTCATCCATTTTTTTGTTTAAATGAATACCCAATTGTAGCTTTAGATAATGGTGGACAATTTGAGAATTCAAATGTTGATTTAGTTTCCAAGAATCCACAAGACCTCAAGTAGTGTTTAGGTGAAAAATCTATTCTTGTAATTGGTTTACCGTACCGAGTCTACACCAAATAGTGCTTGTGTGGAGTCAAGGAAAAGAGTCAACTAAATCACTATAGGTTCCGGGACAAGTTCTCAATCCATTTAAAACTGATTAATAAATTAAGATTAGGTTTGGGGAAAGATGTAGACCTTGTTTGTTAAAACCCTTAGGCCTTAGCCAACCTTATAAGTTATACTTAGTTAGGCAGTTGAGCCAACACAACCTAATTCTTTCATCACCTATCTTGAAACCCATAACCCATTTGCAAATAGTCTTTTACCTAGTTGGAAACTAGTCTTAGACTAGTAATCATTACAAAAGGACATGAAAAAAGTGAAATGAAAAGAATGAAAAAAGACAAGATAATAAGAGAGAAATATTGTTTATATATCTAAAATAAGGATAAATTTATCATGATAAAAAAATTCAATCAATCAAGAAAAACTAAGGTGGAGTGTAAACCATTTAATGTTCTCTGAAAATATTTTGACAAGACTAAGTTTATAGTTTTCCAACGACTTGAATCCTTGAATTGTTTTTCTTTGTTACCCAAACCCAATAGTTACAACCCAAAAGAAAGTCCTATTAACTCAAAATAATGTTTTGAATGTGTTAGTGGAATAGTTGTATAATTTCTATTTATTAAAATTTAGTATTCAGTGCTTTATTTAGAAATTGGACGTTTTTGGCTTGTTAAAATTTCAGAGGTAACTCGTGATTAATTAACAGCTTTAGTCTTAACAAAGCCTAATGTTTTGCGGAATATTCTTCAGGAAAGTAGCTAAAATATCTAGACTCAAAGTAACTGGCTTTGCTTGAGTGTTCTTGTTTCCTTTTGACAAAATTGTGAAAAATTAGACGAAACCATCAAAGTAAGAGTTGAGAATTAGAAAAGTTGGAATGAGTTTTGTAAATACAATTTGAATTCTTTATACTCCTTTGCTCAAGACAAGCAATTGTCTATGTTTGGGGGTATTTAATAAGTTGCCAATTATGCTATATTTTAGTGTGATATTATTATTAACTCTAAGACTTTTGTGTCAATTTATACTCCTAAACTTTTGTTTTAGTGTTTCAAAGCAAATACACGCTATTGGACTAAAAGTAATGATTTTTCACAAAAAACTAGTCAAACAGGTAAACATAGGTTCATCACCTTCTCAGTGCCTTGGTGTGAAGAAATCACCAAGGATTAACTGGAAAAAACTTAACCGGATTAAAGGAAACTCACTAGAAACGTTGTGTATGAAGCATTTTGAATACCTAGGAGAAAAAATATAGCTATAACTCTAAGCACAAGCCTAGCTCCTTCAAAGTGCCTTGATGTCATTCTCAAGGTGTAGGCATGACGCACGACTTGTATCAGGGCAGAATAAAGGAAAAAACCAAACTGTATTAGAGGCTCCTCAGCTATTCATGTCGCCTTAGATTTTTGTACATACGGCACTAGACATATCATAAGATATAAAATTCTGAAATTGGTAGATTCGAAAGTTCTACTATCTAGTTCATTATATTTCGTTTCTCTGTCAATAGCTTGGTTTTAGATGTTCGATGTGGGGGAAAATGAGACTTCTCTTTTACTTTTGGCTATATTTTTTTTAAATCTAGAGAGTTACAGAAATTCTTGATTCATAGTAAATGTACTATTTAGTTTATTTTCATCACTTTAATTAGTTTGTATGAGTTATAATTACTAAGTTCTCGCTGAATTGAGGGTTTTCCACACTTGCAAACATGATTTATGAGGTTTTATTTATTGAATTAATAACCATATTTATTGGCTTCTTGTATCTTCGATTGCATTGATTATAAATCTAATGGTTACAATATATTAGATTAATCACATTCATCATATATAATGGCCAATGCATGTGTGAGTGCAGAGGATCTTTGTCAAATATCTTACCGTTGTTCTGTAATAGGGATTAAGCTACGTGAAAAATAGAGCCTTGTCTATTGGCAATCAATGTGCTCTTATGCTTTTAGAGTATAAGAAAGGTAGCGGCTTATGCTAGTCACCACTTGGGTAAGTGTTTTCCTATATCGTAAGGCCGCTTATCCGTTGAAAATTTGCGGAGCTCTTGGGGTTTTGCAAGTCTAGTTTATATGTGGTTATGGCCCACGTACCTTCCACTGACCATGAAAAACTGGGTGATTTCACCTAAAATTATCTATCAGAATGAAATAGGTAATAAGGTAGTTTTAGTGAGCAATGATTAATTCAAATGTTTGCAAGGTATGAAACTATTATCAATCTGGGCTTTCTTTAAATTGTTGAAGTTGGTATACCTTTTTTTAAAGCATGTTTAAGTTATCTTAGGATAGTTTGTTAATTAATTTTTTTTTGGATAAGCTCGTTAGAAACCCCCTATTTCCATTTCGTTCAAAGCCTAGTTATTTTTCACAGTCTTTGTAGGTTTGACTTCTCACTTGCCTCAATACGAATCTATAGTAGTTGTTGAATTCAAGACTATTATAGGTGCTTTCGATGCGGTGTCATCTTTATAGAGAACCTAACATCATAAAAAAAAAACTAATCGAATATGTAAGGTAAGTAAACTCCTACAATTGCTCTGTACTCAAACAAATATTAGTCAAAACACTTGGAGACATGTAATTACATGTAATTGCATTACCGAAGCTCACTACGAGGTTGGCCACCCCAAAAGTGAACCTAAATTTGTACTATGCGTTCAATGCATGCTACTCGGAGTCGACATTACCCACCTTAAACAACAGTATGTCTAGTATGGAGTTGAGCACATTACACTCTTATAACTGAAGTCGGGGAAACTCTATCTGGATTACATGTATACATGACCAATCAAGAATGCGAAACTCAATGTAGACTAAACACAAATGCAGGTACAAGATGAATTCTATAAAAAGTAAAGACCACTGTATAGTTTACTTTTCGTCAAACCAACTCAAAGTAGGTAACAAAGTCTCACATTTGAATCCTTATTTTCACAAACTTCCATGTCTCCTATTAACATTGAATTCATATTTAATAGTACAACTTTATTTGAATACTTAAATTGATATTTCAACTTAAAACTTGATTTAAAATCTACTTTCAAGTCACAACATAGTTCAAATTACTTTGACAACTCTGTTAATAATTTTATATGTTTTTAATTGACCTTCGCAGCTCTTTATTATGTCGTTAACTACTAAATATGTTCTAAACCATTCATTGGACTTCAAGATAAATAACATCTAATTTATGAACTCCAATTGGTCTTAACTAACAATATAGATTAGAAATCACTTATAACTCTAGTTTGAACTCCAAATTACGAGTTTTTAACTCAACTTGCAATTATATATTTTATAAATTCAACATCTCAATTTGATACCTTAATATAAGTCCCAATTTTACTCATTTTATCACCAAATAATGTAATTTCACTAATTACATCATAGATTAATTTATTTCCACTTATTGATTTTCAAACCATCACACCATTACATCAACAACAATGCAATCCATCTCTTCTAAATCATCACAACAAAAACAACAAATCATATTAGGTTTTCCTCCATCATTGTCTTCTTGACAAAACTCCTAAACATCAACCATAATACAACTAATAGCAAACACCTTTGTTGTAGTTCTCATCTCCCAATTCCTTTCATAGCCTAGCCTAACAACAACAACACCAAACACAATCCACCCCCTTTCCCTAGCGGAGTCCAATAAACCTATAAAAACAATCTTAAACCATAACAACAATAGATATATATACAACATCAGTTTATCATCATTACTAATTCTCTTTTTTCCCTTCCCTATTGTCATTACCCATCTCTCTTTCCCTTATCAACCAAACCAAAAACACCCACATCAGCAACACATAGTCACCCACCTCCCCTTTCTATAACGACCCATTACCTTAAGTTGTTAATTAGTGTAAACCCGAATCTTAATTAATCCGAATTAGGCTCGTGGTTATAAACGACAAACCATGATTAGCGAGAACGTAGTTTTGTATGATGTTTGGTGTTGTGTTGTATGTAGAATAAATTTATAGGTTATTGAAAATACATATAAGCCTATAATTGAGGAATAAATAATTGATTAAAAAATTTTCATTACACCAAGTGCAATAACGTGGTCGTAAAATCAATTTGCACTGTTGAGAATATTAGTAGACATAACCGAGGAATTTATTGGAGATAAAATACACGAGATATGTATATTTTAATATAATTTATATATAAATATATATAAATAAAACTATAAGTTTAATTTTATTAATATGGATCGTTGGATCACCTCTAGATAAGCGAAAGTGGAAGATTTTGTTAAGTTGTTTAGCACGTTGGGGTATCGTCACTTTAACACATTGTTCATTTGATCAACCTCGAGAAAGCGCGATGCATATCTCAAGGAGAATTCATATATATAAATAAAATTAACTCATATTTAGCAATGTTTCATCGATTAAAATGAGAGAGGATGTTGCTAAAGGTTTGATTCGAAGGGAAGGGATTCATAAATGAGTTTGAGTGATTTTAAGTATTCATGCAGGAATCAAACCACTATTGATTATGTGATTCATAACAGTTGGTAAGTTGAGTTTGGTTATTAAGTTCAATTTGTGAATTGATGATGAAATATATATTAATTATGTTTATGGATGATTGAAAATAATATAAGACCGCATTAGAGGTAGTCTTGATGTTGTGGGGAAGTTTTAGATTTTCATATGGAGAGTTTGTGATTGAAGAGGAGCTGCTGCCATATTTTCTATTGGAAGGATCAATGATGGAGCATGATCCCTGTAACAGGGAAGCATGCTCCCATCAATAACATTAAAGAACCTAGTTGTTATAGCATGCCCCACTAAACAAAGAAGTGTGCTCCTACCTCAGAAAATATCAATTTTGTTGAGTTGTATAAAGGGATTTATAAGGGCTTAGGGACTAGTTTAAGGGTTATAAATATGAGGTATTGGATATGTAATGAACTCAAATGGTTTGAAAAATGTTTTCAAACAATGAGAAAGGTTGAGTTACTAGGAAAATTAGGAAAAATGAGACAAAACCGAATTAAGGTAAGTACAGATTTGCTTATTTATCATTATTGCCTGGATGTTGTAGTATGGATGGTAGGTATAATTTATGGACTTGAATGGGGGATATGTACACTGTGATAGGGTCTTAATAAAAAGCAAAATAATGTATAATGTGATCTTTGAAAGTCAATCCTAGAGTTGAGAATAGGTTGTATAGGATGTAGGTTTGGTTCTCGACCTATATGTTAAATCCTACTCAACTAAATAGGTTGCATAAATTACACATTCACGAGAGGGTTTAGTATAGAACCATTGAACATTAATGGATTTGCTAGACAGCACTTGGGCCTATGTGTTGGTCTATCAATCGAATTACTGGCATTGGTTGGTAATCGACCCTAATTTTATAAATGAAATTGGAACCAAAGTGTAATAGCCATTGAATATGTGACTTGCATTCATTTATCTATTGGATTATATGTTTTCCATGATCTCGTTTGCTATGTTTACTTCATATTGTTATTGCATATTACTTTCTAAGCCTAGCTCTTATTGAGCAAGGCAGAGAGCTCACCCCTAATTAACATTTCAGGTTCTAAGCCTAGTGCTTCAACTAAAGGGAAAGAGAAGGCCTAGGAGTTTTACTATCTTCTCTACAATGCAATGACTCCATTTGTATGTATATATATTGTTTGAGTTACATTTTTGTAATATAACCATGTTAGTGGTTTAAAAACGAGTTTTAGGTTTGATAATCTCCTCATTTATGTATATCATTTATATAATTAAAAAAGATTTAAATTTTATGTTGTGTATAATTTCATATATATTTCAATATCAATATAAATTTTGAGTTTATAAGGTACAAAAGGAGAGGATTTTGGCCCTAGTTCTGTCTGGCTAGTATACCAAGGCTTAATTAGGGTTTCACGCTAGTATCGCCCTAATTAGGATTAGGAAATGCTACGTCTAGGTATCAGAGCTTAGGTTTAATTGCTTTGTTAAAGCATTAATATTTGATACTATTTAAAAATTTAATATTATTACATGGAAACATGTGATGACTTGGATCTAATTTGGGTATCTAAGGTGTTTAATTGGACTTATATATAGGGTTAGTTCAGTTGCGTAATTGGACTAAATATCCCAGAATGAAGTCTAATTGATGGCATTTATGCATTTTTTGGTCTACAAGGTATAAACGAAACAAAAGAGTGATTTCATAATGAAATGAGGAAAAAATGCACAAATATACATTTGACATCATGGCATAGACCGTTGATGCCATGGGAAGAGAGCACAAGACGTGGGCAAGGCATCGAGAAGGCTTGAAGACAAGAGAAGAGGTGAAGGAGAGTTGACACAATGTCAGCACTGTGTGGTTACACACACGACATCGGGTTAGTACAAACAAGGCACCGAGCCAACAAAGAGAAAAAAATTCACATACTAAGGTAGAAGCTGTGGTGGCGCTGTGGCTTTACAAATATGGCATGGATCACTTACAGATAGCACTGAAAAATAAAAATAGAATGTTTTGAAGTTGTAGTTCTATTTAAATTTTTAATAAGGGTTTCATATTGTATTCTTATAAGTCTTATGTGTATAAATAGGAATTAGAACGTGGTAAACTTAACCAATATCATCAATTTCATCAATTCGTATACGTTACAATAGTTTACAATAGATTAGGTTGTTTTTTATTATTGTGAAAAGTTTTGAAGGAGAACACATGGAAGACTCCACTTATGGTTATTAGGTATTGTTTCTTCGATTTAGTTGAAGTTATTTGATTTAATATTTGATTGCATTGAATATCATGATTTGTGTGTTGTTTTCAATGACGAGGGGATAATTGATTTATCTTAGAGATCAATAAATTTTATGGTATGAGTGTTATGCTCAAGGAAGTATGAATGGATTATAATGTTAATAAGTGTAATGATTAGAATTTGTGTTGATTCTATGCGTAATGCTTTCAACATCTTGGTCACGTGCTTGTTGATTAGGGGTTTTAGGAGTTACCATGGCCATTGGAGTTTTTTAGCCAAATATGACAATGCAACCGTCATATCTATAATATCGATAGATAGTTATTGATTAGGGAGGCACGTATAGGTTATGAGTCTAAAGATTTGGGACTTAATGCTATGTTAGACTTACGTTATTCACACTAATATGTGGAGTTCTAGTTTGCACAATAGGATCTTTTCCACCATGAAAGTTGGTTAAAGTGAATATGAAAGAAATATGTCTATCCTAATTAAGCATTAGACACACATAATGAAGATGAAGGAAGTGAGATATGAAAGCATAGTAATTCATTAACTAGGTAATGTTGCGAACTAAGAGTTTTTTGAATATAACAACACAAGTAAGTTTACATTGTTTTATAGAATAAAGTAGTTTAGTTAACTCTACTAAAAAAGGTATTTTTAACAATAGAGTAAATTTAACTAAGTGAACTATGTTTAGATAAACCTTTCCTAGAGGATGATATAAATAATCAACATTTGTTAATTACATTATTACTACAATTGACCTTTATAGTTGCGGTTTCAAGACTAAGTTTTTGGATGTGTTGTCGAGGATAAGTAGCCATATACTTGTTTAGTTAGTTTACATAATTGTTAAGATTTTATTTTCCTTAATTTACTTTTATCTTTATAAGAAAAAAGAGAAAGAGTTTTAGTTTCACGTTTGATAATCTATACCTCATTTTTTATGTTTTCTTCTCGTAGAACAGTAAGTGCATGCATAGTCACGGTGAAAAGACTTAGTGCTTTATGGTTTGGATATTTACAAAACTAATAAGGGAAAGAAAAAAAAAAGAATCAAGATGGTGGATGATCAAGCGGGAAATCGAAACCCAAAATCAGGGTCGAAGGAATAATTAAACCGAAGGTGATCAAGTAGTCCAAGACAGAGTTCTAGGATAAAGATGTCTTCTAGATTACTTCAAAGTGGAAGTTTAAAAAACATATAATGGAGTTATGATGCTTCCAACAAACTCTACTAAGTTTGAATTAAGATCATCTCTCATCAATATGATGTAGAATAGCCTATTCAATGGGCTAGCAAATAAAGATCCACTTGCACATGTGGAGAATTTTGACACTATTCAAATTGCTGGAGTTATAAAGGAAGTAATCAGGATGAGACTTTTCTTTTTCTCATTTAATGGAGAAGTCAAATTATAGTTCCAAGGACTGAATGCAGGGAGCATAACTTTATGGGTGAATATCAATGAAAGATTCCTAAACAAGTTCTTTCCCCCAGTCAAATTCAATGAAAGAAAAATTGGAAATCAAACCATTTAAGCTAGAGGATACTAAGTTTCTTGGTGAGGCTTGGGAAAGATTCAAGGAAATTTTGAGGAGATATCCAAGACATGGATATTGTCACTGTTTTACTTATACTTATCACCGTTTCATCGATCGAAATGAAAAAGGAAGCAACTAAGGGTTTGAATATAAGGGAAAGGATTCTGGAGAGGAGTTTGGGTGATTTATATTGTTCACACAAGAATTAAACTACTTTTGATTCACTGATTTGTCTAAGTTTGTAAGTTAAGTTTGGTTGTCAAGTTCAATTTGTTAATTGACGATATATTCTCTTTTAATTATGGTTGTGGACTATTGGAAATAGTATAAGACCTTAGTAAAGGCCTTCCTTAATTTTATAGGAAAGTTTAAGATGTTAATATGGAGATTTTGTTATTGAATAAGGGTTGTTGCCCTATTCTCTGTTGGAATGCTCGATTATGGAGCGCACTTCCTTTAACAGGGAAGCACACTCCCATTAAGAACTATGAAGATCTTAGTTAGTGGAGATCACCCCACCAAATGAGGGAGCTCGCTCCCACCTTAAAAACAATAATTTAGTTGAGTTATACATGAAAATTTTTTAGGGCTAAGGGACTTGTTTACAGGTTCTAAATTTGAGTTATTGGACATGTAATTACCTTAAATAGTTTTTGAAAGGTTCTCAAACACCAGGAAAGGTTGAGTGATCCAAAAAGTTAGAAAATTGGAAACGAAACCTAACCCAATGTAAGTATGGATTCACTTATTTACCAATATTAACAAGATATTGTAGTTTGTGTAGTTCATATTTTTTATAAAATTCAATTGGAGCTATATACACTGTGATATAGTTTCAATAAAAGAAAAACAGTGTCTGATGTGATCGGCAAAAGTAAACCCTGGACTTAAGAATATGTTGTATAAGATATGGTTTTGGTTCTTGTCTTATCAGTTAAATCCTACTCAGCTAAATAGGTTAGGTGGATTACACATTCATAAGAGTCTTTAGGATAGAACCATTGAATATTAATGTATTGGCTAGACAGCGCATCGGCCAATAGTTGGTCTAGCAATCACATTAATGGTATCAATGGGTAATAGAACCTAGTTTTCCAAATGAAATGGGAATACTAGTGTAATAGCCATTGACTATTTCACTTGCATCAATTTATCTATTGGATTATATGCTTTCCATGATCCCGTTAGCTATGTTTGGTTAATATTGTTATTGCATATAAATTTCGATTATTATATGGAATGTTGATAGTTTGTGGATCCTTACTTACTAAGAAAGGTAGAGCGCTCATCGTAAATTAACATTTCAGGTTCTAAACCTAGCAATTCAGCTAAAGGGAAAGAGTAGGTCTACGACTATTTTCTCTACGATGTAATGACTCCCTTTGTATATATATATATATATATTCTATTTAAATTGCATTGTTTTAGAATAATAGGGCTTTGAGGTTTTGTAAATGATTTTTGGTTCTTATAAACTCTTATTTTTTGTATATCGTTTATATTATCGAAAATGTTTTTTATTTTTCACTGCATATATTTTGATATATATTTTGATATTGATATACAGGTTGAGTTTATTAGGTATGAAAGGAGAGGTTGCTGCCTCTCGTTAAGTTTAGCTGGTGTATCGGGCCTTAATTAAAGTTTTAGGCTTGGTATTGTCATAATCAAGATAAGGAATGCTACTTTTTCTCCCTCCCCTACCGAACAGAACAAATCATTAACGACAAAAACAACCACAACTTCATTGTGCCATCTCATCATCATCATCATCAACCCTCTCACCTCCACTCTCATGGACTATAGCGGCTCAGCTGCTCTGTCCATCATTGTAATCTCCATTAAAAAATTTCCAACTGAGTTTTATCTCTCTTTATCAACATCTTATTTCATCTCCATCATAAAACACAAAACTATTGATTAAATCACCATGTAATTAAACCAAATACAAATTCTTACCTCAATTGAATAAATTTACGTGATGCTCTTTACTTTTACTCGCACCAACGAATCCCCACAGCTCACCTTCACTATCGTCATCTTAAACTTTCACTATCACCATAATGATCTCACGACTAAATGTATGGTCAGCACCCACTGTGCCCACTGTCCTTTTCGAGAGGTGAGATAGAAAATATGAAATTGTAAGAAAGATAGCAAGAGTAAAAAGAATTTGACTGAGAAAAGGCAAAAAAAATAGAAAAGATATTGTGTGCAAGTTCATTAAAGAGAAAGAGGATTTGTAAGGGAGACCGAGATGTCGAGAAGAGAGGGAGAGAAAGAAAGAGGTTTTATTGAAGAAGAACCAAAAAAGAGATGGAGAGGCACGAATCAGGGGGTCGAATAGAGAGATGGTTCGAGGTTTGAAGATAAGGAGGAGAGGGGAATCAAGAGGAAGAGTGAAGGAAATTTTTGATTATAAAAACCATTTTGATTCACTCTAACAAAAATTGGTTTTAGGGGCCAAATCACCATTTTATACTCAATATTTTATCCTTCCATTCAAACACCAGTCGCCCTCCATGGTCATTTGCCATTTTTTGTTTTGTTTTTCATTTTTATTTTCAATTTTAAGTTTAACTAAACCTCGTAAAATACCTTAATTTTCCGAAAACATTTGCAAAATACCAATGCACTCGATCATATGGGGACATCGCGCCTAAGTCTCAACTTCACTTTCTTTCGCAATTAATAGTGTATAATACACCAATTAGGCACGCGACACATAAAAAATATATTTAAACTCACAATCTCTGGTCCGTAATGCATGGGTCACACCATGGATACCCAATTTCCAATTAAAATATGAATTCACTAAATTACCTTCCTCATCAAGTTTATGAAATTCTTGGATCTCATATCACACTCCGATAGCCTTAGACAATGCTATATAATCTTTATTTCCTCTATCTTTTTGAAATAACATCATATAATACACATACTAAGCATTCACCTAAGAAATATAACATTGACCTTGTGATTTTCCTTTTTAACTAATCCGAGAGCAAATCCACAACACATCGTGATTAAGAATTACTAATCTCATAATTAATTTCTAATACTAGTTTATTTAAATTATGGATTTCACAATATTCCTAATTAATTTTTATGCCAATCTTAGCAATTTTGATTTCCTTACACTTCACATATTTGGTCTTGTCGAACATCTCTAAAATTTTTTTTTATTTCTCATCTCATGCCTTTGAATCCTATTTAATAGTCAATATCAAGTAAGTTCTATCATATGTTGTTTTTCATCTATATTATCTTTATAGGGATAATTGTTCCATAACGATTTAATAATTTATTTTCTATTCGGCAAAGTCTAATATATATGTCCAAGTTTTTTTCTCTATCGCCAATTATGTTTTTATTAAAATTGCCAATCGATCAATTGTTAAACTATCATCCTTCTAATGATATAAAGTTATGTAAACAATATATGAGAACAACATAAGATATTATGTCGTAAAGTAACGTGTCTATTTCATCCATTACCATTTCAGCGTTTCTTGACAAAAAATAGAATTATATAGTTCATCCAATAGAAAAGAGATCGCAAATCTCATTTGTCATCATATAACAAGAGATCTCAAATTTATGCCCAATTAGATTATAAACGTGACACATTGTTCAACTCTCCATCATTCTATAAAAGGTCTACTCACAATATAATTTTGAATTTTTTATTAAAAAGAACTTATCAACTATGACTGATCTATCAATTTAATATTTTAACATTTTGTTGGACAAACTATCCATTTTTGGTAGTTATAATAGCATTTTCCCATAAGAATACGTTTTTAATTACCTTTCCTAAATACTTCCATCTTTTATAGAAATCAATTTGTTCCTCAAATTTCAGAGAATTAAACCTTGGATCAATTGAAAACTATTATTTATTTCAGTTGTTAAAGAGATAAAAATTTCTCTAAGAATTGTCAAATCATATCAACTTGTGAGTTCACAAAGAACTTAATTCTTTTTGTAGCATCCAACATATCTTTCTATTTGCAAATTCTTATTTCTCTGATTTTCTTATAACATTCACATTAACTGAGATCTATACCATCTCATGTCTAAATCATTTACCATTCACCAAATATTTCTCATTATTTGAATACATACATTTTTCTTACTTCCTTGAGTAGAAATAATCCTCTAAACAGAGATATCCACATATTTCTTAGCTATACTTTTACTGTATAACTTTTAATTGTACTTCATACAAGTATGTAAATATGTTACCTCTTTTCCTTCTCTACTTAATGAATATCTCTAGCTTTCCACAAAAATATTATAAGATAATAATCAATTCTTCAAATTGATTAAGCCAGATATACATCCCTCTATTCAATGCATCCAATCTAAATTGATATTGCAAGCTAACGGAGCTGTACGTCATGTGTACTGCTTGACGTTTCAACTTAAGTCTTAACTATCCAAAACAAGAATCTTGCACTAAATCTAAAATTGAAATAACCAGTGCTTCTTAACGTCACCATTGTATAAGCACATGATGTAGCATTACACGTTTGACCTAATAAACAACGTACTCTAAAGAATAGTTTGTAACTAATTAGTTCAAAACTTTCAATCATAGAGCATCTACCATAAAATCCGAGAATTTTCTAAACTTGATTAGATAATTAAGTATTTTTTAGATTTTAAATTTATTTAGGTATTCGAGGTGGGACTCAAGCGTTATGTCGTGTGCCTACTGTATGTATTATACTCAATTCATTGTGAAATAGGATCAAGCTGAAGTTGAGACGCATTGTCCATTTTTTGTGAAACTGGGGTATGTATCGGTGTTTAATTTGGGGTAAATGGAGTTAAAGATAATTAAAAAAAGGAAAAACATGAAATTACTTTTGAGGGTAATTGATTAGAGAATAGAATGGATTAGTTTTTAAGGGTAATATGGTCATTTGACCAACGAAACTGAATTAAACCATGTGAATTGAAATGGGGGTTTCATTCTCCATATCGATCCACCCTCCAAAGTGTCATCTCTATCACCAACCCATTTTGATTCATCGTCTTCATCACTCTCTTAGCCCTCACTTTGAAATCACACTCTCTCCCTCAATCCATTCTCTTATATCTCTAGAACAAATTAAAGAAGTGAGAAGGAGAACAATGGTGAAGATTCAATACGATAAGTTATAAACTTCAATTTGACAAATGGTGGTTTGGGTTAGGATTTGATGATTGGAATGAGTTATTGTTGTTTGTTTGGTAAAATAGATGATAGGGTTCGATTTAAAAAAAAAAACTTAATTAAAACGAAGAACATTAGCAATAGTTATTGTTCATTGTGATGTAAGGCCTAGGGTAACCCTTGCCACACATAAGTCATGGCAAGGGGTTCCTTGCACTTTTAAGGCATGGCAATCTTGTTGGGCAAGGCAAGAGCATAGCCAAGCCAGGGAGGGTGATGCGTTGTCGAACACACCAATAGTTTCTGATTTACAGACTTCCATAGTTTTGCAGTAGAGGCACGTATGAAGTTGAACCCAAATAGACGGGGATAGCTTTAGTTGTAAAAAAGGTTTTTAAAGAAAACTAATTATACTAATAAATACTAATAACTAATTACAAACTAAAAAACAAATGCAAGAACTAGTAAACAAAAAATACTTTTAAACTAACTATTTAATAAGAATTCCAGATCAAGGAGACACAAAAACTGAGGTAAGTATGACTTAATAATTGATTTGAAAATGTTAGTTTTTATCAAGTCGTATAGGTATGCTATAGTGATTGAGCCATGCACCTATCGCCTCATTCTCCTCTTGACAACCATATACTAACTAGGATTTGAAACTCCGAGTGCTTCGCAAGTTTCAAGAACCTGACAGCCTTAAACTCTATGAGAACACCTACCCTGAGTAGTAACTAGCGTGTGCTACTACAAAAATTATATTACAAAAGCACCTAAGACCTCTTGAAAATGAACAATTTATAACCCTAGTTACCGTTAGTGCAATCTCCCTCGCCATGATGGGGGCTGGTAAGATCGATTTTGCTATGGTTCTAAAGAAGACTGAAGTTAACATGCATTTACATCTAGGTATAGAGGAAACAATAAGACTATAAATCCAACCTTACAGTGAGCACTATTATTTATTGATTTATTCTTGTACCTAAATTTGTAAATTTTGTTTGCATTGCATTTTGTAATATTATTGGTCATGCAAACTTGGCCAACGGGTCACATTTTTAGGTTTGGTCTTGATGATGTATCCTGCCTAGGTGAAATAGACTAGGTGCGAGTAGATCTAATCGAGACTAGGTATTCCATCTAGGTGAAATAGACTAGATGCAAGTAAATTTATAAGCAGGCAATGTTGTTTTTGACGAGCATGCATTAGACTTTTATTACTAATTTAGGTTCATATTTAGCTCAGCCAACCAGATTGTGAACCTTGAATGAAAATAAAAAGAGATTCCCGTTGTTATACAAATTTGTTGTTTAATTAGAAATGCAATTAATGTCTCCATGTATCCAGACTAACATTTATAAGAGAACAAGTTTATGTAGGAATTTACTTTCCTAACATTTTCTAGTTGTTTTTGTTAATATTAGGAATGCCATGATGTTTAGGAAGGATTAGAAACTTGAAGAGTTTTACAATGCTTTGAAAGTTTAATTTCTTGTTGTATATTATTTTTATAATATGTTTTGGGTTTCATGTTGAAACTAGGTCATAATTTGGCGTTAAAATGAATATGAGATCGTTATGACATGGTTTAGGAGAATTAGAGCTAGTTTATGAATCTTTTTATGTATATATTGTTAGTGGAGTAGTTAAGACTTGTATAAGTATAGGAACTCTAAAAACTTGAGGATTTGATTGTTGAAATTTAATTCGATGATATATTGTAAACTGTTGGAAGCTGTGAATCCATCTAACCTTTCTTCCCAAGCTATTGTCTATCAAGTTGGAGTTTTTTGGCAGTCTATATTATAGGAGAAACTCTGCCAAATTTTTTGTAGAATATGAAAATCTAAGGGCATTATTTCCTTAGTTGATCCACTCAAGTAAATTGAAAGCTAAGTTGCGAATGAGGAAATAAATTGTATTTTAAGGTTTAAATGACTTAAAGTGATTAGAAACCAAATAAGGGAAATTAGGTTAGGTCAGGGCCTAGTGGGACATGTATTGGCAAGCTTGGTTACAGATCCTAGGTTTGGCTCATTTGAGGAAAACATTTGTAAAATGAAATTGAGGATTTTGGGAAGTATTAAACATGATTATCTTGGATTTTAGAATGAGGTTAGTACTGATTAAAACAGTAACTTGGGAAGACATATTTTATGAAGTGTTCACAACTTATTAGAAGTTGATTCCAAAATAGTCATAAAAAGAGAAAAAAAGACATGAGTTTTTGGAAATAGAAGTTTATTACACAAATTAAATTTTAACAGAACAATTACAATGGGATTATGATAGGGTCAGTTAAATTGTCTAAATCAAATTCTATAAAAATATAATACTTTAAAGCAAAGTATTATTCCTTTTCAAAATATAACACATAAAGAAATATAAAAGAACCATGGTTGGAAACGATCAAATAGTCTCTGAAAGGAGTATTGTATATTTTGATCGTTCCTTATTGAGTTAGCAAGTTAAAAGCAAAGTTGGAGTATAATGGCTCTATGGTTAAAATGAATGGAAATACTTAAGTTAGGATTAACCTTTGTAGACATTGGAAAATGTGTTGTAAAGATACAAAGGTTAATTGTGACATCCTTGATTTCAAAAAACCAGTATTTATATTTAATTACAGGGTTAGTAGGTGTTAATCATGATACATATTGTGGACTAGGTTAATATTATTTTTTATTGGTGAATTCCTAGTGTGTGTGTGTAGTATATGACATTTCATCACAGCGTCGGCGTGTGTTGAGGTTGTCATCAATTTAACATAATCGTAGTTGCAAGTGCATTTTTGAAGGGCATGAGTGAAAATAAATAATTACTTGCTCGAAATCTTGTAAATCAAGTGTCAAGTATTACGTGGGGGTTTTTCCCACATTTGCATGCAAGTTAGGATTAGAGGTATTGTGGACGAATTTGGTACAAGACCTTGCCTCTAGTTTCTTGTTGATACCCGGTGGTCAATGTTGAGATTAGGTCCAAATTGGTGCAAGTTCTTTTAAGTATGGAAAGAGGATTAGGCTAGAAGATCTTAGTATGTCATGGGTAAAGTCAAGATTTTTGGGATTTTGATTTGACCAAAACAAGTGTTACGAATGCTTGATGAAGTAAAACTGCTTTTTCGAGAGGTTGGCTCAATTTGGTGAAAACTTGGATTCAAAACGAGCCTCAAAAGTTGAAACAAAACAAAATAGGGATTTCGATGATAAATAAATACAAATAAATGAAGTTGTTGACAAGCAGTTGAAGGTTTACACATAAATATAAACTAATAAAAAATGAAAATAAAGAAAAATAAATTGAAATGTTTCATTTCAACAAAGGGTGAAAACTTTCAATATCTAAACCTCTCCGCTGACACTTTCACTCGTAGAGCTCCAATCTTCATATTTTCGTCCGATATCCCTCTGCAAAACAATATAGTGTCCCGAGACAATAAGTTTGAGTGAAGTTACCACGATGAAAACGAGGTATTTGGCCCAAAATTAGTAAATTTCTCAATTTAGAGCATTTTCTCTATTCAATTTAAATTCTAGTGAATTTTTTATTTCTTTTGCGAGATTTTACAGGAAATTGGTAGGAACTGTTGTGAATGGATGTATTGGATTGATTTGTGTCAATTTTGAATAAATCCCACTGATGTGGGTTAGGGTTTTAGTGAATTTAAGTGATGAAATTCGATTGATAAATGTATTGTTTTTATTTATTTATAATATTTATTTATAATAGGAGTCTGGACGAATTGGATTGTTAGGTTTTGCCCTAATTCACTCCAAGAGCTCAAGAAATATTTTTAATTTTGTTTGGTGTTATTTCTCAGTGTTCAGTGCCATGTTTTCTGGGTTTAAGTTCAAAAGCATTGATTTTGCAAGGTTTTATTAGTTCAAAATAAATATGGTTCGTCAAATCACCATGCCGTATTGGGAAATTCATAATTTCACAATTTATATTGCTCCAAAGGTAAATTTAAATCCTCAACTAACCTCAGTTCTTAAATTATTTTATTGGAGAAACTTAATTAATTATACAAAAATATTTCGAAATTTTACAAACATTTTGACAACAACTACCTTAAAAGTGGACTGCCGACGCCAAAACCGAATAGAATGCAAAGTGGGGAGAGGTCTAGAAGGACTCACAACTCCTTGCAGTTCACAATATATATCAATTTGAATTTATAAACTACTTAAAGTCTCAAATCCTTCAATTAATGTGGCGGCCCTAAACTCCGAGGCCGCTGTGGGACCTGCCACATCGCATCACAGGTCACCAAGCCTCTCCTCATAATGGACTGCTTATCTACGATGCCCCGTTACTGAACAGATTGCTTACACATTTTACATTAAACTCTAAATTATCTAATTAATATTCATATAAATATTAGCGATTTAAATAAACCGGTTAATCAGTTTATCAAGTATTAATACAATTTTATAGTGGAAGTCTTTAAATGAATAAATTATGCAATATTTAACAATCCAAAGTAGTGGAAATCTTGACAAAAAGACACCATGTATATATCAAAGGCAAAATAAGTACAGGAAAAGATCCATATATATGTATTCAGTGTTCTATAGTCCTTAAAATTCGACCAAAAGTAAATACATAGATACTGTAATCAAACACGAGCGGGCGTCACTATCATAGAGGTAGTTACCCATTACCACATTGCCTTTACTCGTCAAAGGATCTGCACTCAGTCACCCAATAAATTTAGTCACGATTTTAGTAAGTATATCCTAAGAGAAGTCCACATAATATTCTTGAAATAAAACTGGGAAAGCAAAAGACATGCAAATATAACATCTGACAATAGTAAATCATATTCCAATGAATGTAGGTAGCATAAGAAGAGCGAAAACAACAACGAATTAATGTAACAACGCATACCAATAAAGCAAACTCGAAAATATAGCAATAATGAATAAATAAACAAGTGAATAATTCGAGAAAACTCTAACCTAAACCAATCGGTAATCGATAAAATAGAACAAGAACAACATATATACTCGCAAGCTTACCGTGACTAAACCCCAACTACGGTTCACGGATGAAACCCTCGAGACACTATTTCAAGTCAAGGCAACATCTTACACCCCTCTCGACATTGATAGATACATTCGACTGTCGTCAACACGAGCGCTACAAATAAGCAAAACCGTACAAATAATTAGGCCACAACCAATATATATATATGCAACCGAATAAAAGTCAAACCCATGTATGCCCACTAATAGTCACACATGTTATTCAATATTGATAAAGCAAAACCATTAATTTAGTGAGGCATTCCAATTTCTTTAGGCACATCAAATATGTGGAATCCTCTCGGGCACAGCTACTAAACTGACCCCGAAAGTGTACTTGATACCAAGCTACAGTTTTAAAGATCCCTAGTATCAAATTAATTCAAATAAATTAGGTGTAGGTCAGGTCAAATGGGCTACGGATCCTTAACCTTAAATTACCCTTTGAGACTAAACAACATTTAAATTTTAGTTTTGTATTGCAGTGCAATTTTATGCGCGATATTGTCAAAATCTCAAAAGGTTCCCTTGGTACGAAGTTTTTAATCTCCATCTTAGCTTTTTGAAAGAGTTAGGTTTGCGAAAATCTAATTTAAAATGAAAGAGATATCGCAATTGTACCAAAAAAACTCAAATTAGAACATAATCCATCCAGCAGAGTTAGAAAGTTTTTTCTCTAAATCTATAGTTTCAAAAATCGTGAATTTTTGTCTCAAGGCAGCTAATGTACCCAATAACAACATACTAAAAGATTAGCTCATTTTGATAGGTAATTATAGATTTTTGCCCTTTAAAATTAAAGTTTCAAAAATCCCATAATGTATTCAATCACCTATTTGCATAGCACTTTTAGACATGAAAACATTCATATAACAAAATTCTCAGTAGGATAAAGGTGTTCATTTTTTGTTAGCTTTCAAATGCCACTAGATTGACTCCATTCCGATTTAAATTGAGAAAGTTATGACCAAATTACATAGGCCTGTTCATAATACAAAAGGTAAAATTTCAATTTTGGTCTTACATCTTAAAAATTTAATATTTTTTTATTCAAAGCCAAATTAAGAACTATTTAACAGCTGGGTTATCAGCACAAAATGAGAAGTTCTAATTTATAAAACAATTACAAAGACTTAATCATCTACCCTCTGAAAATGACCAAACAGTAGAACTGCTTTCAAACATGAAATAAAGAGATGTTTACCTAGGTTTGGTGACACTTTAATTTTAGCACCAACTATTCTTAATCTCCCTAAATTTTTCATGCAAGAACCTCCTTAATTCATCTTATTTTTTTAGCTTAAATGTATATGTTGAGCTCCTCTATAAAATATAGGACTTATAGACTTATATTAGAAATGAATTAATTAGCCAAATCATTGATTTACTATTTGTTAATTGATAGGACGTGTCCTCCCTCAATTCGAATTATCCTAAATGAAACCACTTATCCCACATGAAAGCTACTTATCTTGCCTTATTATATATATTCTAGGGTCAAAATCACAAGGTTGATTAAGAGTTCAATTATTTCCTATACAACTATTGGGCATTATTTTATCTTAAATCAAGTTAATTCACCTAGGAAAATAATTACATATTGTTAGTTTGTTTAGTCATATATTTAACATATTTGCGATCACACTTACCCCTGATTACCCCGCACCCCGACAAGCATTTCGAGGTACAACACATTTTATTTTATCGAATGCATTAAATTTGGCTATAGTTTTAATTAGACATCATATCCTACTATTTAGATTAGTATAACATCCCCGGGTAACTCCTTCCTGATACCCACGTCGACAGGCTTCCCAATGTACCTAGCCGTCACACTAATTCTCCCATTAGCAACGTACACACATGCGATGCAATACAATAATATAATGATTTTAAACACCGTATTATAAAAAACCATCATCCATAAATAATAATTACACTCGATTCTTGTGTCCGAGTCAACCGAGTTGTCTACATAATGCCCGAATTACGACCGTTAATCCTCAAGATTAACGCTAATCCTAGTTAAATTAATTTAGGTCGTTACAATTCTTCTAAAGTATAGGAAATTTCATCCTGTAAATTCAGATCTGGTTGAACCTCTTATTCACCTAACCTATCCCCATGCGACCATGCCTCACTCCTTGATAGTTCAATTTTTGGGTTCCTTGAACACCTCACTACTCTCGTACCAATTATAGGGGAATTAGTGTTGCACTAAGATATAGTCGCATCCCTATGAGGTGGTCTTGATGCATCACACTCTCTAACACCTCTGCAACCTACTATCAGCTCAATTTCGTGCCCAAGTGTCCCTAACTCAGTCACCTAACACCGGGTGACCTTAAACCTTTCATATCATGAATCAAAATATAATAGACTTAACCATCCTTTCCATGACATACCATGACCAACCTTAACTTACCATGCATGCATAAATATAAAAACGATTTTTCAAAATTTTAAATCATGTACCCTAAACCCGCTGCGAGGACGTCTCCTAGCCCGACTCAGCCACAATGTGAACTGGCTCTCGAGTTTGCACTAGTGTTACTGATGCTGGAGTCGTCGATCTCCGTAGACAGACCCTTCTAACATGTCACTCATGCCCACATCGCCAACACGAGGTCCTACATGCTAGTCTTACATGTTGACTAACCGATAAATGAGTTAGTCTCTGAAGTTGCGCTGGTAGTGCTAGCACATAATAAGCTCTTGTTGTCCAATCATTTTCCTTACGGCCATGACCGTCATATCTTTCCTCTCTTTCATCCTAATCTCTCTATCTCTTTTGCCCAAAACTTTATCTGCATGCCTCTCCGACTCGGCGGATGAATGCATGTCGCCCCTTTGCATCAAATGTGTCTCATAAGTTAATGCACTATCATATATCTCCATCAGTGTCTTAGCTCCAGTGGAAACAATGGCTCTTGCTATCTCCTCAATCAATCCTCTGATGAAGTGATAAATCTGTAGTCTCTCGGTACACACGACGTCCGTGCCAAACTGTTCTAAGTACCAATACCTATCCGTGTATTGGAACACTGACCGACTGTCCTATCTTAAAGCTAGAAACTCTTCTCTTTGCCTCATTAAGATCTTGATCAGAATTTACAAATTGTAGAAGACCTGTCGAAACTCAGCCCATTTGGTTTGATATGGATGAGTGTTTATGTATGTTATCCACCACATGGCAGCATCTCCTCCTAGCATATGCCCTGATATCCTTGCCTTTGTGCTATGATGAATCCACAATAGCTTGTGTATCCTTTCATGCGTAATCAATCATTTCCCGACCACCTCCGGGTCTCCGCCTCCTTGGATATATACGGGATTAAATATGATGAATTGTCTCATCAACTAGACTTTTGTTGTTATTGAAGTCTCATATACGTCTGTCTGTGTTAGCGCAGCTATCGGCGGTTCATTCGTTGATGTTAAAGACTACGTCTACACTACTGTTGGTGCGGGAACCACTTTCGAAGTATCATGCACCACATCCTGCATAGGTACATCTTGAATAGTCGGCATAACTGTCATCAAAACAACTGGTATCTTTACAGCGCTCAGTGTCCGCATGCCAACCAATGGCGTGAGCATCGTTTTCAATGTGCGTATCATCTCCATTAATATCTCAAACTGCCTATCATGAGCTGCAAATTTCATGTCTACTACAGGATCTAAATCCTAATCTCTGGTCTGATAACTTATCTTACCAACATAAGTAGTAAGTGGGATTGGTTGGGCATCCAATGTGATCTGCATCACAAAGCATGCTTCGGATCACCATTCTTATAGGCATACATAATATATACAACCAAAAACATAATACGTATAAGAGCCCTATCACTACCAGACGTAGGTTTGCTTCTAACTAGGATTCTAGGTCACGATCTTTTGGTTTCCACGTTTAGAGTTTGTTTGTTTAAGATTTATTTGATTTCATTAAACTATTCCTGAAGCTCCATCAACCTCGCTCTGATAACAACTGTGGCTGCCCCAAACTCCGAGGCCGCCATGGGACCTTCCACATTGCATCACACGTCAACAAGCCTCGCCACATAATGGCCTACTTATCTAATGTGCTCCTCGAACTAACAGAGTGCTTACACGTTTTACATTAAACTCTAACTTATCTCATTATTCTTCTTATTAATATTGGCTACTTAAATTAAATGGTTGATCAGTTTATCAAGTGTTAATATAATTTTACTATGGAATTCTTTAAATGAATAAATTATGCAATATTTAACAATCCTAAGTAATGGAAAACCTAACAAAAACATACCATGTATATATCAAAGGCGAAATAAGTACAACAAAAGATCTATATACATGTATTTAGTGTTCCATGTTTAATGGATGAACCCCTTCAGGAAGCTATTTCAAGTCAAGGGAATACCTTAAATACCTCCCGACGGTCATAGATATATTATGTTGCCATTGACACGAGCACTAACACAAGTAACCCGTGCATGTAATTTAGCCACAACTAAAATAAACGCAACCAAAATTAGAGTGGAAATCCATGTTTACGCACCTAAAATACATCGAATCCTAGCCCGCGACGCCCTAAAGTGAACTCGAGAGTGTAATTGGTACCCAACTACAATTTCCTAGGTTGCTAGTATCAAACTAATCAAAATAAAATGGGTTTAAGTCAGGTCAAATGGTTAGAGGAACCTTAACCTAAAACAACCCTCAAGACTAAACAACATTGAAATTTTAGTCATGTATTGTAGTGCATATTTAGGCATTAAATTGTCCAAATCTCAAAATCTTCCATTAGAAGAAAGTTTTTCAGCTCTATCTTATCTTTCGGAAAAAGTTTTGTTAGCGAAATACTAATTTAATACGAAAGAGATATCGCAATTCTACCAAAAACAACTCAAACTGGAACCTAATTAGTCTTAAATAATTGATTTCTCTAAATCTATAGTTTCAAAAACTGTGATTTTTGGACACAAGGCAACTAAGATACCCAACAACAACAACATACTATATGATCAGCTTATTTATATAAGTAATTAGGGAGTTATGCTTCTTACAATTTTAGTTCCAAAAGTCTCGTAAAGCATTCAATCACCTATTTACATAGCACTTTTGGACATGACTACATTCGAATTACAAAATTTCCAATTGGAAAAAGTTGTTCACCTTTGAGTTAGCTTTTAAATGCCACTAGATTGCGTCCATTTTGATTTAAAATGAGAAAGTTATGACCAAATTATAGAGGCTGGTTAATAATACAAAAGGTATAATTTAAATTTTGGTCTTACAATTTCAGAAATTCATATTTTTTTGAATTAAAAGCCAAATTAAGAACTTCCTCACAGCTGGATTATCAACTTGAAATAAGGAATCCAAATATATAAACTAATTTCAAAGACTCGATCATCGACCCTCTAAAAATGACCAAATACCAGAACTGGTTCCAAACTTGAAATAAAGAGATGTGTACCTAGGGTTGATGACACTTTGATTTGAGCTCCAACTCTCCTTGATCTCCCTGAATTTCTCAGCTAAGACCCTCCTAAATTCCTCTGATATTTTTAGCTCAAATCTATATGTTCAGCTCCACCATCAAGTATAGGCCTTATATACTTATGTTAGTAAGTGGATTAGTTAGCCAAATCTTTGATTTACTATTAGTTAATTGATAGGACATGTGTCCTCCCTCAATGCCACTTATCCCACGTGAAACCACATATCCCAGATGCAGCCACTTTTCCCACTTGAAAGCCGCTCATCTTGCCTTGTAATATGTATTCTAGGATCATCACTAGGTTGATCGTGGGTTCACTTATTTCCGATCCAACTATAGGACTTTATTTTATCTTAAATCAATTTAATTAACCTTGGCACATAATTTCATATGGTTAGTGTGTTTGGTCATATATTTAACATATTTGTTGTCACACTAACCCCCGATCAACCGGTATACGGCGCCCCGCACACAAAAACGCATCTTGAGGTATGTCGTATTTTACTTTATCGAATGAATTATCTTAGGCTATACTATAATTAGACACCAAATCCTACTATTAGATTATTCTAACATTCTCGAGTAACTCCAACCTAATACCCGCGTCGACGCATTTCCCAAAGTACTTAACTGACACACCAATTCTCCCGTTAGCAGCGAACACAAATGTGATGCAATACAATAGTATAATGATTTTGAACATTGCATTATAAGAAACCATCATCCACATATAACATCTACCCTCGATTCTCGTGTTTGAGTCAACCGAGTTTTCCACTTAACGCCTAAACAATGATCGTAATCCACACGATTAACGCTAATCCTAGTTTAATTAATTTGGGTTGTTACATTTATAGCTTACAAAAAAAATGAAGTTAAAACTACACCGTAACTCAATATTACATTGAATTGAAGCATAAGAAACTTCAAAACTTTCTTAATCTACATCATTAAGGTCTTACAACCTATACATGAGTGTTTCAGGCCCTACTCCCACTCCCCCAAAAGAAGAAATATAAACAAATTACACCAATAACTAAGTCATTAAAAATCATTATCAAACCTTGTTAGTCCTTGTTCATTAGTTTAATTTTCATGGATAACCTGAAATCATTACAAACAACTTCAAAATGTCAGGTAAGTGAACTCCTTTGTTTGTACTCCTGCAAATGTTAGTCTAATTACATGGAGACATGTAATTGCATTTCCAAATAAACAATAAATTTATATTACAACGTGAAACCTTTTTATTTTTGTTTATGGAGCACATACAAGTTGGCTAATCTAAAAATCAACTTAAGACAGTGATAAAAGTCAAATGCATTCCATCCCAAACTCGGCATTACCTGCCTCAGACGCCTAAAATACGTCTGATATAGTGTGGATCGCATTCTTCTCACACAATTAAAGTAGGGGCAAGTATATTAGGATGTCATGTATGCATGGCCAATCAAGAATGTGAAATGCAATGTAGTCTATACACAAAGGCATGTACGAAGAGAAATTCAATAAAAAACAAATATCACTGTAGGTTTTATCTATAGTGAAACCAACTCTTTGTTCATAACGAAGCCTCATACATGAATTCTCGGCTTACATGTCCTTCCACAAGTCCTAATACACATAAAATTCATAATTTAGAATTATAACTTTATTTGAAGACTTCAAACCATTCCTATGTCACCACGAAGATCAAATCCACTTTCAAACTCTTTAACGGAGTTCGAGTCTTTTAACAACTCTATCAACTCTTTTAACACCTCTTGTCCATGTTTTTGAACTATTATAAGGTATTAAGCAATTTATTTTGTTCCAAAATGACGTACAATATATTTATGAATTCCAAATTGGGTCTTAAGTAGGGTGGCAATTTGGGTCATGACACGATTAACACGATACGACACGACACGTAATAAACATGTCGTGGGTTTGACATAAGTGGGTCTGAGTCATAAACATGTTAACATGTTTATACACGGTTAATAAATGAGTCATTAACATGTCAACCTGCTTAACTCGTTTATGACTCGCTTAACACGATTATAAAATAATGTATAAATAATAAATATAGTATAATAAATAGATTAATACAAAATTC
This sequence comes from Stephania cephalantha, assembly GCA_039657325.1. Classification (NCBI taxonomy): domain Eukaryota; kingdom Viridiplantae; phylum Streptophyta; class Magnoliopsida; order Ranunculales; family Menispermaceae; genus Stephania; species Stephania cephalantha. The sequence goes on along the minus strand of CM077569.1, from coordinate 21,008,619 downwards.
ACATATTTGAATACATGTTAATAACGTGATTTATTTTTTATTTGTAGACATCTTTTATCATATTTTATTCTATGTTTTACAAGAAATATTTATTTTACTTTTAATATATTATTTATGTTTTAGATTTTATTAATAATTATTTATTAAGAAAAAATAAACTTTTCACCTAAATAAAATTTAGATATTTTTTAGACGATTCTTATAATTTTGTTTATATTATTATTACGAGTCATTTTCCCTCTATTCTTAAAAGTAATAAAGACTTGAATGAAAAAGTAAAGTAAAACTTAAGACTATATATAACCACATCATGTTTTATTGGCCATTTAATTATGTTTGTTTAAATTTATTCATGTAGATATATTTAATAATGTAGTAACAACAACAACAACAACAACGAAGCCTCAGTCCCAAATTAACCGGGGTCGGCTACATGGATCAAACTTTTTCATTGTGCTCGATTTAGTGCAAATAATTAAATAAAATAATAAACAATAAAGTAGTAAATAATTATAAAACCTTAAATAAAATATTTAATAAATGAGTGACACGAATACACGACATGTTTAACACGACTCACTTAGACACGAAAACGATTAACACGATTAATAAACATGTCATGTAATGGATTTACATTATGTGGGTCATGACCTGTTTACGACACGACACGTTTACGACTCGCCGATACGAATTGTCACCCCTGGTCTTAAGTCATTTATTGAACTCTAAGTAGAATCTTAACAACCTATTTAGCTTTAAAATAACTTACAACTCACCTATGCATCCCCAATAAAAGTTTTGAACTCAATTGCACATCATAGGCTATTCCATTCTTCAAATATTTACTGGGAACCTTAATGAGTCCATTTAATCTAATTTTATCACAAACAATATCATTCATTAATCAACTAACTAAAGAACATCCATTTGCATCAAGAAACCAATTCAATTTATATATTCATTTGATTACTCAAACTCATGATACAAATAATTATCAACAACGAACTCAATAAATACAATTCATCTCATTTGATCATTCAAAGTCATAAAAGATAATTAACAATTAAATAGTGAAATACCAACATCAATGTCTACAAAATTTCTTAGATTAAACAATCGAACTAGTCCCCCAAATTTGTTCAACAAAACCATGATAGTCCATAAGTATCATTATTTAGAAAAACTCATTTTTTAACAACTTAATTCATAAAAGCATCATTCATATATTAAATTAGAATTCTCTTTCACGAGTGCAATGGTAGTGGCCGAGCCTCGACTTGGCCTCGCCATTCACTAGCGTATTGCATCCCAAATGCCCCAGAGATTGGTCTTAGGCATTGCCTATAACTTCCTTTAGTTTGGTAAGGTTGTGCCCTGCACGTGCCCTGTACTGCGGGTCATGCCCTTCTCATGCCTTAGGCTTGGCATCCATATGGAGGCTCGAACATCAAAACGCTACAACCATCAACCTTCTTATTTCCCAATCGACATCTACTAAACTACTGAATCAATGCAGAACGATAACACAATATGAATCACCCTCCTTTATCACTACAACAACGGAAGCAGTTAAAAATTTTCTAAATTGCCATCATCGTCATCTTTCTCAATAAACGAAAACACGTAGCAACTGCATAATACCTCTCCTCTATTGTTACCCATCTCCAGTCTTAACCTAAAATCAAACCATAATAAAAAGGACAGTATCCCCTGTTGTCTTCACCCTTTAAACCGAACCACTCCCTCATAAAAAAAACAACATCAATCCTCTTTATAGCTTTTCATCTTCATCAGCACCAAAATCAATCCCCCTCCCACCGAGCCTTTACACTTACTATCTCTTCATAACCACACCAACAACATAATAAAACAGACCATGCTTTGCTATCCTATCGTCATCCTCAATTACTCAAGCCCTCATGCAACCAAGATAAATAATATTTTCTCATACGGCTATGAACAAAACAAATTGAATAATCAAAAATTTATTAAAAATAATCAAAGTTGAACTCACCAAATTCACAACTGTATCTCCCATTTTTCACTCCAGAAATTCACTGACCAAGAGAAGGATAGGTGAGGATGATCTTGAGATATCCATGTGAGTGAGAAATCGAGCACGGAGAGGAGGGAGAAAGAGGGTGAGAGAAATCGATAAGGAAAGATAAGGGAGATAGAGAACCATGAGTTATGAGATTGAGGGACAGTGGTATAAAATAGATGGAGAGGAGATTGCCTTAAAAAGAAATGGCGAAGAAAATGAGTTATGATCGAACTCATTGTTCACACAAAATAAATGTCTTAGAATTGCTTAAATACTAAAATTCCTTTCCCATATTATCCTCCAAAAAATGTCAATGCCCTATAGGGTAATTTACCCTTTTTTATTTTTATATTTAGCTCTTTATTTTAAATCCAATTTGCACCCCGAGAAATATCACAAAATAATCTTAAACTGGAGAAAATACCAATGCTATATGAAACACGCGAACATCACGTCTTAACCTCAACTTGATGACCTATATTACATCCACTTGTCACTTAAGAAAAATGAATAATACTTTAATTGTGTTTCCTTATCCATAATACACAAGTCCATCCTCAGATACCTTAAATCCCACTTAAAAATTGAAATTACATAAATAGTCGCCCAATCAAGTTTTAGAAATTCTTTGATTTCATAACTATCGTGGGGAAAAAGATCCTAATGTTCCAATAGAATTCTACCTATCGATATAAATGGCATAAGCTTCACAAGGCATTAAGTACCAAATACTTAGATTCATACACATTTAAGATCCCAGTGTTAAAATTCTTACAGTTGTGCAATTTATATCAGGTTTAAAAGCATCACGGTCATGCTCACTCCGTAATCTTCTAATTGATAATCATGTGATCAAAATGTTTATAACATTAAGTTCATAAAGAAACACATATTTTAACCCTTGCATAACTATAAAATTTAAAATCTTTCATACTTGGCTTAGTAATCATACAATAGGATCCATTGATCCTTAAGATAAAGTAAACTACTTCATAAAAGAAATAAAAAACATACAATTTATCATATTAATTGTATTTAGTAATTAATTCATTGCCATACCTTCAATTGAATTAAACAATCAACTATGAATGGCCAAAATTTTAGTTTACGACGTATTCTTTTTCAAAAGCTCTCTAAAACTCCCTTCTATGCTCTCAGCACCTTTCTCATTTTTGTTCTATTTAATTATATGTATCTCCACTTATATCTAACCCTAAAACAACTTAATGTACTTATATCAATCAAAAATTATAATCCCAGTCAAAATACGAGTCCATAACTTTCTACTTTCAAATCTATCTTCGTTGTTGACGCTCCTACGTTGTACATTATAACCCACGATGCCAGACATCTTCATAATTTTTTCCTCTGCATACATTATGTTGTACGTTCTTTGTTGCCACGCCATACATTGTACACCACGACATCATCAGAGCGTCGCTGCTTGTTTCTTCATGTTTTATGTCTAGTATTCAGGACGTCCATGTTGTTCACAGGATGTGGCTTCTCTACAAACGACATCTCATCTTCTTTTTGACTTTTGCTTGGCTTTTCCTCTGGAATTTTTTCCTTTACCTCTTTTATATCCTTCAAACTCGAGAATAGGGAAATACCTAAATTTAGTACTCAATTAGGATAATTAGATCATTTATTCTTAAAAAATATTACATAAATATAAGTCTAATTAATAACTTATCAAATACTCCCAAACTTAGGATTTTGTACATCCTGAGCAAGAACGTATTTTACTTAGTTTTAAACTACATAATATTTCTATTTTTCATTACATATACCCTCAAAGTATAAAATTCATAAGTACCATTCAATTTCAATTATTGTCTAGTCAAAATACCACATAAGATTTTCAATGTTAGAATCTTATAGACAAGTAGCTCAAACAACAATATAACTCGATTTCGAAACACAAAATTAATTCACAACCAAGACCATCAACTACTAAAAACTTTACTGAACCTCATAACTCAAGTAGCATGTTTATAATCTAATGATTTCTCATTAAGCTTCAGAATTCACAAAAGTATACGCCATATTATTAGCAATTCTCACTTTAGTATCATTAAGTTGGTCATTTTTCAACTAGGTAAGATTTAGTTTATCTAATTTTAGGTATAAGGCTAGGTACCAAAGGAACTCTATGTCTTTTTGGCTCAAATTGTTGCATCCTCTATCCCGATTAGGGCGATACTCACCGTGAAACCCTAATTATGCATCGATCCATTAGACAGTCGTAACTAGAGCCCGTAACCTTATCATCTCTACCTAATAAACAAAATAGTATATCGAATATCATAAATTAATAGAGTGATGTATGCAGTGGAAAAGTTAAAACCTTTATCAATAGTATACATGATATATAAAATCAGAATAAGCCTCGGTTATACAAACATATCCCAAACCTATGATGTTACAAAATTGTATTTCAAACAATATATATAGACAAAAAAGGTTCATTACATCTTTTAAGGCATGTCTCACTAAGTCCTTACTTAGCTTAATTACTCTAATTAGACACCTAATCCACTTAATTAACTTTAACCTTGAATTAATCTTCATTTCAATCCTTATCTCAAAATTTAATTTAAATCAATCATGAAAACTCAAAATCTAGATTTACATAATTGTAGCAAATTAGGAAATCATACGAAATGTCTTTCGAATTTTAAAAAATTTTGGAAGCACCTCTCCTAGAAGTGGCCTACAAAAAAAATCCACCTAAAAAATAGTAGATTAGGGAGAAGCCTAGAAGGACTCAGAACTCCTTGCACTTTACAATATATATCAATTTAAAAATCATTGAAACCAACTTACAGTCTTTGATACCTTTGTTACAACTTTATAAACCCAAAATGAACTAAATCTAAAAAAAAATTGGTCTTAAAACTATTTTTAATCATTTCATAACCATCTCAATACCTCACTATGGTGTTTCACATCCTACACTAACCTTGAAGCCCAAAACAAAATATGAGCAAATTACAACAAGATTATTGTTTAAAAAGGAAAAGTATCACCAATATCTTCTAGTCTTGTCAATTTTTCCTTATCTTTCCATAGAACGTGACATTATTAAAGGCGGAATAAGTAAAGCAAGAGATCCATACACATGTATTCAGTGTTGTACAGTCCTCAAAACCCAACGAAAAGTAAATACATACATACCGTAATCAAACACATATGGGTGTCACTACCTCATAGGTAGTTGCTAATACCTCCTTGCCCTTGCACATCTAAGGTTATGCACTCGGTCACCCAATGAATACACTGACGATTCCAGTGAGTAAAATCCTGAGTGAATTCCACACAATATTCATGAAATATATCTGGTAAACTAAAAGACATGCAAATATAACATTTGACAATAATAAATCATAATCCCATGAATGCAGACGACATAAGACAAGAAAAACCAACAACTAATAAATAAAACAACGCATACCAATAAAGCAAGCTTGAAAATATAGCAACAATGAATAAATAAACAAATGAAAAATTTGAGAACACCCCGACCTAAACTAGTAGGTAATCGATAAAATAGGACAGGAACCATGTATATACTCGTAGGCTTACAGTGACAAAATGCGAAACATGGCTAACAGATGAACCCCTCCAGAAACTAAATCAGGTCTAGGCAACATCTTACATCCTTCTCGGCAACGTCGTACATATATTCTACTTTCGACAACACGAGCTCTAAAAACAAGCAAACCAGTGCAAGTGATTTACCCACAACCAATCTATATGCAACTGAATTAAAATGAAACCTATGTATCCCCACCAAAAACCATAAATGTAATCTGATATCGATAAAGCAAAACCATTAATTATGTGAGGCATTCCAATGTCTTTCTGCACCTCCAATACGTCAAATCCTCTCCTGCAAAGCCCTAAACCGACCACGAAAGTGTACTTGATACCCGCCTACAATCTCTTAAGTCTATAGTATCAAATTAAATCAAATAATTATGTTTAGGTCAAGTCAAATGGGTTAAGGAACCTTAACCCAAAACTACCCCTTAGGACAAAACAACATTAAAATTTTAGTCATGTATTGCAGCATAGTTTTAGGTATGAAATTGTCCAAATCTCAAAATCATCCTTTAGTACAAAGTTTTGATCTCTATCTTAGCTTTTTGAAAAGGTTTTGTTTGCGAAATTCTAATATTAAATGAAAGAGATATCACAATTGTACCAAAAACAGCTCAAATTGGAACGTAATCCAACCATCGACTTAGAAATTTTATTTCTCTAAATCTATATTTTTAAAAATCGTGATTTTTGGTCACAAGGTACGTATCGTACCCAATAACAACATACTAAAAGAATAACTCATTTGGATAAGTAATTAGGGAGTTATGCCCTTTAAAATTTAAGTTTAAAAAGTCCCACAATGTCTTCAATCACCTATTTGCATAGCAATTTTGCACATGAAACATTCGAATTACAAAATTTCTAGTAGCATATAGTTGTTCCTATTTGAAGTCGCTTTCAAATGCTATCGAATTGAGTCAATTTTGATTTAAATTAAGCAAGTTATGATCAAATTAAATAGGCTTGTTCATAATACAAAAGGCCGAATTTCAAATTTGGTCTTACAACTTCAAAAAATCATATCTTTTTATTTTAGCAAAATTAAGAACTACTTAACAAGTTGGGTTGTCATCTCAAAATGAGGAATGCTAACATATGAACCAAATTCAATGACTTAATCATCTACCCCTGAAAATGACCAAAAATAAGAACTACTTCCAAACTTGAAATAGAGAGATGTGTACCTAGGGTTGATGATAGTTTGATTTGCGCTCCATTTCTCCTTGATCTCCCTAAATTTTGCATTCAATAACCTCCTTAATTCCTCTAATTTTTTTAGCTCAAATATATATGTTGAGCTCCTCCATTAAGTGTTGAACTTATATACTTATATAAGTAAGTGGATTAATCAGCCAAATCTTTGAGTGTCCTCCCTTAATGCTAATTGTCCCACATGAAACCACTTAACCAACATGAAGCCACGTGTACCATATGAAAACCACTCATCTTGCCTTGTTATATGTATTCTTGGATCATCACTGTGTTGATTAAGGGTTCAATCAATTCCTATCCAACTATAAGACTTTATTTTATCTTAAATCAAATTAATTCACCTAGGCACATAATTACCTATAGTTAATGTGTTTAGTCATATATTTAACATATTTGCGGTCACACTTACCCCTAGTTACTCGGCACCTGGTTCCCCGTACCCCGACTCGCATCTTGAGGTATGCCATATTTTACTTTATTGAATGCATTAACTTAGGGTATAATTTTAATTAGAAACCATATTCTACTATTTAGATTAGTTTAACATCCACGACTAACTCCTTCCTGATACCTGCGTCGACATGCTTCCCAATGTACTTACCCATCACACCAATTCTCCCGTTAGCAACGTACACACATGCGATGCATTATAATAATATAATGATTTTAAGCACCGCAATATAAGAAACCATCATCCATAAATAACATTTACCCTTAATTCTCGTGTCCGAGTCAACCAAGTTGTCCATGTAATGCCCGAATTGCGATCGTTAATCTCTGAGATTAACGCTAATCTATATTTCAATACTTTAGGTCGTTCCCAATTGTTCCCAACTAGGAGAAATTTTTTCCTTGAAATTAAGATCTTGAGGAAACTTTGGTTCACCTATACTATCCCCATGTGACAACACCTCACACCTTGACAGTACGATTCTACAGTCCCTTCCACACCCCATACTCTTAAACCCATCAAAGGGGACTTAATGTTGCACTGAGATATAAGCGCATGTGGCTGAGGTGATCATGATCCATTACGCACTCCGACACCTCCGCAATTTACTCTCAGCTCGATTATGTGTCCAAATGTCCCTAACCCAGTCACCTAACACCTGGTAACTGTAAACCTTTCATATCATGTATTACAACATAATAGACTTAACCATCTATACCATGACATACCATGACCTACCTTAACTTACCATGCATGCATGAACTTTAAAAACAATTATTCAAAATTTTAAATCACGTACCCTTAACCAGCTGTTGGGACGTCTGTTGGTCTGGTGGAATCACCAAGTGAACCGGCTCTCGAGTCTGCACTGGTGTTACTACAATTGAAGTCATCGATCTCCATGGACAGTACCTCCAAACATGTCCTTCATGCCAACATAGCCAACACGAGGTCCTATATCATGGTCCTGCATGCTTATTCCCCGACTACTAAATTAGCCTCTATAGTGGCGCTAGCAGTATTGGCACAGCAAAAGCTCTCGCTTTCTAATAATTGTTGTATGGCCTTGATCGTCATGTTAGTCGTCATTGTTATTTAGATCTCTCTGTCTCTTTTACCCTAAACTCTGTTCCGCATGCCTCTTCGACTCAGTGGAAGAATGCTTGTTGCCACTTTGCGTCAAATGTATCTTATAGGTAAATGCTCTTTCATACATTTCCAGTAATGTCTCGGCTCAAGTGGAAAAAATGGTTCTTACTATATCCTCAAACAATCCTTTGATGAAGTAATAAATCTATAGTCTCTCGGTGCATGCGACGTCCATGGAAAACTATGATAAGTATCGCTACCTATCCATGTACTATAACATTAATCTGCTGCCTTATCTTAAAGCTAGAAACTCCTATCTTAGCCTCAACAGGATCTCGATCAGAATTTACTAATCGTAGAAGACCTATTGAATCTTTTCCCATTTTGTCGGATATGGATGAGTGTCTATGTATGTTGTCCACCATTCGACAACATTTCCTCTCAACATATGCCCGGATATCCTTGCCTATATAATCTCATGAATCCGCAATATCTTATGTATCCTCTGACGCGTAATGAACCATTTCCCGACTGTCTCTGGGTCTCTGCATCATTAGATATATTTGTGCTAAAATTTGATGAACTCCCTCATCAAATTGACTTCTGATGTCATCGAGTTTTAAATACGTCTATCTATGTCAGTGTAGGTGTCTGCATCTCTATCGTAGCTATCACTATCTAGGTCTGCACTACAAGTGCGCAACCACTGTTGGACTATCATGTACCACGTCCTGCATTGGTAAACCTTGAATATTCGGCATAGCTTCTGTCGGAACCTTTATCGTCTCGTAGCGCTCGATGTCCGTGCATCGACCAATGACTCGAACTTTGCTGTCTGTGTGTGCATTATCTCCATCAATCTCTCTCATCTCTTATTGGATCACTTGTTTGACCAACATTTGTAGTAGGTTATGTCAATTGGGCATCCATTGTGATCTCCATAAAAAACCGTGCTCTGGATCACCATTCGTATACACATACATAATATATACAATAAAAACATAACACGAATATGAGCCTTATCGGTACCCGACATAGGATTACTACTAACTACAATTCTAAGTCACAATTTTCGGGTTTCCACATCTAATGCTTGTTTTGTTTAAAATTTAACTGATTTCTTTAAACTATTCCCTAAGCTCCATTGACCTCGCTTTGATATCAACCGTGGCGGCCCCAAACTTCGAGGCCGCCATGGGGCCTGCCACGTTGCATCACACATCAACAAGCCTCGCCACATAATGGCCTGCTTATCTACTTTGCTCCATGAACCAACAGATTGCTTACACATTTTACATTAAACTCTAACATATCAAATTACTCTTTATATTAATATTATCGATTTAAATTAATCGGTTGATCAGTTTTATGAAGTATTAATACAATTTTACTTTGGAAGTCTTCAAATGAATAAATTATGCTATATTTAACAATTTTAAGTGATGGAAAACCAGCGAAAAGATACCATATATATATCGAAGTCAAAATAAGTACAGCAAAAGATTCATATAGTATCTCAAAGGTAGTCACCTTATACCTCTTTGTTCTTGCCCTTCCTTATCAAATGAAATGCACTCAGTCACACCTGAAATACAATGACAAGTCTAGTGAGTAAAATCCTAAGAGAAGTCTACATATTCATGAAATAAAACTGGTAAACTACGACACTTGCGAATATAACATCTAACAACGGTAAATCATATTCTCATTAATATAGGCGGCATACAACAAGCAAAAACAATATCGAATAAAACCACACATATTATATAATATGGCTAAAAAATAAAACAAATTAATAAATAAACAACCAAAATATCACAAGAAAACCGTGACCTAAACCAATCGGTACTCGCAGGCTTATGATGACTAAACCCAACTACATTTAATGGATGAACCCCTTCCAAATGCTATTTCATGTCGAGGTAATACCTTAAATCCATCCCGATGGTCGTAGATAAATTCTGCTGTCGTTGAAAAGAGCACTAACACAAGTTACATGTGTAAGTAATTTACTTATGACTAATATATACGGAACCAGATTTAGAGTGAAAACCCATGTTTTACCACCTGCAGTCACAAATGTAATCCAATATTTATAAAATGACGCCATCAATTCTATAAAGCATTCCAATGGGTTTTACGCACCTCTAATACATCGAATACTCACCGCGAAGCCCGTAAAAATGTAATTGACACCCGACTACAATTCCCTATGTCCCTAATATCAGATTAATCCAAATAAATTAGGTTTAGTTTGGGTCAAATGGGTTTAGGAACCTTAACGCAAAACAACCCATAAGACTATGCAACATTAAAATTTTAGTCTTGTATTCTAGTGCATATTTAGGCATGAAATTATCCAAATATCAAAATCTTCCCTTAGTACAAAGTTTTTCATCTATATCATATCTTCTTGAAAAGTTTGGTCAGCGAAATACTAATTTAATACGAAAGAGATATCGCGATTCTACCAAAACAAACTCAAATTGGAACATAATTCGACCAACAGACATAAAATTTATTTCTCCAAATCTATAGTTTCAAAAACTGTGACTTTTGGACACAAGGTAGCTAACATTTCCAACAACAACATATTATAACATTAGCTAATTTGGATAAGTAATTAGGGAGTTATGCTTTCTAAAATTTTAGTTTCAAAAGTCCTTTAATGTATTCAATCACCTATTTACAAAGCAATTTTGGACATGAAAACATTCAAATTACGAATTTTCCAGTAGGACAAAGTTGTTTCCTCTTGAGTTAGCTTTAAAATGCAACTAGATTGGGTCCATTTCGATTTAAAATGAGGAATTTATGACCTAATTATTGAGGCTGGTTCATAATACAAAATGCAAAAAATCAATTTTGGTCTTACAACTTCAAAAATTTATATCTTTTTTTATTTCAAAGCCAAATTAACAACTTCTTAATAGTTGTATTATCAGCTTGGAATGAGGAATCCAAATATATAAACCAATTTCAAAGACTCAATCATCTACCCTTTGAAAATGACCAAAAATCGAAGCTGGTTTGAAACATGAAATACAGATATGTGTACCTAATTTTGATGACAATTTGATTTTAACTCCCACTCTCCTTAATTTCCCTGAATTTTTCAGCCAAGACCCTCCTCAATTCCTTTGATTTTTTAGCCTAAATCTTTATATTGAGCTTCTTCATTAAGTATAAGCCTTATATACTTATATTAGTAAGTGGACTAATTAACCAAATCTTTGATTTACAATTAGTTAATTGATTGGACATGTATCCTCCCTCAATGCCACTTATCCCACATGAAACCACTTGTCCCACATGAAACCAGTTGTCCTACATGAAACCACTTGTCCCACTTGAAAGCCACTCATCTTGTCTTGTTATATGTATTTTGAGATCATCACTAGGTTGATCGATGGTTTACTTTTTTCCTATCCAACTATAGAACTTTATTTTATCTTAAATCAAAATAATTAACCTATGCATATAATTACATATGGTTAGTATGTTTAGTTATATAGTTAACATACTTGCGGTCGTACTAACCCCCGATTACCCGGCACTCGGTGCCCCGCACCCCAAAACGCCTCTCGAGGTATGACAAATTTTACTTTGTAGAGTGAACTAACTTATGCTATAATGTAATTAGACACCATCTCCTGCTATTAGATTAGTCTAACAACCCCGGGTAACTCCTACCTAGTACCCGCGTCGTCCCGCTTCCCGATGTACCTATCAGTCACATCAATTCTCCTGTTAGCAACAAACACACATGCGATGCAATACAATAGTATATTTATTTTAAACATCACATTTATAAGCAACCATCATCCTTAAATAACATTTACACTCGATTCTCGTGTTCGAGTCAACTGAGCAATCCACTTAACGCACGAACTATGACCATTAATCCACACGATTAACGTTAATCCTAGTTTTATTAATTTAGGTTGTTACATTTACAGCTTAAAACCTCAAAATGAAGTTAAAACTACACCATAACTCAATAATACATTGAATTGAACATTAAGCATCTTTAAAAGATACTTAATCTACTTCATTAAGTTCTTACAACCTATGTAAGAGTGTTTCCTGCCCTATACGCACTCCCCTAAAATTACAAATATAAAAAAGTTACAACAAGAACTAAGTCATTAAAAATCATTACCAAAGCTTCTCAGTCCTGGTTCATTCTTTTAAATGTTCATGGATAACCTAAAATCATCAAAAACATCTTGAAAATGTCGGGTAAGTAAACTCCTATATTTGTTTGGACTCTTGCAAATGTCAGTATGAATACTTGGAGACATGTAATTGCATTTTTGAATAAACAAGAAAGTTATATTTAAACATGAATCCTTTTATAATTGTTCAAGTAGCACAAATAGGTTGGATAGCCTAAAAATGAACTTAATACAGTAATAAAACTCAAATGCATTCAAACCCGAACTCGACATTAATTTCCTTAAATGCCTATAGTACGTCCAGTCTTTAGTAGATGACATTCTTCTCTCACTATTGAAATAGGGGGAAATCTAACAGGATGTCATGTATGCATGAACAATCAAGAATGCGAAATGCACTGTAGACTAGACACAAAGGCCTGTACAAAGGGAAATTCAATAAAAAGCAAATATCACTATAGAATTTATTTATAGTCAAACCAACTCTTTGTTAGTAACGAAGACTCACGCATGAATTCTCAGCTTTCATGTCCTTCCACAAGTCTTAATACACATAAAATTCACAATTTAGAATTACAACTTTTTTTCAAGACTTCAAACCATTCCTATTTCACCACGAAGTTCAAATCCACTTTCGGACTGTTTAACGGATTTTAAGTCACTTAATAACTCTATCAACTCCTTTAACACCTCTTGTCCATGTTTTTCAACTATCATAAGGTCTTAAACAATTTATTCTGTTCCAAAATGACTTACAATGTACTTATGATTTCCAAATTGGGTCTTAATTCATTTATTGAACTCTAAATAGAATCTTAACAATCTTTTTAGCTTTGAAATGACTCACAACACCCCTATGCATTACCAATAAAAGTTTTGAACTCAATTGCTAAATCATGGACTATTTCGTTCTTCGAATATTGACTAGGAACCTTAATAAGTCTATTTGATCTCATTTTATCACAAACGATGTCATTCATTAATCAACTAACTGAATAAAAACTATTTGCATCAACAAACCAATTCATTTTGTAAATTCACTTGATTACTCAAAGTCATGATTCGATTAATTCTCAACAATGAACTCAATAAATAAAATTTATCTTATTTGATCATTGAAACTAATAAAAGAGTATTAACAATTAAAGAGAGATACCAACATCAATTTCTACAATATTTCTCATATTAAACCATCGAATTATTCGCCTAATTTTTTTAACAAAACCATGATAGTCCATAAGTATCAATACTTAGAAAAACGTATTTTTTGAATAACTTATTTTCATAAAAATATTATTCCTATGTTAAAGTAGAACTTCCTTCCCGAGTGCAATGGCATTGGATGAGCCTCGGCCCGCCCTCGCCATTCACTAGGGTATTGCATCCCAAGGGCCTCGGGGATTGGACTTAGGCATTGCCCAGACCTTCCTTGGGTGAGGTAATGTCGTGCCCTATACATGCCCAATATTATAGGGCAGTCCCTGCCCATGCCTTAGGCATGGCATCCATAGGGAGGTATCAACATCAAAACACTACCACCATGAACCTTCTTATTTCCCAATCAACATACACTAAACTACTGAATTAATCCACGACAACAACATAATTCCAATAACCATTCTTTATCCCTATGTCACGGGGCTATTAAGTGAGGGATTTACCCTAAGGAAATTTTTCTCACTCAACCCAACAAGTGGTGCCTAAGGGCCACCTTAGTTCAACACTAGCAATAATCAAAGTAAATGAACAGCAAGCAATGGCAACAGGGAAACATTTTACTAGCTCTCAATGGGAATACAACACTGGTACTCTATGCTTCCCCAAGCCTATAGCCCATGGCTTTATAGATCAGCCAATAAGTAGTTACATAACCGTCAAGGACACCTGTCCTGATTACATTGATTCATAGACTAAGTAAAACCCCACTCCTTTATGGTCATGGCAGTTACCCAACTACCTTGTTCCCTTGCTGCCACCTGCCAAGGCGCGGCCTTGCTCATGCCAAGGTGTGACCTTGCTCGTGCCAAAGTAGTCTGCCTTGCTCGTGCCCAAGGAACTTGCCAAAGCGCGGCCTTGCTCGTGCCAAGGCGCGGCCTTGCTCGTGCCTAAGGAACTTGCCTTGCTCGTGCCCAAGGAACCTGCCAAGGCGCGGCTTTGCTCGTGGCTAAGGAACTTGCCTTGCTCGTGCCCAAGGAACCTGCCAAGGTTTGCCTGTGCCTGCGCCAAGGCACAACCTCATTTGCGTCCCAGCACCGTGCCTTGGCGCACGCCAAGGCGCAGCCTTCTTCACGCCTGTGCTCTGCCTCATCTGTTCCGCATGCTATCCCGCGACCAAACCTCATGGAACCATCCGAGCCCTTCAGAACTCAGCTATTTGCTAGCTTTCTCGATGCCCAGGCCCAGCCTACCCGGGTCATGCTATTGAAGGGGTGACAAACATCCCCCCGCCGAAATGTTCGATACCCTCATCGAACTGCTCGCTTGCTGCCGCTTCTGGTTGTCTGCTATCTCATTCTCAAACTGCCATAGAGTAGTGTCTCGCTCCCAAGTAGGTTCATCAACATCAACCACTTGATCAAGTAAAAAGTTTGCCTATTTTTCTTGCTATGGCTACGCGTCTCGTGGCTTAGAATTTGCTCAATTTCTCTCGCAAACTCCTTTCGTACTAAGAGTGGAGCCCGTCTTGCCATGCTTCTCCCTAGATCTGCCTCATCTTAGTGGAAAAGTTTAAGATAGCTGACATGGAATGTAGGATGTATCTTCAACCTCCCGGGTAGCTTAAGGCGATAAGCCACCATCCCAACTTGCTTGACCACCTCAAATGGTCCTTTCGTATCATTGTACTAGGCCCTTGTGCGTCTCCCTCTTGTTGAATTTCTTCAATATCTGAGGAGTGAGCTTCAACAAGACTAAGTCTCCTTCATAGAACTCCAAGGGTCTTCTACTCTGGTTCGCGTACTTTTTCGTCCTCCGGACAGCTTTAGCCAAACTGTCTTGAGCTGCCTCCCTCAGCTCTTGCTTGTTCCTCGCAAAGCGATAAGCCGCTGGGCTTGACCTCATCGACTTTGATTTGGCTACCTCATGTGGAGTAGCTGGTTGTTGTCCTGTCACCACCTCGAATTGACTCAACTCCGTAGCCGAGCTTTTGTGAAGGTTGTAGCAGAACTGGGTTGTATCAAGTAAATCCACCCAGTTGGACTGATTTGCATTGACATAGTGTCTGAGGTAGTCCTCCAGCAACGCATTGATCCGCTCCGTCTGTCCATCCGTTTGAGGATTGTTTGTTGTGGAAAACTTCAACTTTGAACCCAACAAGTTGAACAGGGCATCCAAAAACATTCCAGTGAACCGAGCGTCTCGATCATCCTCGATAATATCCTGCCCGTATCCCCGATATTTTGCCACGTGCTTCGAGAATCGAACAACTCCGTCATTCCCTCGCATCCGTCATTAATGTAGATATCGCATCACAATTCTTGGAGTCTGCACATATTAATCTACATCCTCCTCTATGAATGTAGCATACTTCGAGAATCGATCCACCACCACCAATGTGTACGCTAGTCATTCCCTCATCTTGGGAAGACCATTAATGAAATCCATAGATATACTCTAAAAGGGTCTATCTTGGGAAGACCATTAATGAAATCCATTGATTGCCTTCTTCTTTCCGACTCTCGAACATCGAAAGTAGGTGATCGCCGCATTGCTGTCGATTGATGTCCGCACTACGAAGCTCGAAGCTCGCTCCCAATAAATAATGCCTCTAAAGATGGAGAGCATGAATCACAAACCCAAGCATTTTTTTTTCGTGAGTCGGGTACCTCTGCTTCGCTTCCTTCACCTTCCTACTTTCGAAGGCAATGGGGTGTCCCTCCTGGACAAGTACCGCCCCCAATGCTCTATCTGATCCGTCAATATGCACTTCGAAAAGTATGTCAAAATTGGGCAGTCCCAACACTGGTTCAGAGGCAATGACCTGCCTCAATTCTGACATGGCTTGGTTGCATCGATCCATCCATGCCCTATCTCGATCCTTCTTCAATAGTTCTGTCAGTAGTGACACTCTCCTTGAGTAACCTTCCACGAACCGCAACTCCTGGACCTTCGTGGGGTTTGCCCACTCCATGATCGCCAACACCTTCTTTGGGTCCATCTGTAGTTTACCCTAGCCTACAACATGACGAAGGAAAGAGATTGTTTGTGTAACAAACTCACATTTTTCCCTCTTTACATACAAATGGTTAGCCCTCAAGGTAGTCAGAACCATCCGTAAGTGATCCACATGATCTTGGAGGTTCTGACTGTAAATTACAATGTCGTCAAGATAAACAACAACAAATCGATCGATGAACTCTTTTAGTACATCGTTCATCAAGTTACAGAATGTAGCAGGGGCATTTGTCAAGCCAAATGGCATAACTAAGTATTCAAAGGATCCGTACCTAGTCACCATGGCCGTCTTAGGGACATATCCAGTGCAATCGGACTTGGCAAGGTTCCGACCTCAAGTCCAACTTTGTGAAGTAGGCTGCACTGGATAGTCGATCGAACAAGTCCGCCACCAATGGGATAGGGTACTTGTTCTTCATCGTCAAACTTCTTCATCGCCCTGTAGTCCACGCACAACCGAAGAGAACCATCGTGCTTCCGCATTGAACAGATCGGTGCTCCATAGGGTGCCTTGGATGGCTGAATAAATCCAGCATCCAACAACTCCTGCAACTGCTTCCTCAGCTCCTCCAATTCCTTTGGAGCCATTCTGTAAGGGGCCTATGCTGGAGGTTTTGAGCCAGGGATCAACTTAATCTCATGGTCAATCACCCTTTGTGGGGGGTAATTGCTTCGCCAACACCGAAGGCATCACGTCGCTGAAGTCCCCCAGTACCTCAGCAACTTCATCAGGGACTTTTGCTGCCATGCAAACCTTAGCCTCCACCAAGGTCGCCAGGTATGTTGGTTCACCCCTCTGTAGTCCATCTTTCACTTGAATAGCTGAAAGATGGGACAGTTTTGTGTTCTCCTTCCCTAAAATCATGTTAGCAGCAGGAACAAAGCATGGATGGGACTTGGTCATCACAAACAATCCCCTCAGGAGTGGCATCAAGGCAATGCTCCCCAAATGTAGAAAGTCATTTCCTAAGATGACATCAAAGTCATCCAAAGGAAATGCCATAAGGTTGATCTCCCCTTCCTAATACCCAACCTTAAGATTCACATTAGATGCCATACCTTGAATTCGTTTAGCCTCAGAATATACAACTTTCATTCGGTTGAAATTCTCAACAAGGCTCAGTCCCAGCTTCTCCACTATGTGCTCCACTACGAATGAATGTGTTGCTCCCGTATCAACCATTGCCAAGACTCATTTTTGGTTTACCTCCGCATTAACGTACATCAGCCCCTCCGAAGGGCTTGTCTTAGCTTCTTAAATGGCATTCAACAATTGCAATAGGTTCATTCGGGGCTGGCCATCATTTTCCGCGATCAAGGCTGAGATTTTCTCCTTCTTTTGGCAGTCTCGTGCCCTGTGAGGGCCGTTGCAAATGAAGCAGCCCTTGTGTGAGGAACTCGTCGAGGGCTTCATGTCTGCTTTCGGGGCTGGCTTCGGGCTCACTTGCCTTAAGAGGGAAGGGCTTCTTCTCGCCCTTCTTATGATAGTCCTTGAACGGCTTCTTCTCCTTGTTCTTCCCCTAATTCGTGGATGAACTAGTCTTGAAGTCCACAAGACTATCAGCCGTAGCGATCGCTCCGGGTAAGTCCTTCACTCCTTGTCTCCTTAGCTTGAATTGAGCCCACGATTGCAATCCAGTAGTGAAGTTAAAGAGTTTGTCCTCCTCTGACATGTTTTTGATGTCCAACAAGAGAGAGGAAAACTCCTTAACGTAGTCTCAAACTGATCCCGTCTGTTTTAGCTTGTGCAAGGCCTCCCGCGCTTGCCAAACAGCATTAGTGGGAAGGAATTGATCCTTCAACTCCCTGTTTAGCACCTCCCAATCCACGATCTTGGGTCTACCTGCAGCCGCATCATCATCTACCCTTGTTCTCCACCAGAGTTTAGCATCGCCTTCTAGGTACATGGAGGTCAGGATGACCTTTTGGTTCTCCTCTGTCCGGACAGTAGAAAAGTATTGCTCCATGTCCCAAAGGAAATTCTCAAGCTCCTTCGCGCTCCGCTTTCCTGAGAATTTCTTTGGTTTTGGTACCTTGGTTCTATGCTTTTCTGCCACTGCAACCTCTGAGGGATCCACCGACGGTCGCTTGAGCAAACTCACCTCTAAAGCCATTGCGCGGCCATTTCGGCGGTAAGTTCTCCCACAGAACGCACATCCACTACAAGCTCCTCAAATTTGGACTCCCACATAGCGATCATGGCTTCTTGTGACTCACCCCTAGTCACCAAGGAAGCCACCAACATCTCCAAGCATTCAATGCGATGTGCCGACATTGAAGACTCGCCGTCTCTGCCGGGACGGTCATCGTCGCCATCATGTGTTCTAAGTGAGCTACCCTCTCACTTAGATCACTTGCTGCTCGGGTCGCCATCGTCTCCGAAACGGGGCTCTGATACCAATTGTCACGGGGCTATTAAGTGAGGGATTTACCCTAAGGAATTTTTTCTCACTCAACCCAACTCGTGGTGCCTAAGGGCCACCTTAGTTCAACACTGACAATAATCAAAGTAAATGAACAGCAAGCAATGGCAACAGGGAAATGTTTTACTAGCTCTCAATGGGAATACAACACTGGTATTCTATGCTTCCCCAAGCCTAGAGCTCATGGCTTTATAGATCAGCCAATAAGTAGTTACATAACCGTCAAGGACACCTGTCCTGATTACATTGATTCATAGACTAAGTAAAACCCCACTCCTTTATGGTCAAGGCAGTAACCCAACTGCCTTGTTCCCTTACTGCCACCTGGTTCCATTAGCGCCTCAACTGCCTGGTCAATTAGCACATGCTCCATGTATTCGGGACATTCTTGGACGTTCCTTGGTCATGCCAATGGCCATGACCAAGGTAGTTACCCAACTGCCTAGAACCACCTTGACTTGGTCCATCCACGCTTCAAGGGACTTGGCCCATGCTTCTCTTAGGGACAGGGACTGCTCGCTGGTGCCTAGCCGAGTCTAGGCACCTTGGGTGTTAGCCGGGGCTCGGTCGAGTCCCACCGGCTCGAGGTGGCTCGGACCATGGGTCCGTGGGTCTTGCCTTGGCATGGTGCCCAAGGCATGCTCGAGGGTCTTCCTTACTCCAGTGCCCATGTCGTCCCTATGAGAGACCACCTCTCCTTATAGTAGGTGATAAGCCGTTTCCCCAACTCTAATAGGAAACATCAAGAAATGAGACCAAGCATACTTTGACTTGGTCAACGAACAAGTCAAGCTTTGTCATCCCTTTCCATGGTATGCCTTGCCCGTGCCAAGGCGCGGCCTTGCTCGTGCCAAGGCGTGACCTTGCTCGTGCCAAAGTAATTCGCCTTGCTCGTGCCCAAGGAACCTGCCAAGGTGCGGCCTTGCTCGTGCCTAAGGAACTTTCCTTGCTCGTGCCCAAGGTACCTGCCAAGGTTTGCCTGTGCCTGCGACAAGGCGCAACCTCGTCTGCGCCCAGGCACCGTGCCTTGGCACGCGCCAAGGCGCAACCTCCTTCACGCTTATGCTCTGCCTCATCTGATCCGCATGCTATCCAGCGACCAAACCTCATGGAACCATCCGAGCCCTTCAGAACTCGGATATTTGCTAGGTTTCTCTCGCAAACCCAAACCTACTCGGGTCATGCTATTGAGGGGGAGATACCTACCAACAACTAAATAACTATAACAACAACGGAAACAACTAATGACTCTCCCAATTGCAATCATAGTCATCTTTCCCACCAAACAAAAACACACACCAACCGCATAATACCCCCGCTCTATTATTACCTATCTCAACCCTTATCTTAAAAACAAACCATAATAAAAATGATAGCATCCCCGATGTCTTCAAGCTTTTGAGCGAACCACTCCCTAATCAAAAAAACAACATTAATCCTCTTTGTTGCTATTCATTTTCATCAACACAAAAATCAATCCCCCTCCCACCAAGCTTTTACACTTACCATCTTTTCGAAACCATACCAACAACACAACACATCACCGCATCGCCATCCTATCATCATCCACAATTACTCAAGCCCTCCCCCAACCAAGTCAAACAATAATTTCTCATACTAGCTATAAATAAAAGAAACTAAATAATCAAAATTTATTGAACATACTTAAAGTTAAACTCATCGAATTCGCAACTTTATCTCTCCTTTTTTCCTTTAGAAATTCACTATCCGAGGGATGGGGAGGCGAGGATGAACTTGAGAAATTCAAGTAAGTGAGAGTTTGAGCACAGAGAAGGAGAGAGATAGAGGATGAGAGAAATTGATAAGGAAATGTGAGGGAGATAGAGAGCAGTGAGTTATGATAGAACTCATTGTTCACACTAAATATATGGCTTAGATACGTTTAAAATACTAAAATTTCGTTCCCTTATTATCCTCCAAAAAAAATGTCATTGCCCTATAGGTATTTAATTTTTTTTTTATTTTTCATATTTATCACTTTATGTTATATCCAAATTAAACCCCAAGAAATGTCGCAAAATTACCTTAAACTAGAGAAAATACCAATGCTCTCCAAAACACACGAATATTGCGTCTCGACTTCAACTTGACCCTATTTCGCGATGAATAAAGTATATTATATCCACTTGTCACTTAACACACAAAGATTATACTTTAAATTGTCTTTTCTAATCCATAATGCGTAGGTCCATCCTCAGATACATAAATTCCATTTAAAAATTGAAATCACATAAATAGTCACCCAATCAAGTTTTAGATATCTCAAATTTCATAACCGTCATGGTGAAAAAGATCTTAATGTTCAACCAGAACTCCACCTATTGATATGAATGGCATAAGTTTGAGAAAACATTAAGTACCAAATACTAAGATTCATAAATGTTTAAGATCCTAGTGTTACATCTCTTACGATTATGCTTTTCATATATGGTTTAAAATGGTTTAAAAGCAACACAATCATCGTTACTCCTAAATCTTATAATCAATAATCATGTGATCAAGATGATTATAGCATTAACTTTAGAAACAAACACAAATTCTAACCATTGCATAACTATTAAATTACAAATATCTCATACTTTGCTTGGTAACTATATTATAGGACCTATTGATCGATAAGATAAAGTAAACTACTTCATAATAGCTATCAATAACACACAATTTATCATATTAATTGTATTCAATAATTAATTCACAACCATACCTTAAATTGTGTAAAAAAATCAACTATGAATAGCCAAAACTTGAGTCTACAATGTTTTCTATTTTAAAAGCTCTCTAAAACACTCTTTTTGTTCTCATAACCTTTCTCATGTTTTATTTATTTAATTCTATATATCTCCACATATATGTAACCCTAAAACAACTTAATGTACTTAAATCAATCCTAAATTATAGTCCAAATCAAAATAAAAGTCCATAACTTTCTACTTTCAATTCTATCCTCATTGTTGATATTGTCCCATGTTGTACATTATAACCCACGACGTCACACATCTTCACACTTTTTTTCTTTGCATGCTTGAAGTTGTATGTTCTATGTTCCCACACCATACGTTGTACATTAGGGCATCATCAAAGCGTCACTGCTTGTTTCTTCATGTTGTATGTCTTGTCTTCAGGCCGTCCATGTTGTTCACACGATGTGGCTTCTCTACTCGCAACATCTCATATTCTTTTGGACTTCTACTTGGCTTTTTCTCTCAAATTTCTTCTTTCACCTCTTTTATATCCTTCAAACTTGAGAATAGAGAAATAACTTAATTTAGTACTCATTTTGTGACAATTACATCATTTATTCTACTAAAATATTACATAAATATAAGTCTATTTAATAACTTATCAAATACTCCAAAACTAATGATTTTGCTCGTCCCAAGCAATAATATATTTTACTAAGTTATAAACTAACTAATATTTCTATTTTTCATTATATATACACTCAAATTATAAAATTCATGAGTACCCTTCGTTTTCAATGGTTATTTAGTCAAAATAACACATAAGATTTTCAATGTAACAATCTTATAGACAAGTAGCTCAAACAAAAATATAACTCAATTTCAAACACACAAAATTAATTCATAACCAAGACCATCAACTACTAACAACTTTACTTAACCTCAACACTCAAGCAGCATGTTTATAATCTTATGATTTCTCATTAAGATTAAGATTT
The DNA here is from genome assembly GCA_039657325.1 of Stephania cephalantha. NCBI lineage: Eukaryota > Viridiplantae > Streptophyta > Magnoliopsida > Ranunculales > Menispermaceae > Stephania > Stephania cephalantha. The sequence continues at coordinate 20,985,740 of CM077569.1, read as the reverse complement.
GACAAACGATATACATCATACTATTAGCACTTCTCACTTTCACTATCATTAAATAAGTCATTTTCCCACTAGGTAAGATTTATTTTATCTATTTTTAGGTATAATAATAGGTACCTAACAAACTCCACGTCTTTTTGGTTAAATTTGTTGCATCCCCTTCATAATTAGGGCGATACTCAGCATGATACCCTAAATGTGCCCCGGTACACTAGACAGCCATAACTAGAGCCAACAACCTTATCATCTCTACCTAATAAACAAAAATAGTACATCGAATATAAAAAATTAATAGAGTGAAAGATGTTGTGGAAAAGTTCAAACCTTTATTGATAATACCCATGATATATAAATCAAAATAAATCGGAATAAACCTCGATTATACAAACATATCCTGAGCCATGATGTTACAAAATTGGATTTCAAACAATATATATATACAAGAAATGGTTCATTACACATTTCAAGGGCTATCTCACTAAGTCCCGACTTATCATAATTACTCTAATTAGACACCTAATCCCCTCAATTAACTTGAAGCTCGAATTACTTTTCATTTCAGTCATTGTAATGCTTCAAAATTAATTTTGATCCTCAATGAAAACTCAAATCTAGATTTACATAATTGGCGCAAATTAGGAAATCAAACAAAATGTCTTCCTTATTTTGTAAAATTTTGGCAGCACCTCCCCTAAAAGTGGCCTACCAAAAAATCCACCTAATAAATAGCAGAATAGGGAGAAGCCTAGAAGAACTTAGAACTCCTTGCACTTCACAATCTATATCAATTTTAAAATCCATGAAACCAACTTACTATTTTTGATACCTTAGTTACCACTTTACAAACCCAAAATAAACTAAATCTAAAATAATTATGGTCTCCAAACTATTTTTAATCATTTCATAACCATTTCATCATCTCACCAAGGTGTTTCACGCCCTTCACTTACCCTGAAGCCCAGAGTAAAATATGAACAAATTACAACGACATTAATCTTTAAAATTGAAAAAAACCACCAATATCTTTGAGTCATGCCTATTATTCCCTATCTTCACAAAGAAGCTGGCATCATCAAAAACAACTCGAAGATGTCTGGTAAGTAAACTCCTACACTACTCTTTACTTCTATAAATGTTAGTCCAAATACATGGAAACAAGTTATTGCATTTCAAAATAACAACAATTTTGAATAACAAAGTGAAACCATTTCATTACTGTTCAAACTTCACAAACAGGTTTGTCGACCCAAGAATGATACTAAAATAGTAGTAAATGTCGATTGGATGTTCCTCGAAAAAATCGCATGCCTTGGGTCTTTTGTGTTCCAATCTACCGGTCAGGAAACCTAGTTTCGACTCCCACTCATGAATTGTCGTCCAGAATGATATGAATGCATGACAAAGAATGATGCGAAATGAAATGCACACCCAAACACAAATGCTAGTACAAAAATAAATTCCATAAATGGTAAAGATCACTATCGGGTATACTTACGACCAACCGAGTTTAAGCTAAATTATTGGGTTCTCGAACCGTCGGATCACCTTGAAAGATGGTCTAATAGCTTCCCTACACACCTTATTATAATAGGGTTCATGCTTCAAGCGAAACCACATAATAAAAAACTACGATAATAACAGCCAAATATGCCGAAGAACTATTTCCAAAATTTATTATTCATAACAGCTTTAACTAGCTTTCAATTAGCATACATGTGGTAACTTTTTAACCTTGAAAACATCACTATTTCTCATATTGACTAAAAGGGAACTTGTAGAACTCATTTTCTACATACCATAGATTACAAGAACACTTAAATCAGATCATAAATAGAGAAGTTATAAGTTTTCCATTATAGTCTGTCAATTAGGCAAACTTAATCAATTTATAACTAACAAATCTTCTCCAAATAAATACCTTAACAATTATATCATCAAAACTTGACACAAACACCAGGAAATAGCTTAATCCAACATTCAAAATATTTCCACAGACCGTGGAGTCAATTTGGACAAATACTAATAATCAAATTTGTCTAGAATCATAATGTAATTCAATTTTAACTACAAAAAAATGTCTTTAAAATAGTTATAAAATAAATTGTGTCAATTCACTTCACTTTAACCCAAACCCACATCTGCGGGATTTCTTTCAAATTGGGGCAAATCGACCGAATACATCAATTTTAAAGAATCTCTACCAACTCTTACCAAAATCCTGTGAAAAAAGCTAAGAAAATTGTGAGAATTCAAACTCAAATAAGGGAAAATGCCTTGAATAGAGAATTTACCAAATTTCGAGTCGAACACCTCGTCTCTGCCGCTGAAACTTGTCTTGAACTAACCGTCTTGAGATGCTCTACTATTTTGTAGAGAGAAACCAGGCGAAAATTGAACGTTGGGAGATCGCGGAGCAAATGACCGAGTTAAGAAGGTTATGGAATGAAACGTTTTCGTTCTATGTTGAATTAAAATTGTTTGATTTAAAATTTGATTTTTTTATGTTTCATTCATACATAAACTCTCAGGCACTTGTCAACATAATTTCTATTTATTTATTAATTCCCAAAATCCCTACTCTGACGTGTTTTGGCTTCCAGTGCTAGTTTTCGATCAAGAATTTCACCAAATTGAGCCAACCTCTCGACAAAATAGTCCAACTTCATAAAACGTCCATAACACTAGTTTTTGTAACACAAGAACCCCAAAAAAGATTAATTTTTTATGACACACCAAACACTTATAGACATATTTTCTTGCTATACTTAACCAAACTTGCACCAATTAGCACCTAATCTCATCCTCGACCAATGCTAACCAACACGCAACTCGAGAATAAATTTTTTTCCAACTTCATTCTCATTTTACATTACCACCAATCCCGACTTGCATGCAAATGGAGGAAAAATTCTTACATAATACTTAACACTTGATCACTAGTTTTTGAGTAACAAATAATCTTTATTTCACTTGTTCGGACATAAAATTATAACCCCAATTATGCTAAATTAAGGATACACTTTAACGCACCTCGACATCTCAACAAAATACCATATAATACACGCATTAGGAATTCATCAACAAAAAATTAACAATTTATCTTATGATCTCTAGTCCGTAATGCGTGGGTTTCACCTTGGATAACTAAATCCCAATTAAAATATGAAAATTCTTAATTAGGCTACTAATTAAGTTTAAGAAATTCTTAAATTTCACAATAACATCAATGAGAATACTATAAAACTCCTTCACCTTTTTTTTTTTTGGTTGACCTACTAGGTTGTGAACCAAAAATGATAAAATGGAGGAGTTCTCCAACTTGCTTAGTTAGTGACATGCAATTATAATCAAAACTCTATTAATAAACAAGAAATAGAAAATTACAATATGATTCTAATAAGTATATATTTAGTGCAATAGAATAATATAACAATAGATAACAAATGCAAAGCAACAGTTTAATAGAAATTGTACTTGTGAAATTCCTTTTTTGTTTCACTTGTAAGAGAAATCTCTTAGTTACTCAAGAATAAAACTAATGAAATCCAAACATTGGTCGAAGTGTGATTTTATCAGTGTATTTATGTATGGCCCGAAATTTACTAATAGCAAATTAGTCCCTAATCGAGGTTACCAAATAGTTATGTGGCCTAAAAGCGGGTACATGGTCCTAATACTCGGCTTTAGAACCGCAAAATATATTACTTTTTAGTGATGGATGCCTAGTGTAATGTATGTGTGTACAATATACTCAAATATCTTTTTTGTTTTGTATAGTTTGTTACGGATATGGGGTCAAAATGCGAGCGAATACACATCTTGATATGCATGCCGGCGTAGGACTGGGTAGAGAGTGATGTGTTGAATCTTAATTTAAGTTCGTGTGGCTTAAATGGCTAATTTGATGTCGCTGTAGTTGAATTGATATTAATATAACCTTAGTTAGAAAAATAAACAATAGCCATTGACGTACCTCAAGATACGTGTGGATGTAATCACTAAGCAACTTGTGTTGACATATGTGTCATCAAAGATGAATAAGTTGGAGGAAAATGAATGTGTGGCATATTGTAAGCCATTAGTTCAAGCTAGAGATGAGTGTACACATGTTGATCAAGGGTTGCAAATTCACCTCCTATGTATATATATAAAGGATGTAATAGGTTTTCATGTAAATTACTTTCATTTTGATCAAAAAAGAAAGATAGTTCTGAAGGGGGAGATCTACCATATGTGATGAAAATTTAGAGAATTAAGAAGGTGATGATCAAGCTAAGGAAGTCACACCACTAGGTAAGCAAATGTGCACAACCATTTAACAAAGTTTTGGTAAAACTTGTAGCTTTTATTTCAGTTCTAGTTTTTCAGCAATTATAGTGGGCAAATGACTTTGTTTTCAAAGTTTAATTCCATATTTGGATTCCTTGTGAAATTCCACTATTTATACTTTAAAGAAGTTTTGGATTTGGATTTATTTTCAAAAAGTTATGAATTTTTGAAATTTGTTGGTCGAAAACTAAAACTATTTTGAGTCATAGTGGTAAGAGTTTCATATCTCCTTCAATTCATATTGAAATTGTAAAAAAAACTTATAGTCCTGGAAAGCTAACACATAGCTCTAAAAACTTCTCTCGTACTTCAATACATAATTTTAATGTTTGGCAGTTGAAATCAACTCACAAGTTGTTGCACCAAAACTGTCTTTATTTTAGTTAAGTAAATTTGGAAATAACCAATTTATTAATTGAGATGATTTAAAAAATTGCAGTGTAAAACTATTTAAACCAACTCTAATAGCTTCTACAAGTCCTAAGGCACCCTAATTGAACTTAGGCACTTAAAGGAGAGTTTCAGGAGTTCGAATACGCATTAAGGGATGTTAGGAGGCCGTATTAGCTTAAGAACATTACGTGTTACATAAATAAACCTTTTAAAGAAATTCTCTCCATTCCATTCCATTAATGAGTACAAATTCAGTCATTTGGACAGTTTTACTTTTGGTTTTATATTCCTAATGCCAAGCCTTTTATTTGTTTTTTCGTATACAGTTTATTTGGCTATCATCATTGTTTATTGATTCGTCGCATGGCAATCCTTGTTTTGAGTTTTACTATGATAAGAATGCTTTGGTGTTGTTGATTTTCGAGTATCGAATTGTCCTTGAAATAGCATGCAATGATTTGTTTGACTCTCTTATTAGTTTATGCACACACCTATCTCATTATATTTGTTGTGTGATATTTTTTCGTATCATCTACAACATAAACATTTCAATTGGCATGACATGAGCAGCACATCTATGTAGGTGCCATATTCTTATGGGTTGCACGACACCTTAGGTTAGAGTCCTTGGAGTAATCGATGCTCTACACAGCTAATATAGTTTCATTTTATGCGATGCCCGGCTCACAGGTTTAGAGTCCCTAAGGTGTCGGCATTTCTCACAGTTTATGTTATTAGTGCAGCAGACGGGTTTAGAGTCCCTAGGGTTATTGACTAACCTAAACCTAGATTTGCATGATTCATATATCTATTATTCATTATGTAAGCTTGGCAACTTTTGCATACTATCCTTTCAACTTGTCTTTCTTCATTGCTATTGTAAGCTTTCAACTACTATTCTATGTATATTTTGGAGATATGGATGAATAGCTTTCTTGTTTTTTTCTAATTTATTTTAATCATCGTCCTTTTTATGATGAATGGTGGAGATACTTACAGTAGCAGACTAAAAAAAGAGAAAATCGATAATTAGCTGTAACCCGTAGGCGAGAAGTTCTTGCTACTTTTGTAGGTGATTATTTTGTGTATTTATTACTTACTTATTTTATGTAATATTGGATTGAGAGACTAAACTTCCCTACTTATGCATATAATATCTTGTTGGTTTCACGTGATCATTTTTTATACCTAGTTTCCATAGTAGGCATTTTTATAAATGCTTTCGCAAATTCTATTAAGTTTTCTACTGATAAGATTAAAAAGCTTTAATTAACTTTAAAAATTACAATTACAAGAAATGTATAATACCTTTATTGAACACGTATAAAGATGCGAATAGACAAAAAGGCTAACTAATTTGTTGGTAAGTCCTATGTGTAGTGATTAGGCCGGGCAGTACCGGGTTCTGGGAGGCGGGCCGTCAAAATTTAGGGCTAGCTAAGTCTCCACACTCTTATTTATAACGAGCAATTATATTAAGCTACAAATTATAAAGGTCTTGGTGAAAAAGTTAAGCTTCAGCGACCTCTTAGCCACTACATATCCAGTTAACTCATTTAGACTCACTTCTGTGTTGTATTTTATGTTTTACGCTTTTCAACAATAAAATGCTCCCATTTCCCTTTCCATAGACTATGATAACTAAATATACTACTTTACCTAGCACAATTTATAGTATAATTAAGTGTCACTTACATTCATTGAATTTCCTTAAGTTTAGTTCTGAATTCAGTAGCTCTCGAGGTAGTTGAACCTCTAATGGTGTGGGAGAACCTAACACAAAAAATTTTACATCAATATATATCCAATACTCAATGTTTTTGACACTTAAACTCTCAAAAATTGCAATAAACAATTCAACACTATTATTGTATTCTGGGGTAGGAGCGTGCTCCTTTCTTTGGTAGAGCGCGCTCCACCTTCAAGGTTTATCATCATCAAATATGGGATTGCACTTCCCTATAACAAGGAGCATGCTCAACAATTAATAGACTAAAAATAAGAACAGGGCAACAATCCTATTTCATTACCCCAACACCTCTAAAGGCTCCCCACACTTCAAAAAGGGCCTTAAACAATGTCTTATACTTATTCCTGTCATTAACAAATTAACAATATTTGATAAAAAAATATTATCAATTCATGGATCAAGTCAAAAAATCAAAAACTTAATAGAAAATTACCAACATACCAATTCAATTGTGAAGATCACAAATCGAACTATCGTTTGATTTCTCTCCACCTACATAAATCACTCCAGAAATCAAACCCTATCTCACTCAAGATTCTCAATACTCTCAATTAATTAAATAGTGAGATAAGTTTAAGTGTTATGATTTATATATATGGATTTCATTAAGATTCGATTGCACAAATCTCGAGGCTGACTCAAGGGAAATGAGTATAAAGTGACACATGCCCCATATGACACTAACTATAACACCAACACAAACTCGTGCGGATCTCAAGGTCTATCAAACTATTACTTTATAATTTTCTTTTCAATTAATTTCACTTATTCATGTTCACACATCACTCAAACACCAAACAACATGCAAACATACACATACGCTAATCGAGGTACGTTGAACTCAACTATGTTCCTTACTCGGTTTAATTAGGATTCAAGTTAACACTAATAAACTACTTAAGGTAACAAGTCGTTACATAAATTGTTTACTTACAGAATAACTTTAAGTAATATACTAAACTTTTGGCTCATATAACAAAAAAATGTCTATCTTTTTCACTTTTACTATTAAGTCTTTTCAAATTATACTCAAGATACACACTTGTTATAGGATTATTTATAAATCTACCTTTTTCAACAATTAATGTTCTAGTTTTTTTCTTGCTTTGATTTCTAGCTAATGGTCTCCCATAACTTAATCATAAAATTTTAAAAGTTTCAAACTACAACTCACATTTCTCAAAAATTCTTTTTATGTTCCAAATAACAAGATAACCTTATTTTTACACATCCACAATTAAAGGCATGGACTTGTAATTAGGCATTCTTTATACTCATTTATTAATTTTTATTACTATTTATATCCTAATCTATCCTAAATATGCATGCATGCAATTATATCATCTTTTCATGTTGATGTTTTGAATGAAAAGATAAAAATGGAATAAAAATGATAAGAAAGCATTACCATCCTCTCATCATAACCGCTTTCAAAACAAAAATTTAAACAATTATACATGCATTGTTTTTTTACCATCAATACTAGCCACATTAAATACATAATTTTAATGTTTGGCAGTTGAAATCAACTCACAAGTTGTTGCACCAAAACTCTCTTTTTTTAATCAGTTTTTTAATGTGCGACAGGTTAGACCTTGTAATTTTTGTAGAGATTATCCTCATCTTATTGATGTTTGTCGAAACTATCCTGATAATGATGAATGTTGGAGTTATAAGCCAAGTTCGCTAGTTCCTCATCAGCAAGAACGTTTACTATCACAATGAAATGAGTTGAAATTGTTAAAGGAGACTTCATAACAATATGAGACTTGAAAATAATAGTCTAATGCTTGGTTACTAGATATGTGAATACAATGAGAGATTGATGAATTGCTCGTAGATGAAACATCGAGTGAAACTTCATGTGAAGAAATGGTTGAGCTACCACTAGTAGATGATGACCTGAGTGAAGGAAAAAAGGAACCGGATGAGGAACTTGAACAAAATTACATGTTAGATCTCCATGATTGCATAACTAATGAAGAAGAAGTCGAAAAGGAAGTTAAAGTAGAACACATTCAAGAAAGATAAGATGAACCATATGAAGAGAGCAAGGAAGATCAATCTCTAGTGTTGATGAATCGACCTCCTATTTCACCCATACACATGGAGTTAGAGATGGGGATTGAACAAAAAGGACACTTAGAGATTTTATGTAGTGTTGAAGACTATGTGTTAGACGGTCAAGACTATATGGATACTTATGTGTTAGAATTCCAAGATGAACTCAAAACTCTAAAGGAGAGCATGCCTATTTCATTGCCCAAGGCTACGGTGAATCTATTTGTTTGTGACTACTCCAAAGTACTGGGCATTACGTGATCTTTCAGGCTAAGTTTAGCCGATGACTTTAAATAAAGGCGCTTGTTGAGAGGCAACCAAGCTTTATTTTATTTATTTCATGCATTTATTTCTATTTTAGCTTAGCTTAGTTTAGATTACTTTAGTTTCCTTTATTTAATTTCTTCAACCATTTTATCTAATCCCAAACTCCATTTATTAATTTTTATAGGCTAAAAAAGTCTTGAGATGAAAGAATGAGAGAATACCTTGTGTTTGGTGCAGCTTTGATTTTCAATTAAATTTAAATTAGCATAATTTGAGTAATTATTTTAGGAAGTTGATTACTTGCTAGGATTTATGTGTTTTGAGACTTGGTTGGAAATTAAAAATCTAACTTAAATCACTTCACTAGTGGCAGGTCTTTAAAAAGAACATGAAATACTAGATTATATTTTTACATATTTCTTGATTTTACCCTTAGTTGAAAAGTTTCGAGCTTGCAAAACTTGGTTGAAATTTGTCACTCAATTCCTTTATTTATCAGTTCATAATCTTACTGTGTTATGGTTTCAAAGTTTTTAATGCAAAAGTTCAAAAAAATATTTTACTCTCTCACTTTTTTTTACTTCAATTGGGAGTTTAGTTTAGTTTAGTTTAGTTTAGTACAATATGTTTTTATTCTCTCACTTTTTAATTCTTGTGTTGGAAATGTTTTGAGAATTTAAACTTCGAGGTACTTTCAAATAAGGGGGAGTGATCGAGTTGTTTTTGCATTTATGGCCTTTATGCAAGTCGCATTATTCACTTGCTTATTTATATGTTAATTTATTTATCTAATTAATAAAACTATTTAGTTAGTTACATTTCCCACTCAAACTTTCAGATTTTTAGTCAATTCTACCTTAACATGAATTTTGATAAATGATATATATGTAAATTGTAAGATAAATTGCTAAAAATCAAAAATTGACCTAGCGATTCCCTAGTGATTTGGATTAACACTGGGACTCATTGCTAAAATCTGTAGCAATATACAACAAATTAGTGAAAATCGAATATAAAATTTATATTTGTGTTAGCACTCCGATGTCAATTTTATTTTAAATTTATGATGAATTTTAAGGTAGCTTTCCAATTGAATTTCTCCTTTTAAAATAAAGTCGAGAATTTTTTCGAATTATTTTCGCAAAATGTTGTTTTATGATCTACCGGTTTATTTAATTTTCGTGCTTGTGAGTATTTAAAATTAATACAATGGCTGGAAGAGCTAGAGGTAGAAGCATAAGAGAGGAGAAAGGGAAGGCACCATTAGTAGAAAAACTCAAACAAAAATCAAAAGTTCCAACCACAAAATTTTGTCCAATGGGGATTTTGATAAATAACCCCCAAACGAAAGTACTAAGAGAACATTCTTCACCTCCAAGTTTTACTGATGAGTCGGAAGGAGAGGAAGAGATTGAGGAGACACCTAGAATACAATTCTCAACCCAACACCTCATTAATCCCAAAGCTCTTGATAGGATACAAATTAACATTAGTATGATAGGAAAATCATACCAAAGAGGGGTTTCTATGTTAAAAATGAATCTAATTATGGGCCTAGGATATTAAACATAATAAAGGAGAGGAAATGGGGATTGTTAACTAGGGACTAGTATGCCTATAATGACGTGGGGTCCTCGGTAGAAATGGGTTGTGAAATATTATTGAGAGCGTTTTACGCTAATGGGCACGAATTAGAGTTTTTAAAATATAAATCTCAAATCAGTTAAAATGACTCAATTCACACTACAAACCATTACACCCTTCAACTAGGAAATTAAATTAGTATCTAATTCAACTCTCTAGAGCCATATTATAAATTATTTAAGTAATTCCCACCTCGTTTACGATTACTATATGCTTTACATTTTGAGTTTTGATAAATTTCCAATTTTTTAATGAATTTCAAATTATTTATTGGTTAAAATTTATTTATCTAATGAATAATTACTGCATCGTTTATATGGTTTTAAATTGAATGGGGCGGTGATTTAATATGATCATATCGATTTTTGTATAATTTGGAGAAATACTTGAAATCTTTACACGAAGTGTGATTTTCAACCGAATTTAGAAAATGAAGGTTGTCTTCGACTAAGTAGTGTTAAGAAAATGAGTTTGGGGGTGTGTATTGTTTCATAACGCTTTAATTTATTGCAAAATTATTTCGTGTCATGAGATGACAATGCTTAGTACTTTATTGTTGTCATGTTTTCTTTTTTTATGAAAATTCTATTCATATAATAATGTGTTTATTAAATATTATTTCATACAGTTCAATTATGCTTATATGAGGTATTTTTGTTTTATTGGAAACCTGACTTGATTTTTAAACCATAAGGAAAAAGTTAGGAATGAGATTGGAGGTATTAAGTGAAGTGAAGTATGAAGAAGCAACGTATGGAACACTCGAGGGGTAGAATCTATCTATTAATTCAAAGATGACTGAATTTTTCAAATTTCCCATGGTACAAATAATATCTCTTCATTTTACTTTAGTTAGGAATATATGGAATTGAATATACTTTCAATTTAAATTGAAGTGATATTTTTATTCCCTATGATAATATAGATTTTATGATGGAAAAGAATTGTTACACCCTATTTGACTTCATCGAGATTATGTATGCACTTCAGGAGCTAATAAGGGATTGATTGTTTTGTGTTAGACACTATAAGGGTAGAAAGTCAAAAGAAAAGTGCAAGATAATTAAGACAGATTTATAAGAATCTTATTATACAAAGATTATTGATCAAGTATTTTCTATATATGTAATGAAAAGAACTTATGCCACAATTGAGGACAAAAATAGGAAAATAGCCAATAAACTTTACTTGGTTGGAAAGAATACTTTCTTGACTCGTGATACCAACCAGGTTGAGAAGTGGAAATCACCTAGAGCAAGAAACCTGACACACTTATTGTTCTAGGTGAGTAACATCGAGAACTAAGTTAACTCATAAGAGCAGTTGCCCAAGGTTATCTAGGTGTAGGTTTTCCCACGGAGCTGTTAATGCTGCTGACATATTAAATCTTGAGAACGGTTGCCCAAAATTGTATCGTGGAACGGTTGCCCTATCTATCGAGAATAGTGGGACTAGGGTGTTGGTGACCCCAACACTTAAAGCATATCTAGGGAAAATTGTTTAAAAACCCTTCTTTCAAAGTCAATGATACAAGACATGGAAACAAAATAGGGCTAGATTGTAGATTCCTAAACTTATGGATGTCTTTATTTTATGATTTATAATTTATTTACTTTCTTGTTTAGTAGGCTTTTAGATAAAACTCTTTCAAAAACCCCCCAGATTTACTTTTTATTTGTTGAACTCAGTTTGATTGAATCTTATGGATTCGACCCATTCTTACCTCTACTACACTCCAGTAAGATTTGGTAACCTATTACAGGTTATATTTGACACGCACGACACATGATCAATCTAACATGAAGTTGAAATCAAATCACAAACATTGAGTAGAAAGCATAGAAGCATGATATAAATCCATACATGAGCATGTAGATAAATTCCAAAACATATAGAAGCATATAAGTGATGTTTATATTCAAATGGAAGCATGGAAGTAAGGTTCATGATTCAATAATCAAAAGCATGAACAAATATTTGCAAACCATAAGTAAAATCGAGTTATTCATGTAAAGTGTTTTACAAAAGAATAGCATAGAAGATAGTAGTATATAAGGTTACGTATCCGGTGAGTGATTCCCTTACCCTTGATGTAATGTAAACCATTAGTGAGCACATTGGTTGTTGTGTCCTCTAATTGGTCCCATCAAACCAATAGTAAGTTCATCCAAAGCCATCACTAATATGTGACCACATTGTGAACTTGATAATGAATGTGTAAGTAGAATTGTACAAACCATGACAATAATTAGTGTACACATCATGAATTTATAGTGCCACAAACCACTTAATTTTATTTGGTGGCTCAAACCCACTTTTTGATTCAAGCATCACAAATGTTTACGTCACATACATACAAACATAGAAATGTAAGATCAAGTCAATACTAATTGTAACTCATACCTAAGTATTAGTTCTTAAACTGTTATTCATAATTTATCTAATAGCATGACATATGAGCGAAGTTCCCCACTTACCTTGACTCACCGCAAAACTCCATCTCGATCCTCCCACATTTAGAGTTCCTTTTTTAGAATCTAAACAATTATTAAACACTCCATATAAATACAATTTATGATCTAAAGTTGTTTAATTTTCAATTAATTTGTTTTTGAGGTTCACTAGTATGGACCTCGTGGGTTTCATATTGCTCGGGGCCCGCGTCAGGGTCTCGATTTGTCATTGTCTAGGGAGTGGGACCCGCCATTGAGCCCCTTGGGGAATGTGGGTTCGCTTTATTTGAGGCCTTGAGGGGCTCGAGCCTTCCAACCCCCTCCATTATGAGTGTAGGGGCCAGAATGGCGGCCCCTGATTGATGTCCAAGGGTTGGTCTTGCCCCTGATCAATCGTCACAAGGGGTTCAACTTACCCTTGGAGCCCTCGAACCAGGAATGCTCCAGTGCCCATGTCCAGCGCCTCTAGAGCTCAGGTGAGGGGAGCAACATCTCCGTCCCCACTCATTCTCACCCTTAGGCATGACGCGTAAGGGTGCCCTAGTGCCTTCCGAGAGCTGGGGAGACTTTCAGCCCGACTGGCCGAGAGCGTGACCCCTACCAGTCGTGGCCAAAAGGTTGGGGAGCGGTAGGCATGCACCACACCTTCTCCTTCTCGGTCAATTGGGGCGCTCTAGGTGGCGCCTCTCTTCCCTAACGGTAGGGCTGATGCTGCCCTCGCCGACAATGTCAAACGGCGCCACCCCTTAAGGACTTCTTCCTCCACTAATTTTACCTACAAAATAGGTTTTCAACATTACTGGAACACCAAGCTTAAAAGCTTATTTTAAATAAGGAGAGAGGGTGTAGAGAGAAAGTTTACCTTCCAAGTAGTTGCCTTTGACTCATAACACCAAAATCACCACGATTCTCTCATTCAAGCTTCCCTCTCCCTTTCTCTCTAACATGTTGTATGTTTGAACCAAAAGGGGCTAAGGTTTCATAATGAGATTTATATACTTGGTGTAATTAGTGTAGGGTTATTGCAAGTTTACAATAATGCCCCTAAGCTTAGTTTAGGTTCATTTTATTTTTAACTTAGTAGCTGACACATGTCGAGCGTGTACAATAAGTTTCCCATATATCCTTATTATTTGTAGTAGTGACAAATGGGATTGTCTCCACAATGATTTATCAAACTTCTCTAGGAAAAAGTCTTTCAATGATTTTTATCATTTTTTACTTTAATTTAATTAATTTAATTAAAACGGGAATTAAAAATCACTAATTCAAACTATAATAGCATAATAATTAACTAAACTAATTAAACTAACTTAACTATCACAATTCAAGTCAATTCAATTCAAAAATAAATATCTAAACAAACATCCTGAACAATGAAACATCATTCTGTTTTGCATCCAAACATGTTACTTCAATCATATAGTCATGAGCATACTTTATAAAGTACGATACATCATTAAACCTTAATTATAAGTAAGTAAACAACCCTTAGCAAGTCATTAGTTCTCCTTATACCGGTGGAAAAGTTGTAACGGCCCTAAAAGTATTTTACATTTTGCCTTATGATGTGTATTATTTATCTATATTTGTTGCACAAATTTATTAATTTTATCGCCGATTTTGCGAGAGAATCGCCTCGAAATGTGCGCACTACGGGTAAGCGGGTAAATGGATATATCTGTGAAACTTCATTTAAATGGGTGTTTAGTGATACTTGAACTATTTAATGACTTAGTTTTTAATAAATTGATGTCAAGAGCCTAAGTTAAGTTAATAAAAAAAATTGAGCTTATGTGGTACTTAGGTTGATCATAAGATGTGTACTTAAGAACCTCAACTAATCCAAGTCATCCAAGTGTGTGTGGTGTGTGTTATTTGGAATATAAAGTGAATAGATAAATCAGTGGTGAAGAACTTTTGTTGTGTTTTTTTTGTGAAGAAAGACAACGTTTGGGAGGGGAAAAGACAACTTAGGATTCTTGCGTGTTGGTGGTGATTTTGGTGCCTCTTGTGAAGTGGGTCTAACACTAATGGCCTGTTCGCTTCAATTTTTACCAAGACCCAAGACCATGGGATTAGTTTGTAATGGAACTAACACATGGGTTTATGTATTAGTCCCTTTTACGGGACTTGTTCGGTTGGGAGGTTTAAGCTTGAGAAAAAATGTGGTTATAATATGTACATTTACTAAAGTACCCCTCACATTAACTTACATCTCCAACCAAATCAACAGAGCCGAAAATGAAGCTTTGTTTCTAATGGTCATTTTCATATGTTAGGCGATTTGTAATACGGTATTTGATAATGTTGGCAAAACTTTTCACTAATTAATTGACTTTTCATGGACGAGGCTTGGTTTTTAACTTGACTTATACATTGATTAAATGACTTTTCATCAGGCTTTGTTCTTGTTCATGTGTTCTTCACCATAATGAACTAGTCTGCAACAACAAATGTATGAATTCTGGAGTGTATTAACTTAACATAAGTTATTCAAATGAGGTCCTCAGACTTCTATTTCATGGTAAAAATGACGAAATTTCTACTCGGACTAATATTGTGTCCTCAAATGAGGTCCTCAGATTTTTGCAACAACATATGCATGTCTTCTCGACCTTGTCAATGAATCGACAACAGAGGCACAACTTAAATACCACGAATCGAAGACCTGAACTGAAATACCACGAATCGAAGACCTGCAGCAGTTCCTTCTCCCAAACTTGGCAGATCAAAGTCTAGGGTTTGCGAAATTTGCCTTGTTTCTCGCCCTTGTCAATGCATTTGATCGATTGGGTTGGAGAGAAGAGTATGTAAATATGAGGGGTAATTTTGTAATCTCTAATGGCTAACCATTGGGACTAGTTAGTCCCACCAAAATTGGTGGTTTACTTTAGTCACCTATACTACGTATTAGTTAATCTCGTGGCCTAGTTAATCCGCGAAGCGAACACCGGCTTAACCAGTCCCGTGGGGTTAATCCACCCTAAGACCATGAAGCGAACAGGCCATAAGAGAAGCTAAGAAGCTAGGTAACTCATCTTCCTCTTTTAACTTCTTGTTAATTAACTCTTTATTTGATTGTGGCTATGGATTTAAGTGGGTTCTAAGTAAGTTTTTGTTGAGTTTGGAGTGAGTTCATAATATTCTTTTGAGTTCTTGATTGAAGAAATAAAGAGGGGTTCCGAATAGGCTAATGAACCCCATTGCAAGCGACAAGTAGCTGCCCATAAAGGGTAGCTACGCTGCCATTAACGGCAGCAAAGTCAGCAACGCTTGCATCAAGGGCAAAGACTTTGTTGCCCTTGATTCAAATAGAAAAAAGTAATTAATTTAAAATATATATTATGTAAAATATATCTATTTAGTTTGTATCTTTGTATATACATAATAAAAATTTTATTAATAAATATAGGAAAATGGAACAAAGGCCAAATTCAAATATAAAAATAAAAACAATAATAATTAGTTGAGTGGAGAATTGGTTGATATGGTTCAACTCGAGACACGGCCAATATGGCCACGACCCTAAAAGATTCTTATATTTTTATAAATTGAGATAAATGGATGAAAAATACAACTAAATAAGTTATTGTCGAAATCAGGACTTATGCAAGGGTTCCCAAATGGGGTTTTTACACCGGAAAGTCTGTTACCAAATTGATTTCACCAAAAATTATAATTTTGATTTTAGATGCGTTCTAACATGTATAAAATATGAAATTTTACACCGAGGACCTGGGAACTAGTGTTGAGTGTTGAATGCGCGATTTGAGGTGCGTGGGAACCACGTTTGCTTTAGTTTTCATGCATTTTCATGTAAGTAAACCAGTTAGAGCCTTAACATGATTTCATTTGTGCATTTATTGGTTAATTACCTTATGTCGAGTTGTATCCCTTGTGAATCGATTGAATTGAACTTCCATTCATGTCATCCTTCGTAAATTGATATCCTGGCGTTATATTGTTGTCCTTGTGATATCTTTATACACGAGTTCTCTTATTTATTCAAATTATGTTATCCTTGTCAAACATTTAGTTGTGCATTATTTGAATTTCGTAATGAGTGGCTTAAGATCTAAGTGGGTGAAATGGTAGTTACTGGCGCGGTGGAAATGATTTTTGATCTTTTCCTCCACCGTGACTACACAGACTGTTGGACTTTCCTAAGCATACATTTTAGGATTAAGGAAAGTCGAGCTGGTAGAAGTGGCCGCAGTCTGCTACAGTTGATGGACCCGATCTAAACTGTCGGTCTAGTGACTTAGCTAAGTCCACTGATCATCTTGAAAGTCAAATTGTAGCACTTTAGCAAACTTGATGAACTTGGAGCACTTAAATGCCTTTACTTTATGTCCTCATCACTCAATTATTCGTTGATATCTATATTAAATTAGAAATCATACTTTATTCATTATTTCATGATAATTCTTGCATAATTATTCGACTAATCATTTATTTGACATTTGGAAAAATGTTAAGACTCCTCTAGCTTTACTCACTGGAATTGTCTCCATTTTGGTGACAATTATAGATCCCTCTAGTAGCAAGGGCAATGAGCCGATACTTGTTGACTTCCTCTAAACTTCCTTAGAGACGATTTCTACTTTTACTACTCGTAGGTATATTTTGTGTAAATATATATGTATCGTTTTTATTTAAAACGGGTTAATGGGTCGAACACTTGAATACATGTATATGCTATTTCCCTCATTTTTGTCACTTGATATGCATGAGATCTACTTTGCAGGGTTTCCACACATAGGGTTGTCTTGACGTCATGTTAGATTAAATTACTATCGTTTTAGTTCTTTTAATTTCCACTGCATAATTCATTAAGACTTGTTAAACTCAATAACAACTCTAATAAACGACTAAACTGTAAATGAAATGGTAAAAGAAGGCTGACTAGGCATGTGTTGACCTTGCAAGGCTGGCTCGAGGGTCCACGTGGGCTTAAGACGGGCAGGGCCTAGTTTGAAGGGAACTGGGGTCGTCTCACGTTATAATTTTATTGAGCTAACCTTTTGAATACATAAAGAAATTAACTTTAGGCAATAAAACTGCATTACACTTTCTAAAAACTTTGAACTACTAAATCTAATACCTTTGGAAAGGCATTTCAATATTAAAATTAGATTTCAAGTTCACCAACACTAAAACAGAAAAAAGCTTTAATAACGATTTTTCACCATTATGAAAGCCTTTCATAACAGTTTTTAACTGTTACAATGTCCGTCATCTTATGAGACGTTATGAAAGCACAAGGCTTTTCGTAACGGTTTTAAACCGTGATTATATAGTTCATTACCTATTCAATGCCTATTGGTTATTCACCGATAGAAAAGCCTTTGACAGCCTTTCATAATGGTTACCGTTATGAAAGGGCTTTCAAATTTTTTTTAAGCATAATGGATTTATAATATAAAGCATGATGTCTTGTTCCCTGTTTTTCTACCTTCTGTGGTTTTAATCCATACATGCATGAAGTACAATAAAGGAGTAACAGAGAGATTAAAATGACATTGTAGTTCGATTGACTGTTGAATATCACTTGTATGAAGTACAACGAAGGAGTAATGCAGCAGAATCGAATTAGAAAAAACACGTTCATATGTGACATAAATAAAAAATCAAGAATACTATGCTTTGTTGGAAGATA
Source organism: Stephania cephalantha (assembly GCA_039657325.1). Classification (NCBI taxonomy): domain Eukaryota; kingdom Viridiplantae; phylum Streptophyta; class Magnoliopsida; order Ranunculales; family Menispermaceae; genus Stephania; species Stephania cephalantha. The sequence goes on along the minus strand of CM077569.1, from coordinate 20,967,184 downwards.
AACTATTTCAGACCTTAGAAAGACATTTCCCATTAATGAAATCCATAGCTTTTGTAATTGCCTAATCAACAGCAGTGGTCACTGCTACTAAGTTTTGTAAAAATTCCTCTGTAGTTGGTTTATCACCATCAACAATATCTGTCACAGCTTTTATAAATATTGCTGGAACTGACAAGAGATCTGCCACATACACTATGGCCGCCCCCTGACATAAAACTAATTGTTACGATGTAAGGAATGAAGTAAACCTATGAATGCAAATGTGACAAGTTCCAAAATTCATGCACATCAATGACAACTAACTTGTTACAGTTGCAAGCCTTTCATTGTCATAGCCTATACTTATTGTTAGAACTCAAACCTAAACTAGGAACTACAGGTACTGACATACAATGAATGAGTTCTTTTTTTAAGTGCACTTCATCAACTAACTTCATAAGCCAACTCTTTAACATTTAATTTATTAATCAACAAAGTTACTACATTTCTACGCGTGATTTCTATGCACCAATATATTCAGAGAATCAATCAACACATATATTATATCTAACTATCGAGTATTGTTACTACGTACTACTGCTCCATTTCTAAATTTCTCTGTGTTCACAAGTTTCAACTCTATTAAAGACTCTTCTCAATTTTAATTAAGGAATACATCCTAGCAACAAAAAAGAGGAAAAAAGAAACATTGGGTTATTAAAGACTCCAACATCAATTCTTGAAAGGTTGTAGGCAGTCCTTCATACATGAAAACAAAAACATATATAAGCTCCAGTAGATGAAAGAGGGAATACTTAGTAGTGATTCAGGGCAATCTTGTGTAAAAACCTAGCGAAAAAGTGATCTTTGGGCTTATCAAGCTCCTTTGCTACCGTGGCCATATTTGCTCCCATCTAATATAAGATAACCAACATATCATAAACACGGAGTACATATATAAAAGTATGCAGCTTCAATAAACAAAAAGTGGACACTAGTTTATCATGTAAAGCTCCTTCTCAACAAGAGAATGATAAAGTAAGTAAACTGAGAAAGAAAGAGCGCTAGCTATAGCTATAGTGATATTATATTGGAAATTTCATCGACTGACCTATATACAAGGTTATATATGTTGCAGGAAATTTCATCCTTGCAAGTCCAAAGCCATTTAATTCTTCCATTTTATTCCTAATCAGTTTTCATATTGGGTAGTAGATACAAGTAAACATGTATTGTCAAACTTCAAACTGCATGACTTGTTTTCAAAAAATAAGTACAAGATTCAATGGACATTTTAAGTTTAAATTGAGAACTTAAAAAGGATAAATCCACAAATTCTTTGCTTTCCTAGTCTAAAACTGAACTAACTCATCGAAAAAATCAGATAAAGTATGCAACTAACAAGATAAAGAAAGTGTTTGTGAAAAAATCAGGCTTACCTTCAATCGACTGTCGCACGGGCCTCAAGACTTTGCAGATGAACTTACAAGCATAAAAAATTTATAGTGAAATTAAAATGACCCTGCAAGATATACACAATGCCAAGTTAAACTGACCAAAAATAAGGTCATACACAATGCCAAGATAAATCCACAAATTCTTTGCTTTCCTAGCCCTTAATTCACACCAACAACGATAATAACAATACAATAATAGCCAAAACCTCATATATCTCCCCTACAGAGACCAAAAAACTCCCATACCTATCAATCTTAGCATCATCAAGATCCATCACTCAATTAGCACTGAATTCTCAAAATAAAACAACAATTATCACTGAAATGGGCACTTAATTGGGGAGTAAACATATTGATCTGAAAATAGAAAAAAATTAATAGAAATCAGCAAGAAGAAAACCAAGATTGAAGATGAAGAAGTGGGTGAAAGCCTGAAATCACTGCTGTGTAATATATAACTGCAGACATATTACCTGCAAAATTATACCTGTTTTAAGTGAAAATAATTGCGACAGCTTCTTTTGGCCATGGAATTATTTCCTTAAGAGCATTGTCTAGTGTTGTCCAATTGTTTTAATTCCTCCACAAGAAAGCAGTTGGTTCAAACACCCTCTCCACATACATTAAGTATGCACTTCCTCCAATAGGTATGTCGTCCACGAGATTCATGGGATCATCAGTGTCGACCTCTCCTTCGCCGACTAACTTGTTTAGAGACAACCAATGAAAAATCTTGTATTTTACCACGTAAATTTGGAGGGTAATTTTGTTGCTACAAGAAAAAAAGCAAAATTCTCAACTCGAATAGGCTATTAACTTAGATGACTAATATCGTTTTTACCTACCGCGAATATGGTGGCATTTGTAGCTACGAACGAGCTCCGCAAATTGTTCATGTTTTTCTTCCAATCTTTCAAAATCCTCTTGAAGCTTCTGAACCGAAATTGTGCTTTGAGTTATTACGCCAACATTTGAAGGAGTCACTCCAAACCCAAGCCCTCTTACACGACCCTGATGTTCAGGACCAAACACTTGCACGATCGAGTCATTGTCTATTGATTAAGAAGCCGTCGTCGATGATCTCATTCGAGATTCATTAATTTTCTCCTTCCACATTAACAAAGTATTAACAACAAATAAAATATCACTTAAACAAAATAAAATAACCAATTTTATATATCACTTAATTATACCACCACTTCGGCGATTCGAGCATTATTTGGTTGCCCCTTTTACTTTTATAGCCTTCAATCCATAAATCAGCTCTGCTTATATTGGTCCTTCCAGTTTTGGCTCTTTAAAAGAACAAAAAAAATTGTCATGAAATAAAATGAAGTAATGATATATAGATGAGACAAACAAATTAAACTTGTCATTTCTTCCTCGAGGCGAGCATATCCCTTTTGACTCATAGTGTGAGGAAGTACATGCTTCGATCTAAGCCTTTTGAATTTATTTCTTATCTCCACGAAGGTCAATGACTCTCTTTTTTTCGAAATGCTAACCAATCAGCTAACTCGACTTCTTCAGATTTGAGTTTACTATTGATTTCATCATCTGACCATCCTTTTTTAAGTGTTTTCTTTAAAAAACTTGTCAACCTTGATTTCCAAGATCTCAAAAGACTTCCAATTTGTTATAAAATTCTCTTCTTTAGATCTTCTTCTACACCAACAAATATTTGTTGTGATGAGGTGAATATGATTTGATTAAGGAACTAAATAACTTATTTAATAATAATATTAAAAAATCTAACCTTCACCAACTTCCACAATCCTTCCTTCTCTCTTCCTCAAAAAATGCGCCGGTCTGACAAAGTTATTAGCACTATATCACACCCTAAAGCGCCCAAAAAAAACAACCTTGTTAGAATTATTTCCAACAGGCCGACCCCTCTCATTGAGTTGAATGCCTTCGTGAGTTTTTGAAGCAAGCATGCGAAGTCTTGCTGGACCTCTCTAGGTTTTTTTTGCGGTTCACCTTCTTGTTGATTTCCATTCTCTCTTGATTGAGAACCACCTAGTGAAGTCGGAGTTGGAGCAGTAGATGGAGCTCGAGATGTGGCTGAAGATGCAGCTCGAGATGAGGCTCGAGATGGAACTGCAGATGGTGCATGAGATAGAGCTCAAGGCAAACCTGGAGATGAAGTTGAAATCGATGAGTAGTCCTAGGTCCAATCCTTACAACGGCATTTGGATTTTAAGTTAGTATCGCTTCACAAGCTCGTCTATCTCTCTCATTTCTTTTACGTGTTTTTCTAAAACTATAATAACAATTAATGAATTCGTTAGTGACAACTAAAAATATACTTATTTACACAGAAATAATACATTGAGCTTTTTAGCTTTAACCTCTCCCTCGCGCGCCTCAACTACACTTTTTCCTTTCCTATCGTGATGATGCATCTTTTGAGTATGTCACAAACTAGCCCAAACATTCACAAAAAAAAATACAATTAGTAGGTCAAATCAATAAAGAATAGACTACAACTTGTGAATCTAGTAAGACTTCTAGGTTACTACTTGTTTTATTTTGCTCCTAATTGTCTTCTTTGTGACAGTTAGCCATCAAGCTGACAGTTTCACCAAGAGAAGACCAGAGCTGTGATATTTCAAGAAAATTGTATTGCATCAGAGAAGACAAAATTGATAACTTTGACATCAAAAAGAAAAAAAAAATCAAAACCCTTTAAAATTAAATAGCACAAATTCTTGCATATGAGAATTTGCAAAGAATCCCCTTACACTCAAATAATCATATTTGCATTGTTTTTACAAAAGGCATTCTAACTAAATGATCAAGTAAACAATAGCAAAAAGGTTTAAGCAAAAATTATTTCCATTAATTGTAAGTTTTCACATATATTGACCCTCACAATCTTCTCTAGCACAAATTTCATTTTCATTACAAGTATCAAGATTCAGACGTGATACGTCAAAAAGAGAAGATGATTGTTGCCCACTTCCATTATACATCATCAAGTCACAAAATCCTCTAGGCGGCGCCCTTAATACGACATACTAATTAGGGGTATCGCTCTCCTTAGCATAAAATATTTGTTTAGCTTGTGTGGCCAATATGAAAAGATCGTTATGATTTTCTTGTTGATGAATATTAACTGGTGAATCCATCTTCGAGTCTCATGCCTTTGCCTTCATTCACCTAGTCACACAAGAACATCGGAACTTGAAGAACTCGATAGTCCAATAAAATGATGTTCTTTATGACCCCATAATAAGGAACAACACTTACTACTTGTGAAGGGTCTCCCAACTTTGACCTATATAGACTTGATGAATAAATAGAAACGCCGCTACTCTGTGTGACTTTATCCATGTCTCTCGTGTAAAACCTCAATCCAATGATAATGTAACCAGAACAAGATAATGCTTGTTTCTAGGTTTACGAGCAAGCCACGATAACAAACTCGACGATTCAATATTCTCAGACTTAACATGTAAAGAGAATTAGATAACTTGTTGAGAACATGGAATATGAATGTGATTGGTGGATCTCGTGATAAAAAATGGAAAGTAAACTATTGTGGAACATCTACGAACCTTTTCTTCGAACCATTTACTAAATGTCTTACTATGTTTCAACCATACCTGAACTTGTTGTCTAGCGAGACGCTTGTTAGTTCGCTTCAACTCATCTATATGCATTCTACACATATATATTTAGAAAATAGAAATAGTCATAATGCAATTCATATGAATAAAATAGTTTTTAATAACTTATGTACTTACTGCAAATAAGGTTCCATAATTGTTGTATTAAACACGCATCGATGTGCTGTTTACGATAAGTCATCGCTTAACGTTATTGGGCATAGTTTCGAAATTGATTCTCCTTCCAATATTGTCTCATTTCTAGTGTTCTTGATTTGAGGTTGTTGATCTCCAACATTAAATGGTTGTTCTAATATTTTAGAACAAAATCGTGAGCATTCCTCAGCTATATAGCATTCTGCAATGCATCCTTCAGGTATTGCGCGATTTTTGCAAAACTTTTTGAGCTTTCCTAGATATCTGATATAAGATTAAATAGGAAAAGATTATCCATTTCTGAAGTGGAATAAATAATCTAAAGAAGCTCATTGCAATTTAATAAAAAGATACCGTTCAATCGGATACATCCACCGGTAGTGAACGGGTCTGTAACTGCCCGAAAATTTGACAATGTATTAGTTGCTTCCGCTAAATTTTTAAATCTTGAAAAATACTAATAACTCAACTTAAAATTTCGAAATTTCTTATAATAATGGATTGGAAGGCTGACTAGGCCTGCGTTGACCTTGCGAGAGTGGCTCGGGGGTCCACGTGGGCTTAGGCCCGGCGGGGCCCAATTTTATGGGAAATTGAGGCCGTCACAGGGTCCTTAGCTAAGTGGATCGGTAAGTGCACCATGACATCGAAAAAGGATGGAGGAAAATATCTTTCAAGCATGCATAGTGTCTCGACAAGATCTTCCTCAAGCTTTAATAATCTTCTTTTATCTACAACTCTTTGGCATAGTTCATTAAAAAAATTGCGATACTGTAATATTGCAATTTGAGGTCCTTTGGGTAGAAGCCCCTTCAAAGCACAGATAGTAGTTGTTGCATTAGAATATGGTAATCATGGGACTTAAGATCTAAAATGTTGCAATCCACTAAAGATACACGATTAGCTATATTTGAACCATATCCATCTGGAAGCTTCATACTCGCCAACCTCTTGCAAAACATATACTTATTGTCTCTAGAAAGGGTATATGGCGCTACTGGGAAATACATCCCGTTTCCTACGTCTTGTGGATGCAATCGATGTCTACTCCTCATCTCTTGCAAATATTTTCAAGAATTAAGTCCATCCTTAGAATTTCCTTTCAAATGAAGAATTGTCCCAATAATGCTTTTGCACACATTTTTTTCTATGTTCATCACATCTAAATTGTGACACAAAACTAGATGCTGAATAAAGTAACTACACATTAATAAAATTAAATTTTGGTGTACCAAATTAACATAAATTTGAAAAAAATAAGAAGTGTGTAAACTTGATATTCACCTCCCAATACGGCAAATCGAAAAAGATAAACTTCTTCTTCCAAAGCTTAGGAGTTTCTATCTTTTTTCGCCTTCTTTTTTTGCTATTATTTTTCCCCCAATCATTGATAATATCTTTAGTTGTCATTGCAACTTCAACTCCGGTCATCACATTAGGTTTTCCTCCTTCTTCGCAACTCCCATCAAACCACGCCCCCGTTTTTCGAAAATGATAGTCATGCCTAAGGAATCTTCTGTGACCCATATAGACAGTTTTATTACTTTCCATCAACCATCGTGAGCAAATATTAATCCCACATGCTGGACAAGTGAAATCGCCTTTTGTAGAATATCCGGATAAATTTTTATATGCTGGAAAGTCATTATAGTCCACAACATAACTGTTTTCAAGTTAAACGCGTTGTTACTCAAGGCGCCAAACACAACCGCTCCATCATTCCACAACTTCCGCAAATTTTCAATCAATGGTTGTAAATAAATATCTATATCGTTTCATGGTTGCTTGCGCCCTGGAATTAACAATGCTAGCATTATAATATCTTCCTTGAAGCATAGCCATAGAAGGAGATTGTATGTTACTAACATTACAAGCCAACAACTATATTGATTGCCAATGTCACGAAAAAGATTAAATCCATTAGCTGCAAGACCGAGCTTCAGGTTTCGAGGCTCTGAACCAAATTCAGGCCACTTAAGGTCTACAGAATCCCATGATGGAGAATCTATTGGATGTCGCATCATCCCATCATGGCTCAAATGGGAAGAATGCCATAGCGAATTTCTTTCCATTTTTAATAACTTGTACATTCTTTTGAACCTTGGTATGATAGGAAAGTATCTCAAAACCTTAGTAGGAATTCTTTTATTGGTCTCCCTATTGTTTCTACTTGCTTTCCATCAAGATGAGTGGCATTTAGGACAAGCATCTAAAGCATCATTTTCTTTCCAGAATAAGCAACAATCCTTGACACAAGCATCGATCTTTTCGTAATGAAGTTCGTTCTCTTTGAGCATTTCCTTCACCTTCCACAAGGACACGAGAAGGGTATTATCATATGGTAACATGCCTATCAAAATCTCTAATAGTTCATTAAAACCATTGTTAGATAGACCATGTCGAGCTTTATATTGATAAAGAGCCATGGTTGCTGAGAATCTTGTGTAATTTGTGCAGCCAGAGTAAAGAGGAGGGGTTTTGTCTTCTCCAAATAATACTTCATTGTCAACTTGAGCACTATCATCTTCTTCTTGTTCTTCATTGAAATCAACATTGACGTCAGGTTCTTCATCTTGTGCAACTTGATCTTCTTGGTTCCAAGTAACTTGATCCCATTGGCTCCACTCAACTTGATTTGTAAAATCTTCTGCAACTCTACAAGCATCATGGTGCTCCCACTCATTGCTTAAATTTGAACTCTCGACATCATCACTAGGTGCTTCAGAACTACCTTTCTCCCTATAAAGAAACCACGTAGTGTATGTGGAATCCCACCCATTTGTGATTAAATGTTCATAAATAGATTCATAATTAAAACGTTTCATATTCCGACAATTTCCAAACAAACACCTAATTTTTTCAGCATTCCCTTCATTTACTCGAACCCATTTCGCAAACGCTCTTGCTCCATCTACATATTCTTTTGAAACTTTGGTCTTTTAAGATATTGTTATGAACAGTTAGCACACACAATTCAATAATAAAAAATATGTCTAGCAAAGACTAAAAACTTATTGACCTGTAATGTTTGACCCAATCTTTATCCATCTCGACCATGAGATCTTTACGCTGAGAAAGTCAAACAACTTCATTACTTATTTGAGCCCCTTTTTTCATTCATATATATTATTGTTATTTTTCATTCATATCAGATTATTGCACTCGAGTGAATTTTGTTAGCAATCACCTCCAATCCTCCAAAGATAAATGCACTTTTAATTTATCATAATGCAGAACTTCACCAAATTATTGGTTTATTATGCATGAAAATCAATAAAAGTGGTATATTTGAAGAGAATTTGGAGAAAATCAACTCAAAATAAATCGACAAAAACCTTATAAAATGAAGATCAAATAACAATTAATTCATCCTCAAAAATGTCCAAAATAGACCATTCAACGATTATAATTATTAGACAACTAGTCATGGTTATCACATGACAAGTGCAAATAAATCATATTCGTTTAATGAGTAATTACTACATTGTTGTCTTAACGATAGAAGACAACTACCAAGCAAACCATAGAAGAAACTAGAAAAAATAAAAATAAATTTTTTGACCTATACAAACAAACCATTCAAACAGACCACTAACAAGCTTGAACATTCAATAACATAAACTAGATATATAGTTAGGCCAGAAAAATCTATGAAACATGCACCTATGATAGAGATCGAAAGAGATTGTGAGAGAGAGAGAGAGAGAGAGATCAGAGAGATGATGGAGAGAAACAACAACACATAAGCTTACACTTCAAAACTTTCGAGAAATATCTAGTGAGACCGCGTGAGAGATTTGGTGAGGTCATGTGAGAGATGCTGAGAGAGATCTGGTGAGGGCCAAGTGAAGGAAGCACAAGTATAATATATGTCTGTAATTAATAATAATTACGACGTACTGGTTAATTAGTATATATGAAGAAATACATATAGTTCTATGTTTGACCATATATGTATTAATTAATCTACTAGTAATGTTTGCATGTGGTTTGTTGTACAAAGGGATTATTTTATATATCTATCTATCTTCAATTTGCAACTAAAATCATCATATTCATATATCTCTACATATAACAGGAAGAAGGGCACATCTTTAATGGTAAAACTAATCTCATTTTTTTTTGTTGGCTAATACTAATTAAAAGCATGCATCATCATATATAGAATGATTAATTAGGACTTGCATTGTATATTTTCTTCATTTTTGGTGCATTTCTAGCAATAAAGTACTTTCTATTGAATTTAAACGGATTCCCTATTTTTAAGAGAGAGAGAGAGCAAACAATTGGTTCCTAATAGTTATGCAGTTCTACAAATTAAAGGGATCATAGTTAGTTTTATAGTAAAAAAAGGTTTCTTAATTACTTGATCGAGTCTATAACAAAAAATATTGTAACATCAAGTATACATCTCAACCACGTCAAATTACTCTAACAAGAAGAGAAAATTCATATCACAAATTAGAGGCTATGAAGCATCAAAAAAAACAAGTGAAATGAAATATATGCTCAGCAAATAATGCTCATTTCATAAATTAATTCATTAACCACTTATGCCTCGTAAGGACTAAGATTGTATAACTTTCGCTCCATAGACAAGCTTGATGGCAAAGATGAAGCAATGAACCATACACAGCTTTGAGTCAGCTAATAATTTTAGTTCCTTCATTTATTTTCATTAAAAAGCTAAAGAGTATTATCATCAGCACAACAGATGAATAGAATGCCACTTTGAACCCACTATCACTCAAATGGCAATTAAACTTCTCCAATGACTATCAAATGAAAAAATACCCCTTTCCACCATTCAACTTTCAACACAACACTAGCACTGTAACTTGGTTTATAATCCACAAACACTAACACAACAACAAAATGGACACTAAAACATCTAAAATCGATCTAGAACACCTCCATAAACAAGCGAAAACATCAATCACAACAACGGTAGCTTGGTTTATAATCCATGAAGATATCCTTAGCTTGGTATATAATCCAAAAACATCAATCAAATAGATCTAGAACACCTCCATAACAAGATCACCTCCCCAAACAAAGTTCTCTAAAACATCTGAAACATTCACACACAAAACAATAGTGATTCAACAGGAAACCTTGAAACATTCACACACACAAATCAACACCGTAAAGGCACCTAAATTTCTTGCTTAGGAGCTCAAATTGTTCAAGAAACATCATCGATTCGACAAAAAGTATAACAAATTTATACAATCTGAGCTCAAACAATGCCTAATCGAAACACTTCCTTATTGTTTGAGATTGAAAGGAAAGACAAAGACGCATGAGCCGTAGAAGACGAATGTCACCGCCGAAGCTCAATCTCTACAGTTGAATATGAAAAGAAAGAGATCTGATGAGAGCTCAAGATCGCACGAGAGATCTAATCTGACCGAGAGAGAGATCGCACGAAGTGTTTAGGGTTTTCTGTCTTTGAAGACTAGCTCGCACGAAGTCGCGGTGTTGGAGATCAAAGATGAGATCGAGAGAGTTGGAGACGGGTTTAGGTTTTTTTTTTAGAGAGTAGCAAATAAATGAGCCGATGACGGCGAATAACATATGTTTGTACAACAACTAAGATAACGGTAGCTGTTATCTTTGGAAACCTTTCCTAATGGATTTTTTAAACCGTCATCTATTATCTGATATTAAAACACCAAAATGTTGTAGTGCTAGGACATCTAAATGGTAATAGACCTTTCAAACAATCATAGTTACTACTTTAAACTAGATAATGAATTCAAATATCACAATACACATTCTAGACTATGCATGTAATACAAATTCATAATTAAAATCCACAAATAATAATTTATTAAATAAGTGAATCAAAGAATACGATTGGTTTAAAACATTAAGCACAAAATCATCTCATCATTACTACAACACAAAATGGATCAAGTTCATGTTTGGAATTTGTTTAGATGAATGAACTACTCACTCATATTCATAAATAACATTGTAATAAAGTAAATAAAAGACATTGATAAATACCTCTGGAATCAATACTTTAAATCTTCAAATCGTCTCCAAAGCAACTAACAATAAAGCAATAAACTAAAATAACAAACAGTGACTCATAGAGCAATGAAATATTAATCTAAATACTCAAGGGCAACTGATTTCGTAGCCATATTTTTAGGTAGTTCACATCTCAAACTAACTCAAACGTCTCGTGGTTATCTAAAATCCTCAAAATCGAACCCAGTGATTCCTCAGCGATTCGTCTTTAAGTGGAATCGCTAGCTGAAATCCTTGGAAAATTAACTCTGTGTTTCACCGATCCGAGTAGCGATTCCCAGTACAAATCCAAAATCGTTCATGAATCACTGACAGTAAGTTTCAGTTCTTCCTTGACTCGTTGATGATTCTTTACATATTTTTTCCATTTGATCAAATCCTTCATATTTTTCTTTTTTTACTTCAATTCTTCATAAATTCCAATTATCACCTGAAATAACAAAAACAAGAGAAAACCTTGTGTCATATAGTCTTTTACATCTAAAATTATTCTAAAACATACTATAACACGAGTAATTACTGACTTATCAGTAGCTCTAACTTTGGCTTTAAATTGGTAAATTTATTTAAACATAGCAAGATACACACAATTTTACAATAACCACACATACAACTAACATAGCAAATTACCAAATTACCCACGGAGCAGGTGTTTTAGATTTTTGGGTCGTCACAAACGTGCTCTAAGGACTTGGTCTAACAATTACCATTAGAGATCTTCGTGGGGATCCCCCTTGGGGATGCCCGATAGAGGATCCTCACGAATATAACTTTTTCTATATATCCTTGTATTCGTACATGTGTGGATATGAGATTTTCTCCCCATCCCTACTTTCGATCTTTATTTAAATTCTTCGTCAACATCCCTGAGATGATTTCTCACCTAATTGCATCCCTATGTATGTATTATCATGGATGGAAGAAAAGGCCTAGATCAGTCTTAACAAAAAAAAAGTGTACATAATAACGTTCCTCGAAGCATCACGGTCGACATTATGCCACGTGGGACGATCAAACGGCTGATTGTGGTCCCACATAGCGATGATCTTTTCTATTATTTGGCAGATGAGACCCTAAAATCTAACGCAGCAACAAATATCTCCACAAAAGGAAGCCCATTTACTTTTCAGGACATTGATAACCGGTACGACTCGGCAATTAACGCTTCCCTTGTCAGATACTCGCCACGACGGAATTCCCAAAGTACCCCTCTCACGCGCTCTCTCCTCTCCTCAAGCCCTATATAGGGGACTCCCCCCATTCAGCTCTCTTTGTATTTATTTTCTTGATTAAACTTCTATGTTACTTTTTCGAGAGAACACTTCAGAATAATTTATTTGATTCTTCTGATCTCAACTGATTTGCATTGTCGAGGACGAACGATTTTGATGGGGAATAAGAGCTATGATCATCATATCGAGAGGAGATTCGGGTTTCTGTTGTTAGGCTTCTTGCCGTTATTAGTAAATATAGGAGGTGTGAATGGTGTGGAAGATCATCAAATTAGTGTTGTGAGGCAGCAGAGAAATGCGTACGTTGCGATGATGTACATGGGCACTCCAAGGGACTACGAGTTCTACGTCGCCACGCGAGTCATGCTGAGATCACTCGCCAATCACAAGGCCGATGCGGATCTCGTTGTGATTGCTTCAATCGACGTTCCTCGCTCTTGGATTCAAACTCTGTAAGTTCACTCCCACAAAACCCCCAAATCCCTCTCTCTCTCTCTTTTGTTTGTTTTATTTTAAAGGAATTTTGATGCTAAAATGCGCGTGAGGGCGGCGTAGGTTAGGAAATTGGAAAATGCTAAAATGACAAATGACACACTAAGTGACACTTCTATGTGATGGAAGTGATGAGGGGATTTTACGTAAAAATGTAACGTAATGTTGGCCTACATTAACGAGAGTCGTCGTGCACCTTTTGAGATACACACCAAACTTGTTAGCACTTAAAGTTATTTTACACGCATTCATTTTTACATAAAACTCACGTATTTCGCCTTTGGAAGCCAAGGAGGCGTGTTTTAAAACCGCGATGACTGTTTTAGTCTGTAATGTGTCCGGATCGGGTGGCCGTTATTTCCTGGCTTTTTAATCCAGACAAGTGGGTGAGTTGAGTGACATGTTACGTGTTTAAGCATAAAAGCATTCGTGTTGCAGTGCTTTTTGAGAGATGTTACCACTAGGCACCCACAGTACTAGTAGTAGTACTGCAATTTTTTTTTTTTTAATAGAAATTGTCCTATTGGGGTTCGTTAGATGAGCATTGCGATTCCCACCTCATTGTCCCCGTGCGCTAACCTGCCATGTGTCATCGTATACCGGGCATCTATAGGTGTATCGGATGGCATACGGTGGGGTTATTGTCTTTTTGAGGTGTTAAAAGTTGGTCACATTAGCATCTCAATCCAATTTTTTTCATGAGATATGCCGGCCAGTTTCTTTAACACTTAACCAATTGTTAGTAAATTGAGGACTTTGGGTATACACTCAATGAAATATATACATCAAACGATAACTTCTACTATAGTATTTACTTTGGTTCTTTGATACCAAACAATATTTTATTTGGCCGGTGAAAGCTTAGTATTTGGTATTTTATTTCAACGAGAACGACCTCTTTTGGTCAAATTCCCCACTAATTAGTAGTATTTGGTTTCTAGTCTAAGCCAAAGTGAAAGTAAGTGTTTTCTTAATTACGTATAAATTATAATAAGGAAAATGTTATGACACACTTAAAGCCACACACTTAGAGTCATCCATTCACGTATTTAGATACACATCCTATGTGTTATGCATTGAAAGCTACCTGCGCACACCCATTTTTAATGGGCCGGTACACCAGGTCACTTCAGGTGTGACTTAAGCACTTTAGGTCTCGTTTAGTTTATTTTTAATAACTTACAGTGTTACTTCGGAGTTATCTCCTTAGAGTTAACTCTCTTTGGAGTTAATATTTTCATGTTTGGTTCAATTTTAAACTTGCAAGAAAGTTTCAAGTTTTTAAACAATATAAAAATGAATTGACAAAAATAATTTTCAAATAAGAGAGAGAGAGAGAGAGAGAGATAGAGAGATGAGTAATAAAATAGTCATTAATGAGGAGGTAATTTTGTCCACAACTTCTGGAAAATAACTCCCTAGGGGGGTGATGGAGAGATATCTCACACCCTATGATGTAAGTTGGGAGATAACTTGCAGGCAATTTGGGCAAGTTAGGCAACCAAACAAGATTAGTTCCCAACTCCCTGTAAGTTATCTCCTTAGAGATATCTCCACCTCATACCAAACAAGGCCTTAGAGTTTTGCATCTCCAAACCCAACGTAAATGTGTCATTTTCTTGTGTATTCTAATTTTGTCGACTTGTGCGGAAGTCTTGTTGGAGATGACCCCACAAGCCCACAAAGCTCTCTCCTTATGTGTGCGAAATATCTAGACCGTCGTGCTACTAGAAGCCGTTTGATACGATCTATGCGCGAGTCCATGTAATAAACATTGAGATGCACACTCCAATTAGGACAAAATGGGATGATGCTTTAGAGATCCTCTCAAAAGGGCAACTAATTAAACTTGATTGATGTGCACCCACTATAGTCATTTCATGATGCTTTTTTTAAGTGTGATAAGGTTGCTATTTCTTTTGTTTTCTTTTTTTAATCGAATTACTTCTGGGTCTGAATACTGTTGGAACTCATAGTCAAACTGTCTTTCCATGCACATGTTTGGATAAAAATTTTAATTGTAATGAGATTGTTTTATCCTGTACAATTTTTTAAGAATCGATCACCCAACCTCACAATGTGGTAGAGTGCCGTTTTTCATTGTGCTATACAGGCGCGGTTGGCATTTTAACATGTAGAATTAATGAGCTCAATTGAATTACATTTGAAGAATGAAAGATTGTTTTGATTTCCATACTTGTAGTGAAAAGGAAGATGGGGTGAAAGTGGTGAGAGTTGAGAACGTAGACAACCCATACAAAAAACAAGCCAACTTTGACAGAAGGTTCAAACTCACCCTCAACAAGCTCTACGCGTGGAGCTTGGTCAACTACGACCGAGTGGTCATGCTTGACTCAGACAATCTTTTTCTCCAAAACACTGATGAGCTGTTCCAATGTGGCCAATTCTGCGCTGTCTTCATCAATCCATGCATTTTCCACACTGGCCTCTTTGTCTTACAGGTACCCACCACAATGTTATTGCTATACCCAATTGGGTTTCTTGATTAGGTGGAATTATTAACTGATGATTTGCTGTATTGGTATCTATTATGTCTAACTAACACATGGGTTTCATTAATTTCTTTGTTTAATGGGTACCCAGCCATCAATGAAGGTGTTCAAGGAAATGCTCCATCAGTTGGAGATTGGGCAGAAAAACCCAGATGGTGCAGACCAGGGCTTCATCACTGGGTACTTCCCAGACTTGCTTGACAGGCCAATGTTCTACCCACCATCAAATGGGACCAAGCTTCAGGGCTTATATAGACTTCCATTGGGGTACCAAATGGACCATTCATACTATTGTGAGTGTCTCTGAAACATGTTATTGATTGGTTTATTGTATGTGTGAATTTTGGTTCATAAAGTATTGATTGGTTTTGGATGGAGTTCAGATCTGCAGCTCAGGTGGAGCATTCCCTGTGGACCAAACAGTGTAATTACTTTTCCGGGCGCTCCTTGGTTGAAGCCATGGTACTGGTGGTCCTGGCCAGTCCTTCCTTTGGGGCTCATGTGGCACAACCAACGACTGCAGACTATTGGGTAAGCCAACATTGAAAAGCAGTTTATCTTTATAGTCTATAAACATCTATCTGTTGGACTTTCAGATGCAAAAACTGCATGAACTATAAATCAAGTAATCTTACTTTATTGGATCAACAGATACGGTGCTGAGATGCTTCTGGCGTTGGCCCAGTCTGCTATCTACTTGTCAGTGCTGATAATGACGCTATTGATCCGGCCAAACATGTCGAAGCTGTGTTATCGCCAACCCGACAAGAGTCTTTCATTGTTGCAAGCAGGGCTGAAGATGATAGCAATGTGGTCAATATTAACAGCTTATGTTGTTCCCTTCTTTCTGATACCCAAAACGTTGCACCCTCTTTTGGGCTGGATGGTATACTTGCTTGGCTCTTCCGCACTAAACTTGATCGTGATCAATGTCTTCCTGTTGCCTGCACTTCACGTGCTAATGCCGTGGATTGGGATTTCAGGTGCACTTGTAGTAATGGCGTACCCTTGGTACTCAAATGGGGTCATAAGAGCTCTTGCGGTGTTTTTTTATGCCTTCTGTTGTGCTCCCGTTGTGTGGGGATCACTGTTGAAAGTGGTGGCAGGCTTGCAGGTCTCTCTTGAGAGGGAGGCCTTCTTGCCCAAAATGGGAGACTCTCCGCGACTTCCTCAATTCAACAAGCAATTCTGAAAAGACAGCGGCCTCTGAAACTTTGTGAAGACAACACTGAAGAAAGTAGGCTGACATGGTTGATTGGGGAACAATACAATGATTTTTTTTAATCATTGGAACCAATTGATTGATCATATGCACTATGACACGGACAGTGCATTGTTATACGGATATAAAGAATAGCTATAGAATCAGAAAGAGTGAAGCATTTTGGTGCATTTTGGTCTCGAGTCCCAAATCCCAATTCTTTTTCCGAAGCTACACTCTTCATATTAAATGCTTAATACGTGATGGCTTAATACGTGATGGCTACGCATAAATATGCAAGATCTTAGCAGTTTAAAGTATGGCAAATTAAAATCTTCCAGCAAGATGCAGACGCATAATTTTTTTATTCTTTTTTACAAGGTAAGTGTAAAACTATTGGTATCCACGACGGGATGTGGGCAATCAATTACATACGTTAGCCAAAGGATTATGTCAAGCAGTTAATCCCCTACTACATTTTTAAAGAACATCTCATGCATGGTATCCCGTACGTCAGTCATTCCAAAATGGAAAAAAAAAAAAAAAAAAAAATTATATATATGATCGTATTGACATATAAACAAGAGAATGCAAAATGTGAAAGTTCATGAGCAAATAATTTGCATTCGAAAAACTTTTGGTAAGTTGACTTCCACATTCAGTTACGTGGTAAAGAATTTAGTCATCTCTTTTCTTGCTCTTTCTTTTGCTGGTTCATGTCTGTCAATTGATTGGAAGAAGTATTTAGGTAAGCGATGCCCAAATGACGTACTGGTTTTCAGCTTAAAGTGTGATTTCCCATGGCCACTACAGAATTTGGACATGATTGTGCCGAGTCGGGGATGAGGCCCGATATGGGCACCCCACCAATTCATGAAGGCACCCTCTTGTTGAGAGCACAAAGCATATTACTAAGGGCACCCAAAATTTAGGACTGAAATCCCGAAAATACCTCTGCCACCAAAGTAGAGGCACCCCACCAGCCCACCACCGTGCTATTGAACCCTCGAATTTGAGCTCAATCCATTGCAAGCAACCTACGAACCCCGGATTTGTCTTCGTTCATCTCCTCTCTCCTCTGTGGTAGGCGGTTTTTGGCTGTGGCGTTCGAGTTTGGAGGCTCACTGAATTGATAGATTTGGTATCGACACTAGAGCTCGGGTTCGTCGTTGTTCTCGCGCTCAAGCCATGAAATCGATCGATTGAAAGTACGTTGATAGTCTAATTAAGTTGCATTTGGTCGATTATTTGTTATGTTTGTGTAGTGGTGCATTCAATGGTACGTGCATTGCGAATTCGTGGTTGTCGGCAACACAGGCCAGAGATGGGAGAATATAGTCTCGACAATTAGCCGAGACTAATTTTGGTGTATCGGTCACGCGTCACCGAAATTGTAATTGTGTTATTATTTTAAGTAGCGTAACGCTGTGACTACTCCCGGTTACCAGCTCACGAGAGTAATTCGAAGTGTATAGTTGATGTCATGTCGGTGATGTACAACTGAGAAAGTAGCAGTTGTCTCGATTTTGCATTACCGAGACTTATATTGATATATCGGTCACGTGTCACCGAGATTGTTATTGTTTTCTCAAACCTGCTTGATCGAGACTATAGAAATGGAAGATTTTGCTCTTTTTTTTTATATTCCTCTTCTGTTTTTGCGGCCGACGCTTACATGTTGTAGTATTCTCAGGTATGACTCGTTCGAAAGCCTCGATGAGTAGGGAGGAGGTTGGTATTGAGGTGTCCAGGGGGTAACCGTGGGCGAGGCGGCCGGAGACCCCCGACTGCATCTTATCGGAAAGAGAAAGAAAAAAAGGTGGATGTGAAAAGAAAATGTAAGATTGGTGGAGGACGTGCAAAAAAATTAGAATTGCACGATGAGGGTTCAAAAATTGACATGCAGCGACACTCAGATCTTGTAGTTGCCCGATGCGAAGATGAGGCTCATGCATCAGAGTCTAGTAGTAGTGACTCATCAGTACCGGCGGACACCACAAGTAGTGATCGTAATATGGGTGTGAGTACTAGTGGTGGAGGTGTCCATAATGAAGGAGAGTCACAAGGGCATATGGAAATGTGTGCTCATTTCCCCGGTGGTCCCGAAGATTGATCATTGTTGAAAAGTTTTAAAGATCATGTCGCATTAGCGATTTGAAGCAATGAAGTATATAAATTTTCGTTGAATGGAGTAGTTAAAAATTTTGGGTTTTCACTAAGTTGACGGAATGTTTTTTGTTGTTGCAGGATCGTCCGACACTCAAGTGTATCAATCACGGTACTTAGATCGAAGAATGAAACTTACAGTCGTGCCACCCTAACACCGCGGGCCTTCAGATGATTATTTAGCGCTATGGGTTGAATACGCTGATCGACTGCTCATACCGCAAGGCTAACAAGGAGGTTATCTCTGCCTTTATGGAGCGGTGGCAGCCGGAGACGAACACATTTCACTTACTATTCGGTAAAATGTTGATCAAAATATTCATGTTGGACCACATTCAAACTGAGCTCAAATAATGTCTTGATGTTGTTATGTTGGATCATAAGGATACCATCAACCACTCCACAAAGTCTCAAAATTTACCTCATTGTTGCCAAGATGTAGCTTCAGAGTGGAATGCGCAGACTCAACCCTCTGTGTTGTTGTTTTTCCAAAGTGCATAATTCGATTTGTTCATGCCGGTACAAATTTCTAATTGTAGGTCTTTACCCATGTGTTATCCAAGTAATCAGTAAGACCTTTCACATTCCCGAACTCACAACGTAAGTCATTTATCGTAAGTTCGAATAAGGCCTCCGACTTAGCATATATCACATTCGTCCACCTATCTATGAAACGAGCGAAACCTTCGTTATCCCTAAACATTTTCTTAGTCTTGGTCAATACTATTTTGTTGATTTGCCAAGAGCAAAGAAAGTGAGACGATTATGTAAATACTTCTTCGATGATACTAATAAAGTCTAACTCACGATCCATAACAAACACGTCATGTTTAGGCCACTCGTTCAATATGGATCTAAAGTTCTTCGGTGCCCAAACATAATTTGCATGAGTCTCCGTTGATATTAAAGCAAACCCAACGGAAAACATCAAATGCATAGAAGTAATGCCAACAATCTCTAATAACGGCATTCGATACCTATTTGTTTTGTACGTGCAATCCATCAAAATTACCGATGAGAAACACGTTAGCAACTTAATTAAATCAGGATGTGACCAAAATAAATCGGTAACGACATTCGTATCGGGATGCTTCCTCTGCCACGACATCCACTTGTTCTTCTCCAATATGTGTAATAGTTGTTGCATTTGAATCCTCCCACCCACATCCTTAATTCGAAATTTTTGTCGTGCATTATATATTGTCCGCATTATCGATACGTTTGTAATATCTATTTGCTTCAACGTATTGAGGATGTCTCTTGGCTTCACATTACCCTTTGTCATCTGCACCACAACCTCCTGCTCCCCCTTATCCAATCTTCAGACAAATAAGTGGTCGTCCAACTTTTTCGTGGGGTCGTGATTGTGCCTCCCGCATATGACAGTGACATACCACAAAGAGTCAGCATTTTCCTTGATGTTAATAAGAAAATGACATCCACATTTCTTTGTAACAGTTTGAATCCTCCCCGTTTCCTCTTCTTCTTCATTTCTTGGTTTCAAAGCAATTTTTGCCGCTTTACCCTTCCCAACTCTTTGTGACATTCCCTATATGTATCAGACCTCTCACACGCAAGTTTCACATTTCCCTTGCGCTTAATCCCTGCGGCATCAGAGTGTTTCGTTACTAACACAAACTTGTTCTCCCGACCTATCATTCGAAGCCATGAAATTGCCGATTCTCTAGATGGGAATGGCCTACAAGGTGTAAACGCATCCTTATAATCTGGAAATAAAGTAGAAACCGGCATTACCTGCAATACAAACATTGTAACATTATGATCAACCAAAATGCAAGTAAATTCACCAAAAAATCCAAAAACCCAAGTCTTGGTTGTATGCAGTCCGAGACTATAAGTACGATTTCGTTCATGTCCAACCGAGACCTACGAAATAGTCTCGGTCGTTCCATACCGAGACTATGACTTCGTTTCGTTCACATCATGACGTGAACTACGTACAAGTTTCGGTGGATGTTGACCGAGACGTTTGTATAACTCTCGGTCCTGCGAGGCCGAATCAATCACGCCCGTGAAAAATCGTCTGAAAATTTGAGAAACCGCAAATAAAACACATTAAATTTCAACAATTACCTCTTGTTCTACCTCCTCTTGCACCATTGCAGTACAATCTTCCATTTTATAGTGCGAACAAGTTCGGATTTGTCGAATTTACCAAACCCTACGTTGACAAACCAAATCATCAATTTCACAGTTTTTTATCCAAAAAATAGTTCCTTCAAAGCTTCATATGGTTGTCAAACATTGTTACCTCGCTGTCGGATGATGTCAAGACGCAAGAATCGATACACGCTCGGCAAACACGATTGTGGCTTTAGGTTTCACTTTGATCCAAGGTGGTGGGGTGCCCCAATTTTGCTTTGAAAATGGTTTGTGAGGTTTGAATGAGTATATATGAAGGGGCAAAATAGTCATTTACATTTTAGATTGGAGAATGAGAAAAAATATGAGTGCCTTCATGAATTGGTGGGGTGCCCATAGCGGGCCTCGTCGGGGATCTATTA
This sequence comes from Stephania cephalantha, assembly GCA_039657325.1. Classification (NCBI taxonomy): domain Eukaryota; kingdom Viridiplantae; phylum Streptophyta; class Magnoliopsida; order Ranunculales; family Menispermaceae; genus Stephania; species Stephania cephalantha. The sequence goes on along the minus strand of CM077569.1, from coordinate 20,945,813 downwards.
CTTCCCAGAAAAGATAGATTGCTCCCAAACACTGTTCCAACCGAACAAAGAATTGGACATCATAAATGTAGGATCTATGGTTGAAATGACTTCCACTAGAAATAAATTGGGGAAGGTTAGCCTTACTCCAATCAACAGTGCCTTGTTAGCTTAGATCTTAATGGCATACGTGCATAAGGAATTTAAATCAAGGGTTACCAATATGTCATTAATTTATGTTTCATGCATTCATTCTAGTAAAAAGAATGTGCACGTAAAGACTTGAATACCTTTCTTTGGTGAGCAACGACTGTTCAAGTGGTTCTCAAATTACCCTTCTTACGCATCAAATTCATCAGCAAAAAAATCCAAGTCTTTGGGTGCACCTCGCTGAAGTTTATCACGAAGTTCTTTTTGCTTTGGAAGGACAATTTCAGCTCCAAGACCTGAGCTGGTGAAATACCTCTCTAGCACCATCTGGATCCATTTATAAAAAATCTAACAGTGATGAAGTAATCCATAAATTTATTCTTAGGAATAAATCACTATTTGTTTGAAGCAGATAAAGTTAAATTCTAGTTTACCATGGCAGCATAAGCGTCATTTAGTTCCTGGCGAGCAGACTTCTTGAACCCTCTGAAAAATTATTGGCAGAACAATTTTCATTTAAATTTTAGTTCCATAATAATGGCAAAGAAAAGTTTTCATCTAAGCATCCATTTTTTATCCCATTCACAGTATAAAGGTTCACAAAGAGTAACAAAATATCTTGAAGAAACAACACGAGTGGACAGATTTGTTATTGTTGCACAATATACTTACACGAGAAAGTTTTGAAGGATCTGATAGATAACACAGAATGCAACAAGACAGCAACCGAAGGAAATATACTTGAGGAAAGGCCAAGCAATCAGCCAACATATCCATATTCCACAGCAAAATTTCAGATACAAAGGCAAAGAAAACTAATGTAATGATTGTAAAAAATACTGAGAAAATCAAATAATAATTACTGTAAAAATAATAAAAGGTACTTAAGATAGGTTAGGAGATTCCCTCCCAAAAAAGGTAAAAACAAAAAGAAAAAGAAAATAGAAAGTACAAACTAAGCCATAGATCGTTCCCTATTGAATCCCTGCTTAGGTAGTTGGTACACAAGTTGGATCCCAACATATCCATATTCCACAGCAAAATTTCAGATACAAAGGCAAAGAAAACTAATGTAATGATTGTAAAAAATACAGAGAAAATCAAATAATAATTACTTTAAAAATAATAAAAGGTACTTAAGATAGCTTAGGAGATTCCCTACCAAAACAGGTCAAACAAAAAGAAAAAGAAAAGAGAAAGTACAAACTAAGCCATAGATCATTCCCTATTGAAGCCCAGCTTAGACAACAGCATAATCATGCAAGAGGATGCGAAAACCATTAATATTTTAAGAGATGCGCTAAAGGCGCCCCAACTGTGTATAAGGGCAAACCAATGTATGTATTTTAGTAATTTGCATGAGTCACTTCCAAGGAGGGTTCAAAAAAAATTAAATCAATGGGTTGCTCTTATGCAAAGCTAGGGTGCTTTTAGCGCGACTGTATTTCAAATAACACGAAAGTCGTAATGTTTAACAACATATCGCATGGCAACAACTACATCAATGAAATTACACAGACAATCAAAATCGTAAGTACTCAAGAAAAAATCTGGGAAACTATTACATATTGATCATAAAGTCAAGGGCGTCTGCAGATGTCCCATGCTCATCCTGCAAGTAAACTCTCCAACCCCTGTCAACCAATACTGCTATAAATATCACACACAAGAAGCAACGGCTGGAAAGAAATGAAAGAAAACAGGGAAACACATTACACTCAACATTGAACATCAGTACATATTTTACGAAAAAAAAAATAATAATAATAATAATTAGTACATAAAACAGCAATTTAGGATAGATTAAAAAAAAAACTGCTCTCTCACAAATAAAACCTTTAGTTAGGTGCCTAGCCAACATCGTAAAGAATAGCATGCATATATTCAATCACTTGTTGATCTTTTGACATTTTTTATTAAGTTATTTATCCTCACACGTACCCAACTATATTGAATATTGTGAACCTACGTCATGTCTTGTTTATGTTGCTTCCTAAGCACCAGAGTAATTACGCAGCAAGTTAAACAAGGTTGACTGACTTAACTCCAGATTCAAATAGCAGCAAAGCATAATACAAATCCATTAGAACTGAATACTTACTGACAATCAACATATGAATGATATGCTAGTCGACTAGATTAAATGAAAACTACCATCCAAATGTAGTAATTGCTCCAGTACTTGTAACTTGAATTTGTAACCTTGCTTGAATTCTACCAAATGAGCCATCTAGTAGAGTTATCTATGATATTGGTTACTGTTTTCCACAATTCTTAATGTTCAAACAATAAAACATGTCACATGCAAGCATTCCTTTACGATTTTGTACAGGCGATTCAGCCTTTACATATAAGGAGGCCATCCGAGTTCGGCAGAAGTTAAAAGGTAAACTAGGACTACAGCATTCTTGATGTGAGACTCAAGCTAGCCATGTCCCATAGAAAGGATTTAAGAATGCATCCCTCCACCTCCAATAGAATATTTTTCCTCCAATAGATTATTATTTGGTAGAGTACTAAGGGAAATCAACATTTCCAAATGCAAAAAAAGTTGGTCCACCATATAACTATGCATCCATCTTTTCTAGATGTTTCTATGTTGTCTTGAGGGCACAACATAGCCTCAATCCCAAATTAGTTGTGGTCGATTGCATGGATCTAACTCTTCCATTGTGCTCAATTTAGTGCAATTGATGGTGAGCTTTCCAAATCATTTAAATCCTTCCTAATTAATGCGCCAACTCCCGAGTTAACTTCAATCTACCTTTACCTCATTGAGTTTCTTTAGTTTCTTTTAAGTCGACTTTTCTAGTGGGGGCATTTGTAGACTGTCTTTGAAAGTGCCCAAACCATCACAACCGCCCCTCCCTAATCTTTATGTCAATTGGTGCTACTCGTACTTTTCTTTGAATTTTTGTATTTCTTATTCTATCTTAACAAGGTTTATGTTAAGAACCTTAGAATAGGTTCTTCGAATAAGACTAGTCCGTGACTACGTCTTGTATAGAAGAGTCTATGACTGCTTCTCCTTGGACTAATTTTTTCACAAAGTAATAGCTTGCTTTATCATTTCATTATGATGGTCTTTTATAGACTATTCATACAATAGGAAAGACTTGTAAAAATAAAAACCACTAACATTGAGTCCAACTAGAAAGGTAATAAACGAATAAAAAAATCTATCTACTTAGTAACTTTCTAATAAGTAAACCTTCTAATAAACTAATATCTTTAATAAGGAAACTTCTAATTATGATATGTTGTCATTCTTTTGGTAGTTGGGCCCACAAAAATATTATAAGATCATATCATTACTACCCTCATGGACTTTGAGCTTGTCCTCAAGCTCAATTTCAAAATAGGCTTCTACTAGGTCAAGGATCATCAGTAACATTATCAGCGTCGCCGTCTTCGACTACCAGAATTTGTATCCAAAATAGACGTTTACGCTTGTGTCTCTTAGAGTAGGACTCATCATAGTTATAGCACAAGCCTTTAGATCTCCTTTTGACCATTTTTGCTTGGGTGAGGCGCTTCACAAAACGGGTGGGGGAGTTTCTTTTGTCATTACCCGCAACGTCGTTGGATGGTTGTGCTCCACCTTTAGATAGAGAAATCATGTTTAGGGACGAGGATGTACCACCATTAGTTGTTTTAGGAGTCGACACACTACCTATGGCAAGTGATACATGGGTGCCTTTTGAAATCTTTTGCTTGTGTTTTAGTGCTCGAGCCATGCTTATTGCAACTCCTAGATTTCCTGGTTGTTGCTTCTTGACATATATCCGGAGGTCCTCTGTCAAGCCCGCAGTAAAAAGATTCACTTGTTGTCGAGGCTTCAAATCGGATGTTTGGGCCATTAATGACTGGAACTGACGTTGATAATCTTCGACAGATCCAATTTGCTTCAAATTAGTTAAATCCTCTAATCTCTTGTTGTGTCCTCCGCAAACACTATGATGTCCCTCGATATCGCCACTGGTGGGTTTCTTTGATATCTCTCGAACTGCGGTGGAGAGATCAACTATCTGTTTCTCCAATGCTGCTTGTCGGCTTATCATGTGCTCCATGAAAGTATCAAGCTTCTTTGTCAAAGTCTCCATGCTACCCGAGAAGATCGCTAGCTCTGATACCAGATGTTAAGAACCTTGGAATAGGTTCTTTGAATAAGACTAGTTCATGACTAAGTCTTGTATAGAATAGTCCGTGACTACTTCTCCTTAGACTAATTTTTTCACAAAGTAATAGCTTGCTTTATTATTTCATAATGATGGTCTTTTATAGACTTTTCATACAATAGGAAAGACTTGTAACAATAAAAACTACTAACATTGAGTCCAACTAGAAGGGTAATAAACGAATAAGAAAATCTATCTAATTAGTGACGCTCTAATAAGTAACTTTCTAATAAGTAAACCTTCTAATAAACTAATATTTATAATAAGGAAACTTTTAATTATGATATGTTGTCATTCCTTTGGTAGTTGGGCCCACAAAAATATTATATGATCATATCAGTTTACTACACATCTATCTAAGCATCCTCCTCATGAGAGCACAACTTCTATGAAAAAAAAGTGATCAACATTAATAGTAGAATCTTTGATAGCAAGGAAGCTAACGCAAAGTCTTGGAAATTAGTACTTTTTAAAGAGGAATCCTTCAGGGACCTTGGGGCTCTTGTTGTAATTGATTGGTCCTTACGTCTCCTTTTCCTCCCCCTACTTGCTATTTCGCTATTTTTATTAATATACTGCCATTTATATTAGAAAAAGAGTGTTTAAGATCCATACTCCCTATATGAGCTAAAGAGGTGCCACACATTTTATTTTATTTTCAAAAAAATCACATTAGAAAGAGCAATTCACTGCAAATTAACCCAACAACAATCTGCACAAACTAAAGCAGGTTTAGCCAAACAGCGAGCTAAATAACCTGATCGCACAAGTTTACCTCTCCGCGGCTCTGGCAGCCAGTCTACCAGCAAAACTACGAACTACATTTGACTGCGGAGTTTCCTTCCCGTCACTAGATTTCGGGAGCCCAATTATGAATTCATCGGCCTCCTGCAAATTCACAAAAGAAACGGGAAAAAAAAAAAAAAGTTTTCTCGTTAAAACAAATGTGAATACAACATAAAAAGAAATCCAATTGAGGCAGGCATTTTGTAGAAGTAAACAATTCAAACCTCCTCCTACAACTCTTCATTTCTACATGTCTATATGTATAAAAATGAACAACCTTTAAGAGATGACAATGACTGAACCACCCATAAAAAAATATAAATCTTCCTAAAAATAATATCCCAAAAAGTTCATGAAAACTAAGGGTACTCGCAATGTCGACCAATCTACCATACGTTTCATTTAAAAAAAAAAAAAAAAAAAAAAAAAAAAAAAAAAAATTGTATGCATGTTTGACTGCTCAATTCTTACCTCCCGTTCCGCAATCTCGAGAAGCCGAAGCTCCAGCTTCTGCCCTCGCAACTCCAAAATCTAACAACCATTTCACACAAAAAAAGCCCTTGACAGAGACTCCTAAAACAACAAATTAATCAAACTATGAACATGAAATGAAATAGTTATATACAGTTAAAGGGCGGGGGAAGAAGCCCTTGCTTAGGGCAACGCCGGTGCGAGACATTCCCAGGTCTACCCCTACGCTGAAGCCCCCAACTCGCCCTTCATTTTTCTTGCGCCGAAGGGCATTTGGGGGAATCTCCTCTTCTTCGGCCCTGCTGCCACTACTTGTGCATTTGCAGGGGCTAATGTGGGTGCCCTTGACGCTAAGGGCGGTAATGATGTTTGGGGCACTTGTGGTCTGCGAAATAGAGGAGTTGTTCGTGGAGGTTGTGGTGATGGTAAGAGTGTGAAGGGGAGTGCCCTTAGTGAGAAGGGCACTTGTGCTCGGCGAAATAGAGATGTTAGATGTGGTTGTCATCATCATTTGGTGGTGGTTTTGGGGAAGATTGTTCAGTGGCTTATTAATCGACCATACGCTCCTTGCAAGCTCTCTATGAGAGAGACGGTGGCTAAAGGGGTGTACGGATTTCAAAGGATTTTAAAAAAAATGGAAATGCTATTGTAACCCACTTGTGACAAGCTCATGGAACACGTTTCTGATGTGTCAATGTGTAGGTCTCATAAACTCACTTTTCTCTTCATTTTTGTTTCAAAGCAAAAAAAAATAGTTTCGTCCTAAAAACCGACTGACGCTCTGACGCGTACGGAAGTTAGCATTCACTGTAGCCAACTGCTCCAAAAAATTTGAATCTCGCACTACGTGACAAAAGCCAAATTTACCAATCTCAAACCACATCTCGTTTTGGGTTCTTCTTCTCCTTGTTCTCATGCTCTAAAGGTAAAACCTTTGCACAAGGAGGAAGAAGATGTTTTAGTCGATCGGTCTGGAATATGAGATCTTGGAAAGCAGCAAGGTTAGATGAATAACAAGTGTTTAGTGAGCAAAGTGTTTGCTCCTCTATATGCAGAACATTAGCACAAGAAAGAAGAAGGCGCTCAAATAGACGAAAAGGTACAATTTGGTGGCTAAGTTTTTTTTTCTAAACTTATGTTGATTTGTTAGAGATCTTGTTGAGTAGCAAGGTTGGGTGAACATGAACTGCTTTGTAAGCATTAAGGCTGGACGAACGAGGCTCGTATTCAAGGGTTTGCTCTCTTGCTCCATAGGCAAAACACTAGCACCAGAAGGAAGATGTAACGGTCCATTTTATTAATGTCGTTAATTATCTCGTAATTGCAGACATGGACGCCAGCTTAGATCCACGTGGACGACGCGGGTAGGCTAGGACACACGTCGACCTAGGTACACTAGTTAAATTGTGTGTTGGATGGCTTAGGTGCAATTTATTCAATTATTGGTTAAATACATCGCATGTATGTATGTTGAATCACGATAGCGTGCGAGGTTGTGTGACGGGTAGCTGCCTCGAAGTGCGTGCTAACGCGGGTATCGAGAGGCGAGATATGGGTACACTAGAGAAAACTCAATAAACTTACATAAACATGTCTAGGTTATCAAATTGACATAATTAATGTAACCATAGGCTAATTAAATAAACTTGAACAATAGGCTATGGCGCACCTCGAAATGCGTGTCGAGACGCGGGGCACCGGGTACGGGTAGCCGAGGGTTAGTGTGACCTTGAGTTGGTTTAATTTGATGAATAAAACACTAGCCATATGGTTGGATAAGGCTTAATGTAATGTGACATTAATAAAATAAATGGAAGCCTATAGTTTACATTAAATAAAAGGGGTCATGAGATGGACATCTAGAATAGCATAGTGAATGGTACTAAATGATGAGTACGCTATTGGAGCCACCGGAAGGTATTAGACATCATACTTGTGAACCATAAGATATGTCTCGGGATACGTACGCACAATTGATTCCATAAAACGTATATATAGGAGAGTTAGTGGAATGTTTGATCACAACCACTTACCAATTTCTCATGCAAACCATAGAAGAATCTGAGGAATGAGAAGAGACTTCCAGCTTGGAATTCAAAAACCTAGTCATCAAACAAAGTGATCTAACCTAGGTAATCATCTTCTCCACCTTCTAAGCTTGCAAATGAACTCATTTTCATATGCCTTGGTGGAATTTCGAATTTCTGATGTATGCTCTGAATTGTGATGAAAAGTTGATCAATTTCATGTTGTTAGAATGTATTATTAGAGGATTGATTACTAGTCTAACTAGAATTTCTAGTTTTGATGAAATTGGAGAGTGTGATGAATGCATGAATTTGTGGAAATTGATGTACATTGATGTCTGGAATGATCTAATTGATGTATTGAAGTTATTTTGATGAGGAGAGGGTACTAGACTAGTTAGAATAGCTAATTGAGAGGGCTAGGACAGAATTCTCGAATTGAGAATTATGTCCAGATGGCAATTAGTGCGCTAATTAGAATTATTAGCGCGCTAGTTAAAATTTCTAGCGCGCTAATTCCATCTAGCGCGCTAGGTACACCCCCTTAACGAGCTAATGACGGATGAACTATGAAGTTAAGGGCTGTTTTGATTATTTTCAACTTAATACATGTTTAAACATGTATAAACAACTTAAACTTATTAAAATTGGACCTCAGGGACTTAGTGGACTGTAGCTTGGTGTCGGGGAGCTTGTCGGGTCGGATCAGAAAGTCTGAGGAGGTCGGAGAGCGGTGTAAGGTTTGTAAAACCCAACTGAAAAACTGTGAGTATTTATTTTGCTTACATGTTGTTTCTATCATTCCTCGCTGTTCATTATTCTATTCAGTTACTTGAACGTGGGTTGATGTTACTCCCCCGGATTTCCTTGTTGTGTGTTCACGAGGCACTGGACTGTAGCACGTGTGACCCGGCCCTCAGTGAATAGCGATCTGGGCTTGCCTTGGTGCACGTGTCGGTGACTCAGCGGATTTGGCCAGCGCCGCGAGGGACCAAGTGTCGGGCCAGTTGGACTCGACCACTGATGGGAACTTGGTGACCCGAAGTACAGTCAAGTTCCTCTGGAGCGAGCACACACATTTGTTAGCTGTCTATTATTTATTCATGCGATGAGCCATTTACAATTGACTGTTTTATATTCCGCTTGTTTACTTGACAACATTTCTTGTATTTCTTTTACTTTATTATATGAATGCTCAGAGGAGTTCCTTGAGATTTTACTTACTGTACTCGTCACTGTCTTTTTGTGATGATTAAGTGCAGATCCTAGTACCAGTAGGGGCAAGGGAATCCTAGGAAACTACATTTGATTGCTCGCTGTCGAGGACATTCTTGTATGTGTTTATTTTGGATATTTTGTATATTTTGGGTATTGGGAGACTGGAGATAACACCGTACATGTATATATACCGTTGTGGTGATGTCGCTTATATATATAGTACTTTCTAGGGTTTTCCATAGTAGGTTTTGCCTTTGAACAATGTTTATCATGCTAGATTATTTTGTTTAAATGGTATTAAGTAAGACTTCCGCTGAATATGTTAACCTTTAAAATACAACTCATTAGTATGGTTAGGATCTCAATAAATTGCCAACTAGGTCACATTTGAAACAGTTAGATTCCCACCGGAAATGGACAAGCATATAAGGATAATATACTAATTTATCAGATAATACACTGGTGGACACGATTTACGAGACATAAAGAGGATAGGCAAGTGCCGAACACGTGTAGTTGGGCCAGTTGGCAAGGAGTACATGGAGACACGTCACCCTGGGGCGGCAGGGGCCGCCACAGAATAAGAGTTTGCTCAAATATACGAAAATGTATAATTAGTTGGCTAAGTTTTCTTTTGTCTAAACTTATGTTGATTTGTGTTTATGCCTGGTTTAAGGTGCATGACGTAATTGAGTCCAAAATTCAATCGGTTGGGCAAGTTTTTTAGGGTTTAGGGTGGTTGCACTTGTTCAATTTATTAGGTATAACATGTTGGTAATGTTCATTTTTATTGTTCAATTCGGGTGAGTTTTGTAGGGTTTATATTGTTGTTTCAGTCGACTACATATTCTATTTAACTTGTTGTAATACATGGGGTTGAGTAGGATATCCCTGCAATTAGGGTTTATTGTGGTATGACACATATGTTCTAAGTCTACTACTTGTTCTTAGGGTTCATGGTAGTTGCTCTTATTTTAAACTAAGAATTCCTTATAACAAGGTAAAAGTTCAGTGAATTATCCTTTTGCTTACAGGGCTATGACATTCATAAAGGACCAAAGCTGTTGGAACTGTAGTAGTCCTAAACACTTTGAGAAGGACTGTCTATGGCCGGAGGCATGCTCGACCTGTAAAAATGGGTACAGGGTGTAGAGGCATGTCAAAAAGGAAGGCCCTAATAAAAATTGACCACTCTTGGGTTGCAGCAATGACCAGTGTGACTTCTTCAAGTGGCTGACTCCATTGCTCGTCGCCTTAACTTGTGTGATGAAGTCAGCAGCTCACCAATTTAAGAAAGTTCCTCTAATGGAGGTATGGTGGTTGGACAAACAGTAGAAGCTCATCCGGTTGATGGATTGAGTAGTTCATTAGAGCACAATTTGAACATCTGCCATCCTAATAAGAGAGGGAACTTCATTGTTAGATCAAAAGTGACTATTTCGTTAATGTAAGGGAAGGGAGAAAAATGACGCTCTTAATTTGTTTCACATTTTGTTGTTGAAGTTTGATCTTAATGTAATGTTAGAGAACTCGTTGAAGGAGATGTTTTAGACAAGATTGTTTAGCATGAAGGTTTGTAACATGAGTTGGGTGAACTTGTTTCACATGAATTGAATTATGGAATTTCTCGCATTATTTTGATGATGAAGTACAACAACTTTATATATATTGAATATGTTCCATTGCTTACAGGGAGCCAACTACACAATGTAGTAGCAAGTGCACAAGTTCCCCACAAGTAATCACTAAACAAAGCGTAGATGGTTGTAACTGCCCGTTTTATTAACGTTGTTATTTATTTCATAATTTCAGACTTGGACGCCAGCTTAGATCAACGTGGACGCAGCGGGTAGGCTAGGGCACACGTCGACCTAGGTACACTAGTTAATTATGTCTTATATTGCTTATTTGAGATGCATTTTGTGAATTTATTTGCTAATACATCGCCTATATGTATGTTGTATAGTTATATAGTGCGAGGTTGTGTGACGGGTAGTCGCCTCAAAATGCGTGTCAACGCGAGTATCAAGAGGCGAATTACATGTACACTATAAAACTCGACTAATTCACGCTAATATGACTAAGTAATCAAAAAAATAAGGAATGTAACTATAGACTAAGTTGATAAAGTTAGAATAATAGGCTATGACATGCCTCAGAATGTATGTCAAGACGCGATGCATCGGGTACAGGGTAGCCGAAAGTTAGTAGGACCATAAGTAGATTGATTTTGGTAAATAGAAACACTAACCATATGGTTAAATAAGGTTTAATGTAATGTAATTAAATCAAATAGTAATAAGCCTATAGTTTAAGTTAAATAATATGGACCCTAAATGGGCATTGAGATGATCCTAGTGAGTGAATCTAGGATAGTGAGTGTGCTATTGAAGTCATTAAGTGATGTGTGACAACATGAATAGATACCACAAGATAATCCTCGAGATACACAAGCACACTTGATCATGACAAACATATATATAAAGCAGATCATGACAAACATATATATATAAAGCAAGTTAGTGGGAGTTTTCATTTCCACTAACATAAAATCCATGCAAACACTGAGAAAACCAAAGGAAGAGGGGATCATTTGCAGCTGAAAACCAAGATTTGAAGATTAAATTGAGGATCAAAACTGAAGTAATCTTCTTCTTCATCTTCTACTCTTTCCAATGAACTCAATTTTGAGTGTTTTTTGTGTAATTCGAAATTGAGAGTTAGATCCCTGGTTTTTTTATGAAAACTTGATGACTTATATGTATAATAACCATTTTCAATGAGAATTTACGACTGTTTTTTCATGAATTGGGGTTTTCATGACTTTGGTAAAAACTAGTGAATTCATGGGATTTGAGGAATTTGATCAAATTGTTGTTCTAAGATTGGTTTAACTGATGTTTTGGAGTCACCATTGTGTGGAGTGTGTGTAAACTAGGTTAGGTTAGCTAATTGGGATGGGAAGGATAGAATTCTTGACTTGAGAATTTTGTCACAAATGGCAATTAGCGTGCTAACTAGGCTGGTTAGCTCGCTAATCAGTCTAGGCTCTCAACTGATTTTCAAAACGAAGAACAGTAGCGCTCTAGATTGATTCCCTAGCGTGCTAACTCCACCTAACGCACTAATGACAGATGAAACCTGAACATTAAGGGATGTTTTGATGATTTCCAACTTAAGAAATTTTTAAACACTTGTAAACAACCTAAACTTATAAAATTGGACTTTAGGGACTTAGCGGAGTGTAGCTCTGTGTCAAGGAGCTTATCGTGTCAGATACGAGAGTCTGGGGAGGACGAAGTTCGGTTTGAGATTTGTAAAACCCAATTAAAGAACTTTGACTATTTGATTTCATTTTTAATTCCATTTATTTTTATCATTTCCTGCTGTTTTTACTATTCCATATTGTTACTTGGACGTGGGTTGAGTTTACTCCCCCGGATTCTCTGTTGTGTGTTCATGATGCGCTAGATTGTAGCACATGTGAACTGACCTTCGGTGAATGGCGACCTTGAGCTTGCCATTGGTGGACGTGTCGATGACTCAATAGATTTGGCCAGCACCACGAGGGACCAGCATTAGGCCAGTTGGGTGCATCCACTGGTGGGATCCTGGTGACTAGAAGTACAACCAAGTCCATTTAGAGTGAACACACACATTTTTTTAGCTTATATGTTAATTATTCATGCGATGAGCCAATTATAGTTGCCTATCTTTACATTCCGCATGTTTACTTAACAATATTTCTTACATTTCCTTGCTTTATTATGCAAATGGACAGAGGGATTCCTTGGGATTTTACTTACTAGACTCGTTATCTATCTTTTTGTGATGATTGAGTGCAAATCCTAGTACCAGTAGGGGTAAGGGGATCCTAGGTAACTACATTTGATTTCCCGCCGTCGAGAACCTACTAGTACGTGTTTATTTTGATATTTTGTATTATTTTGGGCATTAGGAGACTGGAGTGACACCGTACTTGTATATATACACGGTTTTATGGTATTATCACCTATATACAGAGTATTTTTTTGGGGTTTTCCACAGTAGGACATGCTCTTATGAATAATGTTTATCATGCTAATTTACCATACTTTACTTCCATCAAATTAAGGCTTCCGCTAACTTAATGTTAACTTGTAAAATACGAACTACTAGCATGGCAAGGACTTGAATAAAATACAAATAGTTGAACTTAAGGAACTTTAAATACTTAAGGAAATAACTCAAGAAAACATGAAATTATTAACTAACTATATGGATAACACACACGTGGACATGATAATTGAGACATGAGGTGGACAGCAAGTGTTGGACACATGTAGCTGGGCCCACCAGGTGAGGAACGTATGACACGACGACACTGATGTAGTATATAGAGTAATTATGGTACCTACTTCAGTTTTATTTGGATGTAGCGGGGACAAAACGATTACATATATACTATTTCACCCGAGAAGTTTATGATATGATTGTTGCGGTAGTGGTATCGTTTGGGGCACCTACTCTGCAGGATATATTTGAACGAACGTTCGCGCATGAGACCTACTTGATGCAGAGAGATGGCAAACGTGTGGTTGAGACTTAAGTACAAACTGGGCAGAGTTTTCGACCAAACCGGAGGCCGAAGAGACAAAGGGATCATCTGAGTAGAGGTCGGAGGGATGATAAATGCGACATGGACATCAGGGATGATCATCGGGACAGTCAGTTCCAATATGAGGAGAAACAGTCGGTTCACGCCATCGCACCAGCATCGGTCAATCAGCGTAGGTCGTAGTCGCAGATGCACTATCATGGTAGCGATCAGGGGGGACATGACAAGGGTCGAAGAGACTGCAGTCAGGGTCCGAGATTTGGTGACGGTCAGGCTGATAAGCAAGATAGACGCATATTTCATAGGTGTGGTCAGCGGGGACACTTGAGGATAGACCGCATAACACCATCGTCGCTACGACAAGAGTCAGATCAGGCCAAAGAGAAGACCCATGCGGTAGCGCAGCTGGACGGCGAAGCGAGTAGACAGCTCGTCAAGGATACGCTACATATTTTTGGTAGACCTATGCATGCTATGTTTGATTTTGGTAGTACTTTTTCGTTTATTGCTGGGCGGATTGTTTGAGAGTTAGGGTTAGTTGTACAAACACTAGACACACATTTTGTTCTCAGTACGACCACTAGGGACAAGAAATACTCTAACCAGATATGTAGAGACGTGATGATAGAGATTAAGGGACATCAGTTACCGAAAGATCTTCGAGTGTTAGAGTACTTAGATTTTGATGCTCTTCTCGGGATGGATTGGTTGTCACCCTACCATGCACAAATAGACTATTTTGGTAAGAGAGTGGAGTTTTGCATTCCTGGGATACCAGAGTTCTTACTAATTGGATCCGCAACTGACTTACCTATCACTATGGGTCGACTAGCTACGACACAGGAGATGGAGGCATTTGCAGCGATAGTTGAGCCAGAGATTAGGACCGAGGTCAAAATTGAGGATGTTCTGGTAGTTAGAGATTTCTTCGATGTATTTCCAGATGATCTACCAGGATTGCCGCCGCCACGAGCGATTGAGTTTATCATCAAGCTGATACTAGGGACTCAGCCGATCGCCAGTAGACCGTACAGGATGTCACCATCGGAGTAGGAGGAGGTTAGGTGACAACTGGATAATTTGTTGGAGAAGGGTTTCATCCACCCTAGTATGTCACCCTAGGGTACTCCAATATTGGTTGTGAAGAAGAAGGATGGTTCGATGAGGACGTGCATAGACTTTAGGAAGTTGAATTATGTAATAGTTAGGAACCGTTACCCACTTCCTATGATAGACAATATGTTCAACCAGTTAGCATGCATCAGATTCTTCTCGAAGATTGACCTACGCTCAAGTTATCATCAGTTGAGGATTCGAGAAGAAGACATCCAGAAGACTGCTTTTAGCACGAGATACGGGTTGTTTGAGTTCACATTCATGCTATTCGGGCTAACTAACGCCCCAAAAATCTTTATGGATTTTATGTACAAGGTCTTGAGACCATATTTGGACAAATTCATCATAGTCTTTATCGACGATATTTTGATCTACAACAGGACTCGTGAGGAATACGAGAGGCATCTCATAATAGTTTTTACGACACTAAGAGAGCACAGGTTGTATGCCAAGTTCAGCAAGTATGACTTCTGGCTGAGTGTAGTGAGATTTTTGGGACACGTCATCAGCGATCAGGGTATCTCTATGGATTCAGAGAAGATTCGGCCATCATTAACTAGAGGACACTTGAGTCTGTTGCCGATATTTGAAGTTTTTCTAGGGCTGGCAGGATACTACCAACGATTCATATAGGAATTTTCCTCGATTGCAGCGTCGATGACGAGACTGACTAAGAAGGATGTTAGATTTGATTGGTCAGAGAAGTGTGAGCAGGCTTTCTGTGAGCTGAAGAGGAGATTGACTTCGTACCAATGTTGACATTGCCGGAGCCGGGCAAGACATTGTCAATTTACAAAGATGCGTCAGGCATTGGTCTTGGATACGTGTTGATGCAGGAGGGTAAACCAGCTGCGTACCTTTCCAAACGGTTGAGACTCCATGAGGGGAACTATCCAGTGCACGAATTGGAGCTTGTAGCAGTCATTTTTGCACTGAAGACTTGGAGGCACTATCTCTATGGAGAGAGGTTCATGTTGTATACAGATCACCAGAGTCTACGCTACATTTTCACTCAGAGAGAACTGAACAGGCGTCCGAGGAGATGTCTTGAGCCGCTGAAGGACTACGACTTCGCTATTGAGTATCACTCTGGGAAAGCGAACGTCGTAGTTGACGTATTGAGTAGGAGTGGGATTGACAGTCGAACCATTTTGCGACATATGACACACGAGCATGTCTTATTGCAGGCGGCATCAGTTATGTGCATGACATATGTATTTATTACTGTCGAACATCACATTTGTTGTCAGATGAGAGTTCCGACCGTATGGATTGTGCTGGTTGTCAAGTGTCAGAGGGCTGATGGGCTTTGTGAGCGGTTCAATGGTCTGGCTCAAGATTCGGAGTGTACTGATTGGGCAGAGACGACAGATCGATGTTTGAGACACCGAAGGAGGTTATTGATAACTGCAGATCAAAAGATACGAGACGAGATTTTGGATGACGCACACCGGTCTCGCTACACAGTTCATCCTGGTCAGACCAAGATGTATCATGATTTGAGGCGACTATTTTGATGACCAGGGATGAAGGCTGACGTGGGAGCATATGTCAGAAGTTGTCATATTTGTCAGTAGGTAAAGGCTGAGCACATGAGACGTAGTGGACTATTACAATCGTTGCCCATTCCATAGTGGAAATAAGTGCACATCACTATGAATTTCGTTAGTAGACTACCGCAGACTTTGAGGCATCATGATGCAGTTTGAGTTGTGATTGACAGACTGACGAAATTTATGCTTTTCATCCCAGTTTCGATGAGATACACGTTCCAACAGCTGAACATATTGTTTGAGCATGAGATTATTAGATTGCATAGGGTGTCAGTCTCTATTGTGTCAAACAAAGATCCCAGGTTCACTACGAGACTCTAAGAGGCTATGTAGGAGTAGTTTGACATCAGGTTGCAGTTTAGTACGGCTTACCATTCTCAGACAGACGGACAGTCAAAGCGACTGATACAGATTCTAGAATATATGCTCAGGGCTTGTATATTACTGTTTGGGGGTTCGTGGGAGGATTATCTACCTTTACGTGAGTTTGCATACAACAATAACTATCAAACGAGTATCGGGATGCCACCGTTTGAGGCACTATATAAGAGGCCCTGTAGATCACCTGCGTGTTAGTCAGAGTCGAAAGACATAATGACCGTTGGGCCTGAAATAGTTGTTGATCACGTAAAGAAAATCAGGCAGATTCGTCAGAGACTATGAGCTGCACAAGACATATAGAAGAAAATGCACGGATAGGTATAACAATGGTCTGAGTTGTGAGGAGGGTGATATGGTATACCTGAAGGTTTCCCCTTTGAAGGGTCAATAGAGATTTGAGATTAAGGGGAAACTGGCGCCGAGATTTATTGGATTGTTCAAAGTTGCAACACGGGTTGGCAGTGTCGCGTATCGGTTAGAGTTACCTGCTGAGTTAGCTGGGCTTCATCCGACATTTCACATTTTTATGTTGAGACTGGCTAGGTTAGGACCGAGACCGATGGTTGACTTGGGAAAGATTGAGGTTCAGCCTGACACGACTTACGAGGAGAGGCCCATAGCGATTATTGACCGCAGGGTTCAAGTTCTCAGGAACAGGGAGTTCTCTAAGATTTTAGTTTGTTGGCAGCATCATGGGATAGAGGGACTCACCTGGGAGCTCGAGTCGACTATGCGAAAGCGATAACCTCAACTATTTCACGGTATGACAATTAGTTTTACTTAAATTTTGAGATGGAATTTCCCTTAGTTGGGAAGAACTGTAACAGCCTGTTTCATTAACACCGTTATTTATTTCATAATTTCAGACTTGGACGCTAGCTTGGTTCCATGTGGACGCCGCGGTTAGGCTAGGGCACATGTCGACCTAGGTACACTAGTTAATTGTGTCTTGTATTGCTTATTTGCGATGCATTTTATGAATTTATATGCTAATACATCGCATGTGTGGATGTTGTATGGTTATATCGTGCAAGGTTGTGCGATGGGTAGTTGCCTTGAAATGCTTGTCAATGTGGGTATCGAGAGGCGAATTACGAGTACACTAGAAAACTCGATTAATTCACGTTAATATGACTATGTAATCAAACAAAATGGGTAGTATAACCATAGACTAAGTTGATTAAGTTAGAATAATAGGTTACGACGTGCCTCGGAATGCGTATCGGGACGCGAGACATCGGGTACTAGGTAGCCGAAGTTTAGTAGGACCATGAGTGGATTAATTTTGGTAAATAGAAACACTAACCATATGGTTTAATGAGGTTTAATGTAATGTAATTAAATCAAATAGTAATAAGCCTATAGTTTGAGTTAAATAATATGGACCCTAGATGGGCATTGAGATGATCCTAATGAGTGAATCTAGGATAGTAAGTGTGCTATTAGAGTCATTAAGTGTTTTGTGACAGCATGAATAGAGACCACAAGATAATTTTTCCAGATACGCAAGCACACTTGATCATAACAAACATATATATGGGAGTTTTCATCTCCACTAACACAAAATCCATGCAAACACTGAGAAAATCAGAGGAAGAGAGGATCATTTGCAACTGAAAACCAGGATTTGAAGATCAAATTGAGGATCAATACTGAAGTAATTTTCTTCTTCATCTTCTACTCTTTCCATTAAACCCAATTTTGAGTGTTTTTGCTGTAATTCAAAATTAAGGGTTAGATCTCTAGTTTTTTATGAAAACTTGATGAATTATATGTATAATAACCATTTCCAATGAGAATTTACAACTAGTTTTGCATGAAATGGTGTTTTGATGAATTTGGTAAAAACTAGTGAATTCATGGGATTTAAGGAATTTGATCAAATTGTTGTTTTGAGATTGGTTTAACTGATGTTTTGGAGTCACCATTGTGTGGAGAATGTGTAAACCAAGTTAGGTTAACTAATTGAGATGGAAGGACAAAATTCTCAACTTGATAATTCTGTCACTGAAGGCAATTAGCGTGCTAACTAGGATAGATAGCGCTCTAATAAGTCTGGGCACTCAACTGTTTTTCAAAATGAAGAATAGTAGCGCGCTAGATCGATTCCCTAGCGCGCTAACTCCACCTAGTGCGCTAATGACAGATGAAACTTGAACATTAAGGGTTGTTTTGATGATTTCCAACTTAAGACATTTCTAAACACTTGTAAACAACCTAAACTTATAAAATTGGACTTCATGGACATAATGGACTGTAGCTTGGTGTCGGGGAGCTTGTCGGGTCGAATACGGGAGTCCGGCGAGGTCGGAGAGCGGTTTGAGGTATGTAAAACCCAATTGAAGAACTCTGAGTATTTGATTCTGTTTTTAATTCCATTTATTTTTATCATTTCTTGCCATTTCTACTATTCCATACTGTTACTTAGATGTGGGCTGATTTTACTCCCTCAAATTCTCTGTTGTGTGTTCATGATGCGTTAGATTGTATCACGTGTGACCCGATCCTCGGTGAATGGCAACTCGAGCTTGCCCTTGGTGCACGTGTCGATGACTCAGCGAATTTGGCCAGCACCATTAGGGACCTGCATTGGGCCAGCTGGGTGCATCCACTGGTGGGATCCTATTGACTCGAAATACAGTTTAGTCCATCTGGAGCGAACACACATTTTTTTAGCTTATATGTTTACTATTCATGCGATAAGCCAATTACAGTTGCCTATTTTTACATTTCGCATGTTTACTTAACATTATTTCTTGCATTTCCTTTATTATGCAAATGCTTAGAGGGGTTCCTTAGGATTTTACTTATTGGACTCGTCATCTGTCTTTTTGTGATGATTGAGTGCAGATCCTAGTACCAGTAGGGGAAAGGGATCCTAGGCGACTACATCTGATTGCCCGCCGTCGAGGACCTACTAGTATGTTTATTTTGATATTTTATATTATTTTGGGTATTGGAAGACTAAAGTGACACTGTACTTGTATATATACACGGTTTTATGGTATTATCGCCTATATAAAGAGTATTATTTTCGAGTTTTTCACAGTAGGACATGCTCTTATGAATAATGTTTATCATGTTAATTTACTATACTTTACTTACATCAAATTAAGTCTTCTGTTGACTTAATGTTAACTTGTAAAATACAAACTACTAACATGGCTAGGACTTCAATAAACTACAAATAATTGAACTTAATGAACTTTAAATATTTGAGGAAATAACTAAAGAAAACATGAAACTATTAACTAACTACATGGATAGCACGCACATAGACATGATAACCGAGACATGAGGTGGACGGGCAGGTGTCAGACACGTGTAGCTGGGCTCACCGGGCGAGGAGCGCACGACACGACGATACCCTTTGACAGCCTCGGGGCTTGAGGTTGCCACATGGTAGTCATGCCAACTGCACTACACAATATTAAGTGCACAAGGTAAACACTAAACAAACTATAGATGATAATCACGCCCTACTACAAGAACGTGTATAATTAACATACATAAAAGTTGGATTCGATAACATTGAAAGAAAATAATTTGCAGCATTAAAATTAGGGGTGGGCAAACCGCGGTTTGGTGGTGGAAACCATCAAACCGCAACCAAACCGAGGGTTCGCGGTTTGGCCGATTTGCAAACCACCACCAAACCGCGAACCATCAAAACCGCACCCAAACCGCCCGCGGTTTGCGCGGTTTGGTCGGTTTGGTTTCGCGGTTTTCATGCGACCCATTTTCAAAAAAAGAAGAAGCAATCATACATATTACATACCATAAAGTCCATACATGTTTAATGTTCAATTGTTCATAAAAAGTTCAACATAAGATACAACAAAACATCAAAAAAAAAACAATCATACATATTACATACCATAAAGGTGATGGGTTCGGCGGCGGCGGTGAGACGGGGAGTGAGGAGGATGAACGGTAGTGGAAGATTTGTAGAGACCAAATCTTCCATTGTTGACTCAACAGTGCTGAGTTTTTTTTTTTTTTTAAGTTGTAGGGTTTTGAGTTGTAAATGTTGAATATTTACTAAAATACCCTTGATTTGGTGAAACCGCGGTTTTCTTAAAATGAAAACCGCGACCAAACCGCGATTCTGCGGTTTTTAAGTTTTTTAAACCGCCCCCAAACCGCGAGTTCTAAAAACTAGACTAAACCATGCAGTTTACACGGTTTGGGCGGTTTGGGCGGTTTTTCGGAAACTGCTGCCCGCCCTAATTAAAATAGTTATAACATAATAGCATGAACAAAAAAGTAATTCAAAGGAATTGCAATTTGAGTTTTGTGCCATATGACACCAGTAGCATAGCGAGATTCAAACCTACTGCAAATCAAGTTTCTGACAACACAAAAAAACATACCAAAAAAATATTAGAGTGATATAGTTTGATTGGAGAGCAAAATAAACAAATCTCCTTAAAATATTCCAGTAGTGAAGCAATGAAGCAGATCAGCACTTGCCCCGCGTTTCCATCGAACCTTTCATTGAGTTTGACCATTCCATCAGTTGGAGCAACCTCACATCGAGCTTCATTTCTTTGAGTGAACTGCAGAATCATCTGTGACACATCTCGTCGCAACTCTGACCTTGGGAATTGATTAGTTGTTCCAGCCTTTCTATACAAATGTCAAGAAGACTGTAATTCTGGAGATGTTGCTACGGGGAGCGACTTCATGTTCTTTCAACATCACCACTACTATCACCAATAATATCTTCAAAATTGTCACCATTATCAACATTCACGTTATCGACAACATCTTCATCTATGGATTCCACCCCTTCATCTATGGGTTTCGCTTCCTCTTATTGATCACTAGATGAATCATGTTGTGCATCCAATTAGTCATCAGTGAGTAATCTATATCTGACATTATTACCCTGTAAAATGTTTTTAATCAAGCATAAATTTATCATGCTAAACAAATTACAACTAAAAAAATTAGTATTGCATGTATAGTTGCAAATGTGTTATGTGGTTCTTTGATTTTGAATCTATGTCAATGAGTATTGACAACAATTATAGAAGTAATAACTAGGACTAATATATAGGGCTTTTCCCATGTGGATGTTCTAGGTGATTGTGTTCTAAGTTGTTTATTATGCGGCTTGGTTAATATTGGCTTAGATTAGGCATGATTTTCATTGAGTGTAATGCTATTGTATTTATACACTATTGTGTTTTATCCAGTGGGTAGATTTACAATGATAAGAATGTGTCATTACCATTTAATTTAAAAAAATCAGCGGCTGGCTAAAGGCTATCAACCTATTATGAATTAGGATAATAATTTCAAGATTCTATCTGTTATGATTATAAATATAGAGTGAAGCGATGTTATGTTCTAGTGTTTGAAAGCAATCCAAGTATATTGTTTTATTTAGTGGGGGATTGTTTAGAGGTTTGATTAAGATATTATATTGAATTAGAGTATTGTCTAATTTTGTTTGATTTGAATTGTTTAGATTAAGTTAGTTAGTAAGATTAATTAAGTTAGTATTCATAGTTATTAGTTATTTAAAATTTTAATTTTCGTTTAATTAGACTAAATTAATAAAAAACAAGAAAAAAAATCATTTCCGTTGAGATTTGAAAAATTCATGTGGAGACAATATCCTATTTACCACTACTACAAGTTAATTGTAAAATATAGGAAAATATCTGTACGCTCAACACGTGTTAATTTTTGGCGCCGTTACGAGGGATTTTTAGATAATTTCTAAAGATTTTAGACGTTGTATGGTCTACACACTTCGTCGTGTTAATTCAACAGGATCTTTACATCCATTTGATCCTGAAATATATAACAACTTACGAAAAATTTAGCTACTAGGATGGAAGACAGCAATAATGATAGTAATGACAATGTCATTATTAATGATAATGATAATAGAATTATCAATAATAATGGTAATAATAGAAGACTCACTTATAGACAAGTGAATCAAAGTGTTACAACATATGAGCCTATCTACATAACATACCCAGATAGATTTCCTGAATTTGAACTTAGATCTGGATTTATTAGTGCCCTACCTAACTTCTATAGTAAAAACAATGAAGACCTATAAAAATTCATATGGGAGTATCAACATAAAGTTAATGGGATGAAACTGAAAGAAGGAACTTTAGAACAAGTTAAACTTAAAGCTTTTCCTTTTGCAATGAAAGATCAAGCATAAGATTGGTTATTGTATCTCCCACAAGATTCAATAACTACATGGTCTCAAATGTTAAAAGCTTTCCTAGATGAATATATGCCTGCTAGAAAAATGAGTTCCTATTGAAAGCAAATCACAGTTGCAAAGATGAAAGATGATGACATCATTAATGAATTTCGGGATAGATTCCAGAGAATAATTTCTTCTTGTCCGCAACATGGATATACTCAAAGAGCTTTACTAGAATATTTTTATGAATGACTCTATCACTTTGAACAAAGAATATTAAACACAATAAGTGGTGGATTTTTATTTGAGACAACACCTACTTTAGTGAAAAAATCAATTAATAAAATGGCAAAATAATCCAAACAATATGGTGAAAAGGCAGAATCCTCTAAAAAGAAACTCTATGGAGTGGATAATAAGATAAATAATGCATCTATTGATAAAATTGATAAATTATCTAAGATGGTTAAGCTGTTATTTAATGATAGATCTAATCAAGTTTAGGCTTGTGGATTTTATAATGAGGTTACACATCCTACGAACGCATGTTCTACTATACATGAAGAAAATACTGAAGATGTTAATGCAATGATGAATAAATTTTTTGGTACCCCAAGATATCATCATATTAATAATACTTATTATCCTTGAAGATTGAATTCAAATCTTAGTTATGGTCCTCAAAATAAAAATTAGACTACTTATAGACCAAGAACTCAGATACAATATGCATCTAATCAGTAGCCTCAACAAAATACCCAACCTATGAATCCAAATTTAATGCAAATCCTTCATAACTTTATAAGTCAAAGTAATCAAAAGTTTACACAGATTTCTTAAAATCAGACTAAGATTGATACGACTAATAATGAACTAAAAAATCAGTTAAGTCAAATGAATTTACAAATAAAAAAATTAAGTACTCAACAAAGTAGTCAAGCTAAAGTACCTCCTCAAACCAATGTTACTCATACTAATTAAGCATAAGTTAATGTTATATTTAGTGATAAGAAAAACACACCTATAACTGGGAAGACACTTAAATTGAGTAATAAAAAGAAGGTTCATAAGAACATTGAAGAAGAAGAAAAAAAATGATGGTTAATGTCATTCCTACTAATCAGTAAATGGCTAAACAATTAAAATATACACCTTTTTCCTTTCTTTTCTTCTATTTTTATATATATATATTGGTTTGGGTCGGGTCGACCCAAACGGGTAAGACCCGAACCTCGGGCGGGCCCATGTGGGTGGGGTGCACATGCGCGCGCGTGCGCATCCCTCCACACCGATCGAACCAGGGACTTCCCTGGTTCGATCAGTAAATTTATTTTTCTTTTCTCAATTTAGGGAGGGGAGACGACTCTCCCGAGTAGTCTCCTTCCTCGGAGAATCCCAGCTCCTCCATCAATAGCCGATCCAACAACAACAACAACAACAACAACCATTTTCAACAACCACAACTTCAAACGAAATTCAACAACAAAAATCACAACAACAAACTCACCTTGATCTTGATGTTTTCACCCTCTCTTCTCTCCTTCTCGGGTTCTTCTTCTCCTCGTCCTCTCCGTTTCTTCTTCTCTCTTCTTCTCGTCTTCTCAATTGTGTGGGTGAGAGAAAAGGTGGAGGGGATATAAGTTGACTTATTTATTTAGTCACTTAGCATCTCCACTCATATGTGCATCTCTATGCATCCATATCCCTCCATTTACTCCCACCAAACACCTCCTTGACTCCAAATTGTGACACTTTTGGGACACTCGCTTGTGTTTTAAGCACAAAAATGCCATTTTCGGGCGTTTTGACGCCCGGTTTCGCGTCCGAACGGCGACATACGTGTACCACCGCGTCACTAGCCACCTAATACCCAATTCATATTAGTTAGTTGGCCAATTTTTATTTAATTTGTGTGTTTTAGTTTCTCCGACCTAATATTTGGTCCCGTCAACTACCCGGTACCCGCGTCGACACGCATATCGAGGCGAATATAGTTCACACAATCTCGCATGTATTGTTATGCAACATACATACATGCGATGTATTTCAATAAATTGCACCGCAAATAAGCATCCAACACACAATAAACTATCATACTTAGGTCCTCGTGTGTCCTAGCCTACCGCGACGTCCACGTAGATCTAAGCCGGCGTCCACGTTTGTAAATTCGAGATAATTAACGACATTAATAAAATGGGCCGTTACGAGTTGTGAGTCCTACTCCTCTCCCCAGTTCTGCTGTCTATTAAGTAAATTTTTCGGCAGACCACTTTTAGGGGAGGTGCTGCCGAAGTTTTTGTAAAATATGGAAGATAACCAAATTATTTACCAATTTGCTCCAATGAAATAAATTGAGAACTAAGATCAGTTAAGGATCTAAATCATGATTTGGCGCATTAATAAGGATTAAAATAAAAATAATTTTAAGGTACAAAGTTGATTGTGAGGTATAGGGGCCTAATTAAGGTAATTAGGCTAAGTCAGGACCTAATGTGACGGGTCCTAACACAGACAGACCATACACAACATTACAACCACACTAGTAGAGCAGCCTAGACATCAGACACCGCAGTACCAATAGGACTGGGATCAGGGAGGCCGTGACAAGGGTCAAAGAGACCGAGGTCAGGGTCAGAGATCCGGGGACAGATAGGCTGGGAGGCCAAAGACGCGTTTATGTTTTCGATGTGGTCAGATTGGACATCTTAGAGCTGATTGTTAGAGGGTATCACCACTACGATATCCAGATCAGACTTGAAAAGAGAGCTCGTGCAGTAAGTCAAACGAACAGGGAGGCGACCAGACAACATGTTGAGGGTAAGTTATCTTACGCATTTTGTCAATTATTTCTTTAAATTATGTGTATACGTATTTTGATTCCTAGTTGGGCATACAAAGACATAATAGTTGTGCGATACACTAACCATATCACGTGGCATGAACGCCCTCAGTGAATTGTGACCTGAGCTGCTTGTCTTCGTTGCACATGTCGGTGGGTTATGGGTCCATGTCTATCACCACAAGGGCTATTGAGTGATGGAACAGTGGAGGGTTTTGAAGAAGCCCATTGGAAGGATCCCAACGTACTGAAGTATAGTCTAGTGGAGTTTGAAAGTGAGTAGGTGACATTTTTTTCTGGCACAGTCTCATTTCCATGAAGAGAAGAAACAAAAATTGAGGTTTATTAGGTCGTTAATGCCGGTTTGGGATGGTAGTCTACCCTATTTCGGGACGAGATCTCCTCTTGTTGGGAAGAATTGTAACGGCCCAATATTTATTGACGTCGTTATTTAGTTTATTTTCATACTCGAACGCCAGCTCAGGCCCATGTGGATGCCTCGAATAGGCTAGGACACGCCCAACTGGGCACAAATCATTATTTTTATATGTTGGTTGCATAATTTGTGATGTTAATTAATATTTTATTCAGTTTGGCATCGTATGTGTAAGTTTGCATTGACATATCGTGAGAGGATGTGTGACGAGTATTTGCCTCGTAAAATGTGTCGACGCGGGTATCGGGTAGGAGAGTAGTTGGGTTTATTGGGACCACAAATGGGTCAATAATGTAACCAATTACGTACTAACCACATGATAATTGTACCTAATAAGTCAAGTTCATTAAATTAATTTGAAAACATATGCCTATGGTTTGATTATCAATATAATGAGATGCAAGGGCATATATAAAGTTGGTGGAACTAGACTTGCACGTAATTATTTTCAAAGATCATGTGCAAAATGGGAAATATACTATGTCTTGTGTATGTGGACCAATTGGAGACTAGGTGCATGCTAAATGTCGCATTTAAAAATGACAAGTGGTAGCTAGTAGAGATGTAGTGGATTATGTGTTGGAAAGACTTAACCTTAGATGTGTCTTGAGAAACCCAATTGAGGATCCAAATAAGGGATAATTACTTAAACCCCAAGTTTCTCATTTCTCTCTTTTTGAACAAAAAGAAAGTAGAGATGAGAGATAACGTGGTGCTAGGAGGATAAAAAGAAGAAAGGTGAAGGATTTGGTGACTTAGTGTATAAAATTGTTGGAAATCTTTGGGATTCAAGAGACGTAGAACAAGAGTGACGACTCCATTAAAGCCATAGGTATGTTCTTCTTCAAATCTTGATAACGCATGTTCTAATATTGTTGTTCTTCATGGCTTTTGGTGTATGGATGGTCCATAAGAGTAAATCGACCCTCAATTGGTAAGAATTCTTTGTTGGGGAATTATTTTTGAAGTTATTGTTGTTGTTAGGTAATGATTATGTGAGGAAGAAGATGAAAAGTAACTTTATGGGAAAGTTGATTTGATGTCTTTTGCTTATGTTTTAGCCCATTTTATTGCATGTTAATGAAAAATGAGGTGCAAACTAATTTTGAGAGGATTGTATAAGTCCGAAGGCCAAAGGGTCAAGACTTTAAGATGAACCATGAGATTTTTTTTGAATTTTTACCATATAGAGCATTCTGCCCAGAAAGCATGCTCAAAGTTATGAGCATACTCAAAGTTTCAAGTATGCTCAAAGTTATGAGCATACTCAAAATTTCAAGTATGCTCAAACTTTGAGTAAGCTCAAACTTCCAGTAAGCTCAAACATTGAGTAGACTCAAAATTTAAGTAGACTCAACTTTTAGCTTGCTCAAACCTTCAGTATGCTCAAATCTTGAGTATGCTCAATTCTTACTGATTAGGTTAAAAAACTTGAGCTAGCTTGTAACTGATCTAAAATACACTTTAAACACCATCTAAGGGGGCTAAGGGACCGTCGTAGGAGGGTCTGGATCGAGTAGGGGACGTATTCGGGAAAGTTGGAGTGCAAGATTAATCACTTTGAGTATTTACTTATTTCCATTTATGTCTTTACTATATTTCAATTCAGTCATCTTTGCCCTTATCTCTGTTCATTTCCATATTCTATCACTGATTTGGTTTGGTTAAATGGTCAGTTGAGTTTACTCCGGCAGGGTATTTCGTTGTGTTCAGGGCACGCTAGGCCATAGCACTTGTACCTGGGTCCTCGGTGGATGACGACCTGAACTACTACTTCGGTACACGTGTCGGTGTGTCGTGGGTCTATGCCGGCCACCGACAAGAGCCAGGTGATGGACTAGTTGGGTGTGCTCACTGGGGGATCCTAGGGATAAAAAGTATGGTCTAGTCTGACCGGAACGGACACACACCTCTCTTATCTACTTTGTTATGTATTCATGCGATGATCCGTTTACAATTTTATTTTTACTTTTCGCATGTTTATTTGACCTTATTGTTGACGTCTTTATCTACTTAAACGCTCAGTGAATTTTTTGACGTGGCAGCAGACGACAACGGCGAGCGGGACAGTGACGCGTTAGGGGTGCGGGGCCACCACATACTCCTTTTATTCTCTCTATCAAATGACACATAGCGTGTTGCGATTGATGATTGCACAACCTTACAATTTTTAATTGTGTAGAAAAAGTTAATAGACAATCGTCGCTCTTTTTTTTTAGGGCCGCTATGGGCACCCCACCAATTCACGAATGCACCCTCTTGTTGAGGGCACAAAGTAATTTACCAAGGGCACCCAAAATTGAGGCCCGAAATCCCCAAAATACCCCTCATTCAAAATAGAGGCACCCCACCACCTCACTACCGTGCTCTTGAACCCACTATTTTTGCTTGATCCATTGCAAGCAACCTACGAACCCCAGATTTTTCTTCGTTCCTCTTCGTCTCTCTCCTCTGTCGTAGGCGGTTGTTGTTGTGTCATTCGAGTTTGGAGGCTCACCAATTTGTTGGATTTCGTCTTCACATTAGGGCTCAGGTTTAGGTTTTCGTTCTCGCACTCAAGTCGTGAAATCGATCGATTGAAGGTATTGATAGTCTAATTAAGTTGCATTTGGTAGAGTATTTGTTATGTTTGTGTAGTAGGGCATTCAATGGTTCGTTCATTGCAAACTCGTGGTTCTCGGCCACACAGGCCAGAAATAATTTGTACACTCTCGGCCAAGCATGGCCGAGACATAGGGGAAGTGTTTGGGAACTCGTGGTTCTCGGCCAGACAGGCAAGAATAGTTTATACAGTCTCGGCAAAGAATGGCCGAGACTAATTGTGTTATCTCGGTCACGCGTCACCGAAGTTCTAATTGTGTTATTGTTTTAGGTAGCTTAACGCTGTGATTGCTCTCGATCACCACATCACGAAAGTAATTCGAAGTGTATAGTCGATGTAATGTCGGTGATGTACAACCGAGAATGTAGTAGTTTTCTCGGTTGTCCATTACCGAGACTTATAATGTTATCTCGGTCACGCGTCACCGATATTCTAATTGTTTTCTCAAACCTGCTTGACCGAGACTATAGAAATGGAAGATATTGTTCTTATTTTTTTGAATTGTACTTATGTTTCTGCTCCATGTGCTTACATGTTGTAGTCTTATGAGGTATGGCTCGTTCAAAAACCCCGGTGACTAGGGAGGAGGTTGGTGTTGAGGTGTCGAGGGGTAACCGTGGGCGAGGCGGCCGGAGACCCCCGACTGCATCTTATTGGAAAGAGAAAGAGAAAGAGAAGGTAGATGTGAAGGGAAAGGGTAAGATTGCTGGAAATCGTGCAAAGAATTTACAATTGCACGATGAGGGTTCCAACATTGACACGCGGCGACAAAAAGATCTTGTAGTTGCCCGAGGCAAAGATGAGGCTCATGCATCAGAGTCTAGTAGTAGTGACTCATCAGCACTGGCGGACACCACAAGTACTTATCGTAATGTGGGTGAGAGTACTAGTGGTGGAGGTGGCCATAATGAAGGAGAGTCACAAGGGCATTTGGAAATGTGTGCTCCTTTCCCCGGTGGTCCTTTAGATGGATCATTGTTGAAGAGCTTTAAAGATCATGTCGCATTAGCGATTTGGAGCAATTAGGTATATAAAGTTTCATTGAATGGAGTACTTAAAAACTTAGGGTTTTCACTAAGCTGATGAAATGTTTTTTGTTGTTGCAGGATCGTCCGATACTCAACTGTATCAATCACGGTGCTCAAATCCAAGAATGGGACTTACAGTCGTGACACCGGGGGCCTTCAGAGGATTATTCAACGCTCTGGGTTGAATACGCTGATAGACTGCTCATACCGCAATGCTAACAAGGAGGTTATATCTGCCTTTGTGGAGCGGTGGCAGCCGGAGACGAACACATTTCACTTACCATTCGGTGAAATGTCGATCTCCTTGGAGGATGTGATCATTCTCCTGAAGATTCCTGTGACGGGCAAAGTAGTGGCAGTTGAGAACTTTGCGATGTACACCGAGGAATCTCGCTCGGATGCGATTGGTGGTGTCCAAACTACTTGGGGTTAGCATTGAAGATGCTTGAGGATGAAGTGAACATCGCCAAGGGGCTCACGATGCGAAAATGTTGGTTGAAGAGTCGATGGTGCCCCAAAGCTGGTTCGAGGAACACAACTTATCCTCCTGTAGAATGCACAGCCCGGGCGTACTTGTTGCACCTACTTTCTTGCACCCTTTTTGCGGATAAGAGTGGATCTCAGGTATCTATTGCGTTGTTGAAGCTTCTAGAAGATTTGGACGACGTGGGAAAGTATGCATGGGGTGCAGCTGCATTAGCGTACTTGTACCGACAATTAGGGTCTGCCACCAGAGTACAAGTTTCTCAGATTTCCGACTACCTCACATTACTTGAGGTTTATTATTAAATCGACTTACATTGTTTTTTGAATAATTAGTATTAATTTTTGCATTTTCCCACTAACTAACGTTGTATGTATTTGCAGGGATGGGTGTACGACCATTTCAAACTTGGGCTCGCCACACCCAATGCAAAATACATGGACTACGTGCAACCTCGTGTCTGCAGATGGATTCAAAAGCACGAGACCGTGATGAATATTGACAAGGTTGGGTCCATTAGGAGAACGTTGGACAGGTTGCGCCCAAGTGAGGTGAGATACTTAGCCAATCTTGTTGGTAAATGTTGCATTTAGTTTATGGTTACTAATTATGGTTGTCTATGTTTGATTAGGTCATTTGAGACCCTTATGTTAATTACAGGGATAATGGAGTTGTGCACGCGATGGCCTTCTATAGTGGCACACTGAAGTACATGGATGTGGTGGAGCCCTACCATCCGGAGAGGATTCTGAGACAGTTTGGCCACGTGCAATCTATACCAGATCCTCCGTACCGCCCATTGGAAGCACATCGAGGCTCATCTGCACTCAAATACTCGGTCAAGTATGGGTTCCAACAAGACAATTGGGAACGTTGGCACAACCATTTGTTGGCCCCCGAAGTTCGCGGTGACAAGGCAGAGTTCGAGTTTTTGGCTACACCGGACTACCTACCTTGGTTCCTCAAAGTGTCTCACCCAGTGATCACCAACCCGAGCTACTTTAATGAAGACATGGTTGCCACAACCATCGCTGACAATGAGCTATTGGAGGTATTGAATGTGTTATAAGTATTATGTAGAAGTATTTGCCAATTCTTGAAAACCCGATATGTATTACATTAACGGATTTAATTTTCTTTTCATCAGCGTAATAGGCGTGCGTTGGACGCGACATTAAGATGGATGGACTCGCCGCCGGAGTTGTGTACGTTAGAGTCTGCGAGGAAAATTGCGAGTGACGTCGTCAATTTCCTTTTGGGAGGAGTTTCGGTCCCACCACCACCACTACCACTCCCACCACCGCAACCGGCACAACCGACACATCGCCCCTACCCAAGCGGCCCTAGGCGGTCCCAAAGACGATAACACTTCTACACATTCCACCCCGGCTAATGCTCCACCACATGCAACGGTCGATGCTCGCCCCAAAGAGAATGCATGGCAAGGAATACCAAAGAAAGAATTTGAAGAAGCCAAAGCAATGAGGGAACTAGTATTGGATTCAGCTGCATTAACTGTTTTAGTTATTCTTGGATGATGGAACTTTTCATGTTTTTGTTTTTGTTGGATTGAGGAACTTGTGGAATGTTGTGTTTTTCATGTTTATATTGTTGAATGGTGGATTATGGAACTTGTTGTTTTTTCATTTAATATTTGACTGTTTCGAAAGTTTTGGTGCTATTGTTGGTATTGAGTTATTTTTTCATTAATTCTTGTTTGCATACATGTTTATTTTTTTATCAGGAAAAGAGTCTCGGTTCTTCAGAGCCGAAACCGTGAGGAAATTATCGGAACCGCACAACTGACACATTCCAATACCTCTCGGACATGTCCCTCCGAGTGCTTCCAATGAGCCTCGTTGACTTCTAACCGAGAGTTATGTAGACCCCGAAATTAGGTAATGTCTCGGTTAGATGCGAACGAAAATACCCATCACAGATCGGTTATGGTCTAACGAAAATAATGCCACAATATCGGTTCCAGCATACCGTAAGGAGACATAATTGCATGAATTATAATATTCTTGGTATGTGGTTACCAACACCATGGTGAAATTCTCGGCTCTTTCATGCCGTGACCAAGTAGACTCAGACAGGTATCGACCATAACTCACCGCAAGTAGGCTAATAAACTCGAAAGTGTCTCGGTCATTCATGAACGAAACTAAACGTTTAGTTTCGGTTTCGTGAAACCGAGAATGGTCCAGTCGGGTGGTGCATGGGTCAACGGTCGTTTCTGTAAAGTGACATATTACATAGCGAAACACTTCTCTCGGTATTGTCATATCGAAAAGCTACGATAGTTTTCGGTTGGTAAATGCCGAAACTTATACGTGGGTGACGGACGGGCTTTGCCGAGAGGTAAATTTTGCACAATTAGAAACCATAACATTTCAATAAAACCACTTTACATTGTCACAGAAAAAAAACATTTACAACAATTACCTTTGATACATGTTTAAAACTACGAAGAATCTAAATATACCACGGAAAGTGTGCCTTCTTCAGAAGTTACAACTGGCACGATTTCTCGAATTACGAATCCATCACGCCAACCTTTAGCGCACTCCTCAACAGACCTTTCTCACGATGGATATAATGATGGCAGCGGTGCATTCACAATCAACTTCACCTGTCAAATTCAAAGTAGAACAAAAAATCTATTATCATATGATCAGAGGGTGAAAAATGAACAATTCACTAAAATTGTACAAACTTACCCTAACCCAATGGATATTCCTTTCATTAATTATGGCAATGATAAGTCGACTATGTAACGATGACGGTGGAACACTACGTAGAGGAAGAAATGTCGAGCAACTACCATGCGAGAGGTTTACTAGAATGACATTAAAGGCGGTTGATATTAACAATCCCATGTCTGCAAGTGTCAACCATTCTTCAAAAGAGGCACCAACATGATTATTTGGACAATGCACAACAGTCTTGACCTTCTCGTAACTCGTTCCAAGCACTTCCCGCCAAAGGTTTTCATACTCGATTATCTCATCAAACATCCTTCTACGTACTATCTTCCAACCATCGACATCGGGAAGTCCTAGCCCGGAGGCAACACACCGATATCCACAATTACCATCGCCTAGCACATCAATAGTGCTCGCAACATATGGCAACCAATCCGGTTATATGCAATGTGAATAACCAATCTTAGCTGCACGGGTCTATCGACATGTACGACGTATTTTAGGCCCCACTTTAATTTTCTTTTTTCTTGAACTAGAAGCCTCTTCTGTCGATAGTACGTACTCAAATCCGCTAGGCAATCTTGTCGTCGAAGTATCGTCTTCATCGTGTTTCCTCTTTAATCCTATCTTCTTTCCTCTATTCAACAAACTTCCAATTGAAGACCCCGTTGTCCTTCCCTTTGTCTTTATTTTTGTAAGTGACACAACTCCCGGTGTAGATGAAGGTCGACTAATCTCCCTAAGTTGCTGAATAATCCTGATGCGATCGTCCTCATCAGTGCAAGCATGAAACTTTTGCAACACTCTTTCAATCTCATTGTTCATATTGTACCCAGACCGATCCACAGGATTCTCTGGTATCATACTTAACTTTCGCCAGTACACATGAATGTCCTCGAGAGGGATGGGTGAACCATCAAATTTATGAAAGTTTAGCTCGTGTGCACAAGGAAGACCATGCGTGGTACGTATCTCACAACCACAACGACTAGAGTCGTATCCAACATCCTCTCCACGTTCCAATTCATCTCTAATTAACTTAAGCGCCATTTGAGAGACAAAACCAAGCAATCGGCGATAAAAGCCCATCAAAATATTCATGTTGCACCACATTCATACTGAGCTCAAATGAGGCCTTGATGTTGTTATGTTGGATCCTAAGAATACCATCAACCACTCTCCACAAAGTCTCAAAATTTGTCTGACTGTTGCCAAGATGTAGCTTCATAGTGGAATGCGCAGACTCAACCCTCTGTATCGTTGTTTCCCCAAAGTGCATAATTCGATTTGTCCATGCCGGTACAAATTTCTCCTTGTAGATCTTCACCCATGTGTTATCCAAGTAATCAGTAAGACCCTTCACATGACCGAACTCACAACGCAAGTCATTCATCCTAAGTTCTAATAAGGCCTCCGACTTAGCATACAACACACTCGTCCACCTATCCATGAAACGAGCGAATCCTTCGTTATCCCCAAACATCTTCTTAGTCTTTGCCAATACTACTTTGTTGATGTGCCAAGAGCAAAGAAGGTGAGACGATGATGAAAATACTTCTTCGATGGCACTAATAAGGCCTAACTCCTGATCTGTAACAAACACGTCAGGTTTAGGCCATCCGTCCAATATGGATCTCAAGTTCTCAAGTGCTCAAACATAATTTGCATGAGTCTTCGATGATATGAAAGCAAACCCAGCGGAGAACGTCAAATGCGTTGAAGTGATGCCAACAATCTCCAATAACGGCATTCGAAACCTATTTGTTTTGTAAGTGCAATCCATCAAAATTACCGATGAGAAACACCTTAGCAACTTGATTGAATCAGGATGTGACCAAAATAAATCAGTGACGATATTCGTATCGGGATGCTTCCTATGCCACGACATCCACTTATTCTTCTCCAATATGTGCAATAGTTGTTGCATTTGAGTCCTCCCACCCGCACCCTCAATTCGGAATTTTTGTCGTGCATTATATATTGTCCGCATTGTCGATACGTTTTTAACATATCTTTGCTTCAACGTATTGAGGATATCTCTTGGTTTCACATTACCCTTAGTCATCTGCACCACAACCACCTGCTCACCCTTATCCAATCTTCCTGCAAATGAGTGGCCGTCCAAGTTTTTTGCGGGGTAGTGATTGTGCCTCCCACATATGACTGTGACATACCACAAAGAATCAACATTTTCCTTGATGTTAATAAGGAAAGGGCATCCACATTTCTTTGTACCAGTTTGAGTCATCCCCGTTTCCTCTTATTCTTCAGTTCTTGGTTTCAAAGCAATTTTTGCCGCTTTACCCTTCCCTACTCTTTGTAACATTCCCATATATGTACGGGACCTCTCACACGCAATTTTGACCCTTCCCCGCGCTTAATCCCTCCGCATCGAGAGTTCGTTACTAACACAAACTTGTTCTCACGACCAATCATTTGAAGCCATGAAATAGCCGATTCTCTAGATGGGAATGGCCTACAAGGAGTAAACGCATCCTTGTAGTCTGGAAATAAAGTTGAAACCGACATTACCTGCAATACATACATTGTAACATTACGACTCAACCAAAATGCACAGTAAATTCACCAAAAAACCCAAAAAACCAATTTTTCGGTTGTACAGGTCCGAGACTATAAGCAAAGTTTCGTTTATTGACAACCGAGACCTACGAAACAGTCTCGGCAGTTTTATACCGAGACTATGATTTTGTTTCGGTCACATCATGACCGTGAACTACAAATAAGTTTTGGTGGATGTCGACCGAGACTAATCAATAAGTCTCGGTCCTGGGAGGCCGAAACAATCGCGCCCGTGAAAAATCGACTGAAAATATGAGAAATCAGATTAAAAACACAATAAATTTCAACAAATACCTCTTCTTGTACCTCCTTTTGCACCATTGCATTACATTCGTCCATTTTATAGTGGAAACAAGTTCGGAATGGTCGAATTTACCAAACCTTACATTGACAAACCAAATCATCAATTTCACTGTTTTGATAAAAAAAAATAGTTCGTTCGAAGCTTCATATGGTTGTAAAACAGTGTTACCTCGCTATCGGATGATGTGAAGACGCAAGAATCGATACACGCACGGCAAACAAAATTGTGGCTTTAGGTTTCACTTGGGAGCCAATGTAGTGGGGTGCCCCAAAATTGGTTTGAAAATGGGTTGTGAGGTTGGAGTGAGTTTATATGAAGGGGCAATAGAGTCATTTACATCAAAGTGTAATTTAGAGGGGAGAATGACAAAAAAATGGGTGCCTTCATGAATTGGTGGGGTGCCCATAGCGGCCCTTTTTTTTTTTTCCCTCGGTTGGTCAAGGATTTATTATATGATATAATGACAGCGTGTTTTGGAATTTGGGATGCAAAAATGTATATTTTAATGGAAACTAATAGAATTTTGGGGTGTAGTATAAGAAATAAGGGTAAATATAGGTAGCTATGATTGAAATTCTGCTGATATAATTAACTTAAATTTTCGTACTTAATAAAAAATTTTAATTAACTTTGAAAATCAATAAAGAAAGTTGTAAGTTGAACACTTAACTAGAACAAGTTAGAATGAGTTTGACAGGTTAAAAGGCTGACTAAGGCTTCATTAGCTCCAAGGTGGATGTAATTGGAGATTAATGGCATATTAGTGTCACGCGGTGCCCAATTTGGTATTATGGGTTATTACAGTTTAAGTACTTTGACCCGTGGTAGGGGTGCCCTTTTTAACTCCGTGGGATTAGTCGAATATAAATCAAGAGGGGCCAAGGCCGTTCAGACACTTGTGGTCATTAAAAAAATTGAAAAAAAATGGTAAAATTGATTAAAATATTCTAACATTTTGCAACTTTTCTTATTATATCATAATTTTTTTAGATTTATTATTATATCCTAACCTTTCTAGATTGTATAATTTGTATCATAAACCGCTTTTAAATTTCAAATTTAATGATGTGACACTTAAATAATAAATTTAAACATTAAAATTAATAATTATTTTGACAAATATAAGTAATGAGGTGGTTTTTAAACTTGTAATTAAAATATCACCTCTTCAAATTTTATGTTAAAAACTTAATTGAGTTACAAATTTTGCAATCTATAAAGGTGAGGATATAATAATTACTCCAAAAAGTTAAGATATAATAAGAAAAGTTGCAAAAAGTTAAAGTATTTAACCGATTAAACCTATATACAAACAAACAAGTTTACAACCAAAAAAACATTTTTTTTTTAGTTTTATATATATTTACTGATAATGCTCTTTTTCAGTTAGTGCAAATCCCGAAGACCCACTATAAATTAAGCTATCATCATTGGCGAAATTCCAATATTTTTTTGTTTTTGTCAATGGAGGGACTTTTCTTCAAACTCCTCAAAAGACAAGCCCCTTCAGCTTTTTGTATTAATCAACTTAAAAAAATGTTCAAAAGAAACAAGGAAGAGAAACACCATGGAGAAAAGAGAGTAATTTTTAGGGGCATACTCGTCATTACAATGGTCCCCCGCAAAACCCCTACATGGGTCTGGTTTTGTCTCTATAGCAGTGCTGGCGTGTCAGACCCTCCAACGTTTCAAAACGGTGTTTTAAAAATGGATCCTACGTGAAGTGACCCCTTCTACATGCTACATTACAAAACGCTATTGTCCATCATCAATCTATGGCGGCAACCAATCGTGGCCTAGGTGACCGTTACCAGCGAAGAAAAATAAGACGACCGTTGCCAATTCCATTTCATCACATACCAATCACAGTTACTCTCTCTCTCTCTCTCTCTCTCTCTCTCTCTCGCTCACACACGCACACATCAAGCATTAAATCCACATTCTTCTTCATGTCACAATAAATACTTGCACATCATATTCTCTCATTCTCTAAATCTTTTCAATATCTTGAGATTGACTTATTGTTAAAGATTGATGGGCTCTCTCCCTATGATCAGCATCACTGCTGCTCTTGTTTTCCTCTCTTACTTCACTGCTACTTGTTTCCTTTTAGTTGTTCATTGTAACGCTACTAGTAGCACTAGTACTTACAATAGTAACAGTAGTAGTATAAACTCATCCTCCTCACCACTTCCATTGCCCCCGCCGCCATTGTCTGGGAATACCACTACCACCGTGCAGCACCACCACAACTGGTTTGGGCCGAAGGGGTCTTGTCTAATCACCGTGGATGCTAGTGGGTGCGGCGACTTTCTCTCTGTTCAAGCCGCAGTTGACTCTGTCCCAGTGAACAATCGAGAGCAAGTTCTCATACAGATTAATGCTGGAACTTACATGTACGTAGCTAGCTACATTAATAATGCATGGTATTTTTAGAAACGCCCGACGTACCGTCCTCATTTTCAGAAGTTAATAGGTTTTGTGGATTTTTTTGGTGAATTAACATGCAGAGAGAAAGTGGTGGTGCCGGTCTCAAAACCGTTTATCACGTTTCAAGGAGCGGGAAGAGACGTGACGGTGATCGAATGGCATGACCGAGCGGGGGATAGGGGGCCTGATGGCCAGCAACTGCGGACTTACAACACTGCTTCTGTTACTGTTTTTGGCCGATACTTCTCTGCCAGAAACATCAGTTTCAAGGTATACATACATGCATATATTTGTACTATAGGTACGTACATATGTGAGGAATTGGCCTACAATGACAACGCAAAACAACAGCCTATATACAAAATTATTGGATCCACCTAGCTCGTTCGGGCCACAAGTCATATGTATCTCTAGGTGCATATAACACGATTGTTACTAGGGCATTTTGTTTTGGGTTGTCATATATTCTAGTATTTTCCCATTTGTGCGTAATGTAAATTAATTCGGTCATGTTTAGTACTAACCAGAATGGTTGCTTAGTCAAATTACAGACCTAATTAAATTAAGAAATTTATGCTAGAATGACATTAGAGGCAAACCAGAATGTACATTGAGCTATCGACCGGCGTGTTATGCACGCATCCGAAGATGTATATGCCCACATCTCGAGGCGTGCGTGGATTGTTCTGGCTGATCTCTTCTGGTGTGCATTGGGAGATGTCATTCTAACATTCCCTCTAAATTAATTAATAAGAAAAATGTTTTGGCGAATGCCCATGTCTCTCTTGAAAGCTTTATTTATAATTATTAGTAATAGGTCATGTTTTCATGAATGCTGGGCTGCATATATATGATATATGTAATAGAATAATTATCTTTTTGGCAATAAATTATTCAATATCATATTATAGTCAATATGTACAAATATATACATATGCAGAACACAGCTCCGGCACCAATGCCCGGAATGGAGGGATGGCAAGCTGCAGCATTCCGGATATCTGGCGACAACGCCCACTTTTCCGGTTGTGGCTTTTATGGTGCTCAAGACACACTATGCGATGATGCTGGACGACATTACTTCAAGGAATGCTACATCGAGGGCTCCATCGACTTCATCTTCGGCAATGGACGCTCCATGTATAAGGTACTTAATTGCCCACATGCACATATATAAGAATTTCCTAAGCCAGTACTCTCAAATATCTTTATTAATCAATGATCAACACTCGCACCATTTCATAAAAATTGAATTAGAATCCAGTCCAATTTTTTGTCATTTTTTTTATATTCGTGGGTGTTACAACTAGTCCCACGAGGTGAACAAGACACGTCAATCTCCACAACCCACCCAAGCAAGTCTCAAGAAATTTGGCAGTTGTCCCGACTCAATATAAAACCTCTATTGCCTTAGTCTAGACCTTAGTCAGAGTTTTGCCCCTAGCTTCACTGCCATTGCGGGTGCATTTTTTTTTGTCATTTGTTATCATGGTACCAATTAAAACAGAGTACTATAGTACTAGCTAATAGGCGTAAATATGTAACATTTTATGTAACCAAAAAAAAAATGTAACATTTTGTACACGCTCGTGACTCAGCATGCACAAGAGAAGACAAACATTTTTTTTCTGGGGTCAAAAGTCACCCACCTCTTTCCTCTTTTACCCATGCAAAGTACTATTGATTTACATAAATTAAGGCCAGTATTTTTGGGGGGCTCATCACCCTCTTAACGGCGAAAAGTGGCGCCCATCATGGAAATGTATTATGTGTCGTAGGGAGTACTTTTATACAAATTAATCGAATTATTGGTTGATGATTGGTGATGATGTACGTACAGGATTGCGAGCTGCACTCCATCGCAACGAGGTTCGGTTCTATAGCGGCTCAAGATAGAAAGTCGGTCGATGAGAGAACCGGGTTCTCGTTCGTGGGTTGCAGGGTTACCGGTTCGGGTCCTCTGTACGTGGGTCGGGCGATGGGTCAGTATTCCAGGATCGTATTCGCATACACCTACTTCGATGATGTAGTGGCACGTGGTGGTTGGGACGACTGGGACCACACCAGCAACAAGAACAAGTACGTATACAATACACATACATACATAAATAGAGTGACGTACTCTTATTTATTTTTAAGTTAGCAACACCCCACAACCCTCATTAATCTAGCTCAAATCAATCAGTTCCTAAAGAGGTAAGGCTGCCCCATAGTGGCACACTGGCACTTGATATCGAGATCTCTACTTGGACGACATGAACTAGTGTTAATATATTGAATCACTCGGACCAATTTTCGTTTATGGTTTCCGTTCAAGGATACCAAAGCCTAAACACAAAACCTTTTTTTACACAAGTGACTCAAACAACACGAGTCAAATCTGGAACCTCCTTCAACCATATCTTTAGACAAGTGATGTCTAGTCCATCTCTAACTGCGCCCTAAACACAACTTTAATAATTTGTTGCTGGGTGACATTCTTCTAGCACGGCCATTTTATTTACATCGAGATGCTGGCGGTGACTGAATAAGTTTACATGCATGTTGTCCATGAAGGACGGTGTTCTTTGGAGTGTACAAGTGTTGGGGACCAGGAGCAGAAGCAGTGAGAGGAGTGTCGTGGGCGAGGGAGCTGGACTACGACACGGCTCACCCATTTTTGGCCAAGAGTTTCGTAAATGGAAGGCACTGGATTCCACCTTCAGATGCCTAGCCATCAATTTTATATATTTACTAGTCATTTCATTCATACATATATATTTCCATATATAGAGATGTGTACAACTTTGATAAAATTCCATTCCATATACATGTAACGTTCTCACTCTATTGTATCATTGTTAATGTTCCCCTTTGTTAATTTAATTAATATATTTTCATTCTTAAATTTGTAATTTTTCTTTTCACGTGACTTCATTTGAGTTATACCATCACCTTCTTAGCTATTAAATAATAATAATCATAATAAAAAAACCATTTAACAAGACTTGCCAAATTGCCACCAGAGGTTGTTTGATAATAAATCCAGAATAATGACACCACTAGAAAAAATGGCATATCTATCAGAG
The DNA here is from genome assembly GCA_039657325.1 of Stephania cephalantha. NCBI lineage: Eukaryota > Viridiplantae > Streptophyta > Magnoliopsida > Ranunculales > Menispermaceae > Stephania > Stephania cephalantha. Next base: position 20,904,700 of record CM077569.1, on the reverse strand, counting down.
TGTACACATAATCACAAATCCAATTCAACAAAAAAAGACATTTACATAGCTTTTTAACTGATTGAATATGCTTCTCTAACCAAGTCTCTTTGACTTCTTGGATCTCCGCTGGCGCAAGCAAATGATTTCAAGAACCAAGAATTCATTAAGAAAAGCTATATATTCTTCCCAAAAAAGAAAAGCTATATCGAAAATCTACTCACGGTCAACTAAAGCTTCAAATGCCATCGTTGCACTCTGCCACTGCCGTTCCAGTTCAACTGCCGCCATTGCACGTTGATCATTAGGGTTCTGCACAAAACTCACTAAAGGGGAAAATACTGCGGTTGAATCTCAGTTCCTGTTACAGGATGTTGAGCTGTAGAAGGTGCAGGTAGGAAGGGTCCTGAAGGAGCGTAAGAAGCCTGTTGATGTACTGGAGGGAGGAAAATCGCGGGCACATTTGGGTCAGGAGGATAGAGAGCCTGAAGCCCAAGAGCCCCATGTACGGCATTGTGGTCGTGGAGACGCTTGAGCTTTGAGTGGTGTTTCTTCCCGGCCAAATGACTGTCAAAAACTGCTTGAGTATCGCACTTGACATTGCACAGGTCACAAGTTATGGGAGTTACCTCTTTAGGAGGTTCAGCAGCACCGTTTTGTCGTTCTGAAGTTCTCAAACGCTTGCCACCACGGCCACCCCTCATATTTTGCTTCCCGCCATGCCTTCGAGCATTCAAACGATCAAACATCCTCTTTTTTGCCGATACTTGGACATGTTCTGCATTAGCAGCCTCAGGTTTCTCTGCCAAGTTATTGTCATTTTGTCTCTCACCTTCGACTTTGTTTTCACAACCACCAACTTCAGCAGATGCATTCTCTGAAACTACAGAAGTATTTCCTTTTCCCCCCTCAATATTTTCGGGCTGCATTTTGCCTTCTGAACCCAACTCCGTTTGAGATTCTACCTGATTCTGTACTTCAAGCATAGGCATTATGGAAGGCACTGAAGCGGGAGTTGCTGCAGCTATAGATGTATGCACTGGTACAGTCGTAGGAATGGGCATTGTCATGGGGTTTTTCACAATCTGTGCTTCTTCCAATCTTTTCAAGTTCTTTTTATGTTTCTTTCCATTCTTGTGCAGCTCAAGGACTTCCAAACTGTTGCAATCAACCTTACAGAGCTCACACCATGCTTTTTGTGGTTGTCGAGTTGAAGCTGCTTTTTGAATTGGGGTCGCCGATGTTACTGGTGCCTGTAACAGAGCTACAGTTGATGAAAGTACAGAAGCAGAGTGCTGTGGATCTCCCTGTTCCACATTAATAGGGGGCACATACCCATGTCCTAACATTGAATCAGGATGAGAGGATGAATAATGCCGATGGGATCTTCGACTGCCACCTCTCCCACGACTCCTCCCACGATAATAGGAGCCTGACCCATCTGAATTTGAAACTGGTTGACAAGAGTTGCCACTGCCACCACCTCTAAACTGTCCCCCGCCTCTTCTTCCATCACCCCTTTGTGACGCTCTTCCAGCCTGCATAAGATTTCGCGAAGTGTCAAATTTTATAAATATAGAATAAAGCAGATAATGACCAGCTATTAAGATGGAATCAAAATGAAGCACAAGATACAAGGAAATAAGTTAGCAACAACCTCCACAAGAGAGTTGCATCACCCCTCTTACTTTGGCCGCACATTTTTTAGAAGAGCAAATGGAAGCACCGAGTGATCGTGCATCATTATCTCAAGCCAACCCAGGGAACAAGTTAGAATAATCTAATCAAAGGAAGTAATTTTCTATCACCGCTGTAGGCCAACCTTGGGACGGGTAAAAACCATTCTATGCTCACACACTAGTAGTGCGACAATGGTAAATGTTATTGAAATAGAAAAAGGACATCAAAACTATTGGGGATGTGTGGACCGAAATATAGTCCCACATCCATTTAAGCATGACTTCATCAAGAAGTACATATTAGTGTGGATCTATCCCCAATTAGTACCTGAGGTCTTTTGAAGTAAAACCTCACACCTGTGAGCTGAAGGTGGCTAAGATGAGAGCAAAGAAAATTGAACATTTCGGTTTTATTGTGTGTGTGCAACTGAAAAATTGAGAGAGCCCGAAACAAAGATTTTGGGTTGATTTCTCTCATTGTGCGGAATTTCTTGATTGCAAAGAAAATATTCCATAGAAAAAAAATGTTTTCTTAAGAAAATTTTCTTGAGTAAATGCTTAAAAGAAAATTCTCCTCTGTGTTTGATAGCACGTATAAGAATTTTCTCTCAAAACTCACCAACAACATTTGTTGAAATAAATTATGGAAATTTGATATATCTATATATACATAAAATATATTAAAATATATTGATTTTCATATTAAAAATATAAAACTTAAACAAAATGTCTTGACTACATAAAATTATGAATTCGTCCATATTATAAATTCTGATTATCATGCCATTTTTGTTGTTTTGATTATAGTTCAAATGTTTAAATAACACATCATGTAGATGCTACATTGGTATGTGGACCGATCAAAATGCAAAGAAAGGGTAAGTCTATATTTCAACAAATAGGGGCACAAATGTAATTTTAGCATATAGGGGCACTTTAGTAATTTAATATTTTAAATAAGGAAAAATGTTATTTAGTTGGAGCATTTTAATAACTTAAATCTTAATCTACAGGCAAAATGGTAATTTTTATAGCTAGAGGATTTTAGTAATTTTCCATTCTACATTCTTCTCTTCATTCAGTTCATTGATTTCAAAACAACACCTACTATCATGCTAGTTTTCCCGTATCCAATGTTTCCTTAATTATTTAGAATTTATTTCCCTTTTCCATGACTAATATTTTAGTAGTTTCTTAGCAGCAGTATAAGAATCTTAGTCATTAGGAACTTTTTTATTTTTTGTTATTTCTTTTAATTTAGTGCGGTTACAGCACATTATAAGTATTAGCCCCTCTATAGTTTTATTATTACTGAACGAAGAATTAAGAATTTTCTCTCCTTGCTCTAATTTGAGTGTTACGTTTCGGTGTAGAAACTTATTTCCTGTTCTTAAGGCATAATCAAGTGCTACCCTTTTTTGTTTCACTTTATTCGTTGCGTCAAAATTGATATAAAAAAATAACTTTTGAGATGTTTGCTTGTGATGTCACATTGAGCACTTTTTAGGTTATCGTTATGCGTAATGCCATCTAATCATACAAACAGGATTTTTTTTTTTAGATCACCATACAAACAGGATTTATATGTCAAGAAGAGCCACAAGTTCACTTTGGAACCTTAATCTTTACTTAACTACTACCTAAAATTGCTCACACAACTAATTGGGCACTTCAAAAACTCTCAGCAAGTCTTGCTTAAATTCACCCAGGCAGTACTTAAGGCAACCAGTTGTGCTCAGTGTTGTCTTAAGAAATCTTTAAAAAGTTTAAAGTGGACGGCAGCATATGCAATTACGTACATTAAGTGTCAACTTAACTTCTAAATCAAATGTCATAAGTATACTGCTGTACAATTTGTTTCTCACTGTTTCGAAGTTTCCAATTCCAGTTCTTTTTGTTTAGTGCTGCAAGCTTACAAGAACATTATCAACATTAAGCACTATAACAAACTATAACTGTTTAAAATGCTGTCATATCATAGGCAGACATGTTGAATGCATCAGTTATTTTCTAGTTTCTAGACATGAAACTGAAAAATATTGATGACACTATTTCTTTTTAAGGCAAGATTGGAGTTGCATAGAGTGAAACATCCATGCAATTACATATACAGGAGATCCATAACATTAAATAATCACATACTCAAGGAGCTAATAGATATACTAATTTTTACAATGCCTAAACTTAGACTAGTTGTTATGTGAGCATTAATGCCTCTAAATGAGGCTAGGCATCACTTTGGCAACACTGGTATATGATCTACAGACTAAAAGCCTTAGCTTGATTAAAAAATACACCAAAACAAATAAATTGAAACACATTGAGCAGTTCAATCCAGAAAACAGATATTACTGCACAAATACACAGACAGATGACAACCTCACATACAAAACCACATATTACGTAAACAATGCATCTTAAAAGAAAATATAGACTTAGTACCACCAAAGGCATAGTAAGCTGAAATAAAAGGAGAGAATAAGATCACCAAATTTCATTCCTTAACTTTAAGGTAAAGCCTAGAGTGGTCATATGAATAATATTCTAAACTCTAAACTACTCATGTGAACTAGTTGATGACCATACTATTACCAACATCTGGATCGATGCATGCACCAGAGATAGAACTTGGAACCTTCCAATGTTTGATCAAGAACTTCCAAGTTCATTTTCCATGTGCTTTAGACATACCAAATATTGCATAACAAGATTAGATCGCAAGAACATCATTAGGCCAAATGCCAATACATCTTTCCAAGAATCAAAAGACCACCAATTCTTAGGAAAGAAGCGGGGACTGATGTAAATATTATCTATCACTAACTTTGAACCACCAAACCAGACAGTGCTTATTTCTCATACTTTTGTGCCCATTTGATGTTAATAATATGTGACTATATTTCCTTCCTGTGAATTTGGCACCTTTGGCTTCTTATGGTCTTCAATAAGAATAAACCATCGGAAAATGCTACAGTGATCAACTTTTGACATGCACTTATTGGTGTTTAGATACACATCGGTTTTTGCACGCGCGCACATTGATACACACATCAAGGGACACTAACAAGTGCTTGTCAAATGTGCGTGTTAAAAGTGGGTCACCCAATCATTTTCCTAGAACGTCCCCTATAATTCATCATACAAGCCATGGTTGTAAGACTATTTGTTTTAAAACAAGTCAAGAGGCATGAAAAGAAAAAAGAACCAACCAGTTTTCTCCTGAAAAATTCCTGCAGACCATCTCGCGACTCTGAAGAACATGAACTGCGTTTACTGCTTCAGAATCCAATAGCCGAAGTCCATATACCACATCAACACTTATGACTGACTGAGAGAATAATCACCTCGAAAACCATCTGCTAAAAGATTTCTCCACGAAGTTAACAGCAGAAGACGGGCTATGGCAAACAAAGTCTGACAAGTTCTAATCTGTAGGAGACGTCGAAACACACAAGATAGAGTTAATCCTCAAGGAATACCCCAAAACTACATGGTCACTCTCAATGATGTCCCACTCCAGAAGTCGAACAAACACATGAGAAGTTTCTAATGTGGCAGAATAGACGAGCAGGACACAGAATCAAATGATGACTATCAAACCCAGTGATGTGAGTCAACAGACACTCACATAGACAGAAGGGAAAGAAAGAGATCATCCAATTTGAAAGCGCTCATCGAGATTGAGGTGCCAGTAAGACTATTTAAAGCTCCACATCATACGAGGCACCACCACATTAGGAACCATGAGTTGATTATCCACTATTATGAGGACCCCGTCAGTGTCCAACCTGAATGTCATATAACCTTGATGAATTCGCCTTAGTGCTCCAATCTGTTCAAGCTTTTCATTACGCTGAAATATTCATCATAGGAAATTGCCAGACAGTAGTGCTTATAGTTGAATATAAATCAACTCTACTTGTCCAGTTATACCCATATGAAACTACTGAGCACTATGCGGATGCTTCAAGTAAATGTAAGCCTTTCGCCATTTTATGAAAATCATGGCGGGAACTCCACCAAGAAACAAGCATCCAAGATAAAGGACCATCACATCCACACCATAGTTTGATCATTTTATCAAGAAAAAATTACGTAGGTCTTGGTGGTGGATGTGATGAGCCATAAATTTCCTAATGAAGGCTTGTTTCAGCATTTGACTTTGATTCAACTTTCTAGGTTTAGAGTACTATGAACGGTCATGAACACTTACCACATTATGCCAGATCAATCCAAAATATGTAAAGCAGAACGCTTCCCTCTGTCATTGCTGATCCATAGATCATATTCTTCTGATCATAGGCATCAATTAATCAACTCCATCACCTACCAATGAAATAAAGTGAAGGAAAAGGGAAGCATCTAGCGGATGCTCCTAGTAGGAACTGAACGTGCAAATCAAACAACGAATTCATAAGATTTTTTTCACAGGAAAGAATTCAACCGATTAGATGATTAAATACAATAGAAGCATGAACAAAAATAAAAGGCCAAAAAACATGAAGCCAGCAATACAAAGTACACAGTTTTGAGATAAAAGGCGACGCACTGAACAAGATGGAAGTATATTAAAACAGTGCATTTAGCCGCAAAAAATGGCAGGCCAGACACCATATGTTCTTCAGCATTTCACCACCATCTTTCCCGAAGGTTTGCTGACATTTTTTCAATAAGACAAAGTAAAGCTGCCATAATCCTAAATTGTGTAGAGTTGGGGTATGTTTTCAACATGATTGTCATCATAATATGAAGAACTTAATGAAGATTTTCCTCTCCTCCGTAGATCTTTTAAACAAGAGATCAAGAGGGTGCAGCATAGACAAGGCCAGGCCAAAAGAAATGTAACCATATGATCAATCTGACAAACAGTATTGTCAACACGTTATTTGTGTTTAACCATGCAAGCAACAGACGCATCACCAAGCAAGTGGCAAGGTAGTCAAGAAAGCAATACACTTTTATGCACCACTAAGACAACAACAACAACAACAACGCCTCAGTCCCAAATTAACTGGGGTCGGCTACATAGATCAAACTTTTCCATTGTGCTCGATTAAGTGCAATTGATGGTGAGCTTTTCAAACCATTCAAATCCCTCATAATTAATGCATCCCATGTTAACTTTGGTCTGCCCCTACCTCGTCGAATTTCTACAGTTTCTATTGAGTCAAGTTTTCTAGTTGGGGCATTTGTAGGCCGTCTTTGCAGGTGACCAAACCACCGCAACCGCCCTTCCCTAATCTTTGTATCAATTGGTGCTACTCCTACTTGTCTTTGAATTTCTATATTTCTTTACGAGTTTTACCACACATCCACCTAATCATCCTCATTTCTGCTGAGTTCATTTTATGTAATTGTTGTTGCTTTACCGCCCAACATTCACTTTCATAGAGCATAGCTGGCCTAATTGCGGTCCTATAAAATTTTCCTTTTAACTTAGTAGGAACATTTCGATCACAAATCACCCCTGTTGCACTCCGCCGTTTCTTCCATCCAGCTTGAATTCTATGTGTAACATCATTCTCAACGTTACCATCATTTTGTATGATTGATCCTAGGTATCTAAAGTGGTTTACCTAAGGAACTTCTACAAATCATATGCTTTTTCTAAATCTACGAATACCATATGAAGATCTTTTTTCTTTTCCCTATATTTTTCTAACAATCGTCTTACAAGGAAAATCACCTCCATAGTTGACCTCCCAGGAATGAAACCAAATTGGTTATCTGATATTGTTGTTTCTCTCCTAAGCCTATTGTCAATTATCCTCTCCCAAAGTTTCATAGTGTGACTCATAAGTTTAATTCCCCGGTAGTTTGAGCAACTTTGAATGTCTCATTTGTTTTTGAAGATTGGCACAAGCGTGCTTCTTCTCCAATCCATTGGCATCCGTTTTGATTTTAAAATTTTATTGAAAAGTTTTGTTAACCAAGTCAATCCAATTTCTCCTAAACATTTCCAAACCTCTATGGGTATTTCATCTGGGCCACATGCTTTCCCTATTTTCATTCTTTTCAATGCCTCTTTAACTTCTACAATTCTAATATTGCGTATATAGTTTACATTTCTTTCTTGGTGTGGGTTTTCATCTATGATAGTATCAACTTGGCCATCATTAAATAAACTATCGAAGTAACTTCTCCATCTCTCCTTAATATCCTCCTCGCGCGTTAAAACATTGACTTTCGTCCTTAATACATCTTACATGACTTAGGTCTTGTTTCTTTTTATCTCTTAATTTGGCTAGCCTATATATATATTTTTCGCCATCTTTATTACCTAACCTTGTATATAGATCTTCCATGAAATTTGTTTTAGCTTGACTAACTACTTTTTTAGCTTGTTTTCTAGCTTCTCTATATTGATTGTACACATCTTAATCTTGACACTTAGATATTTTCCTATACATCTCTCTTTTAGTCTTAATTGCTCGTTGGACATCTTCGTTCCACCACCATGTTTCCTTCTATGGTGGTCCCAAGCCTTTAGATATACCTAATACGTTTGATCCCACTCTCCTTATGCAACTACTCATTTCTAGCCACATTGTATTAGCATCTAAGTCAAGATTCCAAACATTTTCCTTTAGTAGTTTTTCTCTAAACTCTACTTGTTTAGTATGTTTTAGGTTCCACCACTTTATTCTAGGGTCGCTAACTCTTTTATTTATATTATGTCGTCGTGTTAGCTTAATATCAAGTACTACTAACTTATGTTGGGTAGTAAGTGCTTCACCAGGTATTACTTTGCAGTCTTTACATATTTTTCTATCTATTTTTCTTGTTAAAAGAAAATCTATTTGACTCTTGTTATGACCACTACTAAAAGTAATTATATGCGACTCCCTCTTCCTAAAACTAGTATTTGCTAAGACAAGATCGTATCTTTGAAGCAAATTCTAAGATTGATTCCCTTCTTCATTTCTATTACCGTAACCAAAACCTCCATGAACTCTCTCAAACCCATCGTTACTTGCCCCGACGTGCCCATTTAAATCTCCTCCAATAAAAACATTTTCATCTAATGATATACTTTGCATAAATCCATCCATATCGTCCCAAAACTTGCGTTTGATGCTCTCGCTTAATCCTACTTGTGGTGCATAGGCGCTAAGTATGTTAATTTTTTCGTCTCCAATAATTAATTTAACTAGAATCAATCTATTCCCCATTCTTTTAACCTCTACGACCTTATCCTTATAATCATTATCCACCACAATTCCTACTCCATTGCATTTTCTATCTATACCGGTGTACCACAATTTAAACCCTGTGCTTCCTATTTTTCTACTCTTTTCTCCTACCCATTTTTTCTCTTGGAGGCAAGCAATATTGACTATCCTTCTAATCATGGTATCTACTAGTTTATTGACTTCCCCGTAAGTGTTCCTATGTTCCATGTTCCTAAACGAATTTTTTCTCCCCTTTGTATTTGTTTTCCTTTTCTATTTCTATTTTGTCTAAAAGATCTAGTGTCCGTATCTATGATTTTGTTTTTGTTTTCGTGTTTGTTTTGAACTAGCTTCTTTACCCACACCCGTCATTTGTGTGGGAACCCTTGCTCATTTTTCTTCACATCCGGGCGACGATGATAAGGGACTAGCTTCTTTACCCACACACGTCCTATGTGTGGGAACCCTTGCTCATTTTTCTTCACACCCAGGCGACGATGTGAAACACACCCTTGCTCATTTCTCACTACACCCGGGCTCCGGTGCAGCGCGTTGCTAGGTGGGAACGCCCCAACGTTTATATATGTTTGATCCATTTCATGAAAAGTGACAAAGGTTTTACGCTGGCTGGCAACTTATCGCAACCCTCCTCCATTTTTCAAGAATGGAAAATGAGCTTGGGGCCTTCTCCCCCACTTTTCGGGTACGAAAAGTGAGTTTTGGACCTCCCTTACCCATTTTTCGGTATGAAAAAATGGGCGTCAGAGTCCTCCTTTATCCGGACTTGGGACCGGCTATGTAGCGCACATAGTGTACAACATGGGTGAAGTTTTTATGCACCACTAAGAAAACCTTTAAAATTGCATGATAGATAAATTTTATGATACCAACACTAGAGACACTAGACCAAACAACTTCCAACCATGAAAGTTTGTTATGACCGGTACAGCCAAGAAAACAATGGACAAGGAGAGATAACAGTAACACAAGTAGAATCATGCAGTATGATGACATTACACTGGTCACAGCAGAAAAAACACCATTCAATCTGTTGGGGCTTCGAAATAAGATACATGCAAGGTATCTCTCAGATTGAATAAAATGTGCAGGTTGTGTAGGTGTACAACATAGTTAATGAAGTTCTATAAATAAATAAATAAAACTTGTAAGAAATAAATTTAAAATCATCCACATGTATTCTAAAAAATTATCAAAACCAACAACAATATACTTTTAAGGAAAATGATTTTCTAACCCATTTTGAGAATCGAGATTCGACACCCACCTATGTGGAGCTGACATGGGAGGCCCACAACAACAATTGTTGCTCTCATGTCATTGACTGTATGCTGTAAGATGATTGACTGGCTGATTGTTAGGTGCAAGAGATGAGGTCAACTTTTTAGAGGTAAATTTGAATTTTTTGGGAGGGAAATGCACAACACCTGCGACCCATCGTGTACTACGCAACTGATTCATTAGCCCGCATCCCGAGGCACGAATTCAGAGGTGTTATTCCAGAACTTCCCTTTTGGTTGACTGACTGACTAGCTGACTGATGCGCTAGCTTAACATCAGCTATGGTCCCCAGTGCCACATCAGCTCGGTGCTAAATCTAGGTTGCCTAAAATGAGCAGCCAGTCAGTCAATCAACCAAAATGGGAAATGCTAGAATAACACGGGGGGTAGAGGATGCATTATGCATTTCTCACTCAAAAATTCAAATTTCCCTCCAAAACGTTTGTCTCATCTGTTGCACCCAACAGTCAAGTCAGTCAATCAGTCGACCTAACTGACAGCGTGCAATCAATGACAGAGAGCAACAATAGTTGTTGTGGGTCCCCCATATCAGTGTCACATAGGTGGGTGTCGAATCTTGGTGCCCAAAGTGGGTTAGAAAATTACTTTCCAAACAATTATAGTAATAATTGCATTCAAGTACTGCAACAATATTTGATTTAATATTTAAAATATCCATACAACAAAAAAATTCCCCAACTTATTGGGGATTGAGGCTTTTAAAGTGAGGCACTTTTGAGAATTTTAAAAGGATACAAAATAATTCTAATCTTTAGGAATTTGTTTAAGAATAGTTTCAAGAACAAATTTGAGTTATTTTGATACATAACAAATTTCTTCAAAACCGAGCTTTTTTTGGTTCCATGTGATTGGTAATCAATTAGTAAAAGCTTACGATAATTTTAGCTAATATATTGATCCTTGCGACGCACTTCATTGGAGCACTAAATCGAGCGAAATGGAAGGGTTTGATCCATGTAGCCGACCTCATCTAATTTGGGGTTGAGGTTATGTTGTTGTTGTTGATTCTATATTTCCTTGGAAAATATCGACTTATAGTCATGTACAAAAGGGAATTGGTTAGTCAAGACCAGAGATTTTAATTTTCAGTCTAACTCCGCACAAGCTCTACAAATAAGAGCAATGAAAACAAAATAAAAACAAAAACAAGAGCCAAATCTAGTAACAGGTCAATAATTTAACACTAAATGATTCGACATCATCCCAACTATTTCAGATAGGCTTCAGAAATCTAGTTATAATGTTAACTTTATCTAGCATTAGCATGATAACCATTTTCAAGAGTAATACCAACCAGTCTTCCACCACAACTCTAATGTGCATCACTTGGCGTTCTCCTTTTTTATTTTAACCTATTCAGTTTGTACCATCATTGTCGTTTCTCGCTAGAATAGACTGTAATTGAACATTATCAAACCACAAAACCATCATGCTAGAATAGATTGTAATTCTACGTTATCTTCAAGTGACGTTACTTAGAGGTTCTCATAGATGACACCATTTGTAACAACTCGTGTCTATAACCTTGTGATTAGCACTAATCTATATGTTAATTAACCCGAGTTAGGCTCGTGGTTAAGCCTAGCTTTGTATAGATTAGCGTGCGCGTGCGTTTGTGTGATTGTGTGGTGTTTGATTGGCATGATATCAAATGAAAACCAAAGTTATAAAGTTTGATAAAAATAAAATTCTCAAACCTTTAGATATGTCTCGAGATACGTAAATGTGTAAAGATGAGTGTCACACTAGTATGTGTGTTACTTTAAGCATGTATACACAAGATTGACCTCGAGATATGTACATGGGATCTAGATAATCATCTAGTGTTGCATGGTGTAGGCTATGTGGCAATCACTTAGGTGGGTTGGTTGTTGGGTTTAAGATCCTTATATCAGTCATGAGATAGGCGACTCGAATCTCGAGAAAGATTATACTTAATCAACAAGCAAAGAAAGGTTTGCTTTGATCTTTTGATCAAACGAAAGAGAAGAAAATGATAGACCAAAAGATTGAAGGAGAGGAAAGAGAAGAGAAGGGAAGTTGGTTGGTCATTGGAGGAAGTCATTGAAGCTTGTGTTGGTCATCTTCCTCGAGTGGCAATAACTTCTTTTCATTTTCTCTCAATCTCTTCCAAAAATTCATTGGGTTTAGCGGGGTTTTGGTGACATCTAGCTATGGAGAGCCATGGCTGTTGTTTTATGAGATGTTGGCAACCCAAATGAGTTCATTAGAACTCATTTAAGTGAGAATCTCATGTTGTTCAGCTGTCTTGAATGCAATCATGAGGTCATGAACTTAATTTCATTCGAACTCATGATAATTTGGGTTGTTGATGATGGTTATGGTTGTTTTGGTGATGTTGAGGTGGTTTTGTGGTGGTAAGACCCATTTATGAGCACCCAATTCCTGTCTTTGAAGGTCCAAAGGGATTGGCAAAGCATGGAGAAACGAGGTGAAGAAGAAGACCCACTTTAGGGTATGATCATGCATGACGTCGTGACCGGCATCTTGTGTATGGGGCCCACGTGGCGCCTCACGACACCACAGTGAAAGTACATTAGTTCCATTTGGCGTTGTGGGTGGCGACGTGAGATTCTAGGCCACAGCACCACTAACGGCGTCATTTCCTGCAATGTAAAAAAAAAAGGGAAAAAGTGATCGAAACCTTTTCGGATCGATCTGGAACTTGGGCTAAGGTTCCACGAAGGTATTAGGACTAGTCTAAGACCTAAATTGATATATTTTAACTTAAAATCTTGTAGATTATTGGTGCGATTTGAGAGAGATTCAGAATCCAAGAAATGTTGGAAAGTGCGACCGAGGTAAGTGGGGAATTCACTTAGTTTATCTTTTATGTTGTGTCTATTAGTTATATTTGGTTTCATATAGCTTATGTACTAGGTTTGGGAGCTCTGTATTGGAGTCCATGTTTTGATTAAAATGGTAATGTGAATCTTTGAAAAAGGTTTGTGACGAAGCAACCCCTAAAGAGTTCGAGTTTGGTATAAATCAGTCTTCGAATGCCTGGAAAGCCACGAGCAGAGTTATCGGGATTCACTGGGACACAGAGAACTTTCTTACAACGAATACACTATCAAGACCACACGACGGCCACCGTGTGGGTCAGATTTTGGTACTTCGCATGTCAGTTGGCTATCGGTCCATGTTTTCTTAAATTTCGAATGATTGCCACTACAAAAGCTAATTTAACTGTTGATATGCATGCTACCCTATCTATTGTTTATATCATTTCCATTATGCCCTATTATAGATATAATTGCTCGTTTAGCTATTGCAAATGAGGTATTAGTGGATAATGGATGGTCTAAGGGAAATCACATTTATTGAGCACATTGAATGCTCACTCCCCTTTTCAACAATCTCAGGTACCTCGACCGGCATTCCAAGGTTTGATGAGAGAAGGATTAGGGTTTAGTTCCTTCTCCACGATGTCTAAGATTTTTCTTGTAATTTATATTGTTGTTAAACTACTGTTTTGTATAAACATGGTTGGGTAACAATTGTAAGTGGTGGTTTAACTTGTTTAACTGGTTTTTTATATCTATTATTTGAAATTAAAAAGTATTTGATTTCCGCTGCGTTTATTTATATTTTATTTCGATTTTCGAGATATACGAGTTGTATTTATCATGTACCGAAGGTACACTTCTGGCATGGGTTGAGTCCGGCTGGTTTACTGGGATCTAATTCGTGTTTCAAGTCGAACGACGCCTTAATCAGGACAAGGGTCGTTACACCATTCACCATAATGTTCCAACTTGAATTTAAAATAAATAAATAAATAAATAAAAACCTTGTTAAATCCTTATCAAGTAATTCAATCATGAAATGCCCAGTAAATTAAAAAACCAGTTCCAACTACCAGCCTCATCAATGAAAAAGTTGAGAAACTAACCTTAAGGGATACCACAACTTCAGCTCATAACAAAAACTTGATAACCCCTACAACATCGAAGCCTCAATCCCAAATTAGCTGGGTCGGCAACATGAATTAAACATAGTAACCCCTTAATCAATCCAAGTCTTAAACTGTCAGACCTAATTTTGCATTTATAACCCAAAAGGAGAAAAATAATCAACAAAACATATTCATCAAAATCTAAAGATCAAATAAAGCCCAATTGAATTCAACAAGAAATCATACCAACAAAACATAAAACCTTAAGGAATGTCACAAAACCAAGCACCAAATCGTACCCCGGGAGTTGCCGAAATCGATACGCCATGTAAACCTCCCTGCTGAAGCATGTTTGTCATCGTGAGCATCTGCTCGGCGTAGCCCCCAGATTGGACATGCCACTGCCCGTCCTGCCTTCCGGCCATGGCTCGCTCAGCAGCATCCATGGTCCCAGCAAACTGGCTCAGCTGGGACAATGCGGCAACTGCAGCGGCAGCGGCCGGGTTCAGCCCTGAAGGCACCGGCTCCGGCTCCGGCTGCTCGGCCGTCCCCTGGTAGTAATAGGCGGTATCTGCCGCGGGCATTTCGGTGGAAGCGGATGAATTGGGCTGAGACTGAGAGTAGTGCTGTTGATAGTATTGGTGATAGTAATTGGAGTAATCATGGTAGTAGTTAGGGTATTGGTTGTAGTAATCATAGTAAGCCTGTAGGGTTGATTGGTAGTAAGATTGGGATTGGGATTGGGATTGGGATTGGGATTGGGAGGGGTCGTAGGAGACTTGAGAGGACGCTATTTCTTGCTGTTGCGGTTGTTGCTGTTGTTGCTCTTGTTGTTGTTGTTGTTGTTGTTGTTGTTGTTGTTGTTCGAGCTGATGTTGAAGAAATTGTTGGTGGAGCTGAAGGAGTTGCTGTCTTTGCGACTCGGTGAGGGAGGAGAGATCGATTTGGTTTTTGTCCTCCATTGATGTGGTTTTGTAATCTAGAGTTCGATTCGCTAGGGTTTACCGGTTGGTAACCTGCATAGTTGGGTGTGAGCGTTGTTGTTGAGGTTGAGGGTGTTGTTGGTGTTTGTTGTTGTTGTTGTTGAGATTTCCCAAATTTATTTTGAGAGCGACTATTGGCCCATATCAATCCCGCATTTAATCTAGGGAGACCCTAGTTTTTGTTTGGAGAACCTCATTTTTAAATTTTTACTTCGTTCGACTCCCCCTTTTATTTACTTTACCTCACTTTTTTCTCAATATTCTAAAAATACCTCTGCTCACCCTATTACTCCCACCCTCACCCCAACAATTCTCAATCCTCTCAATTACTCGATTTTAGTCATTGTAGAATATTTGTACTAGGTTACCAAATGTCATAAGAGTATTTTTTTCGTTGAATAAGGTCGAGGTGTGGCGCATATCGTATCTTAGAAGTGAAGAAGTGTGGCCCGCGAGTGTCGAACACACAAAGCCAACACCTCTGAAAAGGTGTCGGACACAAAGGGCTGACACCTCTAAAGAGGTGACAGTTGATTCCGATCGAGACTGCAAAGAGAACTAGATCTCAGTGGGTGACGGGGGAATCTAGCCGAGACCTCTTTAGAGGTGCCGGCCATGTGTGTCTAACACATCTTCAAAGGTGTCGGCTCTGTGTGTCCCACACCCGCGAGTCAACAAGAACGAACAAAAAAATTTCAAAACTCCTAAAAAATATATGAAAATGACGAAAAATAGTGGGCTTTGCTCGAATCGCTTAATATTTTCGATTCCACCAAAACTTTGCACCCAAAATGCAAGATTCAACCCTCAAATCGAAGCCTTAAACTCACAAACAATACTGACTAAAAAAGAAAAAAAAAACCCTAGAAAAACCTCAAAATCGACAGTAAAAGAGATGTGGAATGCACCCACGACGTCGAATCGAAGTGATTTTGCTCAAATTTCGTCGGATTTAGGGTTGTGGTGAAAATGCAATTTGAGAGAGGGTGACTGGGGTACAGGTGAGTGGTTTAATGATAAGTGATTAATTAAAATTACATATAGAACTAGTTTAGTATTATATTTAGTATAAATATTTCGGAATGAGCTCTAATTGACGGTATTTATATATTTTCAGGCATACAAGGTATAACAAAGACAAATGAGTGATTTCATGATGAAATGAGGAGAAATGCACAAAACCATACTTGACATCGTGGCGTGAAGGGTTGATGTCGTGGGAAGAGTGCACAAGGCGTGAACAAGGCGTAGAGAAGGAGAGAAGACAAAAGAAATGGTGCAGCAGAGGTGGCGCAGTGGCAGCGCCATGGAGTTGTACACACGGCGCCACGATGGAAAACGTAGGGCGCCGAGCCTACTGTGTAAGGAAAATAAAAAGGCCGAAGCCATGGCACCGTCGTTGCTTAACACACATAGCGCGGGATCACTTACAGATAGCGTCGAGACAAAAAATAGAAAGTCTAGAGTTCTAGTTCGTTTGGAATTGTTAATTACGATTTCTAATTTTATTCTCAAGAGTTTTAAGGGTATAAATATGTATTAGAATGTGGTAAACATATAATATTTGAGCAACCAACATAGAATAGCTTAGTTTACGTTGTTCTTGAGTATTAAGAAGAATTTTAGAGGAGAAGACAACGAAGACTCACTTGTGGTTATTCGATATTTTTTCATTGATTTAATTGAAATTATTTAATTTAATCTTTGATTGTAATGAATAACATGATGTGTATGTCGATTTCAATGATGAGTGAGTAGTTCGTTATTCTTATGGATCAATTGATCTTATGGTATGAATGTTATGCTAAAGGAAGTATGAATGAATTATAAGGTTAAAAAAAGTAATAGTTTGAATTTGTTTGATTCTATACGTGATGCTATGAATATCTTGATCAAATGTTTATTGATTAGAGGTTTTAGGAGTTACCATGGTCATTAGGGCTTTTAAGCCAGATATGGACGATACAATCGTAAAATATATATCATCGATAGATAGTTATTGATTAGGGAGACACAAATAGTAAACTTAAGTAGTTATGAATCTAAAGATTTGGAACTTAAAGCAATGTGGAACTTACATCATTCACACCGATAGGTGGAGTTCTATTTTGCACATTAGGATCTTTTCTACCACGACACTGAGTTGAAGTGAATCTTAAGGAAATCTGTTTATTATAATTAAGCATTGCACACATAATAAAAATGGAGGAAGTGAGATATGAAAGCATAGTAATTCATTACCTAGGTGAAGTTGTGAACTAAAAGTCTTTTTAATATAAAATTACAAGTTATTTACATTATTTTCTAAAATAGAGTAATTTAGTTAAAACTAATTAAAAAAAGATTTCTTATTAATAGAGTGAATCTGACTAAGTGAATTGTGTGCAACACACCTTTCCCTGAGGACGATGTCCCTAATTAACATTAGTTGATCACATTATTACTACAATCGAGTCGTTATACTTGCGGCCAAGATCATGTTTTTTGCGTCGTTATCCGGGAGAGGTAGCTATACACTAGTTCAGTTAGTTTACGAAATTTTTAAGGTTTTATTTTTAGTAATTTATTTTCAAGTATAAAAAATAAAAAATAAAAAATAAAAAATAAAAAAGAGTTAAGTTTCAAGTTTGACAATCTACACTTGATCTTGTATGTTTTTTTTTTCAGAGATAATTAGTGCATGCGTAGTAATGGAGAGAATGACTTATAGTGTGTTCGGTTGGGTCGATAGGCTTGTCTTGATAGGGTTGGACTAAGTTGCATTCGATTAGTTGGCTATGGATTAAGGGTAATCCAAATGTCGGGACTTATTTGGTTGGGTTGATTGGACTTTAAGTGGTGTAGCCCAAATGACGTTTCATTCAAATTCTCAAAAGACTAAATGGTATTTAAAAGCATATGTTCAATAAAGAAATACGAGTACTAGAAATCTGCTAAGAAATACCACAGTTAAACAAGTGAAACTGACACGAGGCTACATAGTTATGATCTAGATCCGGTCGGATGTGACATAGGTCAGTGAAGCCTTTAAAACCACTAAAGGACGTGCGTGACATCGCACAGTTTAATATCACTAGGGACTCTAACCCTAGTGTCACCAGGGACTCTAACCTTGGTGATTCGATAACCCTAGGGACTCTAACCTCGTGTGTCACGTCATAAAGGCAAGTGCCAACATCTCCAGGGACTTTAACCTCATGTGCCGATCAACTCTAACATAGTATAACGAACTCTAGATTCTATAACTACTTTATAATTCCAAGAAATTGACTTGTTAAGGATATCAAGGCTTAGTTATGCTACAAAGCACAATTCCCAAAGAGTACGAGTCCATAAAGTCATTCACAAACTCACAATTCCTAATTGCATACTATTTACACTATATTCATTGTGAAACAACAAGAAATGATATAATGCGCATGGATGGATTCAAAGGAATTCAATTCAGATAATATCATGAACGTCAAGCTCAACAAATGAGGAGTCTGAAATATGTTTATGATGTGAGAGTAAAACGTTGGACATAGTCAATATAAACTATAACAAACAAGCATAAAGTGGATATGAAATGCAAATAAAACAATCAACGGGTATACTGACATCGAGCAATGCGTAAAGTCCTAGCTTTATCAGCCTCCCAATACTCCAAATCTCGTATTCGAACCCTTGAGACTCTTCTCTAGGTTCTTAATATCAAATTAATCCAAATAAATTGAGTTTAGGTCAGGTTAAATGGGTTTAGGAACCTTAACCCAAAACAACCCCTTAAGACTAAATAACATTGAAATTTTAATCCTGTATTGCAACATAATTTTAGGCATGAAATTGTCTAAATCTCAAAATCTTCCCTTGGTACAAAGTTTTTGGTCTCTATCTTAGCTTTTTTAAAAGGTTTGGTTTGTGAAATCCCGATTTAAACAAAAGAGATATCACAATTTTACCAAAAATAATTCAAATTGGAACTTAATTTGACCATCAGATTAGAAAATTTATTTCTCCCAATCTATAATTTCAAATTTCGTTATGTTTTGTCACAAGGTAGTTAACATACCAAATAACAACATACTAAAAGATCAACTTATTTGGATAAGTAAAGAGGGAGTTATGCTTTTTAAAAATTTAGTTTCAAAAATTTCGTAATGCATTCAATCACCTATTTGTAGAGCACTTTTGGACATGAAAACATTCGAATTACAAAATTTCCACTAGGACAAAGTTTTTCTCTTTCAAGTAAGCTTTCAAATGCCTTCAGATTAGGTTCATTTCAATTTAAAATGAGCAAGTTATGACCAAATTACATAGGCTGGTTCATAATACAACATGAAGAATTTCAATTTTGGTCTTACAACTTCAAAAACTCATATTTTTTGATTTCAAAACCATATTAAGAACTTCTTAATAATTGGATTATCAGCTTGAAATGAATCAAATACATAAAACAATTGTAAAGACTTAACCATCTACCCTCTAAAAATGGCCAAAAACCAAAACTGGTTTCAATTTGAAATAGAGAGAGGTGTACCTAAGGTTGATGACAATTTGGTTTGAGCTCCAACTCTTATATATATAGATAAGGTTGATTAATAACCATCTCCTTGAATTTCTCAGCCAAAACCCTCCTCAATTCCTCTGATTTCTTCTTCTCTAAATTCTTTAGCTTCTAAGTTATGAAAATGAAATGAATTGCATGAGTTTATTTATCTAATCTTATATATAAAGATAAGGTTGATTAATAACCATTGATCTTTATGCAAACAAATATCTCAAGACTAATTTAATGGCTTACATCTTGACACAATTCTACTAACTCTACTTAACTAACACCAATTCATACTCTATTGGTCTTTTGATGTGTCCTTACGTATCTCGAGGAACATCATATGGCTATTTTTTATCTTGCTAACTTAGGTTAAATTTAATATAAAATCAACTATAGTCACATTTATTCTATTATTTAAGCTACATTAAGCTTAAACTAACTTACAACATCACTCTCTAACTCGATCTCATATTGGCACGCATCTCGAGATGCGTCCTTACTTATGTTTCGACACCTACACACAAGTAGGAGTAACTTAGTAGTCTACACATATACAATACACTAGGCATATACTAAAAAAATCTAACATATACCTCGGCCATCTCGCCCGGTTAGTGCACGTATCACGGTGTGGGTCCCACATCACGGGTTGGTAATCCTGATTGCAGATAATAAATGAGATTAGAAATTTGGGACCGTGACAAAAAGATAGAGTGCAAGGATAGAGATGTCTTCATGACTACTTCAAGCCAAAAGTTCAAGAGACATACAACGGAGTGATGAGGCTTCCAACAACACTACTTAGTTCGAAATGAGACCATTTCTAATCGACATGGTGCAAAATAGCCTGTTCAATGGGCTAGCAAATGAAGATACAGTTGCACATGTAGAGAACTTTCTAGAGAAATCTAACATTGTGCATATTATTGAGTTACAAAGGAGGTAATCAGGAGGAAGATTCTCCCATTCTCATTGGGTGGAAAAGCCAAATCTTGGTTCTAAGAACTGAATGCAGGGAGTATGACTTAATGGGTGGAAATCAATGAAAGATTTCTCGACAAGTTCTTTCCCCCAGTGAAGGTCAGTTAAAAGAAATTGGAAATCAACTAATTCAAGCAAGAGAATACCGAGTCTCTTGGCAAGGCTTGAGAAAGATTTAAGAAATGTTGAAGAGATGTCCAAGACATGGATATGTGAAATGGGCAAAACTACAGATCTTCTACTATGGAATGAATCACAACACTAGAACAATAGTGGATGCCGCAACAGGTGGCTCTCTACTAACCAAGGATGAAGATGTAGCATTAGATCTTATAGATCTTATGTCCCATAACTCTACAGCTAATACTCATTCTATAGTGAGAAAACCAGCAGGCGTATATGAGATTGAATCGCAAGACGCCATCATTACACAATTATATAACCTAAGTAGTCAGATGGTGAAGATTCAAATGGGATAACAAATCCCATAAGTGCAAGTGATACAACAACTTGTTAATCACTAATTAATGGTGGTTAATACAATATACATGCAACAAGAAATGGAGTTCAAAGATATCAACTTCATGAACAACCAGAACTATGGAAACAAACTCAGGGCAAGAGGAATGACTCCTCAAAGGTTTTATCAAGGATATAACAACCCAAACTTCTCATATGAAAATCATGATAATGCATTGAAGTTACCTCCAGGTTTTGATCAACAAGTCCAACAAGGAAAGCTAGGCCAGAGTGAATAAATGACTTTATTGAAGTCAATTGAGAAATTCTTGCATGTCATTGATGTGCGTGCTGCAAATATAACAGTTAGCTTGTAGTAATAGTGCAATCAAATTATGTTGGATCACTGATATCGTCCCCAGGGAAAGGTTTTTGCACTAGTTGTTAATTACATTTTTAATTTGAGCTATTGCTAAGGGATTGACTTTTAATTGGTTTTATACTAAAGTAAACTATCTAACAAATCAAATTTAACTTTACTTGAACTCTTATATTAAGGATATCTTAGTTTACAACTTCACCTAGGTAATTTAATACTATGCTTTGTATTTATTTTTACATCTCAATATGTTGTGTGCAATGCCTAATTAGAATAGACATATTTTCTTCAAATTCACTTAAACCCACTGTCGTGATGGAAAAGATTCTAATGTGCAAATTAGAACTCCACCTATCGGTGTGAATAACGTAAGTTCCACATTGATTCAAGTCACAAATCATTAGATTCATAACCAAGTTCACTATCCGCGCCTCCCTAATCAACAACTATCTATCGATGTTGTGTATTTTACGATTATACCGTTCATGTATGGATTAAATGCTTCACTGGCCATGATAACTCCTAAAACCTAAGTTTATTAAACACTTGATCAAGATGTCTAAAGCATTACACTCAGAATCAATACAAACTCTAACCATTGAGCTTTTATTATCATTTTTATTCATATTCAAAGCATAACATTCGTACCATAGGATCCATTGATCCCTAAGATAAATAGACTACTCACACTTCATTAAAACACACATATCACAATTCATTATCGATGACTTGTTTGATCAGCAGAGAGGGGCACAATGTTTCTCCAAGATCGACTTGAGATCCAGCTACCACCAGCTGAAGATTAGAGATGATGATAAGGAGAAGACTGCCTTCCACATGAGATATGGTCACTCCTAGTTCACCATCATGCCGTTTAGGCTGACGAATGCCCCGGCGATGAGATGGATCTGATGCACTGAGTATTGAGGGAGTATTTGGACAAATTCATGATAGTATTCATCGACGACATTCTCATCTATTATAGGACTCGTGAGGATCACGAGGGGCACCTCAGGATGATATTGCGGACATTGAGGAAACATATATTGCATGCCAAATTTAGTAAACTGCGAGTTTTGGCTTATAGAGGTCAGAATTTCTAGGACATATCATTGGAGCTAGCGCAATGTTAGTACCTACTAAGGTTATCGCAGTGATTGATAGGCCTATACTAACATCAATGATAGACATCTACAGATTTTTGGGACTGGCATGATATTACCTGTGTTTGGAGTAGGATTTCTCAAGGATAGTCACACCGATGACACATTTGACAAAGAAAAAGTCAGTTTCCAATAGAATGATAGTTGCGAGCAAGACTTTACGACTTTAAAGGAACAACTAACTACAACATCAGTGTTAGTACTACCAGAGATGGGGAAGGGCTTTGATGTGAAAACCGATGCTTCCAAGGTCGATCTAGGCTATGTTTTGATGTAGGACAACAAAGTAACAGCTTACGTACCCTGATAACTCAATATTCATGAGAAGAACTACCCGACACATGACATAGAGCTAGCAGTTGTAGTATTTGCACTAAAGATCTGGCGTCATTATTTGTACGGTGAGAGGTTCACTCTAGACATAGATCATAAGAGTCTGAAGCACCTTTTCACCCATAAGGAACTGAACATGACAAATAAAAAATGGTTGGAGTTCCTGAATGATTACGATTTCTTATTAGATTACTACCCAAGGAAGACCAATGTAGTGTCGGATGCTTTGAGCTGGAGGGGATCAAACGCAAAAATTGAGTGATGTCATATGACATTTGAGTACGCGTTTCTCGAGGCTACCGATGCACTTTGTTCAGTAGAGATTCCAACAGCTATTGAAGTAGTAATTAATGGTCAGATAAGGACTCGGACAATGTCGATACAGAGTGTACATGAAGGTCATCAGGCATATTAGCAGTATAAGAGGTTTAATGAGTTAGCTCAAAGTCCTAATCACTAAAAGTGGAGTCAGTCGACAGACTCGTGCATGAGATCTAAAGGACGCTTGTGGATTCCATCAGTGGCTGAGATTAGAGAGGACATACTTCAAGAGGCTCACCGTTCATGTTTTACAATTCATCTAGGTTGGAGTGAGATGTATGCGGACATGCGACATCTCTTTTGGTGGACAGGGATGAAGACCAATGTTCCTGATTACGTTACAGCGCGCAAGGTATGCCAGCCAGTTAAGGCTAAGTATCGGAGGCCTAAAGGACTACTATATCAACTTCCCATTCCTCGGTGGAAATGGGAGCATATTGCCATGGACTTTGTCAGTGGATTACCTCGGTCTCAGCGCAGACACGACAATATATGGGTGATTATGGACTAGTCGGCTAAGTCTACCCACTTCCTATCGATCTCTACTACATACCGAGTGGATAGGCTGGATAGCTTGTATGAGCGAGAGATAGTCCGACTTCATGGGGTTCTATTTTTTATTATGTCAGACAAAGTGCCGCTGTTTACATTAGAGATCTAGCAGGGTATGTAGGTATAATTTGACATGTGGTTAGACATGAGCACCGCCTAATACAAACAGATGGACATTCAAAACGACTGATCCAGGTACTTGAGGACATGTTGAGGATGTGTGTACTAGAATAAGGCAGTTCTTGGGAGGACTATCTTCATCTGTGTGAGTTTGCTTACAATAACAATTATTAGGTCAATATTGGGATGACACCATTCGAGGCACTCTATGGAAGGCCATGTAGATCTACGTCGTGTTAGGCAATATTGGCCTCAATGCATCTATTGGGCTAAAGATTGTGGTGGATCACACAGAGAAGATATGATATATTAGACTACGTCTAAACGGTGCACATGAGAGTCATAATAAAGACTATGACAAGTACCACAATGAGTTAGAGTATGAAGAGGGAACCTATGTTTATTTGAAAGTTTTGCATCTGAAAGGTCACAAAAAATTTGGAATCATAGGAAAGCTCACACCGAGATTCATTAGTCCATTAAGCAGGGTTGCTTATGAGTTAGAGTTGCCGCCTCAGTTAGTCGGAATCTAGCATGTTTTTCATATTTCTATGTTCCGACTAGATAAGTCGAAAGGAGGCAGATAACCAAAAGTGGATCTGAGTCAGATCAACCTGAGGGTAGATATCACATATGAGGAGCATTTGATACATATCTTTGGCCGTAAGACTCAGAGCTTAAGGAACAAGGACATTCCGTTAGTCCTCATCAAGTGGCAACATCACGGAGATGAGGAGCTAACTTAGGAATGAGAGTCTTATATGCGCGAGCACTTCCCTGACTTGTTTTGATTCAGGTAAGTTTCGTCTTAAGTTTAATTTAATTTTTAGGACAAAATTCTAACTAGTTGGGAAGCCTATAATGATTCTAAAATTTTAACCCGTGCAACGTGTCATTTGAGGACTATGACCAGAACTTGGAGTGATGAGGCGAGCTCGATCAACCCTCAGGAGTCGACCTCAGTCAACCCTCAGGAGTCGACACCGAAATATATTACTTTTATTGTTTGATGATTGTATTACTTAGTTATACCAATTATGCAAGATTTAGTTTTATTTTATTTATTTAATGTTATGTCGTCGAGATATGAGTGAGAAGTCCCTAGAAGTGTGAGCACACTAGGGAAGTAATAAGCTATATAAACTCCAAGTAAATTATGAAGACTTTAATTTACATTGGGAGAGTTCTAGTGATTTAAGAAAAAAAATTTATCTCATCATGACTAAGGTTGCATGCTTTGATTTAATTATTTGATATTAATGTAGTACATAAGGTATGGATGGTAAATATCATAAGAAACAAGCTCATTGATTAGGGAAATGGACATAGGTTGCATGGAAAATTTCTAAACAAACTAAAGACACTCTTGTAAGTTCAATATTCATGGGTAAGATGGACCAACGAGATGATAATTAGAATCCATATGTCACCATGAGAACAATGATGGGAAACTTTGATTTGAAGAAAATCAAGTTAGATTAGCTTATTCAATCAAGTCTTAATGACTTTAATCGTGTTTGTCATATATAAATAGCTAGCTTATTCTATTTTCTTCAATTAGAGAAGAAAAACACCCCATTAATGGAGTAAAAGAGAGCTTGAATAGCAAGAAGAAAAAAAATCAATTAGACTCACATTATCTCAATGCAATTACTACTTTCCATCTTTCCATATTCTCTTGGTGTGTACATGCTTGATCTACTTCACCATTTATCTTTTTATCTTAGATTATGGTCTATTCAATTCTTCCATTACCCTATTTTAATTAGCCTATGCAAAACATGCATGCTTATATGTCTCATTAATGTCTTATTTAAGTGAGAGTTCATTCTTTCTTGCATTACTCAAATTGAAGTAAGTGTGTGTCTTCTCTTTAAGAATCAATTCAATTTAATCTAAAAGATTAATGTTTTAGTGAAACTTCATATGATTAAGATATGCACTTTATGTGAAAATAAAAACTAAAGTGTGCACATGGTAGATTAATGGCCAATACATACAATTTATGTTTTGGGACTTTTCAATATGCATCATCTATCCTAGGACTCCATTGTTATTCTAGTTTTCAGAGGTATTTATTGATATGTAATTTAATAAAATGATGATGATGGGAAGATCATGCCTATAAATTACTCTATTCAATATTAATTATTAGAACCTTAGATAGCTAATGTAAAATTTACATATAAGGTGATTAGTGGCTTAATGGACCTAGTAACTTGTAGTGAAATAAATAAATGAATGAGACAAAAGTATGAAATATTTAATCAATAATCATATCATATCAATAGTAGGAAGGTGACATATATATATATGTGTTGGGTTTTTGGGGTTCATACGCAGCGAAAAATTCAAACCAATTATTGAAAAACCCCAATAGGATAGAAAATAGGTTCCATTAATCTAGATCTAAAAAGTAAACCATACCTTAATCCATGATTTTCTTTTGTTATTATTCGATCTCCAAGACGTTCAAGTGCCCATCCTCTATCGGAAATCCACACACGAATGGTGACCACAATTTGGAGTGCTAGCCCCAAGATAGATTGAAAAAGTTTTTCTTTTTCCTAAAATCCAGAGAACTCGAAATTTGCAAAAACAAAAATCTTATGTCGTTTTAGGGTTTCACCCTTATTTATATGTGTAGATAAGCCATCACTTAAAATCCTATTCGTAATACAATTATTGTATTTAGGCAGTTTAAGCAAATTACACATACATCCCTATTAATAAGTTATCATATAACAAATTTTAAGAGCTTTTATGTCATGAATTTTATCATATAAAATTAATTACTCTAGACCAATTGAAATGCGCAAAGCCATTCTTTGTGTGCGACCCAATAGGTTCATGCGGCAATGAATCAAAACCATTTCGGTACAAAAGTCTAAACGGTCTCTAGCAAGGCATTAGGACTACCTAAGTAGCATGAATATCAAAATCGATACAACCTAATGAATAACATATATCATATCCTTTTGTCATGCGATAGCCTTTGACTAAACATAAGGCATGGAACGTCACCCTTAATGTTTAATCATACTAGTCTTGATCTTTAAGTAAATCGAAAACATCCAAGTGGCATTGATCATATCAATTCACATGGACTTGGCCATTATCAGTCTATCATATTGATGGATCCACTAATATCTCTCTATATGAGAGCGACAAATTCTATCTTAATTACACATCTTCATATATTATTCACATAACTAATCACAATCTTTATAATCGTCCTCTTAAAGACAATGTTTGATTGTGTCAAATTACCATGCTCATAATATGAAGTCTATGGTAATCTCAAGTCGGAGAACTAAATGATATACCTATCACAAGTAACACTTATGACTTAGTCCATGTGGTGTTCTCATAGCTGGTCAGTCCAGTACCTTGTTTCCTAACAAGTACTCATGATCTCGATTCTTATCCTTATACGCATTATTTTCACATGATCATCAATCAAGATTCACTCTAGTCTTAATTCATTATAGTTCCCAATATAATGATTGACTAGGGACATTTACGATATTTCAACAAATACCCATGGATCTTACTATAAGGTAAACATGTAATCACTTATAATAAAACAACACATGAAAACCTCAATTTTATTAACGAAAACTATAAGATAAACAATGTTTATAGATTGACCTAAGGCACATGCCCCAACAATATGTATATACGTGTCTGTGTGTTTGTGTGTGTGTATGTGTTAGGTAGATAGAGGTACATGTGACTTGGGTCAAAAGTATAAAATATTTATTCAACAACCAAATCAAATCAATGGTTGGAAGTGACAATTAGACATATGTATAGGCATGTAAGTATATGTATATATTAGATTTTAGGTATTATTTTTGACTAAAAGAATCTAACCCAAATTTTAATGGTTCTAACACACTTAAAACCAATGTAAATGGATATTAGGGATCTAGCGAGCTAGAGTTGGGCATCGAGGTTCATTGGAACGCGCGTTAGGAGCCGCGATAGCGTATTTTTCTATGTAGTTTGAGGTTAGTCAACCTGCAAGGATCTCCACAGTAATTTATTTTCATTTCTTTATTCTTTAAATTGTGAATTAACTTTTCCATGGATTCCCATTCATATTATGAGTGTGCGAGGGCCAAATGAGTCAGGAAGGTGTGTTTGGGGTGTAGTTACCGACTTGCAACCGGGACAATAACCTCAATTCACTAGATTTAGTCAGAATGAGATGTGTTTTATCTAGGGCACCGTTGATATCCCTCATTCGTAATGGTTTAGGTTTAGCAGGTGTTGCCACATCCTAGGATTAGAGTCTGCCTGGTGTTGCCGCGACTCTATGACCCTAACCCTGTGGCACCCGCATTTGGTGGTCTGGACTAATTGGGCGCCTCTTTTTTTCGCTTCCTTTACAGTCATTTCTTGCAATGTACATCTTCCACTCTTATTATTATACATTTTCTTATTTATTGCTTTGATTATCTCCGACAAGATTCTTGGACTATTTATTTTACTCATGCATTACTGTCGATATCCATCTACCTTTAATCACAAAAATTGTCTCCTTTGGTGACAATTGCATATCCGTAGGGGAGCAAGGGCAAGGCGTCGGTGATTGGTGACTTACTCTGAGACATCAAAACTACCCTGGGATATATTATGGGTTCTAAGAGACACTTATGATTGTATATCACTTTGTCTACTTTTTGCACTTGGTCACCAAATATACAAGTTTTATATATGCAGGGTTCCACACATAGGTTATCCGACATTTTCATTTTCTTGTCGAGTTATTTAATTTGGTTAATTGTTTCCGCTAATTCTTTAAATCTTGCAAAACATTAATAACTCAACTAAAATTATGAATTTACATATAATGATGGATCACAAGGCTGACTTAGCTACTATTGATCTCGCGGAGGCTGACTCGGGGGTCCACATAGGCTCAGGCCGGGACGGGCCTAGTTTGTCGGGATTAGGTCCATCATAATTTTTGCAGGTTAAGGCTTATTTGATAATCGCCCGACTCGATGGGTCGTCTTGAGGGGTTTGGCGATGGTTTAGGTCAGTCAACCCTTATTGTAGGAATTAGGGCCGTTACACACAACTATGAACTGTCAGTTCTACCCATGCTCCCATCCTAGTAATCTTTAATAAATTAATGAAGTCATATCTACTTTAGTCCTTCACATATTTCATCATCACCTTCACCTTTCCTCTTCAAACTAGGACAAGAAAAAATGAGAATACTTTTAAAAAAAGATAACGAACAAAGAAATGGAGAAACCAAGTGAGATGAGACATGCAAAAGTGTTTGTTAGGTACAGCAGGGGATGCAAGCATTTCAGTCACACATTGGGATGCTCCATAACCTTCATAAACTTCCCTCCTTCACCCACTCCTTCTCAAATACTCCCCGTAAATCAATCTACTTCAATCTTCCAACGGCTGATTTTTCTACATTTTTATGCATTTCTTGTTCTTGTTCTTTGCCATTTCATTCATTTTCCTAAGATTTTTTGATGTACTTGTATCTACTGTGATGGGTTTTATGGCTTCAATTGGAAATAAGTTGATCTTCAATGGCACCATTTGAACTTGGCAATCACGTAGTAACACTACAAAAATGTACCAATTTAGCGACAGAAAAGTCTGTCGCTAAATTGGTACTTTATTGTCGCTATTGCATTTTGCGAGAGAATAGTGACAAATAATATTTCTCGCTATTTCTCTTGTCATTAATTATAAATAGCGACAAACTAACCAATCACTATTTAGAGACACATCGATAGTTGCAAGTATGTCGCTATTTTGTTTGATGACTAAATCGTCATCCATTAAATAGCAACAAATTAACTACTATATAATCTGTTACAATTTGTGCTTTATTTTATTTTTGTTAGAAAAAGTCAATACAATAATAAAAAAGTCAAAAAAAGTAATAAAAAAGGTAAAGACAGAAAAAGTAGAGACATTATAAAGTAGTAATACAATCAAATAGCAACATAATAATATTCTTTTGAAGCTACAAAATAAGAATATCCATCATTAATGGAGATCAAGAGTTACAGTCGAGGAAATTGCCAATAGAATGACATCCCTCCATTTACGAGAAATGTCCTCTCTAAAAGCAAGCATAGTAAGGGTGTGGGCCACTCCATTATTGTATCTTTGGAAGTAGTCACACACATCTCCAAAATCAGATTTAATGAGTTGTAAAATATCTAATACCAAAGCCCTATTTAGACCCTAATTCCCCTTTGATTTAGGGCATTCACCATGTTTATAGCATCACATTCAATCTTGCAGGGGAGAAATAAAAATTCCTCCACAAATTTGAGGCCCTATCATAGGCTAAGAAATTCGGCAGACTTTGGGAAAATAAAAAAACAACAAATCAACAAATGAACAAATTATAATAATTTGCAAAATCCTTTCATCAAAAAATAAAAAAAATAAAAAAATTCATACATAAGTAACAATAATTTAACAAATTAATAGTTTCATAAAAATGCCAATTAGTAATTATGCTCCAATAGGGCGGCGAACTCCAGCGGCAGCGGTAGAAGCGGCGAGCTCCGGCAGTGATGACTTCTCTGACAAAAAAAAATAAATTAAAATCTAATCCTATAATTAGGCTAGGGGTGGAAATTTGTGTTATCGTGTATAAATGTGACGTGTTATAAACGGGTCATGACCCATATAAGGCAAACCCAAACCCAACTTATTTATTAATCGTGTTCGTGTCTAAATGAGTCGTATTAAACATGTCGGGTCTTCGTGTCACCCATTTATGAAATATTTTAGTTAATTTTTTAATTTATTAAAATTTTCATAATTTTGATACAACTTTTCAAAATATATCTACATGAATAAACTTAAATGAACATAATAAATATAAACATAATTAAATAGTCAATAAAATATAATAGGGTTGTATTCTTAACTTTTATTTTATTTTTTATTCAATTCTTAAGTCTTAACAATAGATAGAAAATGACTCATAAAAATAACACATAAAAATATAAGAATCCTCAAAAAATACTTAAATTGTATTTTCATGAAAACTTTAAATTTTTCTTGATAAATAATTATAAATAAAATGTAAAAAATAAACAATATATAAAAAATAAAATAAATGTTTCCTCTAAAAATAAAAATTTAAATTGAAAAAAATGATTATCATATTTGTTGTAAAAAATGTGAGTTAATTGAAGATGTACTAAAAATTTAAAATCTTTACTCTTTTAAACTATTATATCAAGTGTATAATATTTAATAAATAGGTTAAACAGGTTGTAAATGGGTTCGCGTGTAAACCTGTGACACTACCTATTTATTTCGTGTCATAAACGTGTCGACCCGTTTTCGACCGGTACCCGTACAAGCTCAGCCTAACACGTTAATTTCCCACGTTATGTGTGTCGTGTTGTCATGTCATGACACATTTTGTCACCCCCTAAATTAAGCAAACATAAATTTATTAAAAAAATAGTAATCAAAACTTATGAAAAAAAAATCCCTAACTTACCTTACTACATCTAGAAAGGAGAGAGGCGGTGGGTCGTCCATATGAAAAAAATAGTAATTTACTTGTGTGTGTGCATGTTTCATAGGTTTCTTGGCCTAACTATATATTTAGATTGAGTTATTGAATGTTCAAGCTTGTTAGTGGTTTGTTTGGATGGTTTGCTTGTATAGGTCAAAAAGTTTTTTTTTTTTTTTTTTTTTTTGTAGTGTCTTCTATTGTTAAGACTCCAATTAATTTGGGATTTAGGCTTTGTTGTTGTTGTTGTTGTTTTTCTTCTATTGTTAAGTTGTTTTTTTTCTTCTGTTGTTAAGTTGTTGTTTTTCTTCTATTGTTAAGACAACAATGTAGTAATTACTTGTTTAACGAATATGATTTATTTGCAGTTGTCATGCAATAACCATGACAAGTTGTCTAATAATTATAATTATTGAATTTTCTATTTTTGATAGTTTTGAGGATGAATTAATTGTTATTTGACATTCATTTTATAAACTTTTTGTGCTCAGTTTATTTTGAATTGCTTTTCTACAAATCATCTTCAAATATACCACATTTATTGATTTTCATGCCTAATACACCACTAATTTGGTTAAGTTATGCATTATGATTAATTATAAGTGTATTTACATTTGAAGTGGTGGAGGTAATTACTGCCAAAATTCAGTCGAGTGCAACGATATGATATTAATGAAAAATAAAAATAATCTATATGAATGAAAAAAGGGCTCAAATGAGTAATGAATTTGTTTAACTTTCTCAGCATGAAGATCTCATGGTCGAGATGGATAAAGATTGGGCCAAACATTCTGGGTCGATAAGTTTTTATATTTTATTCATAACAATTTCTTAAATGATCATAGTTTCAAGAGAATATATAGATGGAGGAAGGGCATTTGCGAATTTGGTTCAAGTAAATGAAGGGAACGCCGAAAAGATTAGGTGTTCATGTAGAGAGTGTCGGAACATGAGACGTCTTAATTATGATTCCATTTATGAACATTTAATCACAAATGAGTGAGATCCCACATAAACTACATGATTTCTTCACGGGGAAAAAGGTAGTTCCAATGCACCTAGTAATGATGTTGAAACTTCAAATTTAAGCCATGGGTGGAAGCACCATGATGCTTATAGACTCGCAGAAGATTTTACAAATCAAGCTGAGTAGAACTAAGGAGATCAAGTTACTTGGAATCAAGGAGATCAAGTTGCATGGGATTAAGAACATAACATCAATGTTGCTTTCAATGAAGAATAAGAAGAAAATGATTGTGCTCAAGTTGACAATGAAGTATTATTTGGAGAAGACAAAACCCATCCTCTTTACTCTGGCTTCACAAAGTATACAAAATCTTTATCAATCGTGGCTCTATATTAATATAAAGCTCGACATGGTCTATGTAAAAATGGTTTTAATGAACTATTGGAGATTTTGATAGGCATGTTACCGTAGGATAATACCTTTCCCGTATCCTTGTGGAAAGTGAAAGAGATGCTCAAACAACATGAGTGTCATTATGAAAGATTGATGCTTGTGTCAAGGATTGTTACTTATTCATGAATGAAAATGATGCTTTAGATGCTAATCCTAAATGCAACTTATCTTGATGGAAACCGAGTAGAAACAACATGGAGACCAAGAAAAGAGTTTCTGCTTAGGTTTTGAGATACTTTCTTCTCATAACAAGGTTTAAAAGAATGTACAAGTCATTAGAAATGGCAAGGAATTTACTATGACATTCATCCCATTTGAGGCATCATGGGATGATGTGACACATCTAGTAGAATCTCCAGCGTGGGATTCTGTAAACCTCAAGTGGCTTGAATTTTCTTCAGAGCCTCAAAATCTTAGGCTCGGTATTGCAGCTGATGGATTCAATCCTTTTCTTGACTTTGACAATCAATATAGTTGTTGGCTTGTAATGCTAGTAACATACAATCTCTTTCCATGGCTATGCTTCAAGGAAGATAATATAATGCTAGCATTGTAAATTCCATGGCGTAAGCAACCAGGAAATGATATAGATATTTATTTACAACCATTAATTGAAGGTTTGCTGAAGTTGTGGAATGATGGAGCAGTTGTGTTTGACGCCTTGAGTAACAACGCTTTTAACCTGTTATTGACTATAATTGACTTTCGCGATTACGAAAATTTATCCTGATATTCTACAAATGAAAATTTTGCTTGTCCAACCTGTGGGATTAATACTTGCTCAAAATGGTTGAGGGAAAGTAATAAAACTATATATGGGTCACATAAGATTCCTTAGGTGTGACCATCATTTTCGAAAAAAAAGGGGCGTGGTTTGAAGGGAGTTACGAAGAAGGAAGAAGACCTAATGTGAGGATCAAAGTTGAAGTTGCAATGACAACCAAAGATATTGTAAATGTTTAGGTTAAAAATAAGAGTAGAAAAAGAAGAAGAAAAAAGTCAGAACCTCTTAAGATTTGAAAGAAGAAGTCTATCTTTTTCGATTTGCCGTATTGAGAGGTGAATATCAAGTTTACACGTTTATTTTTTTTTTTCAAATTTATGTTAATTCGGTACACCAAAAATAATTTTATTAATGTGTAGTTACTTTTTTCAGCATCTAGTTTTGCATCACAATTTAGATGTGATGCACATCGAAAAAAATGTGTATGAAAGCATTATTGGGACAATTCTCGTTTAGAAAGGAAAGTCTAAGGATGAGCTTAATTCTCAAAAAGATTTGCCAGAGATGGGCATTAGACATCGATTGCATCCACAAGAGGAGTAATTACATCTGCTAAATGAAGGGGCTCAATGAGCTCTTCTAAATTGCACTATATTTATTTTCCCATTTATAAGAGGAGTAATTACATTTGCTGATAACTTTTTGTATTTACGTTGTTTGTTTTGAATTGTCTACATTCATGGGAAGATTTTGTTAGTTGG
This sequence comes from Stephania cephalantha, assembly GCA_039657325.1. Taxonomy (NCBI): domain Eukaryota; kingdom Viridiplantae; phylum Streptophyta; class Magnoliopsida; order Ranunculales; family Menispermaceae; genus Stephania; species Stephania cephalantha. The sequence continues at coordinate 20,870,367 of CM077569.1, read as the reverse complement.
ATGTGCTATATAGTTATACAGTTTAGAGGGTTACCTATTATCATCAACTTGGTTAATCTTTTCATTAAATGTAAATAGTCAATGTATATTGTATTTCATACACATCGATGTAGTTCTCAAGATCTCTCTAGTTGAAATTGTTATTTGCTTATTTTTCTCCACTTATTAAATAGAGGGAACATGAACAAGTCCGACTGCTTGGTCTGCAATTCTCGGGGAGAAATATCTTCTATATGTGTTACCATAGGTGTTGCAAAAATAGAATCAACATGAGAAGGTCAAGACCAAGGGAAACTATTCCCATTTCCTCCTACAAAAGATTCTTATTCTCATTTTTCGGTTTTTCTCTAGTTGTAGTGATATCCTTGCTTGAATTAAAATTCTAAAAGACTTGATCTTCTTGATTCATGCCCTTCAAATATTATGGCTTTTATGGTATGAATTTTTCTTGTCGATTATGAAAATATATTATTTGCATGTTGTATAATATTCTAACCATTTTATATGTTTGAAATAGGAATATGGATAGAACTCATGGTTGGAAACTTATGTGGGATTTGATATATTTAAGAAGTGCATACCAATTTCTCATGATAAAGCTGACTGCGAGATGGCTAAGCAAAATCTTTCGAGTGAGTTGTTCTGTGTTGTTCATTCCTACTATATGCATTCTGTAAAAGGTGGGTTGCATTATTTAGAAGAGACCATGAATTTCTTGCTTGTACGCATGGAGCAAGTAAGTTTCCATTTTTGGTTAATGTTTGATTCATATCTTAAGATTTTTGTAAATTAAATTACTTTTGGTTAAAGATTGAGCAATTTTCTCCTAATTATATAGGGTAAAAATGCATATGGGAGCTTGGTGCATGTTATATTTGAGGATTTGATTGAAAGACTTATTGCATTGTCATCTGAGCACAACATATTTGTATCACACCCATGTCGGGATAGTAATTATACCTCTTAAAGTTTATTGATGAAATTATGATCTCCGAAATGGGGTACAAGCTTTCGTTATTTTAACGATTTATTAACAGGTAGAAATTGCTCAACCTCTATCGAAACTATGCCTTGAATTCCCTGATATTAACATTGATAAGGATATGTGTAAATTTTATTTAGATGAGAAAGCCTTCTCAGGTAGATTGCAACTTGATCGTTTATTTGATGGTAAGTTTTGGTGTCCTGCTTGCAACTTTTAGGATGCTATCACAAAGCCAGAACATGTCCCTTGGAGGTTAATTTTGTCAGAAAGGTATGTAACCTTTGACCTCGCATAACATTTGATTATTGATGTTAATGATCTATTTCTGTAACTGGACTCTAATTTATGGACGCATGACCAAGTGCGAGTTGATTGGTAGTAAAAGAACTGTGTCATAAATTCGATTATGGAGAAGGTTAAATGTGGCTAATTCTTTAAGGGTGTGTAAATATTGTAGTGCTAACTAATAACCCCACAATACCATAAACTTCTAAATATTTGTAGTGCTCTAAATGTGCCTAGTTTTTTGCATGGAAATTGAATCTACATCCATGGACACCGAGGGATTCCAAACACTTTTTCAGTTGGTAAGTTTATGATAACTCACAAATCACTTCCCTTTTCCCAATGCCTAAATACACCACTACTACTGTAAATTCACTTATAATCCAACATTTTGATGGCATTCTTGATTAATAGTTTTAAAGGCTCTGCTAAAATTTTTTGGATGTGGACAAATGTACATTTCTTTTCCATTATAACAAATATGAATGATTAAAGTCACCTATATAATGGCTACTTAGAATTTTAAACTGATAAAAAAGTCCCCCATCAACAGCTTGATGCAATGTAAAACTGAACAAAGAAGTCAAAGCAAATAATTAATTTAGTAAGCAACCACTCTTAGTTGTAAATAAATTTATTTGTTGTTCATGGCATCCACTTCCCCAAGCATTGAAATTATTAATTGTAATCAATAGCAATGCATCTCTCCGCCTCCTTTTCCCTTTGATCAACTTTTGTATTATGTTTCTAATTAGAGTTTTTGTCATCCATTTATGAGTGTATTTTTTGTTCATTGACATATCTCTCAAAAAAGGGAGAAAAAAAGAACAAAAAAAACCAGATCATGTATGATGAAGCCTTGATTTCTGCTTTGTTGTAGCAATTGGCCATTATGGTCCTTAACAAGGTGGATTATAAGTGTAGAAAATGGTTCTGAGGCTTATATGTGTTTTTCTACAGAGCCTTGTACGAAATAAGATAATTAATGGTCAATATCTCTATTTGTATGTCTAAAAATCTGCTTGCCATTTAATTTCACCTCATGGGCTATACATTCTTGATAGTTCAGGTGAGCATTAACATGCCACTGATTATCTAAACATTAGCTGTGAATGGGCTTTAGCTGATGATCTTTGTTCATGACTTAGTTATATTATTTGCTGGACTTATTCATATCATTTACTGGATTAACAAAAGGCTATACGATTTTATGATCATCTTGACTTTTTGGTCAGTGAAGTTCCCTCATTTGAGATCACGCCGCAAGTAGCTAATTAATCCATCAGAGTCTGCAGCTCTTACTGCAGTGGAGAAGCCTTGCAGCTTTGGGGAGAGACCGCCAACAACCTTCTTCATGACCTTTGATGTATACAATCATCCTATCATTTTCTTCTTTAGTTCACGTTCCCTTATTTGTGTGGGCTTTCTCATAGCAGGGAGACCTTCCCATCTATTGCATTCATCAAGTATCAATATTCTTCTTCGTTGGTATGACAACAAGCGAGCATAACATACCTAGAGAAACAAATAGATATGGAACTATAAGTAGTGAGCATGTAATTAGCCGCAATACATATTAATAATTGTTATATGCTGCGAGAAACAATGGTCTAATTCTTTTAAGAAAATTTGAAAGTCCTTTAATAACAGTAACCGTTATTAAGGCTATTAAAAGCTTTCCTATCGGTGAACAAATGATAGGTAATGAATAGGTAATGAACTATATAATAACTATGGAAAACCAATAGGAATGGCTTTAAGTTCTTTGTATCATTGTAGAACATGACGAACATCGTAACGGTTTAAAACAGATATGAAAGGCTTTAATATCAGTGAAAAACTGATATTAAAGCGATTTTTTGTTTTAGTGGTTCCTCATTTTTCTCTAATTAATAGCTAAGGTAGGACCGTTGACTACTCCTCTAGTCAAACGTAAAACCCTAGACTCATGCGAATTGGGTGTAGCACAATGAGCACAATGGATTTTATGAAAACATTAAACCTAGACAACTGGATGACTTGTGCATCCGATTTAGCATAAATCCCTAAGTACATGACTGATCCCGAAAGGGTTGAATCAATCAGTATGGTCAATTTCCACTTGTGTGAGTTCTTGCACAAGTACGGATGCATACGACTCACTAGCAATAGGTTTCCACATAGAACATGTAAAAGGCCATTCACATTGAATCAAAGTTTAACCCTAATTAATCAAGCAACACCAACGAGAATAGAATACCAAAGAAAAGTAATTGAATTAAAATAAATTAGATCTCACAAAAAATTTAGTGCCAAGAGAGTCGTTAGATCCACCTCTAATATAGATCAATGGAGTTTGGCCGGACATGACGGAGAAAAACACAAAATTCTAGAAGTTCTTTTGTAAACAAAAGATGGGAATAATGAATTCTCGAGTTTATATTTATATAAAACCTAAAAACTCTATCTCAAAATAAGATTTCTAAGAATCCGGGTAAAACTGGGCTTTCTCGTTCCATGCCGCGAGTCACGCCTTGGGCATGAACTAGGTGGCATGGTCGGTAGTGTTCAAAACAATTTTTAAGAATCCGGGCAAAACTGGGCTTTCTTGTTCTATGCCTCGAGTCATGCCTTGGGCATGAAGTCGGTGGCGTGGTCGGTAGTGTCATATGGCGCTTCTGGGAGAGGGTGTCAAATCCACGTCGTGAGGGCCTTCAATCCACGTTGTGGGCGTGAAGTTGCGGTGCCACTACTGGCGTATTGATTTTGGACCATAAGGTGCAGAGCTTGCACAACAAGGACATCCTGTTAGTCCTTGTTAAGTGGCAACATCATGGCGACGAGGAGTTGTGTTGACCTTAGTCGCCACAAACTGGGCCCTACCCGTCACTAGACCTACATAGACCTTTGGTCAACATCCATTGAGTCGACGCACGCGTTGTCAGCCTCTATTTCAATTTATTTTTCCTTATTAGGGTTATAAAGCCATGATGATAACTTTAATGTCGATTACAACAGTAGAAGCAATTTAAAACAATTTAAACAACATTATTGATAATTAGAATTAAAGTCGGGATAACCTATGCATGGAAATCCTGTAAACGATGTGATATTATGGATACAACTGGTGATAAAGAGTACATTACGCATATACATGTATCATCTAGTGTATCTCACATCCTCAAGTACTCAAAAACATCAAAACATCATGAATACATAGTCATATATATATATATATATATATATATATATATATATATATATATATATATATAAGAAAATGACAAAGGAATCTATGAAGTAAGAGTAATGGAGCTGGCTTTGAGGATAGCTCAGAGGTAATCACCAAGTATAGGTTCCTTCCCCTTATTGCTCGAGGGACCTGCAATTGTCACCAACAACGGAGACAATTCCAGTTAGTAAATCTAAAAGAGATTCAACAGTATTTATGAGTAATAAATTATATTAGTCTCTAAATCATGTGGGTATTTAAAGAAAGCTGTAAATACAATTACAAAGTGCATGAAAAATAGACTAATCAAGTAAGCAGTGAAAAATCGAGTGGCAAGGAAGCAAAAGATAGGCGAATAGGTAATCTATTCGAAACTGCGACTCTTTAGACCATAACACAGCTTTAAGTTAATACAACGGACCCAAGGCCATTTGTAACTACCCTGACATGACTTTCTAGGCACTAGAGACTCATTGAGTCACTTCTAACAGCCCATTAACAATCAAGGTAAGCCACGGCGACCCCGAAAGCTTTATCCTATGAATAGTCCTCAACGAGAAGCCACAGTGACTCCGAATGCTTAACCTGCAAAGTTACACAACTGATGGACTACTTAGATCGTAGGCCACTTGAAACGAATACAAGTAAGGCATGTTTTTCAAGAGATTAACAATAAAAAGTTGAAAAGAAGTCATGTTGACCCTCTTACTAGTTTACTTACCTTAAAATGCAATAATATCCAAGATAAATGTGGCATCCACATGCCCGTACTATATTCCCGATACCCGCCACTGACGTTCTAGCCCCTCGGTACTTATTAGAGTTCATTTGGTATGCGTTAGAGCTTTTTTAAGTTTGATTATCTCAGTTCATTACTATTTGACTCAATGTCTTTTCTATTTAACTAAGAAAAAAATTCCCAAACTTGGTGTTATAAGGTTGTAAACATTTTGCCTATTGTTTTTAAGTGTTATTGAATCATCAAAGTCCATTGGTAATCATTTCAAGTTGGTTTAATGCATTGGTTTGGAAAACAACCCAACAAATGTGAGACTCTAAGTTAAACTTTAAGTCCTTATTTGTAATTATCGTTCGCTTATTCAAAGCATGACTTGAAAACTGAGTTAGACACACTGAAGAATCATGAAACTTGGTGGACACCTTTAATATGATATAATAACACATTTTGGAGACTTTGGTTCAATTTTGAGATCATTTAATGCTCGAACACCTTAAGTAAAAAATTAGCTCATTGAGTATCTAATTTATAGTATTTCAAGCTATTCTGGAGATTTCAGTTATTTTTGGACTAGTGGAGACCACCGAAAAAGGTCCTAACATCCAAACACTCGCAAAAGGGATATCTTAATGGATTAGCATTGATTTTCAGCCCATTTTTGAAAATGAATATGGCTAAATTTTTAAGAAATACTGATCTTAAGTTGTGTTTTTATGTATTAGCTTTTCGAAATGGTAAAGTACACTTAAATCTGATCAAAATTGAGAAAGTTATGCTTAAAGTGCATTAACAACTCAATTTGAGAGATTTTTGGACCAGCAGTGTTAAGAAGTTTATGACTTTCAAGCCACATATCAAAAACATGATTTCTTATAAGAAGCTTGTCTAAACATCCAAGAATACCAAATAAAAAGTCAGCCAATTCTGAGAAGAAATGAGGAATTTACGCTATCTAATATTTCGGCTATAATTTTAGCTCAATCGAAGACACCAAATAATCCAATCAAGTCATTCCAATTTAATAGCATTCATGATAGCAATTCCATCTATTTCTCTACTCCACTAGGGTCGTAACGATCCCTTCAAATCAACAAAATAGTCCAAAGAATCAAAACCTATGAATTCTCAACACTTTCAACCAAATCATATTATTAAATCACAACACAATTTATTTTTTTTGAAACAAAAACATACCAATATGTTATGACAACACATAACTGATTTTTCCTTATCAAGACTTAGTTCCAAGGAGTCTAAATGAATTTAAATAAGTCAGGGAGTTCCTACCTCCACTCTTACAACTTTGCATTGTGACATTTCTTCAAACACATAGCATTCATGCATTATTACCATAGCACGCTGATCATCATCAACCAAATCATGACCTAATTCTATCCAACATTAAAACCATACTAAAATACACTTAAAGACATCAAAACCCATGCATCTAACAACCATATAAAAAGAAATTTCGATCCTAACTAGAATCAACTCAATAACCCCAACTTTTGAACTCAAACTTATGCATTTTAATCAAAATTCAGCAACCTAGATAGAGCTTATTTAAAAAGCATTTGGACTCACAAAGTTAGGTTCCAAATCATCATAGGATTGATGCTTTTAATTCTATTTCAAGATTTCAGCCCCAAATGCTCCAAACATGCATTCAATTGAGCAAAAGAGTGGAGATGTTCATAATGAGGGTTTGTTTCTTTTAATCTCTTTGAAACCCTAACTTGTGTTGGCTTGATCCTTTAACTTAAACCTCAATTTCCTTGATCTCTAGCAAATAACCTCCTTCTTCTCTCCCAAAATAGTGCTGAATTTTTTTCTCAACATCCATGAATAAACATAAAAGTCTTATTTATAGGTCTTGGCCTCAAGTCTAAACCATTTGATCAATCTTGTATCTTCATTTGCCCCAAATCTCAATGACCTTCCACGATTTTATTTCTCATGACTCCACCATGGTTTTCTACTAATAACCCATTAAGTCTAACATGACTTAGGCATTTTTAATAAATTTGGAATTTCTTAATTAGACAGCTTATGCTAATTAAATAATATAAACTTAGACTAGTCTCTATTAATTCCATAGTTAACTTACACACCTAATTGTTATTCCATTGTTTCTTAGGTGTACATCTTGAATTAGAAAGAATAACTCATAAGCTATGAACAAACCATAAGGCCCAACTACCCGTCATCCACGCACACGCACCATGAAGTCACTCTCCCGCTCGCTCGAATTCGCAATATGAACCTACACTCGCATGCACACTTATATAGTTAGTTATAAATATACGACATCAAACACAAGTAAAATTAATTTAAATTATTAATTTACTTTGATGTCGATACCCGAGTGTTCACCGATATTGTCACGTAGGATTGTTCGATAGGTTACGGTCCTACACGACATACAACTAGGATTAGATTATTCGGGTTGTTACAGGAGTTGATGTAAGAAATGAGAGTCCAATATGTGCAAGATCTTTCCGTATCTTTTTTTTATTCCGTTAAGGGTCTCATTTGAGTTATTTTAATTTCAAGGACGAGATTCTTATTGGTTGGGAAGGCTGTAATGACCCGAATAATCTAATCCTAGTCGGTTTGTCTTGTAGGACCATGACCTAGCAGCCAGTCCCATGTGGCATTCTCAGTGAAAACTCAGGCATCGACATCAAGGTAGTTATTAAATTAATTATTTCTATTTGTGTTTGATGTTATGTATTATATTAAACTTATCTAATTTAACCTGCAAATGGTACTAACTCTAACATTGGATGAACGAGCTATAATATATTGAGATGCGTGGGCGTGGGTATTTAGATGAGTCGATGTGCTAATATGGGACTTAGGTGTGCTTAATACTTATGTTTTATTTGAGGAATCTGGCCTAAAATATTTTGTGAAATCAAAACACGCACCTAAGTCATGAAATTAAAATGAAATGCTTAACCTTGATATTAATCTTAGTTAAATGATATGCCAAGCTATTAATTATTCATGTATCTATATTTGAACATGAACAATGAGGATGTACACTAACTTAAGATCTCTTGAAAGGCTAACTAGAAAATTAGTCTAACTAAATTATATGATTAAGCCTAGGTTGGTTTATAGGACCTTGGGTAAATTAACTAGTCTAGTTCAAAGCATCAATTGTCTTGTTAAGTCAATTTTTGGACATGTTTTATTGTACATTTTAGGACAATTTTAGATGTAAAAGACTATATTACACGGGGTTTTCTCTTTTTTTTTTGTTATTTCAAGTAATAAAAGGAATAATTGAAGAAATTGAGTAAAAAAGAAAGATTATGAAGGATTTGACCGAGTGAAAAGAGTACACTAAGAATCACCAAGGAATGAAGGAAAAAACTAGATTTCAACACCAGAGGTTCTCTAGCGAATCTTATACATCCAGAATCGCCACTCAAATTAGTAGAAATAGAGACAACAATGCCAAGGATTCTTTCAGTGATTCCACTTAAACTCGAATCACCGAGAAATCGTTGGGACATATTTCATGAATTTTAGATACTATGAGATGTTTGAGTTAGTTTGAGATCTTTACTACATAGAATACTATAAATATGACCTTAGGGCTATGAAATCAGTTGCCCTTGAGTGCTTAGATCAATCTTTCATTGCTCCAGGATCCATTCTTTATTATTTTAGTTTATTTCTTTATTGTTTATTGCTTTTGGAGAAGATTTGAAGATTTAAAGTATTAATTCCAGATGTATTTATCTATGTCTTTTACTTACATTATTGCAATAGTATTTATGACTAAGAGTGAGTAGTTTATCAGTCTAATCAAAGTCCGAACGTGAACTAGATCTATTTTACTGTGTAGTTATGATAGTACGTTTATGTGCTTACTGCTTTAAATCAATCATATTATTTGATTCACTAATTTAATAGATTATCATCTACTAATTTTAATTATGATCTTTGTATTGCATGCATAGTCTAGAATGTGTATTGTGATATTTGGATTCATTATCTAATTTAAAGCAATAACTAGGATTATTTGAAAGGTATGACCGTTTAGATGTCCTAGGTGAATTTGAGATGTAAATCTAATGTTAAAGTGGCTTTCAGAAGCTTTTAGATTTAGTAGTTCGAAGTTTTCATAAAGTGTAATGCGTTTTTATTGCGTAAAGTTAATGTCTTTGTGTATTTAAAGGGGTTAGCTCCATAAAATTAGAACATGGCTTTTCCACTGGTATAAAGAAACTAATGGCTGGCTAAAGGCTGTTTACTTACTTATGATTAAAGTTTAATAATTAATGGTACTATATTAAGTATGCTTATGACTATATGATTGAATTCATATGTTTGGATGCAAAATGAATTGATGTATTATTGTTCAGGATGTTTTTTTAGATATTTATTTATCATTGAGTTGAATTTATTTGATTGATATTGAAATTGGATTGTGTTAGTTAGGTTAGTATAATTAGTTAATTATTATTATATTATAATTTGAATTAGTTAGTTTAATTACTATTTTAATTAAATTAAAGTAAAAATAATAAAAACTAATTAAAGTCATTTTTCTTAGAGAAGTTTGATAAATCCCTGTAGAGACGATTCCCGCTTACTACTACTACAAAATATTAAAAGTATAATAGAAGGAAAATTTATTGTACACGCTCGACACTTGTCAATTTTGGCGCCATTGCTGGGGATCTAAACATAATTCTTAGGAGTTTTAGACGTTGTATGGTTTATCCAGTTTGTCGTTCTGATTCTAAATGATCCTTACATTTATTTGATCCTGAGGTAGATAGGACACTTAATTGTAATTTAAGACAACAACAACGTAGCGAACAACCAACCTACCATAATGTAAGCTAGTTATAAATTTAATATTAATAACAATAATGATAAGAGAAAAATTACTAATAGGCAAGCTAATAAAAAATCACTACTTATGAACCAATGTGCTGTTTATCTTGAGGGATTTCTCGAATTTGAACTTAGATCTGGATTCATTAGTGCTCTACCTAACTTCTATGGTAAAGACAATGAAGACCCACATAAATATATAAGGGAATACCAACACAAAGTCAATGAGATGAAACTTAAAGACTGCACATTAGAACAAGTCAAACTTAGATTTTTTTTGTATTGAAAGATCAAACACAAGATTTATTGTTTTATCTTCCTCAAGATTCGATAACCACATGTGCTCAAATGTTAGAAGGTTTCCTAGTTCAATATATGCCTGCAAGAAAAATTTGTACTCATAGGAGACAAATCACAGTCGTAAAAATGAAAGATGATAAAATCTAAATGAATTTTGGGATAGATTTCAAATATTAATTTCATCTTGTCCATAACATGGATACACCCAAAGAGATTTATTAGAAGACTTCTATGAAACACTAAATCATTTTGAACAAAGAATATTAGGTACAGTAAGTGGTGGATTATTATTTGATGTTACACCAACTCTAGCAAAAGAAGCTATTAACAAGATGACCAAATAATCTAAACAATATGGTGAAAAAGCCAATACATCAAGTAAGAAAATTTATGAAGATAATAATAAAACAAGTTATAAATTCGACGAAAAAGTTGATGAATGATCTAACATGGTGAAAAGATAAATCAAATCAAGTCAAACCATATCAATTTTGTAATGAAGTTAAACATCTTACTGATGCATGTCCTACTTTACCAGAAGATAACAATGAAGAAGTCAACGCGATTATGAACCAATATTCTGGTCCTCCTTGAAAGAAATATAATAAAAACACTTATTACACTGAAAAACCAAATTCAAATCTTAGTTACGGTCCATAAAATCAAAATTATACCACTTATAAACAGAGAGCACCAACACAACCTACACCAATGCAACAACCTTAACAAACTATTCAACCTACGCAACCAAATTTAGAACAAATATTACATAACTTTATGACCCAAAATCAACAGAAACTTATGCGAATTTCTTAAAATAAAATTAAAACTAATAGTCTATTAACGAGTTGAAAAATCAATGACCTTTCAAATCACCAAGTTAAGTAATCAAACTAAAGTTTATACTCAAACTACAAATACTACTAATCGTTAAAATACCCAAGACAATTGAACAACAAGAAGAAGAGATGATGGCAAATGTCTTTCACACTAGTTAAAGCTTTATTTTGTGAAAATGAAAAAGAAGCAAATACGCAAGAAAATACACCAAAAAGAGGTAAATAGAAAATTAAAATACCTAAGACAATAGAACAAGAAGAAAAAGAGATGATGGAAAATGTTATTCCCAGTGGGGAATGGATGGCCAAACAGTTGAAATACACACCTTTTCCTGAAAGGTTATATTTATGGTATTTAGCCAAAGTTGAAACTTATGAAAAATCTCTACAAAATTCTGAATTCTTTTAACCAAGACAAATTAAACGATATTTATGAATCGAATGAAAATATGCATTCTAATTCTACTATTCCACAACGGTTAGCAAATGATAGGGAGGGAGAAACTAAGAAGAAATATCTAAAGAATTTTAAAATTTAGAAATTAATGAAATTTTAATGAAGTCAAACCATGAATTCTTTAACTATAATGAATTTTTTTTAGAAAAATCTAATTAGAATTTAGGACAAAAGATTTCATCTTTAAAGAAGACAATGCAAGAGCAATGTTCCGACCCAAGAATATTTTTCATACCCATCACGATAGGAAATTCTTCTATTGAATTTGTTATGTGTGATCTCAGAGCATCAATTAATGTTGTGTCATTTAAAATTTATGAATCATTGAAAATAGGATCGTTAAATAATACACCTATTAATCTTATCTTTGTGAACAATACCATTGTTAAACCGTAAGATTATTAGAAAACATCTTAGTACAAGAACGTTACTTTGTTTTTCCAGTAGATTTTTATGTCATTGAAATGGGATATTCACTATCATCCAATCCTTTGCCTATACTATTAGGTAGACCTTTTCTTAAGACGGCTAGAACTAAGTTAGATATTTCTGAAGGAACAATGTCCATGGAGTTTGAAGATAAGATCGTCAAATTCAAGATTAATAACAAACACAACTATGATACTTATGAAGAACATGATGAATTATTTGATAATGAAATATATGATAATGAATTTTTAGACTTCCACTATTTTGACAACTTTAATGCTGGAATTTATGCAACTAATGTTGTAATAATGGAAACTAAAAAAGAAATTTCAAATAAAGAACAAGTTGAAGACACTTAAAAAAAAAGAAAGTAATGCAAGAATGGAGAGTCAAGCAACTAAGGAATTGTAAAAGCATTAACAAGATGTAAGTTTCTATGTCTAAGTACAATAAGAAAAAGAAAAAGTCAGATTTAAGCCCCGTAAAACTTAATAATCTTAGAGGTATACACTTGCACATTAAAATCAAATGGGCTTGGTACTTCTGAGCTCAGTGTGACTTCAATGCAAACCACATGCCCATACATTTTTTTTTTTACATATTCAACTGGAGCTGAATTCACTTGCTTTTAAATGATTCTATTTACTGGATGAAACTTCAATTCAACCAATAGGAGTGGTAACAAATGTGCCAGATCAAGTCAACAACTATATCGTACCCACAGACTTTTTGGTAATGCCACACTTTATCAATGAAGATCCTCATTTGATCTTAGGACGATCTTTCTTAGCTAGTACTCAAGCTATTATAGATAATTAGAAAAAATTACTCTGACGATTAATGACCAAGCATTAACTTTATGGAATGGCACTAGAGTGGATAATCTTAAATTTAAGTTTAGAGATCCAACCTAATTCGGGAAGAATTAAGTCGAGCCAACTACGATAAATTAAAGTGATTTATAGGAGCCAACCCTTATTCTATGTTTATTTAATTTTATTGGGAATATAGTTTACTTTAGTTTAGTATGCTTTTATTCTCTCACTTTTTGACTCTTGTATTGAGAATATTTTCAGAATTTAAACTTTAAGGTAATTCCAATTGAGGGGGAGTGATCGAGTTGTTTTTGCTTATATGACCTTTACGCAAGTTGTATTATTTACTTGCTTATCTATATGTTTGTTTATTTATTTAATTAATAAAGTATTTAGTTAGATATATGTCCCATTCAAACTTTCAAAATTTTAGTTAATTATACTTTAATATGAGTTTTAATGAATGATATATAAGTTAATTATGGAATAAATTACAAAAATAGTGAATTAGGCCTAGCAATTTCTCAGCGATTTGGAATAACACTAGGAATCGCTGGCAAAATTGGTAGCAGAATACAAGAAATTTTGTGCAAATTTGGAGTTTGGAGAATCCCCAGCGATTCACCTTACAAGGGAATCATTGCTCAAATCAGTGGGTCATTAAACCTCACTTAACACAAATTCACATAGCGATTCTCAGCGATTCCACTAATACATGAATCGCTGGGCACGATTTTTGGTTTTTAAAACCAAAACCCCAAATCGCCACACATACCAACTCATTGACACTAACAAACTATTACACCTCTTTATAAAAACTCCAATTTCTTGCCTACATTCAACTATCATAAGCTCAATCTCTTAGTATTTAAGTGATTCCCACATCAACCTAGTCCCATTCAAACCAAAACCTTCAACTTTGGTAGTGTTGAACCAAACTAGGGCTTTGGGGAAATCTCTTCCTTTAGCCTCCCAATTATCTAAAATCTTGCACTTTTAATCTCCTATCTTTGTTCACGCAATAAAATCCATGTAGAGAGGTGATGTTAGTGATCTATCCACTAAGTCCTCAATTTATAGAATTTTGGATGTCTAAACACTAATCCTAAGATTTATTTAGCATCCCACTTATTACTCATCTCTATGTGAATCTAAAGTGAGTTACCCTAGGATTCCTCCATAGACTTGATCTCATGGTTCATATTTCATGGAATTGTTATTAAGACTTTAGGGACTTGCATTTCTAACTTGAGACAATTGATGCTATGAACTAGATTATTTAATTTACCCAAGATCCTAGGTTTAATAATATAATTTACTTAGACTAGATTTCTAGTTAGCCTTTCAAGAGATCTTAAACAAGTGTACATCCTCATTGTTCATGTTCTAATATAGATACATGAATAATTAGTAGCTTGGCATTTCATTTAACTTAGATTAATATCTAGGATAATCATTTCATTTTAATTTCATGACTTAGGTGAGTCTTTTGATTTCACAAAATATTTTAGGCATAATTTCTCAAATAAAAGCTTAAGTTATAAGCCCGTCCAAGTCCCCCGTTAGCACATCAACTCATCTAAATACCCAAGTGCATGCATCTCAATATACTATAGCTCGCTCGTCCAATGTTAGAGCTAGTACCATTTGTAGGTTAATTTCGATAAGTATAATATATTACATGACATCAAACACAAATAGAAATAATTAATTTAATAATTACATAATTACCTCGGTGTCGATGCCCGAGTTGTGTTTGAGAATGGCACGTAGGACTGGCCGCTAGGTCATGGTCCTACAAGACAAACTGACTTAGATTAGATTATTCAGGTCTTTACACCTTCCTTCATTCCACATCATGGTGCGTGAATCGTTGTCGTGGGCACTGTCTTGCAGCGTGAGTGGCGATATAGAACACTGTTTTCTTCATCTCTCGACTGCCTTATCCAATTATTCTAGTATTTGCACCACTTCTTTAATTTGAGTCTATAATTAACATAATTGAGAGATTATTACTATATAATAGAGATTTATGGTTCAAAATCATACTAAGCACTATATTAAATAATGTCTAATTATACACTTATCAAATACCCCCAAACTTAGACTTTGCACATCTTAAGCAAAGGAATGCATGACAATACACTCTACTACTGAGCAAACGAGACTCCTAATAACTTCATTAACTAAATAACAACTAACCTAACCTATACTTGATTCCAAGTTTAGTGGAGTTTTCTTTGGTTCAAATGCCATTGAATCGACCATCCCCTCAAAGAGGTCGGAGTTAATTTTAATAACAATAATGATGACGTTGACATTCGTATTAGGATTTGGGGTGGTTGAGAAGGCAACTTACCTTTGCCATCCATACGCCCTAACTGTTGGGCAATTTGCCCAACTTGGACCTCGAGATTTTTAATTGTTGCAGAGGAATCAATTTTTAATTGGGCTAAGTCTTTAGAAAGTTGTCTTGACTAGCGGCGAGTGTCTTCACCATCTCTTCTTATGACCTCGAAATCAAAGCAGGTTGGGATTATTAAGGAGAAGGTTGCCCCTTCAGAACATATTTGAGATAGTTCTGGTTCTGGGGTTTATAACTTTGATAGGGGTTTTTAACAACATGATTATAAGTGTTACTGAATTTGTTGCCGTATTGATTCCTTAGTGGTCCTTGGAATCTGCTGCCTATAGCATCAGCTTGTTCATCCTTGAACATGGTTGGAAAAGAATCAGTGGAATGGTTGGTAGCTGAATAGAAATTACGAGCTTTAAATTGAGCTTTTTCAAAGGTTAAAAATCCCTCTATGACATCAGTGAGTTTGTCAAGCTTGCTATTGGTTTGATTTGACATACTCCATCGATAAGATCTCGTGAAGTCCCCCATCTTTGTCATCAATATACTAATGATTAACTTGTTATAGATTCGTACAAATCAAACAACCCCTGAGTTGTCTTACATCTATAATCGCCTCTGCAAGCATTATCAATCATGCGTTTCTCAAGGGACTTAAGTCCCACATAGAAGAAATGAAGAAGAGAGTGGTAACTTTGGCCATGTTAGGGAAATTTTGCAAGTAAGCATTTATATCGACCCCAATAATCGCCAATGGATTCACCCCGTTTCATCTTAATACTGCATATCTCCATAGTGAGTTGGGAAGATTGAGATTCCGAGAAGAATTCTTTCAAGAATGAAGAAATCATATCGTTCCAATTTTTAATCTAACCAAGGGGAAGGTAGAAGAGCCAGTCTTGGGCTTTATCCTTAAGACAAAAAAGAAAAGCAAAAGTTTGACTTCATTTTCATTGACTCTTGTGGGAGTCATTGTCCTACACTTAGAATGGAAATCTTTAATAAAGGCCACTGGATCCTCATGATCCATTCCATGGAAGACGGGAATAAGGTTTGTAAAATCAGATTTGAGCTCGAAATTGCTCCTATAATTTGGGAATGCGATGGATTATGGTTGATGAAATAGGACATCCTGTATCTCATCATTTGCCATCCTTATAGTGATGTGATGGTTGGCTTGCACCTGTGCCCAAGGGTGTGCTTGTGGCTTCTGTGGAGCATGATCAACCATTTCCTGATTGAATGGTTGGAATTAAGGCACTACAAGCCTTTGTTTAGCCATTAGTGCGTGTGGCGCATCATGTGATCCTAACTATTGAGGAGGAGCATCTTGGTGTTCTTCCCGCCTCCCGAGTGGAGGATGTCCATCATCGTCTACCATTGGAGAGGATTGCTCGTTGCTCAGTTGGACACTTGAGGATTATTCGCTCTGCCTTGTTTCTTTTGAGTTCCGATGAAAAGTCTTTTCGATCTCTAGATAAAAAAGGAGTAGAGATCCAGTGGACTTCGATCGACGAAGACTTTTGGGCATAAAGGTTAATGAACAAAAAGGAAAAAGAAAAACCTAAGTAAAAAAGGATTTAGTCCCTAGTAACGGCTCCAAAAGCTGACGCGTGTCGAATGCGTCAAAATATAATCCCAGAAAGATACCAAGTACCACAAGTACTGTAGTAGGACAAGCATGGGATCGATCCACGAAGACTAAAAACAAGAAAGTAAACTGGGGTTCTGTAAAGGTTTTTTTGAGAGGTTCACCAAAAATAAGAATTTAAAATACTTTGTAAAGAAATGAAATAAAGAAAATTAACCTAGACCTTGATATCTTAAACTTCCTCAATTTCCATATTCAAACCCTATGATCGTCAATTTATGTAAAATATGCAATTCAAATGTATCCTAAAGTAGCTATGGAACCAAGTGCACACCCGATTCATCGTTTTCCTTTAATTAATAGCCAAGGTACGACCATTTACTACTCCTCTAGTCAAATGTATAACCCTAGACTTACGCGAATTGGGTTTAACATGATGACTGCAATGGCTTTTATGAAAACACTAAACCTGGACAACTGGATTGTTAGTGCGTCCAATTTAGCCTAGATCCCTAAGGTACTTGACCGATCCCAAAAGGGTTAAATAAATCGATATAGTCAATTGTCACTTGTGTGAGTTTTCTTGCACAAGTACGAATGCGTATGACTCATTATCAATGGGTTTCCACCTAGCAAATGCTAATTGATCAAGCAACACCAAAGAGAACTCAACACCAAAAAAAACAATTGAATTAAAATAAATTAGATCTCACACAAAGTCTAATGCCAAAAAAGTCATTTGATCTACCTCTAGTCTAGATCAATAGAGTTAAACAAGACATAATGGGGAAAAACACCAAATTCTTGAAGTTCATTCATAAAAAATGATGGAAACAATGAATTCCCGTATTTCTATTTATATAAAACATAAAAACTCTATCTAAAAAAAATCCCTAAAATCTGAGCAAAACTTGGCTCTCTCGTTCCACGCCACGAGTCACGACGTAGGCATGAACTTGGCAGCGTAGGCAGCGACGTTGTTTGGTGCTTTTGGGAATGGCGTCCACTCTAACTATGAAGGTCTTCAATCTATGTCGTAGGCGTGAAGCTACACCACCACTAGCGGCGTAGATCACTGTCGTGGCTGCTAGAATGTTGGATTTGGTGCCGTGGCTACATGAATTCTATAAGGCACGAGTGGCGGCATAGATCGCTGGCACTCCAGTGTGTTTTTCCTTCATTCCACGCCGTAGGTGCTTGAATCCAGGTCGCGGGCAAAGTCTTGTGGTGTGAGTGGCGACATAGAACACTATTTTCTTCATCTCTGGACTTCCTTATCCAATTCTTCCAGTATTTGCACCATTTCTTTACTTTGAGTCCACGATACCTATAATTAACACAAATGAGAGAATATTACTATATAATAGAGATTTATGGTTCAAAATCACACTTAATGCTATATTAAATAATGTCTAATTATACACTTATCATTTATTTAATTATTTAATTAATAAATTTATTTAGTTAGTTACATATCCTAATCAAAATTTCGAAATTTTAGTCAATTCTACGTTAATATAAGTTTTTTGAATGATATATAAGTTAGTTATGGAATAAATTGCAAAAACAATACCTTATGCCTGACGACTCCCCAGCGAATCAAAATAACACTAGGAATCACTGGCAAAATCAGTGACAGTAACCAGTTAATTAAGTTAAATTTGGAGCCTAACGAATCCCCGGTGATCGCCATTTCAAAGGAATTGCTGCTCAGATCAGTGGGTCATTGCACCTCACAACCTAGCGATTTCCCAATGATTCCACTTAGTACATAAATTGTTGGGCAAGAGTTTTGGTTTTTTAAACAAAAACCCTAATCACCTCAAACATAAACTCTTTCGCACTACCATACCATTGCAAACCTTCACAGAAATTTCAATTTCTCGCCTAGATTTAACCATCCTAAGTTTAATCTTAAAGTATTTAAGTGACTCACCTCAACCTAGTTTCATTCAACCCAAAATTTTCATTTTTGAAAGTGTTGAGCCAAACTAGGTTTGTAGAGACTTCGTCTTAGAGCTTGGAAGATTGGTCTAGAGGAGTTCAAGAGCTTAAATCTTGAAAGATTCACTCTCAAGAAGGTAATTACATCAACCCTAGCTCTTTACTTTAACAAATATTTGGTTTGAAGGATTTTCGCAACCTTTTCAATGCTTTTAGAAGTTGTTTTATTGAAATTCATTCTATTATCTTGAACAAATGATTTCATTGATTCGAAAAGATTAGGCATTGCTATTACATTGATCATTGGTTTACAAATTCAACAATTTTGACATTTTGGTATATTTAAACGTATTTGCAAATGGTTTGACAAATCGAGTTTAAAATGAGTTTGGAGGTTTGGTTTGGTTTGGTTTTGTTTTGTCTTGTTTTGTTATGTTATGTTTTCGAAAAGACTAGAATTTATCACAATTGCCTTACATTATTTTCAAAATTGATTTAAAGGTTTATAATTGAGTTAACATTTTGATGCCAATTTTATTTAAAGTTTCAATGAATTTTTAAGCTAGCTTTCCAAATGGATTTCTTATTTTAAAATAATGTCTTGAATTTTACTGAATTATTTCGATAAACAATGTTTTACAATTTACAAGTTTATTTGTTATTCGAATTTGTGAGTTTTTGAATTAAAATAATGGCCAAAGGTGGTTAATGTTGAAACTCATGAGAGGATAAGGGGAAAACACCTTTAATAGATGTGAGAATTCTCTAATGAGAGAATGCTCTGTTGAGAAGAGACAAAATTTGAAACAGAATTTGAAAAGAAACAAAAATTGTATTGATTGAATAACTTGTTATTACAACACAGTAAGAGTGCTATATATAGACACTTCAAATAACCATACGAACTACCTAAAAGTAATAACAAACTTCCTAACTAATCTAACTGACTTACAACAACAGACACAACATAAATTCAACAAACTACTAACTAATCTAACTGACTTACAACAGACACAACAGATGTAACCGAAATATAACAAACTAACTAACAGTTTGTTACAACCATGGACCACAGTACACCAACAGCTTAACCATGATCAAACTGTCCACATGTTGTTGCTTTGTCATCAACTGAATCTTGATCTCTAACAATAGAGAAACCCAAAAAAAAATCCAAAGTTCCTCCCAAACCTATTAGGCCAACGGGAATTTCAATAAACAATCCCTAAACTAGAACATCAAAAGAACCTTCTTCACCCCTAGATTTGGCCAATGATTCAGAGAGAGGAAAAAATTGAAGAGACACCTAGTATTACTTTTCGGCCCACAACATATTAAATGCTAAAGCTCTTAATAGGATGAAGAGCGACATTAGTAAGAATATGAAGATTATACCTTTAATGTTAAGAACGAGATTAAGTACGGGCCTAGAATTTTTGAACATAATAAGGGAAAGGAACTAACGATTGTTGATTAGGGACTATTATGCCGAAAATGACGTGGGGTCCTTAGTAAAGATGGGTTGTAAAATCTTAGTGCGTGAATTTTACGCAAATGGGCATGAAGACGATGATACGACAATAGCCATGGTTTGAGGAAGACCACTGGACTACTCAACTGTTAGAATAAACTGGTATTATGGTTTACTGGAATTCCATAGGAGACAAAATAATGAGTACCCAAAACCTGTGTATGGATTTAGACACGGATTTCCCTGCGAAACTATTATAAATGGTTTAGAAACAATTTCGGGGGATGGATTTCTCTTTGATAAGGATGGGTACCCAAAATATATCCAAATCAAAAAAATTAGGAAAAACACCAAGGCTTGGAGCTTTTTAATCAATGCCAGCCTACAACTAAGTTTGCAACACTACAAAATTGTGAACGATAAGGCGACGCTTTCGTACCGCATTGTCCAAGGGATAGGCTATATCGATGTTGGCAAAATAATTTATGATTCAATTAAGAATTCCATGACCATAAAAAAAAATGAAGGATTACCTTTTCCCTTAATGATCACTGAATTTTGCAAAGTAGACCAAGGTCCCATGAGAGGTCTAGGGCTAGATGTTTACCCTGACAGGACCATCACCGAAGAACTTATAGAAAACACTAAAAAGGTGTCTGGATATTTATATTTGGAGGAGGAATGAGAGATGAATGAAATACTTAGGGGAGAGACCCTGGAGAGAAGGAAAATACAGGTTGAGAACAAAAAAAATTTGGAAGAAACGCAGTCTGCTGTGTATAATGATAGAACGAACCAGAGCCTAGATCCACATGTAGAGGATTTTACTGGAATGTATGCGGATGAGACAAAGATGGTTGTAAGGGCTTAAATTAATTGAACTGGGTTTAATACTAATCTCGGGGATTAACGACCGTAATTCGAGCCTATGTGGAAAATCTTGATTGAATCTGACACAAGAATCGATGGTATATGTTATTTATGGGTGATGTTTGTGTATATTGTGTTGTTCAAGAAAATTATCATATTACATCGCATGTGTGAGAATATATTGTCGTGTCAACTTAGTAGGTACAATAGGTGTCAACCTCGGGATACGTGTCAATGCAGACATCGGGTAGGCGGTATAGGGATACTCTAGAATGAATTATTGATGCAAACTAATGACCTAAGAAGGCTACCCTAATTATTAATGTTGCCAAAGTTTGTTGAGTTGATATGAATAAAATCTAAGACTATGGTTTGACAAATAAATCAAGAACCCTTGATGAGCATTAAAATGATCCTAAGTTATAGAAACAAGGCTAAATGGAGTGTAAAGTGTGTGTTACTTGGGTGTGTGTGATCATGGCCGCAAGTATAATGGCTTAATTATAGTAATAGTGTGACCAAATTACGTTGACCACGGATATCGTCCTCAGGGAATGGTGTATGCACTCAGTATTACCTAGTCAGAATTACTCTATTGCTAAGGAAATCCTTTTTAATTTGGTTTTATAACTAGACTACTCTATTCTAAAAAGTCAATGTAAATTCTTTTAAACTCTTATATTAAAAATATCTTAGTTCACAACTTCACCTAAGTAATGAAATACTATGCTTTTTCAGCTCACTTTCTCATCTTTATTATCTGTGTGTAATGCCTAATTAGAATAGACAGATTTCCTTCATACCCTCTACAACCTACTGCCATGACGGAAAAGATTCTGATGTGCAAACTAGAACTTCTTTCTATCGATGTGCATAACATAAGCTCTACATTGCTTTAAGTTCCAAATCTTTAGATTCATAACCAATTAAGTTTACTATCCGTGCCTCCTTACTCAATAACTATATATCGATGTTATGTATTTTATGGTTGTACTATCCATATCCGGCATAAAAGCTTCAATGACCATGAAAACTTCTAAAACCTAATATCATCAAACATGTGATAAAGATCTTCGTAGCATTACGTTCATAATCAATAAAAGTTCTAACTTTTGCAATATTTAACTTTATAATCTATTCATGTTTATAACATAACATTCATACCATAGGATCCATTGATCCCTAAGATTAATGAACTGCTCACACTACATTGAAACAAAGATGCACATAGTGGTATTCATTGCAATCTAAGATATAATCAAATAACTTCAATTAAATAAATAAAAATAATACTCGAATCACCACATGTGAGTATTCAATGTCTTCTCTTCCATAAATCTTCTTAATACTCGAGAATATTCATTGCAATGAGTATTTAATACATATTTATACTCCTAAGACACTTTAGAAAACAATTAGAAACCCTAATAGAGAATTTCACTCGAAATAGAACTCTAACTTTTTATTTTCTTTAGTCTCGACGATGTTAGTTATGATCCGACGTAATGTGTGTAATGCCACGACGCGGTGACAGCTACATCCACTTTTTGCGTCTTTTCCTCATTTCTCTCCTTGCCTTAGTCTCCTACGCTGGGCATTCATCTCCCATATTATGCCTTCATCTCCCCATAGTGCCAACTCTCTTAGCCATGGCGTCAAACCTACTTTTGTGTATTTTAGCCTCGTTTCTTCACAAATTCCCTCGTTTGTCTCCTTTATGCCTTGTATACTTGAAAATACATAAATATCATCAATTTGAGCTCATTTCGAGATATTTAAGCTAATTATGCTACTAAAATGATACTATATAAAAGTCTAAATAATCACTTATCAAATACCCTCGAACTTAGGATTTTGCACGTCCCAAGCTTTTACTAATTATTCTAACTACTACTACCATTTAAGTTCGCATTCATTTTCATCGTTCATGGAGTATCCTCTAATTCAAATAAGTTCAAGTTAATAATCCATTCAAGAATTTTCCTTTTGCAAAAAACTTATATTTTCAAGATGTGTAGCATTAACAACATATACAATTCACTTTCAAAACTCAAGAGTAGCTCACAACCAAAACCATATTCACAAGTTTGTTTAATCTCGATACTCAAGTAGCAATTGTACAATCTCATGATTTCTCATTAAGTTCAAAAACTCACAAATAAGGATAGATCGAACTAATTTTGGTAAAATTTAGCACTTCAAGAGTCTATACGACTTAATATAGTTGGAAAGAAAGCTTACCTCAATTAAGCTACTAGTACTTGAGCTAAATTTTTATTTGAAGAGTTTTATTAAACTTCCACCTCTATTTCTTCATTTTTATCCCGCTTTTCTTTTCTTCTTCTCCTTATATTTTCTAATTCCACGGTCACTGCTCCTTTTCCTATGGATTTCATTTTTCCTCACTTTTTCCAACCATCAAGTTCTCTAATCCATTTCCTGTAGAACTTGTACTTTTTTTTTCAAACTTTTGTTAGCACTTCTTACTTTCACTCTATAAAGTAAGTTTACTCCAACCTTTTCATTAAACATGCCTATTTCTTCCCCTCTTAGTACTAAGTCTTTATTTACTTTTTATACTCAAGTAAGATTCGCACTTATTATAGAATTCCTTAAAGATGTAACTTTTTTCACAAGAAGTGTTCTAGTTTTCTCCTTGCTTTTGTTTCATGTTCATGGTCTTCCATAACTTTAGGTTTCTAATCATGAAATTATACAATTGTTGCTACATTTCCTATTTTCTTTAAAAATTTAAAAACACTATGTTGAGTTTCATATCAACAAGACACTTGTATATAACTCATCCTCCATTAAAGGCATAAGATTTGCAAATGAATTAATTATTCATACATATTATTACATATAACCTAATCTATACTACCTAACCACATTCAAATAATATGTAAATGAAAAAATAATGCACTACCATACTTTCCTTTTAAACTGCCTCAAAAATAAAATTTTAACAATCATACATACAATGTTTATCCTTATTTCATCCTTTTTTACCACTTCCTATAGTGTAGTGTTGATGCCCCAAAACTTAAACCAAATCTTGTCATCAATGTTTAAAAATAAACCAGAAACATGAAAAAAAAACAAAAAAATATAATAATAACACAAGATATGTAATAATAAACCGAAATTAAAATATAAACAACTAAATAATTGACAAAAATATTCCATATATAAATATAATCAATATTAATGTATCTCTTATTTCCCTAAGGTCTAAAGAAATCTAAAGACTATGACTTCAGGACTGCGCATTATCACCTGCAACATAGGATGGTGTCTAAGGATGTTTCACCCTCCAGCTTTGCACCACATCAGGATCAAACACATAATACGGTGTTGATGGAAAACGAAAAAAATATATCAGTAGGTCTCATCCATTTGCTCCTTTCATATCTCGCTACATCCCTCTGATGATTTACAAATAACATGAAGTTCCAATACCTATTCAGTCGATCTTGCATTCTCTTTTACCTATCCTACTCATATGCAACAAGGCTTCCTGATATTGAGTCCTGTCCTCTCTATACTGTCTCCTAAACTTAGGAATCCATAGCTTCTATTACCGTAAAGTCAAGTCCTTTGGTGGTGGTATTGATGCTTGTGGTAGAAGAGGTGGTGGGAATATCTCAGGACCATCTAAGTCTTGCTCTCTTATAAGTGGGTCTACAAACTCGTATCCTACAACAAATACTTGCTAGTGATCCTCCTCCTCTCCATATCCTTCATCTTGCTACTCTTAGGCTAACTCTGCAGCTATTGCTGCTGTTGCGTGATCATCTTGCTGCTTGGTCAACAACTCAGCCTCAAGTCTATTGCCCCCGACTCTCTCCCTCTCATCCTTGGAGTTTTGGTAACCTATTGGTGATTTTAGTGTGAGCGTAAACTCCTCATCTATGGTTAGTTCAACCTCAATATTAAATTCTTCATCTTAAAGCAATCGTGCTCCGGCCTTCTAGGACATCTAAGTAATCAAAATTGGAAACAATAGTTTTTTATCTCTATCTGACATTATAGATTTCCTCAGGTTCTTGTAGATGTTCTCACCAATGTTGATCTCCCAGTTCTTTGTAATCTCAAATAAACAAGCCGCCTTTAGCTTGTTGATCACGCCCTACTGAGTGGTTTGGTATAAAGAAACAATAAGAAACTGTTGCCACATTCTATAGACTTTCCTCACACTCCCCTTCTTTATGTGCTTTTGCACATTCTCTGCTCCTATTGCCCATCCTTATTGTCCTCGAACAACCAATGCTTGTTTTATGGCTCTAAAAGGGTATATGTTACAAGGTTTCTCATATAGATTATCCGGGAAACTTTGGTCGGGTCTATCCTGCAATTTTGGCTTTAAAAGGGTATAGGTTATATATAGGGTTTCTCATATAGATTATATGGGAAACTTTGTTCGGCTCCTGAACTTCTGGCTTGAAATAGTCATGAAGGCATCTCTGTTATTGCACTATATCTTGTACTACCAGATCGCTTGTAGGTTGGTTATTTCCGTGGCTTTGTTGTTGATTTCTAGCTTGCTCCTCAACCATCTTGATTCCTTTCTTTTTCATTCTTTTGTTCATTCTTTCTATCTCCGAGTCGTAAGGCACTAGGTCCATCTCTCCCTTGCTACGCATGCACTAATTATCCTTGAAAAGAAAACACAAAAAGATCAAGTGTAGAAAGTCAAACTTGAAACTCAAGCCTATAGTTTTTTATTTTTTCTTTTTTTTTTGTAATTAAAAAGTATAGTACTAAAAATAAAAATTAGCAACTTTTCAAACTAACTATGTAATACTAAGTTGCTACCTATCCCCAGCAACAGTGTAAAAAACTTGATGTGCGTGCCGTAAGTATAACAACTGGCTTGTATTAATAATGTAATCAACTTATGTTGATCACAAATATCGTCCTTAGGGAAATTTTTTTGCACTAGTTGTTTACCTATTTAACTTTAAACTATTGCTAAGGAAATCCCCTTTAAATAGTTTTTATACTAAACTAAACTAATCTAACAAATCAAATCAAACTTTAATTTAACTCTTATATTAAAGATATCTTAGTTCACAACATCACCTAGGTAATTTAGTGCTATGGTTTTAAACCACTTTTACATCTTAATATGTTGTGTGCAACGCCTAATTACAATAGACAAATTTTCGTCAAATCCATTTTAACCCACTACATAACTGAAACGATTCTAATGTGTAAACTAGAACTCCACCTCTTGATGTGAATAACGTAAGCTCCACATTGTTTTCAGTCCAAAATCTTTGGACTCATAACCAACTAAGTTTATTATCCATACCTCATAGTCAACAACTATCTATCGATGTTGTGTATTTTATAGTTGTACCGTTCATGTCAAGATTAAAAGCTTCAATGGCCATGATAACTTCTAAAAGCTAATATCATTAAATATGTGGCCAGTATGTTTAAAGCATTACGCTCAGAATCAATACAAATTCTAACCACTACACTCTTTATAATCACTTTTTACTCATATTCATAGAATATCATTCATAACATAGAATCCATTGATCCCTAAAATAAATAGACTACTCACACTTCATTAAATCACACACATTACAATTCATAATCAAAATCATGGAAAATCATAGATGAATATGAATATTACCTTCAATTAAACAGATGAAACTAAAAATCAAACTTGAATTGCAACAATGGAGTCTTCAATGTTTTCTCCACACAATATCCTTTAATTCAGAAAACCAAAGTAAACCTATGGTAAATCACTCTTATGGCGGTTAATAGTTGGTATGTGGTGTGTTTACCATGTTTTAATACCTATTTATACTTCCTAATAATAATTAGAAACCCTACTTTACAATTTAACTCGAAACATAACTCCAACTTTTTGTTTTCTACAAGTCTAGCACTGTCACTTATGCCCCGACGCCATGCCTTAAAAGCCACAGCACTGCCACTGCACTGTCCCTACTGTCTTGGCCCCGTCCCTTGTATTGCACACCGCCGCCATTGCGCCAGACCTCCTGATTTAATTTCTTCACTTTCTTTGCTCTCCGACTTCGTCCTTTCCTTCCCATGCTGTACATTAATACTCCACAGCGCCAACATGTGTAGCCACGGCACCAACCATGTTTTCATGGGTTTTTGCTCAGTTTTTTCTCATTTTTTCTCATTTCCTTCTTTTACACCTTAATTCCTTAAAAATGCAATAGCACCATGAATTAGAGCTTATTTAGGGATATTTATACTAAATATACTACTAAATTAACCCTATATATAAATCTAAATAATCACTTAGCAAATATTTCCAAACTTAAGATTTTTTACGTCCCGAGCAAAAGTATATTCTACTAAGTCTCCTAATAACTAATCCTCATTTAATTTACATTGTTCATAAGTCTCCTAAAACCCATCACTACTCACAAGTTTGTTTCATTTCAACACTCAAGTAGCAAGTGTGCAATCTCATGATTTCTCATTAAGCTCAGGAATTAACAAATAAGCATAGATCATACTCATCTTTGGTAGACTTTCGCACTTCAAGAGTCTATAGGACTTCATATAGTTGGAAAGAAAACTTAACTCAACTTGCTACTTGTACTCGAGCTAAATATTTTATTTGAAGAGTTTTATTTCACTTCCTCCTTCTTTTCTTTATTTTATCTCATTTATTTTCTTTTTCTGCTTTCTATTTCTATTTTATAGTCCCAGCTCCTTTTCCTACGGACTCTATCTTTCTCACGTTTTCTAACCATCAAGTTCTCTGCTCCATTTCCTGTAAAACTTTTGAGATTTTCTCAATTTTTTCTTTTATTTCTAGAATTCTTGTTAGCACTTCCAATTTTTTTCTTTTATTTCTAGAACTCTTGCTTTTGTTTCAAGTTCAAGGTATTCCCTAACTCTTGGTTTCTAATCACGAAATCACACCATTGTTTGCTACATTTCATTATTTCTTGTTTAAAAATTTAAAAATACTATCTTGAGTTTCATATCAATAAGATACTTGTAATCTATTCATCCACGATTAAAGGCGTGAACAACATGCAAATGAACTACTTATTCATCACATATTATTCTATATAACCTAATCTATACTACATAAACATTCAAATAGTAAGTAAAAATGAAAAAAATTATACATTACCATGCTTTCCTCTTTAACTGCTTCAAATTACAAATTTAAATGATCATACATGTTGTGTTTATCCATATATCTCAACCTATCTTACCATTTCTCATAGTGTAGTGTAGTACCGATGCCCTCAAACTTAAATCAAGTCTTGTCCTCAAGGTTTAAAAGTAAGCCTAAAACTTGAAACCACTAAAACACACAAACATATGTAATAATACAATATATAAGCATAAAATAAACATGCAAATTTAAATAACTAAATAAAATATAACAAAAAATCCCAAATGTAACTACTTGATGTTGCATAACTATTGGCATAATTCTTAAGGCTTATCAATTTTGATGAATTATCACCTAGCAAATGGTCTTTCCTGCACATTTGACACAAAATTTTCAAAATTTAGAACTATAACGTTTAAATTGTAATTAACTAAACTACATAACAACTAACTTGACTAAAAACTTTAAAAACCATAGGTTGCCTCCAAGTAGTGCTTAGTTTAAGCCGATGCATTTTTAGCTCGTTTAGTCTGAGTCTAAATCGAGAAACTCCATCTTCAGATTGAAAATTTGAACTAATTGCTCATCCATGAATATTTTGGTTACCAACTTCGATGTATCACCTTCTTTGTGAGGTAACCTAGATAGATGGTCTACAACCAAATTTTCACTTCATTTTTTTATCTTTGATTTCCAAGTCAAACTCTTGCAATAATAACACCCATATAATCAACCTTGTTTTGACATCCTTATTTTCAAAAAGGTAGTAGATTGCTGCATGATCAGTATACACGGTGACTTTAGACCCCTACTATGTAGGTTCTGAACTTATCACATGCAAAGGCCACAACCAATAGCTCATTTTTTGTGATATTATAATTTTGTTATGCTTGATACAGTGCTTAACTTGCATAGTATATAACTATAAACATTCCATCTTTTCGTTGGCCTAACATTGCTCCTATCGCGTAATTAATTGCATCACACATTATTTCAAACTTAGAATCCCAATCTGGTACTACGTACCACTATTGGTTTTGAAATTAAAGCTACTTTCATGGTCTTAAATGCTTATATGCATGCTAGACTCATTTCAAATGGAACATCTTTTTCCAACAATGTGCACAATGGTTTGGTGATTTTTGAAAAATCCTTAATAAACTTTCTGTTAAAACCTACATGCCTTAGAAAACTCCTTATTTCCCTAATGTTTCTTGGTGTAGGAAGTTTATCAATTGGCATTATTTTTGCTCTTTCAACCTCCAATCCATGAGCAGACACTTTATGTCCCAAAACAACTCTTTCTCCAACCGTAAAGTGACACTTCTCCTAAGTAAGTACCAAGTTCGTGTCTTGATTTTCTTAATAAGAAAGCCAAATTTTGCAAGCATAGATCAAAAGAAGCCCAAATATATAAAATTCATCCACAATACCTCCATAATATCCTCGACCATATCAGAGAAAACAACCATCATACATATTTAAAATGTTGCTGGCACATTGTGTAATCCAAATGACATCCTTCTAAATGCAAATGTTCCATACGGGAAAGTAAATGTTGTTTTCTCCTGATCTTCTGGTGCTATAGCAATTTGATTGTATCTTGAATACCCATCTAAAAAGCAATAATATTCATATCTTTCTAGTCTGTCCAACATTTAATCAATGAATGGTAAATATAAGTGATCCTTGCTTGTAGCTTTATTTAACTTTTTGTAATCAATGTAAACTCTTCTGCCAATTACTGTTTTTGTGGACAAGGTTTCCCCATTTTCAATTTGAATAATGGTTATTCCTCCTTTCTTTGGTACCACATGTATTGGTGAAACCTATGAATTGTCTGAAATGGCTTAGATGACTTCGACATTTAACAATTTTAAGATCTCTTTCTTTACAACTTCTTTCATTACTGGATTCAATCGCATCAGAGCTTCAACTAATTGTTTATGATTTTCTTCCATTAAGATCTTATGCATGTAAACCATTGGGCTTATTCCTTTTAAGTCTTTAATTTCCCACCCCAAGATTGACTTATACTTTCTTAAATTTTGAAGTAATTTTTCTTCTTCCAACTCCATAAACTCTACTAAAATGATCACAAAATATGTTGAATCTTCTCCTAAATACGCGTATCTCAAATGTTCTGGTAAAGGCCTTAATTCAATTGTTGGTTCAATAACTGCACTTTCCACTTCCGTTTCCAATTTCTCAAAATTCTTATGAAACTTTAGGGGTCTTATTGGTGCTAAAACATTTACTACCTCCTGAAGTTCACTCTTTATTGTAGAACTTGCTGTTATGATTTGGACTAGACATTGCTCCAGCAGATCATCTGGCATATACTCTTGGTTTATCTCAGTAATACAATCAGAAATTACATCTCTGACTTCAATGCTTTTGCAGTGCTCTCCCTTATTCGAAAATCCCAAGGTCTTGTAGATATTGAATATGACTTCCTCATCATTTACTTGTGACCTGAACTCTCCCTCTTGGATGTCTATCAATGCTCTTGTAGTTGCTAGGAATGTCTCCCTAAAATTAATGGTACTTCCGAATCTTCTTCCATATCCAATATTGCAAAATCCACAGGAAAAATGAACTTATCCACTTTCACTAACACATTTTTGATCACTCATTTTGGATATGTCACTGATCGATTTACCAATTGCAAAGTCATATTGGTTGACTATACTTCACCCAATCATAATTTCTTGAATACTAATAAAGGCATCAAATTTATGTTAGCTTATAAATCACAAAAGACCTTATCGAACAAGTGTACTCTTATCGTGCATGGAATGGAAAACTTCCTGGATCCTTCAACTTCGACAGTAGGTTCCTTAATGGGATTGTACTACTCTCTTCAGTCAAGTTCACTATTTCATAATCTTCTAGTCGCACCTTTTTGGCCATTATGTCCTTCAAAATTTTCGTGTAAGTTGGCATTTGTTCCAACGCATCTGCGAACGGGATGTTTATTTGCAGCTTCTTAAACATTTCTTCAAATTTCTTGAACTCTCCCTAATCTTTACGTTTCTTGAACCGTTGAGGATATGGTAAGGGTGGATTTATTCTTGGTGGATTATCGGGAAATGT
This sequence comes from Stephania cephalantha, assembly GCA_039657325.1. NCBI lineage: Eukaryota > Viridiplantae > Streptophyta > Magnoliopsida > Ranunculales > Menispermaceae > Stephania > Stephania cephalantha. Next base: position 20,838,993 of record CM077569.1, on the reverse strand, counting down.
GACTCTCCCTATTACCACATCTTTTTTCTGCCTATCTCCCCTATTTTCCTTTTAGGCGATTCTGATTCTTCTGATGGTGCTACTTCTGCTTGGGTACTAGTGTCATTATCCAAGTGTTCTACATATCCTAGTTGCTGCTTATCAATTTGCTTCCTTATTTAATTTATTATATCTTTTGGTCGTACTAGATCATTGGTTGTTCTGCCACTTCTTAATTGGATTGCTTGTGCATTTTCCATATGATTACTACTAGGTTTACTCAGAAACTCTTTTTCCTTTTGTGAATTCCAAGCACTGGTAAGCTGAGAAATTTTTCCCTCAAGATTCTTGATAGATTGTGATCTCTTATAATCTATTATTTTCATGGCTTGCTTCACTCCTTCCATTTCTCTCATGTGCTTATCATGGCACTCCCTATTGCTCATGTATATGGCTTGCAAGTACTTCTCAATTAACTTTAACGAAGTCATCTCTTCGCTCTACGGCAGATTCCCTTGTTGGAATTATGATCTAAGCCTTGAGGTAACTTCAATGCATTATCTGAATTTATATAAAAGAAGTTCAGGTTGTTGTTGTTGTATCCTCGATAAAACCATTGAGGAGCCATTCCTCTTAGCCTAAAGTTGTTCTCGTAGCTTAGGTTGTTCATGAAGTTGATGTCCTCATACTTCATTCCCTACTGTATGTCCATTTGGTTAACTATAATGACATGGTGATTATTTGGTTGTTGTGCTACTTGTGGACCTAGTGTCCTATAAGAAGTTTCACTATTTTACTATTCAAATTTGATAGCTGTACCATAATTGCAGCTTGCGAGTCAACTTCGTAGAAGCCTGCTAGTTTCCTTATGTGAACTGAGTAGCAGTGGTAGAACTTTGAGACATAGGATCAAGGAGATCCAATGCTCCATCCTCATTCTTGGTTAGTAGAGAGCCACCTACCGCGACATCTACTAGGGTTCTCGTGCTGTAGTTCATCCTATAGTAGAAAATTTGGAGTTGTGCCCATTTTAGGTTTTCGTGTCCCGGACATCTCCTTAACATCTCTTTGAATGTCTCCCAAGCTTCGTTAAGAGACTCAGTGTCTTCTTGCTAGAATTAATTAATCTCTAGTTTACTTTTGTTGACCTTCACTGGTGGAAAAAAACTTGTCTAGAAATCTTTCATTAGTTTCTGCCCATGAGGTCATACTCCTTGTATTCAGCCCTTGGAACCAGGATTTGGCTTTTCCACCCAATAAGAATGGGAAAAGTCACATTCTGATCACCTCCTTTGTAACTTCAGTGGTGTGCGCGGTGTCACACTTCTCTAAGAAATTCTCAACATGTGCAACTGGATCTTCATTGAATAGCCCGTTGAATAGACTATTTCGCATTTCGCACCATGTTTATTAGGGGTGGTCTCAGTTCAAACTCAGTGGTTTTAGCTAGAAGCCTCATCACTCTATTGTAAGTCTCCTCAACTTTTGGCTTGAAGTAGTTATGAAGGCATCTCTGTCCTCGCACTCTATCCTGCACTACCAGATCACCTGCGGGTTGGTTATTCCCGCGACCCTGTTATTGGTTTCTAGCTTTTTCCTCAACCATCTTGATTCCTTTCTTTTTCTTTCCTTTGCTCATCCTTTCTATCCCCAGGTCGCAAGGCACTAGGTCCTTCTCTCCCTGACTACACGGGCATTAATTATCCCTTAAAAGAAAACACAAAAAGATTAAGTGCAAAAAGTCAAACTCGAAACTCAAGCTTATATTTTTTATTTTTTTGTTCTTATGAAGTTAAAAGTAAAGTACTAAAAGCAACTTTTCAAACTAGCTAAGTAATATTAAGTGGCTACCTATTCCCAGCAACGACACCAAAAACTTGATGTGCGTGCCGCAAGTATAATAGCTCGCTAGTAGTTATAGTGCAATCAACTTACATTGATCACATATATCATCCTCAAGGAAAGGTTTTTGCACTAGTTTTTTATCTATTTTACTTTGAACTAATACTAAGGATATCCCTTTTAAATGCTTTTTATACTAAACTAAACTAATCTAGCAAATCAAATCGAACTTTACTTTAACTTTTATATTAAGGATATCTTCGTTCACAACTTCTCCTAGGTAATTTAATACTATGCTTTTCAACTACTTTTACATCTTAATATTTTGTTTGCAATTCTTAATTAGAATAGAAAGAATTATTTCAAATCCACTTTAACCCATTGTCGTGACGAAAAATATTCTAATGTGAAAACTAGAACTCCACCTATTCTTGTGATTATTGTAAGCTTCACGTTGCTTTAAGTCCCAAATCTTTAGATTCATAACCAACCAAGTTTACTATCAGTGCCTCCTAATCAACAACTATCTATCGATGTTGTGTATTTTACAGGTTTACCATTCATGTCCAGATTAAAAGCTTCAATGACTATGATAACTTCTAAAACCTAACATCATTAAACATGTGGCCAGTATGTCTAAAGCATTATGCTCAAAATCAATACAAATTCTAACCATTGCACTTTTTATAATCACTTTTTATTCATATTCACAGCATAACATTCATACCATATGATCCATTAATCCATAAGATAAATAGACTACTCATACTTCATTGAAACACACACATTACAATTCATAATTGAAATAATGGAAAATTAGATAAGAATATAAATATTACCTTCAATTAAACCAATGAAATCAAACTTGAATTGCAATAATGGAGTCTTTAATATTTTCTCCATACAATACTCCTTAATACTCAAAACCAAAGTAAACCTATGTCAAATCACTCTAATGATGACTAATAGTTGGTATTTGGTTTGTTTACCATGTCTTAATACCTACTTATACTTCCTAATAACAATTTGAAACCCTACTTTACAATGTAACTTGAAATAAACTCCAACTTTCTATTTTCCACAAGTCAGGAGATGTTATTTACGCCCCGACGCTATGTCTTATAAGCCATGCGCCTTGCGCCAAGTCTGTTGCCGCCTCATTGTCTCAAAGACTGTCCTTTTTATTCCACACCGCTGCCACAGTGCCCGACCTACAGACTTGATTTCTTCATTTTCTTTTCATTCCTATGTCGAGCCTTTCCTTCCCACGTTGTGCCTTAATGCTCCACAACACCAACATGGGTAGCCACGGCGTTAGCTATTTTTTCATGGGTTTTTGCTCATTTCCTTCTTTTACACCTTAATTCCCTGAAAATGCAATAACACCATTTATTAGAGCTCATTTAGGGATATTTATACTAAATATACTGTTAAACTAACCCTATATATAAGTCTTAATAATCACTTATCAACACAAACCATACTCAAGTGTTCTAATCCAAAGGTGCTATTTATGTAACACACTTTAAAGGGAACAAACACCCCTTTCACCTTCACTAGATCTTTTTTTTTTTTTAAACGTTGCATTGGCGTAAAAAATCATACACAATTTTAATGACTCCTTGAACTTTGTTCTCCCTATAGTCTTGAGTGAATGGCTGCCAACCTTGTTGCCTAATGAACTTGTTTACTCTTTTGTCATACTTAGTTGACAAATTAACTCCTCTTTCACAAATGAACTCTCTATGCTCAATGATATTATATATATCCTAAGCCTCTCTACTAATATAGTACTTCGACTTAAATGGCCTAGGTTCCTCCTCATTATGATCTCTTAAGGATAATGCCTCAAAATCATTTGCTCTCACTTCACTTACTTGACTTATTTGCCTCCATGTTCTTGACATTTTTCTCAAAACTCACTAGACACACAACTTACAACATGGGTCTTCAAATCACCTAAAATAAAAAATTTATATCACAAGGATAATACACATTCCAAATAATGAAAAAGACATTTACTAGGTCTCCTTAAGTCACATTGATGCTCAACATTCACACAAATTGAAATTCCTCCCCAACGACCTCATATTCCCAATTAATGCAATTTCATCAAAATTTCTCAAAAATCTCAAAGCATAACTTATGAAATTGTAAATTTATCTCGATGCCAAACTATTTTCCAGGGTAGAAAACTCCTTTATACCTTTATTTATCTAAGTCCTCTCACTTTGCTCACAAACTAAAACCTTAGCTTTGAATCAAATCTCCAAATCAAATGCCTAGCTCTCCTCTTTGTGCAAATCCATAATTAACTCTCTTTTTACTCTAACTCACTCGGAACTCTCTTTTCTCACTTATAAATGATCAATCTTAGGTTCTAAAGGGATGTATGCATGGTTGGTTATGTATGGAATAGGTTGCAATTGTGCAAGATGTAGTGGAATGTGGTTTAAAACCCTTATGGCACTACACTGTGACAGCGTCATGAAAGAATTAGGCACGCTGTCACAGTTTGGTGCTCACATCTCGGTGCCTTGCTGGCGTCGTTCTTATACCCTACATCATCATGTGTGTAAACACATGACGTCAACCTGTCAGTCCATGTTATTTTGCATATTTTTTCATTAATTCCCTATTTGGCGCTCTCCCGACTTTATGTATTACTACTAAAGGTGTCATGACCGTATGAAATCCATGTTTATATAAAAATTCCATAAAAACTTATTTGTGATTTTCCCATGTACCTTACCTTTATCGCTTTAACTCCTTCGCTCCTTTACGCTCTTTACTAAGTTAGTCGAGACTTGTCAATTCCGACGAATCGTCACCCGACAAAAGGTTTTTCTGCACATTTATCAAAAATCTTCAAAAATTAGAAACTAAAATGTTTGAATTGTCCTTAATTAAACTAAATAACTACTTGATCGATTGAATTTGAAAATTTTGAAATTTAAAAACCTTTTGGTTGCCTCTCAATATCATTTCCATTTTGAGAAGCTTTTAGCCCTTTAACAAAGACAATCTTCTCAGCATCAACATCCTCCTCGATACTCATTGTGATCTTTTTTTTCCTTGTGTACAATGATGTATTGGTGGTGTTCAAGAATGGCCACCCAAGTATCATAGACATATCATCATCCATATTATGATCCATAACCTCAAAATCCACGATGAATGTGAATCTACCTACTTTCACATGTACATTCAAGACTCTCCTGATGGTTAGTACTAAGTTGCCATCAACTACTTGCTAATTTGCTGTATCAGGACAATTGATCGTCAAATCAGCATGTAACATGTCCATTATATGCATGACATTGATTGAGGCTCTCGTATCACATAAGAAATTTCTAAATCGCAGCCTATTAATACTTATTAGTATGCATATGTCTCTAGGATCTCTCCTCTTGATTGGTTGAAGTCTCAGAATGAACTTGAACTTTGGTTTCGACTTCCTTAGAACCACTTTGATACTATTTCCTTTTGGTGCTTCTTCAGAAGGTCCTTCATCTTATTGCTTAGCTCTCCATTGTTTCTTTCCATTCTTTTGATTTTTCAAGGCATCCGTTGTTGCTTGAATCCTTCGAGTTCATCTTGCCTCACTTCCATTTTGTTCTCATGCATCACTTCATGCTTTCTCATAGCCAAAACATTGATTTTTTCTGGCTTGTACATCACTTATTCTTGTCTTTGCTCATTCATTGCCGTAATTCTCATCATGTGAATAGCACTAACATTCTCTTTGGAACTTGTAATAGTGCTACTTGGAAATTGTTCTTCCTTCCTTGAATTCAAGGAAATGGCTAATTGACCAATCTGTTTCTTTATGTTCTTAATGGATTGTGATCTCTCATCATCCATCCTTTTCATAGTTTGCTTCACATTTTCCATTATTTTTTCATGCTTCTCATGGTGTTCCCTATTGCTCATGTCTATGGTGTGCGAAAGTTTCTCAATTGACTTCAATGAAGTCATCTATTCACTCTACCCCTAACTTCCCTTATTAAGCTTGTTGATCGAAGCCTGGAGGTAACTTCAATGCGTTATCAAGATTTCCACACGAGAAGTTGGGGTTGATGTTGTTATATCTTTGATATAAAACTTGAGCAACCATTTCTCTCGTCCTGAAGTTGTTTCCAAAGCTTGGTTGTTCATGAAGTTAATGTTCTCATACTCCATTCCTTGTTGCATGTCTATTTGAATAACCACTATGGCTTGATAATTAATCGGTTGTTATATTACCTGCATTTGTGGATCTTGTTGTCCCATTTGAAGATTTGCCATTTGATTGCTCAGGTTGGATAGTTGCGCCATGATGAGCGTCGAACATGTCAATAATAAGTTTAAATTCTATTTGCTACCAAATGCTAACTACAATTAGTTTGTAGTAATGGTAAGCACGAGTGTCGATCTACAAGGATTGATAATCTAAATGGTGCGCCCCGAATGTGTCAATAAAATAAAGTTTCCTAGACCAACTATTTTGTAGAATAGTGGCAAAAGGTCGATACCACAAAGATTGATGGTCTTTCTAAGGTTAAAAACAACAAAAGGAAATCGGGGGTTTTAAAATAAATAATTTAACTAACTAATCTAACTAAACTAAATAAATAAAATAACAAAACTAATTTTGAAAACAATTAATGACCACCTAAGTAACACCTAGGTCTACGGTTCCAAAAATCGGGATCAAGATTCAATGGCAATCATGGTCTTCAAACTTTCCCAAAAAGTCATTAATTTATATTCTCATAGATTAGCTATAGAAAATTGACATCTGCTAGAAATTCCTCGTTCCCCTAATCTCGATAGCCAGGACGTCCGCCACTAACTATTTCCCTAATCAATATATAACTCTAGACATCCGCCAATCAGGTTTAACACACTAACCGCAGTAATATGGATCTGTGGGAACACTAATCCTAAATAATCGAATCGCATCCGCTCCCAGTTTAACCTAGATTCAATTGTTGCACACTCAAGAACCGAAAGGGTTTTACGAAAAACAGACGAGTGTTCGTCACTTTATTGGTCTAAAAGCACAATTACACGGATACTAATGGTCAAATAACTATAGGTTGTCCCCCTAAAAGCATGCATCGACTGTATACATAACCTAGATCTAAACCATAATCCTTAAAAGCAACAAAAAAGAAATAGGAGAATTTAAACTAAATTAAATAATAAAATAAAAGATCTCACATAATATGCCATGAATCCATAATCCCGACTTGTTTCCCCGCCGACCTAAGCAATCGTCGAGAGAAGTCAATGCTAAAACTATAATAATCGGTGTTTTTTAATAATACCTTAGGTTCCTAATATAAAAAACTACTAAACATTGGTCCCGGGAGGTGAGAGAAACTAATTTTATGGGTTAGGGAGGTGGCTCGTACACCAAGGAGCATCATATGGCTGTTTTTAGGCTTGAAATCACGTTCTATCTACGTGTCGCGGCTGCATTATTGGTCGTTTGGTTTGAAAACCACCACGTGGCAGCGTGTTATTGGTGGAGAATGGCCTGGTGACGTCTCAGGTGAATGAGAGCACGCCACGTGGCAACAAGGGAAGCGATGAAGAAGGCTTGCACATATCGTGCAAAAATCTGGGAAACCACACTAATGCGTGTCTCGAGGCATATCCAAAGCAGCAGAGGCGAGGAGAAAGAAATTGTAGGACGTGTCGTGTTGTCGAGCTGACGTGGCAGCTCATGATTAGTGAAGACCGCTGTTGATGACACTGTTGTGAGGTGTGCGAGCGACACGTGGCAGCAAGGGAGGCGGTGAGAAAGTTCGCACGCATCGTGCAAAAATCGGGGAGAGTGCACCAGCACAGTTCCCAAGGACGAACTCACGGCTACTGTGCGAGGAGAAATGTGGATGTGCTGTTGTGCTCGCATGACATTGCGTGTCTGATGAGATGGCATAACCTGATTAGAGTCGCGTGGCAGCATGAAACGAGCTGGGCCAATACGTAGGCGACACGTGGCTGACTGCTGGAAACGCATGGAATGCTTGGTGAGCTGGGCTAATGGACGGCTGACATATGGCACGTTGAGTCGAGCTGGACCAATAGTATGCTGCCACGTGTTAATTGGTATGCTAATCCTCTATTTTACCCACCGCGCAACACGTAACTCGAGGCAAATAGTCCAGCATTCGACCAATGCATGTAAATACTTCATTTTGAGTATTTTTTCACCACAAATTCAACCAAGCACTTCGTTTCACCTGAAAATGACCAATAAATATAATTAAATATATATTTTAAAGACTTTTCACAATAAATATATTAAAAATAAGTACTAAATACCTATAAATATCAACTTATCAAATACCCCCAAACTTAAGACTTTGCACGTCCCGAGCAAAGGTGTAGATGACAACACAAACTAAACTAGACTCTTAATATAAATGTAAACCGAACCAACTAATCCTATACGTGACTCAAAATTCATGGAGTTCCTCTGGTTTACATAGTCACCAAGTTAACAAGCCGCTTAAGAAATTTCAGAGTTATGATATGTTAAGACTCGCAACCCAAACACAATTAAGATCAAACTTTCAAGACATAGATACGGTCAAAACAAAGGCCATCAACTACTTACGAGTTTTCTTGGTCTATACATTTAAACACGCAAGTTTAAAATCTCACTTAATCTAGTGAAAACACTCGAGCTAAATCTTTAATTTGAGGAGTTTTCATAACTTCCGCCTATATTCATTATTTTATTCTCTATTTTTTTCTTCTTCATTTTTCAACAAATACGGTCCCTGCTCTATTTCCTATGGACCGCTTTTCTCACTTTTTCCCACCACAAGTTTCCCTGCTCCATTTCCTATGGAAACCTATGGGACTTTCTATATTAACAAAAACTCCTGTTAGCCCTTCTCACTTCCACTATAATCAAGAAAATCCCCCAATGTGGTTTAAAATATTATCACCTGCACAATTTTGACCATTTTCTCATTTTCGTCATCTAGCACAAAGCTTATCCATCAACTAAGTCCCTAATCTTGAAATCATAAAAATGTAGGGCTAGAGACTTGATTGAGTGTTTCTCCTAATTTTCCCTAAGTTTCAAGTCAAAAAGGCAACTGTAATGTACTCATCCACAACCAAAGGCATGAAACAAAGTTTCGGGAAATTTTTGGTCGAGTCCATCATTAGCGTGTGACTGGACACTTTACTAACACCATATAAAAAGGTTTGGAATTAAACAATCGAAAAAAAAAATGAAAATATACTAAATACATGCATGAAAGTGTATCAACTACTTATGTTATGAGAAAGAAATATGAAGGGACAAGAAATGAAAGAAATGAAAGAAATGATATAAAACACCATCATTACCATTCGACGATCATCATTTAGCAATTTCTTGTAACCGCATATAACCGCATCAAAAAAAATAAACGATCTCACATATCTTGCTCGGTCTTTAAGTTCAAATTCATGGACTGTTAGCTCTCCACACAATGCATCAAATGTGTAATCTCCAAGATTTTGTGCCGATTGGATAACATACTTCTTGGCATCCCATTCCTTAGGCAAGCCTCTAAGGAATTTATACACCGAGGTTTCTTGATCATAATTCTTTCCAAGATTCTTGATCTCATTCAATAGTTTAGTGAATCGAGTGATGGCGGTGGCTATGTCTTCATCGGACCCAACTCGGAAAGTTTCATAGTGCTCCTCAAGAATTCTCAACTTGGTCTTCTTCACTTGCATGGTACCTTCATAGTGTACCCCAAGCTTCTCCCATACTTCCTTAGCCGTTTGACAAGCACTTACTCGGTTAAATTCATTTTCACTTAGCGCACAAAACAAGTGATTCATGGCTTGATCATTTGATAGCTCAATCTTTATCTCCTCGGCGGTGTACTCTTTCAAGGGCTTATCCCTAATGGAGTGTAGACACTTTCAATTGCATCCCATAAGAATCTATTTTGTGCTCTAACGTAGAATTTCATTCTCACTTTCCAATGAGCATAGTTAGTTCCATCAAAATACGGAGGCCTAATCGAAGAGTTGCTTTCCGAAGGCGAGCCGGATTTAAGGTTTGCATCCTTGCACAAAAAGAACACTCAAAGATACGTTAGTAATACTTTGAGCAATAACCCGCTCTGGATACCAATTGAAGGTCACCCAAGAGGGGGGTGAATTGGGTTACCGAGTAGTTATTGCCCTTTTAAAACTTTATGCGCAAATTGCAACTATAATGCATACACTATCAATGAATATATATATGCTATGCAAGTGAATGGAATGGAAGAGTTGGAAAGTGACACACGATTTATAGTGGTTCGATCCAACGATCTACGTCCACTACCTAACCTCCCCGGTTAGGATTTTTAACCCCCACTTATATTACAAATAAGTGTTACAACCTAAGCATACAAGCCTAGAGTGCCTAATTACAATTAGGACTTCCCACCTAGCCGCAACTAGGATTTGTGTTCTTCCCACCTAGCCGCAACTAGGATTAGCCGCAACTAGGATTTGTGTTCTTCCCACCTAGCCGCAACTAGGATTTGTGCCTAGTCTCAACTAGGTCTTCCCCTTTGACTTAGATTCCACTAAGTCTTACAATCAAACAAATACAATAAGTTGCTGAAAAATAATGAGATACACTTTACAACACAAAGTGGTATCAAATTCAAACACTAGCAAGCCTCCTAGAGCCTAACAACTCTTATGCATGCAAGTATGAGAATAAATGGAATATGCAAATATGTCACCGATTTTGTTGCAAATCCCAAATGTGAAATCGTTTTAAAAACTTAATATATTAGTGTAAAACCGATTTCAAGTCTAAGAACAATAGTTTAACAAAAATCAAGTTTAAGTGCAAAACTTTTGTTCAAATCAATCTTAGGGTTTGATAAAATAAATTTAAGTGCAAAACCCCGGGAAGAAGGTGTTCAAACACACAACAAACGATTTTCAAATCAAATACACAAACTACTATGCACAAGCAAGATTTTAGATCTAGACTTTCTTACAAACAAGAGACTATGACAAAAGAGATCAACTTTGAAGAGAAAGTTTCAGGTGACTTTAAACAATAAAAAAATGAAAATATACTAAATACATGCATGAAAGTGTATCAACTACTTATGTTATGAGAAAGAAATATGAAGGGACAAGAAATGAAAGAAATGAAAGAAATGATATAAAACACCATCATTACCATTCGACGACCGCATATAACCGCATAAAAAAATAAACGATCTCACATGCGGTCTTTCGCAAAGAATCCATCCAAATTAATCCACAATCCCTAAAATACCCCCAAACTTATTCCAAACCTTGTCCTCAAGGTTCAAAACAAGTCAATGCATCCATATAACTAAAATAAAAAGACAGTGGTGAAGAAGAACGTGGATAAGAAGATGATACAAATGCATGCATGACAAAAAGTCTCTAAAAACCAGTAAATGCACAAAATCTCTCATATCTAGGTGACTAAGGAAACTATGAAAGAACAATCATAACATGAGCTAGAACTAGTAAACATAGGAGTTAACTCAAATAATTTCTATCAAGTCTTGCGAGCCCAAGTCTTTTAACTAATGGTGAAATCAACAAGATGATGTAATGAAGTTTAGGGTTTTGGATCTACTCAAAAACCCACTACTAATGCGGCGACTTAAATTGGACATATCCTAACCAATCTCAAAACACCTAAAATCCTATAAACATGTTAATTACAAAAAGATGCCCAAATTATGTTAAAAAAATATAATCCATAGTCAAACCTAACAAAACTCATGGGGTGCACCAATTTATTAAAATAAATAAATAAATAAATAAATAATAATAATAATACCAAAGAAAGAAAACCAATCACCAGCAACAGCGCCAAAAATTGGCGCGCGCCGAACGCGTCAATAAAATAAAGTTTCCTAAACCAACTATTTTGTAGAATAGTGGCGAAGGGTCGATCCCACATAGATTGGTGGTATTTCCAAGGTTAAAAACAACAAAAGGAAATCGGCGGTTTTAAAATAAATAATTTAACTAACTAATCTAACTAAACTAAATAAATAAAATAACGAAACTAATTTTGAAAACAATTAATGAACACCTAAGTAACAACTAGGTCTACGGTTCCTCAAATCAGGATCAAGATTCAATGGCAATCATGGTCTTCAATCTTTCCCAAAAAGTCATTAATTTATATTCTCCTGGATTAGCTATAGAAAATTGACATCCACCAGAAATTCTTCGTTCCCCTAATCTGGATAGCCAGGACGTCCGCAACTAACTACTTCCCTAATCAATGTATAACTCTAGACAACCACCAATCGGGTTTAACACACTAACCGCAGTAATATGGATATGTGGGAACACTAATCCTAAATAACCAAATCGCATCCGCTCCCGGTTTAATCTAGATTCAATTGTTGCACACTTAAGAACCGAAAGGTTTTTACGGCAAACGGGTGAGTTTTGGTTACTTTATTGGTCCAAAAGCACAATTACACGAATACTAATGATCTAAATAACTATAGGTTGTCCCCCTAAAAGCATGCATCGGCCGTATACATACCCTAAATCTAAACCATAATCCTTAAAAGCAAAAACAACGAAATAGGAGAATTTAAAATAAAATAAATAATAAAATAAAAGATCTCACATAATATGCCATGAATCCATAATCCCGACTTGTTTCCCCACCGACCTAGGCAATCGTCGAGAGAAGTCGATGCTAAAACTATAATAGTTGGTGTTTTTTAATAATACCCTAAGTTCCTAATATATAAAACTACTAAAAATTTGTCTCAACAGGTGAGAGAAACTGATTTTGTGGGTTGGGGAGGTGTCTCGTGCGTCGAGGAGCATCGTATGGCTGTTTTTGGGCTTGAAATCACGTTCTGTCTACATGTCGTAGTGGCATTGGTCGTTTGGTTTGAATACCGCCACGTGGCAGCGTGTTATTGGTGGAGAACAGCCTGGTGATGTCCCAGGTGAATGAGAGCGCGCCACGTGGCAGCAAGGGAGGCGGTGAAGAAGGTTCGCACGCATCGTGCAAAAATCTGGGAAACCGCACTGATGTGTGTCTCGAGGCGTATCCAAAGCAGCAAAGGCGAGGAGAAAGAAATGGTAGGATGTGCTGTGTTGTCGAGCTGACGTGGCAGCTCCTGATTGGTGAAGATCGTTGTTGATGACGCTGTTTTGAGGTGCGTGTGCAATACGTGGCAGCAAGGGAGGCGGTGAGAAAGCTCACACACATTGTGCGAAAATTTGAGAGAGTGCACTAGCACAGATCCCGAGGATGAACTCACGGCTACTGTGCGAGGAGAAATGGTGGACGTGCTGCTATGCTGGCGTGACATGGTGTGTCTGATGGGATGGTAGAACATGATTGGAGTCGCGTGGCAGCAGGAAACGAGCAGGGCCAATACGTAGGCGTTACGTGGCTGACTAATGGAAACGTATGGAATGCTTGGCGAGCTGGGCCAATGGATGGCAGACATGTGGCACGTCGAGGCGAGCTGGACCAATAGTATGCTGCCACTATTAATTGGTATGCTAATCCTCTATTCTACCCACCGCGTAGTACGTAACTCGAGGCAAATAGTCCGGCGTTCGATCAATGCATGTAAATACTCCATCTTGAGTATTTTTTCGCCACAAATTCAAACGCGCATTCCGTTTCACCTGAAAACGGTGAATAAATATAATTAAATATATATTTTAGAGACTTTTCATATTAAATATATTAAAATAAAGTACTAAATACCAATAAATATCAACTTAACATTAAACTTTGGTCAAAATGGGATTTAAGAAGAGAGAATTAACTAACTAACTAATTACCTAATTAAACTAACGAGAGAACAAATAATAAACTAACTACAATGACAACTGAATAATGAAATAACTAATCTAATTGCATGAAAGTAATGTAAGTAGCATAAGACAAATTATGTAAATTTCTAGATTGGGAAAATCAAGTTCAACTCAACATCAAGGATTTGGTCATCGATTCTACAAAGAATTGTTTGATTTAGTTCCAATAGACTAGCTATAGAGCTTTGGAGAGCACCTAACACTCCTCAATTTCCTATTTTTGGTAAGAGACTCTCTAACAAATTTTCAACCCAAGATAGATCAAACATTAGATTTAGCACATTCACCACATTAAGATTCGTGAAACCACTAGTCCTAGACAACGAAGTCATGAAGTGCGCTCGATTTAGCCTGGACTATCTTATTATGTGAGATAGACCAAAAGGGAGCGTACCAATTGGGTTATTTTTCAATTCTACTTGGTGTTCAACGCTCCACATATTTATGGATGCAAAACATGTTGAGGCACATGCCCTAGGTCAATCTACAAACATTTTTTATCTTATAATTTTAGTTAATAGAGGTTTTTGTTTGATGTTTTATTATAAGTGATTGCATGTTTACCTTATAGTAAGATCTATGGGTATTTGCTGAAATATCCTAAATGTCCTTAATCGGTCGTTAGACTAGGAACTCTAATGTATTAAGACTACTGTGAATCTGGATTGATGGTCAAGTGATGATCATGCATATAGGGATACAAATTGAGACCATGTGTACTTGTTAGGGAACAAGATACTGGATCGACTTGCTATGAGAACACCACATGGATTAAGTCAAAGGTGTTACTCACGATAGGTATATCATTTAGTCCTTCGACTAGAGATTATCATAGACTTCAATATTAGGAGCATGGTGATTTAACAGAATCAAACGTTGTCTTTAACCGGACGATTATAAAGATTGTGATTGGTTACCATGTGAATAACATGTGAAGGTGTGTAATCAAGGAAAAACTTATCCCTCTGATATAGAGAGATATCAGTGGATCCCTTGATATGTTAGTTTGCTAAATGGCCAAGTCCAAGTGAATTGATATGATCAATATCACTTGGATGTTTTTAGTCTACCTAAAGATAGAGAATAATATAATTGAACATTAAGGGTGACTTTCCATGCTTTATGTTTAATAAAAGGATATTGCACGACAAAAGGATATGATATATGTTATTCATTAGGTTGTATCGATTTTGATATTCATGCTACTTGGGTAGTATAATGTCTTGCTAGAGACCGCTTATGACTTGTGTACAAAAATGGTTTTGGTTCACTGCTAATGTCGCATGAACATATTGGGTCGCACACATAGTATGACTTTCCGCAATTTCAATTGGTCAAAGGTATTTATATGATAAATTTATGACATAAAAGCCTTTTTAATTTGTTATATGATAAGTTATTAATAGGGGCATATGTGTAATTTGCGTAAACTGACTAAATACAATAGTTGTATTACGAATAGGTTTTTTAAGAGAGCTTATCTACACATATAAATAGAGGTTGAAACCCTAAAAATGAGGAAGATTTTCATTTTTGCAAATTCCAAGTTCTTTGTATTTTGGGAGAGAAATAAAAACTTCTTATATCTCTCTTGAGGCTAGTACTCCAAATTATGGTCACCGTTCGTGAGTGAGTTTTTTTATAGAGGACACGCACTTGAACATCTTCGAAATCGAACAATTAAAGAAGGAAATCACGGATTAAGGTATGATTTAATTTCGTAGATCTAGTTTAATGGAACTTATTTACGATCCTATTGGGGTTTTGTAAAAAATTATTTTCATTTTTTCGATGCGTATGAACCCCAAAACCCAATAATGGTATCGGAGTAATAGGATCGGTTCTATTAAACGTTTGGATAATTTTTTTGATGTATATATGATATATGTGTGAAAAATATGATCTTGATAATGTATGTATGATGTACATATAGGTTTTGTGGTAATTGTTATCAAGAATGGGTTTTAAAGCATGTTGTTAATTCATATATATTGATAAATGCGCATGATTTGATTCAATGATAGTATTCTTGTTTATAATATTTCGATTAACCCATGTTTTGAATATTGAATAATGTGAATTTTGAATGTTCATGCTAGAAGTCATGTTTACGTTAATGTGATTCTGGTGTTGAATATATATTTCTTTTTTGTTCAATAATTATGTATGTCTCCATGATAGAAATCATGATTAGGTTAATATGATTAACTTAATATGATTCTGGTGTTGAGTGCATGATTTATATTTCGTTTCTTGATTCAATTGTTTGTTTTGTATGAATATGAATCGAAATTGGTTTTGATTATGTATCTCGTTGTGGTTATTTGTTAGTATATTCCTATTAGATATGAGATAAACTTGTAACCGGATAAGAATTACAAATCCTATAAGATAGGTAAGATATATAACAAATTCGCGCTGGATAAGGTTTCAAAGTATCTTAAATTTTAATTGGATTATGATAAGATATTAAGTTAAAGGTGGGTCCTAGTTAATTAAAAACATTATAATTAATATTTTTGGAATTAAAATAAGGGCGGTTTGCAATTGGATTGACTAAAATAATGAGAAATTTTAGGCGATTTTCAATTTTTAGAACAAAAAGCTTGTTCTTTTTTAAAAAAATCGGGCGCTTTCTTGGAACCACCAGCTGACTGACCAGCGAGACTACCCTAATTGTTCGTAGCACAAGGCAATTCGTATGATAGTCAATATTAGTAAATTTTTCTAACTTGTTTAGTGATTGTACATGCATTGTAATATATGATATTTATCTTGTTTAATTTTTGACCACTAAAACAAATAAAAAAATCCCTCTTCCAAATGTTAAGTCAAGTGCTATTCATTCTCAAACACTTGTCAAGGCTTCGATCACATTAATATGGATCTGCCTCCACAGAGTCTATTGTGTTATCTTGGTGAGGCAAGTTAAGTAATAGTTACTTTATTGTTTGAAATGGTTAGACTTGATAAAGCTATCAAAACGGTTTTGGGCTTTAGGGACAAGATGAGATAAAACATGCTATGATATAAGATGTCATAATCTCCTAAAAATGACAAAAAGTTAAATATGATGTAATTGGTAAAAAAGTACTTACCTAAATAACCTAATTCAAAGTGTCATAAGCTATCTTGGAATTCGGTGAAACATGGATTTTAGTCCCTTAAATTAACATAGTGTTTTTAGGAGGGTTGTTAAATTAGTGGGAGTCTATTCCTCTATACTAAAATGAAGTTTTGCATAATCTTTGTTGTAGATTTATGGTATCTTCAAATAACACTAATCCCTTGTCAATGCAATCCATCTTTGAGAATGATAAGTTGTCTGAGACTAACTTTCTTGAGTGGTTTAGAAACTTGAGAATTGTTCTTAAGCATGAACGCAAGTTGTATGTCATGGATGATCCCATTCCTGAGGAACCACAAGACAATGCTTTAAGAGTCGTGAAGGATTCACATACTCAACATGTAAACGACTCAACTGATGTTGCATGCATTATGTTGGCAACTATGGTTCCTAAACTTTTGAAGGACATGGAACACATGAAAGCTCGCGACATGGCTACGATGCTGAAGGAATGTCCAACAACAGGCTAGGCAAGAAAAGTTTGAGATAGTTAAAATCACTTCATTCTTGCAAAATGGTTGAGGATGCATCAATTTGTTCTTACATTCTGAAAATGAAAGGCTATATTGACCATCTTGATAGACTTGGATCTCCTATAAGCCAAGAGTTGGCTAAGGATTTTATTCTTAATTCATTGCCTGATAGTTATTCACAATTATTGATGAACTATAACATAAATAACATGGAGAAGTCTATCTATAACCTGAATAACATGGAGAAGTCTATCTTAGAGTTGCATTTGATGCTTAAAATTGCTGAGCAGAATGTAAAGAAACCCATTGCTAATGTGTTGATAGTTCAGAAAGGAAAGGCTTTGAAGAAAAAATGCAAAGGCAAGGCTAAAGTTGCTAAGGCTATTGTGACTGTCATAAAGCCTGTGGAAGAAGTCAAGACTAAGGCCGCTTCTACTTCATAGTCCCAGAAGGAAAAAAAAAGGAGAAAATTGTCATTTCTGCCCTACACCTGAGCATTGGTTTAGAAATTGCAAGCTCTATCTTGAATATCTAAAGAAAAAAAAGAGTAGTGCAATTATTGCTTCAGGTATTTACATTATTAAAGTTAACTTGTCTACTAGTGATTCTTGGGTATTGGATATCGGATGTAGATCTCATATTTGTATAAATGTGCAGGGTCTTACCAAAAGTAGAAAGCTAAAGAAATGAGAAGTCATCCTACGAGTTGGAAATGAAGCAAAGGTTGTTGCGTTGGTTGTAGGATGCTATGAGTTAATTTTACCTAGTGGACTTGTTTTAATTTTAAATAATTGTTATTATGTCCCTGCCTTGAGCATAAACATCATTTCAGTTTCATGTTTGGATTTGGATGATTTTAATTTTATTATTACGAATAATAAATGCTCCATTTCTCTTAATGACGTTTTCTATGCGAATGTTGATTTGTGTGATGGTATTTATATTTTAAACATGAAAAGGTCTACATATACTCCTATTCTTACTATAAATACAAGGAGATTCAAGTCAAATGATTCGAATCAAGCCTACCTTTGGCATTATTATCTTGACAACATAAATGAGAAATGTATTTCTAAACTCCATAAGATGGACTTTTAGATTCATTTGATTTTGATTCATATGAAACATCTGTATCTTGTTTGCTACGCAAGATGACAAAGAGTCCCTTTAATGCACATAGTGATAGGGCAAGTAATTTATTGGGTCTAACACATACTGATGTATGTGGTCCTATAAACATAATGGCTAGATGTGATTATTAGTACTTCATTACTTTCACTGATGATTTTAGCATATATGAATCTCATGAAACATTAAGGTGAATCATTTGAGATGTTTCGAACATTTCAGAATGAGATGCAAAATCAACTTGGTAAAACTATTAAAGCACTTTGATCAGATCGAGGAGGTGAATATTCGAGCCAAGAGTTTGATGATTGTAGCATCCCCTATCCCGACTAGGGCGATACTCGTCCTGAAACCCTAATTAAGCCTCGGTAACCCAGACAGACTTAACTAGAGCCAGCAGTCTCACCATTTGTACCTAATAAATTCAACTTTTTTATTACATTAAATAAACAATTCAAAGTATACGCAACGGAAAATTAAGACTTTTTCAATATATAAACAATATACGGTAATACAGAGTTTATCAAATCTTAAAAGCTTTATTATAAACCTCCCAACCTTGTTTACATACATTAAAATATATCAAACAGTGTATATAAGTATAAGAAGGCTCATTACATCGTAGAGAAGATACAAGACACCTAAATCTTGTCTTTTCCCTTAGCGGAAGCGCTTGGTTGTGAACCTAAAATATTAAATTTAGGTGAGCGCTCCAACTTGCTCAGTAAGTAAGGATTCACAAAGCCATCCTCTATATAGTAATCAATAACATTATGCAATAACAATATGCACCAATGTTAACTAATAAGAATATGGAAAGCATATAGATCAATACATAACAGATGCATATCAAATTATCAATGATTATTACTATGATTCCCATTTTATTTATAAAACTAGGGTCAATTACCCACAACCGCCATTAATGCGATTGCTAGACCAACATATTGGCTGATATGTTGTCTGGCCAATCCATTAATGCCTAATGGTTCTATCCAAAACCCTACAGTGATTATGTAATCCGCACAACCTATAAACTGAGTAGGAAGTTACATATAGGCTGGGATGGTAACCCATCTCCTATATAACTTGGTCTCAATTCCAAGAACTTATTCTCGGGAATCACATTAAACACCATTTTCCATTTATCAAACTATCACAATATACATAGTCCACCATTTCCGTCCATAAACTATATGAACTACATATACTAAGATAACCAGGTAACATTAATAAATAAGAGAATTCGTGCTTACCTTTGTCTAGGTTTACGTTTCAAGTTCTTAGCTTTTTGGGTCACTAACGCTTCCCCTGGGATGCAACACCAATCATAGACCATTTGTAATCAATTTAGGTCCAATACACTATAATTAAAACCCCCAGTCCAGTCCCTAAGTCCTTAAGAAAACCTAATCAAAACTAAGCAATACTGATATTTTTTGGGGTGGGAGTGCGCTCCCTTAGTGGGTAGGGTGCGCTCCACCAACTGGGTTCATCCTAATTTTGCTTGGTGAAATGCGCTCCACATTGTGTTGTATTAACATAACACAAGTTAACAGCCACTGTTCCATCCACCAATTCATTAAACAACTGTATAAACTCCCAAAATTCATCAGGGAAGACCTCTAATGAGGTAATAAACCATTTCCAATCATTAAATAACATAATTCACAGAGATTCTATCATCACCATCAAATTAAACTTCAAATAACACAAAAATAAATCATACCAAAGTGATGATCTCTAGATTTTAAGTTGTTTAAGCTATTCAATCTACACTAATTCGGCTCCCTAAACAATCTCCTTCAATCCAAAATAAAACCTAAACCCTCTATCTCTCTCTCTCGATTTATCAATTTGAATGAGAAGATAAACATGAGTTTTAGTTTAAATATAAAGATTTTTCTCGAGATACGTATCGCGCTTTCTTGAGATTTATCAAGTGGTCAATGTGTTAAAGATACACTCCTGAAAGTGACATGGACATTAACACCATCAAACACTTACGCTTCCCTCGAGGCAATCCGACAATCTATATAATTTAAACTAACTTTTAATTTCTAATATATATATTTATATATCCAATATATATACATATATCTTATGTATTTTCTTGCCAATAAATTCACAAGACATGCCTATGAGTATTTCCGAATGTGCACATTCATTCCATGACCCCCTCGTTGCACTTGGTGTACCGGTAATTCATTGTTTATGGTGTATTTTTTGTTTATAGGCTTGTATATAATTCCTTTATTATATTACAACCTATATAAATTCATTAAATAAACCAAATAAACACCACTCACCATGCAAACACACACACACACACACACTAATCGAGGTACGTCCGTCTTAACCACGAGCCTAACTCGAGTTAATTAGGATTTATATTAGTACTAATCATCAGCTTAAGGTAACAGGTCGTTATAATGATCGTCTAAGAAATTGTGGGATTGTTTCACGGTTAACTCCTCCAACAACTCCAAAATGGAATGGTGTTTTTAAGAGAAAAAAATCAAACTTTATTGGATATGGTTCGATTTATGATGAGTCATCCGAATTTTCCTATTTCCTTTTGGGGTTATGCTTTATAAACTTCTGCATTTACACTGAGTCATTTTCTTTCTAAAACAGTTGATAAAACACTATATGAGATGTGGTTTGGGAAAAGACCAAGTTAGTCTTTATTTAAGATTTGGGGGCTGTGTTGTTTTCATACGACGTCAAATCTTAGAAAAATGATCAGCCAAACCTACAAAGTGTGTATTTGTTCGTTATCCTAAAGAAACTAGAGGATGTTACTTTTATAATCCCACTGAGAACAAAATGTTTGTTGCTCGAAATGGTGTCTTTATGGAAAAAGAGTTTATTTCAAAAGACAACAATGAGAATAAAATAATTCTTAAGGAAGTTCATGAACCACAAATAAACACTCAACCGCTAGTGGGAGATCAATAAAGTCTTGAACTAGTTGAAGCTCCACAATTATCACAAGGCTCGCGTATGTCTGATAGAGTAAGACATCAGCCTGAGATATTTAGGTTTCTTATTACTTATAGTAGTGAGGTGTTGTTTATGGATCAAAATGAGCCTACTACTTATCAGGAAGCTGTGTTTAGCTCTTAGATGGATAAATGGCTTAGTGCCATTAATTCAAAGATGAAATCCATGTATGATAACCAAGTTTGGAACCAGGTTGATTTACGTGAAGGTAGTAAGACCATTATATGAAAATGAGTTTTCAAGAAGAAAACTGACATGGATGGAAATGTGCGTACTTATAAAGCACGGCTAGTAGCAAAAGGTTTCAAACAGACCCAAGGTGTTGATTATGATGAGACTTTTTCTCCTGTAGCCCTGCTTAAATCCATTAGAATTCTAATTTCCATAGCCACATATTATGACTATGAGATCTGGCAAATGGATGTCAAAATAACTTTTCTAAATGGAAAGTTACTTGAGAACCTATATATGATACAACCTGAAGGGTTTGTTCATCATGAAAATTATAGGAAGATGTACAAGCTTCAAAGATCTATTTATGGATCAAAGCAAGCTTCACAGAGTTGGAATCTTTGTTTTGATGAAGCAATTAAAGAATTTGGTTTCATTAAAAATAAAGATGAGCCCTGTGTATATAAGAACGTCACTGAGAGCGTGGTTGTTTTCTTGGTACTGTATGTTAATGATATATTACTCATTGGAAATGACATCCCAACCTTGCAGAGTGTAAAGTTTTGGTTAAGGAAATGTTTCTCAATGAAAGATTTTAGAGATGAAGCTTACATCCTTGGGATTAAGATCTATACCGATAGATCTAAAAGGTTGATCAATTTAAGTCAAAGTGCTTATATTGACAAGGTACTGAATGGGTCCAGTATGCAAGACTCTAAATGTGGGTTATTGCCAATGTCTCATGGTATAAATCTCAACAAGACACAATGCTCGAAGACTAATGATCAGTGAGAGCGCATGAATACAATTCCATATGCATCAACTATTAGATATATCATGTATGCCATGTTATGCACTCGACCTGATGTATCATATGCTTTGAACGCCATAAGCAAATATTAGTCTGATCCCAGTGAGAGTCACTGAAGAGTAGTAAAAAACATTCTTAAGTACTTGAGAAAGAGTAAAGAAGTATTTTTGGTCTATCGAAGTTTGGAAGATAAGCCTGTTGTAAATTGTTACACATATGCAAGTTTTCAAATTGATATAAAGGACTTCAGATTGCAGTCTGGATAAGTTTTTACTTTGAATGGAAGCAGTAAGCTGGAAAATTCTGAAGCAAGAAGTGTGGCATATTTTATAACAAAAGCTGACTATATTACTATGTCTGATGCAGCTAAAGAGGCAGTTTGGATTAAAAAGGTTCATCTCTAAACATAGTGTAGTTCCAAGTATGGCGAACCCTGTTTGTTTGTATTATGACAACAACGGGGCGATAACACAGACCAAGGAACCAAGATTGCACCACCAATCCAAATATATACTTAGACGTTTTCATCTCATTTGAGAAATCATTGAGGGGGGAGAAGTGATGATTTCCAGAGTTCCTACAGACAAAGTTCCTAGAGAAGACAATGTTGCAAATTCTTTGACGAAGGCTCTTCCACAAGGGAAACATGATGGTCATGTTAGGTGAATAGGTAATAGATACATGAATGATTGGCTTTAGCGCAAGTGGGAGATATGGAGGCATGTTCCCTACATCAATTTACAAACATTGTTTATCTTATAATTCTAGTTAATAAAATAAAGGTTTTCGTTTGATGTTTTATTATACGTGATGCATGTTTACCTTATAGTAAGATCCATGGGTATTTGTTGAAATATCCTAAGTGTTCGTAGTTAGTCATTATACTACAAAATATAATGAATTATGAATAGTATGAATCTTGATTGATGGTCATGTGATTATCATACATATAGGAATACGAATTAAGATCATGAGTACTTGTTAGGGAACAAGGTACTGGACCAACCCACTATGAGAACACCACATGGATTAATTCATAGGTGTTACTCATGATAGGTATATCATTTAGTCATTCGACTTGAGATTACCATAAACTTTAATATTAGGAGCATGGTAATTTGAAATAATCAAACATCATCTTTAATCATACGATTATAAAGGTTGTGATTGGTTACCATTGTGAATAATATGTGAAGGTGTATAATCAAGATAGAAATAGTCCCTCTTATATAGAAAAATATATCAGTGGATCTCTCGATTTGTTAAACTGTTAAATGGCCAAGTCCAAGTGAATTGATATGATCAATATCACTAAGATGTTTTCAATGTACCTAAAGATCGAGACTAGTACGATTGAACATTAAGGGTGACTTTCCATGCCTTATTTTAAATCAAAGGATATCGCACGACAAAAAGATATTTTATATGTTATTCATTAAGTTGTGTCGATTTTGATATTCATGCTACTTGGGTAGTCATAATGCCTTTCTAGATACCGCTTATAACTTATGTACCAAAATGGTTTTGGTTTAATGCCAACGTCGCATGACCTTTAGGTCGCACACAAAGAATGGCTTTGTGCAATTTTAATTAGTCCAAAGTAATGAATTTTATATGATAAAATTCATGACATAAAAGCCTTTTTGACTTGTTATATGATAACTTATAAATAGGGGCATATGTGTAATTTGCTTAAATTGCCTAAATACAATAGTGGTATTACGAATAGGTTTTTTAAGAAAGCTTATCTACACATATAAATAGAGGTTGAAACCCTAAAAAAGAGAAAGATTTTTGTTTTTGAAAACTTCAAGATCTTTGGATTTTAGGAGAGAAAGAATAATGTTTTCTATGTCTCTTAGGGCTACCACTCCAAATTGTGGTCACTGTTTGTATAAGGACTTTTGATGCAGGATGCGCACTTGAATGTCTTAGAAATCGAACAATCAGAGAAGAAAATTTAGGATTAAGGTATGGTTTACTTTTGTAGATCTAGCTTAATGGAACTTATTTACCATCCTGATGGGGTTTTATCAGAAAATAGTTTGAATTTTTCACTGCGTATGAACCCAAAAACCCAACAAAACAATCAAGCAAGTAAAAGATTCAAATAAAGGAGAATGCATTAGCAACTACACAATCAAATATTCAAACCATGATAATCAAACAATAACAAGAGTGATATCAAAACATAAACCAAATCTGAAATTAAAGTAGGTAGAACCTCACAAATCCCATAGTGATGTTGAGCTTCCTTTAAAAAATCCCAATCCTAAGCCATTAGTCTTAGTGCCTCATGGCCCTAAAAATCCAAATACAAAGCTTAAAAATGGAGAGAAAGAGAGAAAATGAGATAAATTTTTGTAGGAGAGATAAATGGTGACTGATAAATAGCCATAATGGGAGAGAGAATGAGGATATGATTTATGGTGACAATCGAAAAATGGGGAGAGACCCCTCTTTTATGTTCCTGGTCTCTGTTGTGTGTGTTCTCTTATTTGATTTTGGAAAAAAATGATCTCCTTTTCCAAATTGGTGAAGAGGATTTGATGAGGTGGTGGCTGGTGTGTTGATCAAAACCTAATTAGAGCTAAAATGACTTATTTAACCTCAGATCTGTGGGGGTATGGAATGATGTGTGCACCGAGGTATATCTGTGGTTGCCGATCGTTGGGGAGGGTTTGATGCGTGAGTCAAGTACATTCAGATGTCTAAAGAGTAAAAAATGAAGACATTTAACGTGAAGGGTGTGGCTCGTGCATCGAGGCACATCTAATGGCCATGGCTGCTGGAGATGCACCTAATGCACTGCTCAAGGCACATCTAAAGGGAGCTTGCCAGGCATCATGATGAAGGAGAGAGAGCACATGTGGAGAATAACCGTGCAGGCCCATGGGATTATTTAAGTGATTTCATCTGATCTTGGCTTCATGTGAATCTCGAGGCAATTTGAACATCAGTGGAATAGCTGTGTCGCTCTCTTTGTGTCAAGTTGTGTGTCTCTTGACAGTTCCTCATCTTCCATCAATTCCTCAATGCGTGTCTCGAGGTAGATCTAAGGGTTGCTAAACCACTCCAGATTTAAACTATACTAGGCCTATTTTTGTGCAATTTCTTGAACTTTTGGCACTCCAATCCTTTAGCACATCGACCAACCACCGTCCTAGCTTCATGTGGGTCCCACACAAATATCTCGGGATGCGTGCTTCTATGCTTTTCTGGATAAAACATCAAAACTACTCCAATGTGCCTCGCTTTTATATTTTTGATCGACATAGCGTAAAAACATAAAATGAACAAAAATAAGTAATTATTAACTAAAATTAAAGACTATGGGCACTAAAATAAAATAAACACATAAAAATAGGGTACAAAATGAACTCAACATAAGATCTAGGAGATCCAATGCTCCATCCTTATCCTTGGTTAGTAGAGAACCACCTGCTGCAGCATCTACTAGTGTTCTAATTATGTGATTCATCCCAGAGTAGAAAATCCGGAGTTGTGCCCATTTCATATATCCATGTCCTAAATATCTCCTTAGCATCTCCTTGAATTTTTCCAAAGCCTATCCAAGAGACTCGACATCTTCCTACTTCAATTGATTGATTTTCAGTTTCCTTTCACTAACCTTCACTAAGGGAAAGAACTTGCTAGGAATCTTTCATTGGTTTTTGCCCATGAGATCATACTCCCTGTGTTCAACCCTCGGAACCAGGATTTGACTTTTCTACCCAATGAGAATAGGAAAATTCTCATCCTCATCACCTCATTTGTAACTCCAATAATGTGCATGGTGTCACATTTCCTTTACATGTGTAACTAGATCTTCATTCGCCAAGTCACTGAATAAGCAATTTCGCACCATTTTAATTAAAGACAATCTCAGCTCGAACTCGTTGGTGTTGTTTAGAAGCCACATCACTTAATTATAAGTCTTTTAAACTTTTGGCTTGAAGTAGTCACGAAAGCATCTTTGTCCCCGCACTCTATCCTACATTACCAGATCACCCTCAGGTTGGTTATTTCCTCGGCCCTGTTGTTGGTTTTGTGCTTGATCCTTAGCCATTTGGATTTCTTTGTTTTTCTTTCCTTTGTTGGTTCTGTCAATCTCAAGGTCGTAAGACACTAAGTTCTCTCGTTTACTACGTATGTACTAATTCTCCCTAAAAAGAAAACACAAACGATCAAGTGCAGATGTCAAACTTGAAACTTAAACCTTTTATTTTTTTATTTCTTTTCATTTTTATAAACTTGAAAGCAAATGATTGAAACTGAAACTTAACAATTTTGTAAACTAACTAAGTCTAAGTTTCTACCTATCCCCGACAACGACGCCAAAAACTTAATCTTGGTTGCAAGTATAACGACTCGATTGTTGTAATAGTGTAACCAACTTTCGTTGAATATGGATATCATCCTCAAGGAAATGTGTATGCACTTAGTATTACCTAGTTCAAATTACTCTATTGCTAAGGAATTCCTTTTGAGTTTGGTTTTATAACTAAACTACTATATTCTAACAAATTAATGTAAATTACTTTTAAACTTTTATATTAAGAATATCTTAGTTTACTACTTCACCTAGGTAATGAAATACTATACTTTTCAAGTAACTTTTTCATCTTTATTATGCGTGCGCAATGCCTAATTAGAATAGACAGATTTTCTTCAAATCCACTTCAACCCATTCTTTTGACTGAATATATTTTAATGTGCAAACTAGAACTCTGCCTATTGGTGCAAATAAAATAAGCCACATTGCTTTAAGTTCCAAAATTTTAGATTCATAACAAATTAAGTTTACTATCCGTGCCACATTAATCAATAACTTGTTAGGTTTTGGGGTTCATAAGCAACGAAAAATTCAAAACAATTTTTGAAAAGTCCTAATAGGATCGAAGATACGTTTCATTAAACTAGATCTATAAAAGTAAACCTTATCTTAATCCGTGATTTCCTTATCTGATTGTTTGATCTCCAAGGCATTCAAGCGCGCGTCCTCTATCGAGAATCCACACACGAACAATAACCACAACTTGGAGTGCTAGTCCTCAGAGAGATAAAAAACATTTTTCTTTCTCTCCTAAAATCTTGAGAACTCGAAATTTGCAAAAAAAAATCTAATTAATTTTTTGGTTTCAACCTCTATTTATATGTAAAGGTAAGCTCTCTTAAAAAAGCCTATTCGTAATACAACTATTGTATTCTTGAAGTTTAAGCAAATTACACATATGCCCATACTAATAATTTATCATATAACAAGTTGAAAAGGCTTTTATGTCTTGAATTTTATCATATAAAATTCAATACTCAGGACTAATTGAAATTGCGCAAAGCCATTCTTTGTGTGCGACCCAATAGGTTCATGCGACGTTAAAAGTGAAGCAAAACCATTTTGGTACACAAGTTATAAGCGGTCTCTCGCAATGCATTATGACTACCCAAGTAGCATGAATATCAAAATCGATTCAACCTAATAATGAATAACATATATCATATCATTTTGTCGTTTGATATCTTTTGATTAAAGATTAGGCATGGAAAGTCACCCTTAATGTTCAATAGTACTAGTCTTGATCTTTAGGTAGACTGAAAACATCCGAGTGATATTGATCATATCAATTCACTTGGACTTGGCCATTATCAGTCAATCATATCGATGGATCCATTGATATCTCTCTCTATATGAGAGGGACAAATTCTATCTTGATTACACACCTTTACATATTATTACATAGTAACCAATCACAATCTTTATAATCTTCTGGTAAAATAAAACGTTTAATTGTGTAAAATTACCATGGTCCTTATATTGAAGTCTATGGTAATCTCAAGTTGAAGGACTAAATGATATACCTATCATGAGTAACACCTATGACTTAATCCATGTGGAGTTCTCATAGCGGGTCGGTCGGTTACCTTGTGCCCTAACAAGTAGTCATGATCTCGATTTGTATCCCTATATGCATGATCATCACATGACCATAAGTCAAGATTCAAACTAGTCTTAATTCATATAGTTCCTAGTATAATGTCCGACTAGTGCATTTAAGATATTTCAACAAATACCCATGGTTCTTACTATAAGGCAAACATGCAATCACTTATAATAAAACAACAAATGAAAATCTTAATTTTATTAACTAAAATATAAGATAAACAATATGTGTAGATTTACCTACGACATATGCCCCAATATCTCCCATTTGCACTAGGGCCAATCATTCATGTATCTAATACCTAATGACCAAACATTACCATCATGTTTCGCTTTTGGAGGAGCCTTCGTCAAAGGAACATTGTCTTCTGTAGGACCTCTGCAAATCTTCACGTCTCCCCTCTCAATGGTTTCTCGAATGAGATGAAAACGTCTAACTATATGTTTGAATCAGTGGTGCAATCTTGGTTCCTTGGTCTGTGCTATCAACCCATTATCATTATAATACAAACAAACGGGGTTAGTTATTCTTGGAACCACACCAAGTTTAGAGATGAACTTATTGATCCAAATTGTTTCCTTAGCTGCATTAAACACTATAATATACTCAGCTTATGTTGTTGAATCTGCCACAATTTCTTGCTTTGAACTTTTCCAGTTCACTGCGCCTCCATTCAAAGTAAACACATATCCAGACTACGATCTGAAGTCATCTATATCAGTTTGAAAACTTGCATCTACGTAACCATTTACAATAAGCTTGTCTTCCAAACTTCCATAGACCAAGAAAACTTCTTTAGTCCTTGTCAAGTATTTACGGATGTTCTTTACCGCTATCCAGTGACTCTTACCGATATTAAACTGATATCTTTTTATTGCACTCAAAGAATATGATACATCAGGTCGAGTGCATAACATGGCATATATGATAGATCTAATAGCCGACCATATGGAATCTTATTCATACGGTCTCGCTCATCATTGTCTTTAGACATTGAGTCTTACTGAGATTTATACCATGAGACATTGGCATTGACTTTCTTTTGGAGTCTTGCATACTGAACCTATTTAGTACCTTGTCAATATAAGCACTTTGAATTAGACCGATCATCCTTTTAGATCTATCTCTATAGATCTTAATCTCAAGAATGTAGGGTGCATCTCCTAAATCCTTAATTGAGAAACACTTCCCTAACTAAGACTTAACACTTTGTAAGGTTGGGATGTCATTTTCAATGAGTAATATATCATCAACATATAGTACTAAGAAAACAACCACACTCCCACTAACCTTCTTGTATACACAAGGCTAATCTTCATTTTTAATGAAACCAAATTCCTCAATTGCTTTATCAAAAAAAATATTCCAACTCTGAGAAAATTGCTTTGATTCACAATTGAATCTTTGAAGGTTGCACACCTTCCTAAAATTCTCATGATGAACTAACCCTTCAGCTGTATCATATACACATCCTCAAGTAATTTTTCATTTAGAAAAGTTGTTTTGACATCCATTTGCTAGATCTCATAGTCAAAATATGCGGCTACGACAATTATTATTCTAATGAATTTAAGTATGATTACAAGAGAAAAATTCTCATCATAATCAATACCTTGAGTCTATCTGAAACCTTTTGCTACTAGCCATGCTTATAGTATGCACATTGCCATTCATGTCAATTTCTTCTTGAAAAACCATTGACATCCAATGCTCTTACCACCTTCTAGTAAATCAACCAGGTTCCAAACTTGGTTATCATACATAAATTGCATTTAAGAATTCATGGCATTAAGCCATTTATCTGCATCAGGGCCTCCTGATAAGTAGTATGATCATTTTGATCCATAAGCAACACCTCACTACTAACAATAATAAAAATCCAAATCTCTTAAGTTGATCATGCCCTATCAGACCTACGCGGGCCTTGTTAGTTTGGCATACCTTGATTAGCGTGTGCGTGGGTTTGTATAATGGTTTGTATTTCTTTGGAGGTTTAATGAATTTTATAGGTTGTAGTATAAAAAAGAATTTATATACAAGCCTATAATTGGAAAATATGTAAATAAATAATAAATAGCCGGTACATTAAGTGCGACGAGGGGGTCATAAAATGAATGTGCACACCTGAAAATACTTGTAGGAGTGTCTGGTGAATTTATTGGTAAGAAAATATACAAGGTATATATATTTTTATATATTTGATATATAAATATATAATAATAAAAACTATAAGTCTGGTTTGAATTATATGGATCTTCGGATCACCTTAAGATGAGCGTAAATGTTGATGGTGTAAACATGTGTGTCACTTTAGGGTGTCATGTAAACACATCAAACATTCGATCAGCCTCGAGATAGTGCAATATATATCACGAGGAAAACCCATATATTTAAACAAAAACCTTCAAACTTATCTTCACTAATCGATCGAGAGTGAGAGAGCAGCTGAGGGTTTGGTATTTTGATCTTGAGGGAATCAATCGGGGAGTTGTTTCAACGTGCATTAAGGAGCTTGAACAACAGGAAATCAAGAGATCATCATTCCAGTAATTTTGGTCTTGATATTTTTAATGTTCAATTTGACAGTGAGTGATGATATCTCTTTGAATTATTGTGTTTGATCATTGGAAATAGTTTGTTACCTCACCAGAGGTCCACCCTGATGTATTTTGGGAGTGTTATTTATTGTTATGTAGATTTATGGATGGAACAATGGTTGCTGCCTGTGTACTATTAAAATAGTACAGGGCGAAGCGCGCTAGACCTAGCAGAGAAGCCTGCTCCCTTCATCAGTTAAGATGAACTCACTTGGTGGAACACACTCCACTGAGTAAGGGAGTGCACTCCCACCCTAGAAACAACAATTATGGTGAGTTTTACTTAGAATTTCCTGAGGTCTTAGAGACTGGGTTACAGATTCTAAATAAAGTGTATTAGACCTATATCAATCACAAATGGTTTGTGATAGGTGTTAGATCCCCGAAAAGCGTGAGTGCCTAGAAAGTTAGGGAATTTCTTAATGGAAACCTAAACCGAGATAAGTATGGATTCGCTTATTTATCAATGTTGCTTAGATATGTTAGTAAATGTAGTTCATGTAGTTTATGGATTGAAATGGTGGACTATGTACATTGTGATGTTTTTAATAAATGGAAAACGATATCTAATGTGATCCACGAGAGTAACTCCTGGAGCTGGGACCAGGTTATATTGGTTGCGAGGTTGATTTCTCGGACTATATGTAACTCCTACTCTGTTAGATAAATGGTGTGGGTTAGACATCACATCGGCCAATGTATTGGTATAACAATCACATTGACAGTTTGACTTGCATCCATTATTCATTGAATTATATGCTTTCCATAATCCTGTTAGTTAACATTATTGTATGTCGTTACTGCATAATGTTCTTGATTATTACATGGAATATTGATGGCTTTGTGAATCCTTACTTACTGAACAAGTTGGAGCGCTCACCCAAAATTTAATATTTCAGGATTGCAACCCAGCGCTTCAGCAAAGGGAAAGGAGAAGATTTAGGAGTTTTGTTATCTTCTCTTGATGTAATGAGCCTTCTTGTATACTTATACACTGTTTGAGTTATTTTGTTGTATATAAATAGAGTTAGGAGGCTTATAAACGAGGTTTTCGGTATTGATAAACTTTATATTTTTTATATTGTTTATTATCGAAAAAGTTTAAGTTTATCGCTGCGTATATTCTATATTATTCATTCGATATAGATATATAGGTTAAATTTATCAGGTATAGACAGAGAGGCTACTGGCTCTAGTTAAGTCTGGCTAGGTTACTAAGGCTTAATTAGGGTTTTAGGCCGAGTATCGTACTAATCGGGATAGGGGATGCTCCAGCTTAGTATCAAAGCCTAAGGTTTATTATTTTGAATTAAGTGGTAACTCTAATACAAATTAGCATTATGGACAAGGCGCCAACCTTGATTTCACTTTCATATTTTTTCCGAAATGAGTGTTAGCATATTCCTTTACACTAGATCTTAAGTTTATTGACTCTAAGAGTTGTCTTGATTTATGAATAAGCTTAGGGTATGGTAAATAGTTTTCATCGTGTTTTAGGGGGAAAATAAAAATGAAAATATTGTTATACATTATTTGCAGCACTTATTATTATTTACTATATATATATGATTTCCTTGCTCTCTCTAAATGTTACTTAATGTTCTTGTCTCTCCTTTTACTTTAGAATCTAATGGCGGATCAGGGAGAGGGTTTGTAGAGGCTTGGACCTTAGGGTAATAGGGAAAATGATAATTAATGGAAATCTAGAATGGAGAAGCAAATGAGGGAACTTATGGAGTCTCAAGCAGAACTTATGGTTTTGCTGATGGCTCAGATGGGACCACCAGTACAACGACCTGAGGTACAGCCTATAACCAGTCCTAGTTAGGAGAGCGAGGGAGGAGCTGAGACTGTAGCAACTCCAGCTCAACCAGTATTAGCACATATTCGGTTACCTAAGACAGTTGTCGTGGTGCCAATAGAATCTGAGAATGCTGCATTTCTCAGAACATGTAAGGAATTTATGAAATACTATATTATGAAATTTAACGACACAATGGAGGAAGGAGTAGAGAAGACTTGGGTACTGGTGATGTAGCAACGATTTGGTGCTTAGATGTGAAGGACCAATTTAAGGTTAAACTGGTCACATTCTTATTAATTGATTCTACATGAAAGTGGTGGAATTCCCTAAAGAGAGGGGAAGACTGTCAGCACCTGGCCACAGTTTAGGACTATGTTTTAAATGTAGTATTTCCCAAAATTAGTCTGGAACTGGAAGAAGACTAAGTTTATTGAGCTGAAAAAAGGAGCTATACCTATATAGGAGTATGAGCAGAGTTTCGCTAAGTTGAGTGAATTCACTCCAGAGATGGTGCAGTTAGAGGAGAACAAAATAGATTTGCTTCTTGGTGGGCTAAATTATGAAATCCAAGTTGAGGTTTCCTCTCATCCTCACACTAACTATACTTTTATATTTAAGAGTGTGATGGATATGGAAGTAGTCATAGTCACCAAACCTTTTGGAACAGAAATTACGCCACAACTAGTACCACAGTTTCCTTAAAGTCAAAGAATCCATGAGTTTGTTTCTTTTTATCCAAAGAAGGGGCAGAGTAGTGTAGTTGGAGTAGCTAAGATATGGTAGACATTTGAAAGTGCATCGGTTCCACTAATGTTTCAGGCTTCAGTAGCTAAACCAACTTTGCCACCGCCTCAGATTTGAGGTAAGATCAAGAGCAGAGCATAGTTATCACAAAAACCGAGTGGATCGGGGCAGGTTCCTCAGGCCGATAATTTTTATCAAAGAGCTTCTACGATATGTTATCGGTATGGTTAAACGTGGCATATTCAGAGAAAGTGTTCTATGCCACCGGCCACATTAGTAGATAGTACAGTACCGCCAGCATGAGGGCAGACTCATGCAGTGGCTAAAGCATATCCAGAGGCTAATATGAGGCTTAAATAAGGTTTAAACATTTGTGCTCAAGATATGCATGTTTTGATTGATGTTGATTCTACAATTCCTTTTATTTCTTGTGCAATGGTTGATGAGTTGAAATTGAAACCTGTTTGAGCCAATACATTATTGATTTTAAGCACAACAGTGAGTAAGAAGCTTTATCCTAACCTGATCTGCAAAGGATGTGTAATCAAAATTGGGGAGAATGAACTCTTAATTGATCTGAGGGTAATAGAGTTCCTGGAGTATGATGCACTACAAGGGATGGATTGGTTATCAGCATACCATGCCAGCATTGACTGTTTCCATAGGAGGGTAATCTTTCAAATCCCTAAACTTTCTAAAACTATAGTCTATAAAGGCTATAATCCTTTACAACTTGCAACTCGTGGAAGGGAGCTACTCCTCGAGATTCAGAAGTTATGGCAGGAGTCGTTACATTTGATGAATTTGGTCAAGAACTTAATGTTAATTAGATACTCGTGGTTTGTGAATTTTCGAATGTCTTCCCAACTGACTTACTTGGACTTCCACTGCCACGTGTCGTTGACTTCATTATTGATCTTATTTTTGGTACCAAACTTATATCTGTTCCAACATACCATATGACACCGAAGGAATTACGTGAGTTACAAACTCAGCTTGAGGAGTTGTTACAGAAGGGATTTATCCATCCTAATATGTCACCGTGTGGAGCACCAATTCTTTTTGTCAAGAAAAAGGATGGGACCTTATGCATGTGCATTGATTATATATATCTTAATCGGATGACTAATAGGAACAAATACCCATTGCCCAGGATAGATGATGTGTTTGATCAGTTGAATGGTGCCAGATATTTCTCGAAGATTGATTTGAGGTCTAGTTATCATCAACTAAGGATCAGGGATGACGATATCTCGAAGATAACTTTTCGTTCTCCCTATAGGCAGTTCAAATTTACAGTAATGTCGTTTGGGCTCACTAATGCTCCTGTTATGTTCATGGACTTTATGCATAGGTTATTTAAACCCTATCTTGACCAGTTTATCTCTTGTTTATCGATGATATTTTGATCTATTCGAAGACACATATAGAACATTTGCACCACCTCAAAGTTAAATTTCAGAATTTGAAGGATAATCAGCTGTATGCAGAGTTTAGTATGTGCTAATTATAGTCTTTAGAGGGTCAAATTTCTTAGACATGTGGTAAATAATGAGGGTAAATCTGTTGATCTAGTGACGGTTGAGGCAATCAAGAATTGGTCTACTCCTACCACAATGTCAGAGCTTTGGGGTTTTCGGGGGTTAGCTAGTTATTACAAACGATTTGTTGAGGTTTCTCTCATATCGCTTTGCCAATTACTCTGCTAACACAGAAAGACGTTGACTTTGTATGGTCTGTTGAGTGCAAGGATAGTTTGACTACAACATATGTGTTTACAATACCTGAATTGGGGAAGGAGTTATTGATTTATACAAATGTTTCTCATTCAGGCTTGGGTTGTGTGCTAATGCAGGAAGGCATGGTTGTAGCTTATGCTTCAAGGCAACTTAAGGATCATGAAAGAAATTATCTAGTTTATGATATTGAGCTAGCTGTAGTTATTTTTGCCTTGAAGATTTGGAGGCACTACTTGTAGGGTGAGAAATTTACAATATTTTCAGATCATAAGAGTTTGAAATACTTGTTTACTTAGAGTGAATTGAATATGAGGCAGCGTTTGTGGCTTGAGTTTTTTAAGGATTATGATTTCACTATGGAGTGCCATCTAGGTAAAGCAAATGTAGTTGTCGATGCCTTGAGTAGGAGAAGAACTGGCAAAGAGAACGTAGCTACTGCAAGAGCTTCACAGTTTAGATTTCTAGAGGAAGCGTCGGTGATGATGATTTCTGAAAGTCCAGCTGACACATCATTAACTAATAGAGCTAGTTCTAGAGCTACTAATCTGTTCTTCTGTGCTTAGATTTGGGCTAAACTAGAGATATTTCAGCAAGTTATTGATTACAAGAAAGCTAATCAAGATTATATAACGTGTCAGAGGTTAGCAGCTAGTGTAGATCATCCTGATTGGTTAGTTTTTTATGATGGTGTGTTACGGTTTAGGGATAGATTGTAGATTTCGGCCTAAGATCAGTTGAAGCAAGAGTTGCTATGGGAGTCTCATAGATCTCTTTACTATATCCATCCAGGTAACATTAAGATGTGTCGCGATATGAGGCGTGTTTAGTGGTGGCCTGGTATGAAGTCCGATATTGCTGAGTTTGTGAAGAGATTTGATATACGTCAGCATGTTTAGGCTGAGATAGGAAACCTGGAGGGTTATTACATTCACTGCCTATTCGAAACACATATTAATAGGTTTTTTTTTCGGTCTACCTCTGAGTCAACATAAGCATAATGCGGTCTAGGTTATAGTTGACAGGTTGACGAAGTTTGTGCATTTCTTACCAGTTTCCATACGAGATCCTCTTGACTGATTATGTGAGACATACGTATATAAGGTGTTAAGATTTCATGGAGTTCCAATGTCGATCACTTCGAATAGAGATCTAAAATTCACGTCCAGACTATGCAGTGAGTTGCGGATTTAACTTGGAATTATTCTTATCCTCAATATGACATACCATTCGCAGATTGATGGATAGACTGAGCGGTTGATATTAGTGCTTCAGGATATGCTTCAAGCTTATGTCTTGGAGTTTGGTGGTAACTAGGAGAAATATATTCCTATGTTTGAGTTCTTTTTAGAATAATAGTTATCAGGCTAGCATTGGAATGACCCCTTTTGAGGCTTTGTATGGTCGGACCTGTCATTCACCTGCGTGTTGGGTAGAGGTTGGAGATACAATTTTATTGGGGACAGAGTTGATTTAAGTCTACATAGAGAGAATTCAGTAGATTTCGCCAACATTTGACTGCAACACAGCTAAAACAGAAGAGATACGCTAATAAAAATCATCGGTTTTGGAAGTTTTCAAAGGACAATTTTTTCCTGTTGAAAGTCTAACCTATGAAAGGATTATATAGGTTTAGATTATGAGGTAAGCTAGCTCCAAGGTAGATTGGGTCGTTTTGAGTACATGAAATGATTGATCTGGTTGCTTACACGTTAGAGTTACCTCCACAGCAAGCCAGAGTTCATGGGGCCTTCTACGTGTTTATGCTTTGCAATACGCAGACTTAGTTCACTCCAAGGATTGATTGGAATGAATTTGATCTTTGGGAAGACTTATCTTACGATGAACAACCGATTCAGATACTTGATCATAAGACTCAGAGGCTGAGAAGCAAAGAAATTCCTTTGGTTAAGGTGAAATAACAGTTTCACGGAGATGAGGAAATAACCTTGGAGCGGGAGTCTTATATGAAAGAGCAATTTCCATTTCTCTTCGAAACTATATGTAATTTTACATTTACTTTAATTTAGAGGACTAAATTGCTTTAAGTTGGGAAGACTATAACGACATGTTACCTTAAGCTGGTGATTAGTGGTTACCTAAATCCTAATTAACCTAAGTTAGGCTCTTGGTTAAGTCTAGTGTAC
Organism: Stephania cephalantha; assembly: GCA_039657325.1. NCBI lineage: Eukaryota > Viridiplantae > Streptophyta > Magnoliopsida > Ranunculales > Menispermaceae > Stephania > Stephania cephalantha. Next base: position 20,801,624 of record CM077569.1, on the reverse strand, counting down.
CTCGATAAGCATGTGTGTGGGTTTGTATGATGGTTTGTGTTTGTTTAGAATGTTTAATGAATTTTATAGGTTGTAATATAAATATAATTTATATACAAGCCTATAATTGGGAAATACTTAAATAAATAATAAATAGCCGGTACATCAAGTGCGACGAGGGGTCGGGAAATGAATGTGCGTACCCGAGAATACTCGTAGGCATGTCTGGTGAATTTATTGGCAAGAAAATACACGAGGTATATATTTATATATATTTGATATACAAATATATATATATATATATATATATATATATATATATTAAAACTATAAGTTTGGTATGAATTATATTGATCATCAGATCACCTTGAGATGAGTGTAAATGTCGATGGTGTCAATATATGTGTCACTTTAGGGGTGTCGTGTTCATACAACAATCATTCGATCAGCCTTGAGATAGCGCGATGCATATCTTGAGGAAAATTCATATATATAAACAAAAACCTTCAAGCTTATCTTCAGTAATTGATCGAGAGTGGAGAGCAGCTAAATGTTTAGTATTCTGATCTTAAGGGAATCGATCAAGGAGTTGTTTAAATGTGAATTGAGGAGCTTAAATAACTAGAAATCAAGAGATATTCTTTGTGGTAATTTTGGTTTTGATATTGTTGAAGTTCAATTTGACAGTAAGTGATGACATATCTTTGAATTATTGTGTTTGATCATTAGAAATGGTTTTATTACCTCTCCTCCCTAATGTCTATTGATTGTGTTTATTACTATTGTATGGATTTGTGGATGGAATAGTGGCTACTGCCCTGTGTACTATCGAGACAATACAGGTTGGAGCGCGTTTCACCAAGCAGAAGAGCGCGCTCCCTTCATCAATTAGGATGAAATCAACTAGTGGAGCACACTCCACCAAGTAAGGAAGCGCGCTCCCACCCCAAAAAAAGCAGATTGGCCAATGTGTTGGTCTAGCTATCTCATTAATGGTGTCAGTAGGTAATCGACCTTAACTTTGTAAATAAAATAAAAATTACAGTTGAATAGTCATTGACAGTTTGACTTGCATCCGTTATTTATTGAATTATATGATTTCATAATCATGTTAGTTAACATTAGCGCATATTCTTATTACATAATGTTCTTGATTATTATATGAATGTTGATGAGTTGTTAAATCCTTACATATTGAGCAAGTTGGAGCACTCACCCCAAATTTAATATTTCAAATTCGCAACCCAGCACTTCGGCAAAGGGAAAAGAGAAGATTTAGGAGTTTTGTTATCTTCTCTCGATGTAATGAGCCATTCTGTAAACTTATACATTGTTTGAGTTATTTTGTTGTATATAAACAGGGTTAGGAGATTTATAAAAGTGGTTTTGGGTTTTGATAAACTCTGTATTTCTATATTGTTAATTATCGAAAAAGTATAAATTTTCCACTGTGTATATTCTATATTATTTATTTGATATCGATATACAGGTTGAGTTTATCAGGTACAGACATAGAAGCTGCTGGCTTTAGTTAAGTCTGGCTAGGTTATCAAGGCTTAATTAGGGTTTCAGGCCGAGTATTGCCCTAATCGATATATGGGATGCTACACTTGTGAAACCTGTAGAGGTTCAGCTAGTTCAAGACTTTATCGATCTCCCATAAGCAGTTGAGTGTTTATTTGTGGTTCTTGAACTTCTTCATGTCTTACTTTATTCCTATTGATTTCTTTGGATAAAAACTCTTTTTTCATAAATACACTATTCCTAGCAAGAAACACTTTGTTCTCATTAGGGTTATAAAAGTAATATCCTCTAGTTTCTTTAGGATAACCAACAAATACACACTTGATAGATTTGGCTGATAATTTTTTGATGATTTGTCATCATAAGAAAACCTCACAGCCTTAAATCTTACGAAAAAGCAAACTTGGTCTTTTCCCAAACCACATGTCATATGGTGTTTTATCAATCACTTTAAAAGGAACACGATTCAGTGTAAATGCAACGGTTTCTAAGGCATAGCCCCAAAAGGAAATAGAAAAATATGCGTGACTTATCATAAATCGAACCATATCCAATAAAGTTTGATTTCTCCTTTAAGAAACACCATTCCATTATGGAGTTGCTGGAGGAGTTAAATGTGCAACAATCCCACAATTTCTAAGATGATCATCAAACTTTTGGCTCAAATATTAACCATCTTAATATGATCAAAGCACTTTAATAGTTTTACCAAGTTTATTTTGCTCTTCATTCTAAAATGCTCAAAACATCTCAAAAGATTTACCTTTAAGTTTCATGAAATACATGTAACCATATCTGCTGAAATCATCAGTGAACGTAATAAAATATTGATAACCACCTCTAGCCATTGTGTTTATTGGACCGCATACATCAGTATGTATTAAACCCAATAAATCACTTGCCTTTTCACTATGTCCAGTAAATGGACTCTTTGTCATCTTGCCTAATAAATTAAATACACATGTTTCATATGACTTAAAATTAAGTGAATCTAAAATTCCATCTTTATGGAGTATAGAAATGTGTTTCTCATTTATGTAGCCAAGACGACAATGCCAAAGGTAGGTTTGACTCAAATCATGACTTGAATCTCTTTGTATTTACGTTAAGAATAGGAGTATCTATAGACCTTTTCATGTTTACAATATAAAGACCATCACATATATAAACATTCCCATATTAAATGTCTTAACAAGAAATGGAGCAATTATTATTTGCAATAATGAAATTAAAACCATTCAAATCCAAACATGAAACTGAAGTGATATTTCTACTCGAGGCAAGGATATAATAAAAATTATTTAAAACTAAAACAAGTCCACTAGGTAAAATAAACTCATGGAATCCTATGGCCAACGCAACAACCTTTGCTCCATTTCCAACTCGTATGATGACTTCTCATTTCTTTAGCTTTCTACTTTTTGTGAGACCATGCACATTAATACAAATTTGAGATCCATATCAGGTATCCAATACCAAAAATAACTAGTAGACAAGTTAACTTCAATAACGTAAATACCTGAAGCAGTAGTTGCACTACTTTTCATTTTCTTTAGATCTTCAAGATAGAGCTTGCAATGTCTAAACCAATGCCTAGGTGCATGGCATAAATGACAATTTCCTTCTTTTTCTTTTTCCTTTTGGGACTTTGAAATAGAAGCAACCTTAGGTTTGACTTGTTCCACAAGCTTTGTGACAGTCATAATAGGCTAGGCAACTTTAGCATTACCTTTGGCCTTCTTCTTCATAGCTTTACTTTCTAAACCATTAACACATTAGCAATAAGTTTATTAACATTTTGTTCAGTAGTTTTAAGCATCAAATGCAACTCGGAGATAGACTTCTTCATATTATTCATGTTATAGTTCATCACAAATTATGAATAACTATCAAGCAATGAATTCAGGATCAAATCCATAGCTAACTCCTGGCTTATGGGAAATCCAAGTTTGTTAAGATGGTCAATATAGCCCTCTATTTTTAGAACATGAGGACTGACTAATGCACCCTCAGCAATTTTGCAAGATTGAAGGTTCTTGATTGTCTTAAATCTTTCTTGCCTAGCCTGTTGTTGGAACATTTCCTTCAGCACCGTAGCCATGTCGTAAGCTTCTATGTGTTTCATGTTCTTCTAAAGTTTAGGAACCATGGTTGCCAACATAATGCATGCAATATCAGTTGAGTCATTGACATGCTTAGTATGTGCATCCTTCACGGCTCTTAAAGCACTGGCTGGTGGTTCCTCAGGAATAGGATCATCCAAAACATATAACTTGCTTCATGCTTAAGAACAATTCTCAAGTTTCTAAACCAGTCAAGAGAGTCTGTCCCAAACAACTTTTATTTCTTAAGGATGGATTGCAGTGATAAGGGGTTAGTGTGATTTGAAGAGGCCATAGATCTACAATGAAGATTATGCAAAAGTTAATTTTAGTATAGAGGAATAGACTCCAACTAAATTAACCACCCTCTTAAAATTGCTATGTTAATTTAAAGGACTAAAATCTATGTTTCACCTAATTCCAAGACAGCTATGGCATGAGACTTTGAATTTGAATTTGGTTATTTAGGTAGGAACCAATTACCAATTACATCATATGTAACTTTTAATTATGTTTATGAGATTATGACATCTTATGTCTTAGCATGTTTTATCTCATTTATTGCCTAAAGCCCAAAAACTGTTTCGATAGCTGTATCAAGTCTAACAATTTCAAATAATAGAGTAACTGTTACTCAACTTGGCTCACCAAGATAACATAATACACTCTATAATTGCAACCCCATATTGATGTGATCGAAGCTTTGACAAGTGTTTGAGAATGGATGTCACTTGACTTAAATTTGGAAGAATGTTTTCTTTATTTGTTTTAGTGATCATAATTTAAACGATGTAAATATCATATATTACAATGCATGTACAATCACTAAACAAATTAGGAAGATTTACTAATAATGACTACTATACGAATTTCATTGCACTACGAACAGTTAGCGGCGGTCCCGCTGGCAAACTAGCGGGCGGTGGTTGCAAGACAACGCCCCTATTTTTTTTAGACAAAAAATTCCATTTCCAAAAATTAAAAATTGCCTAAAATTTCTTATTATTTTAGTCAATCCCAATTGACCAAAACTGCCCTTTATTTTAATCCCGAAAAATATTAATTAAAACATCTTTAATTATTGAATAAAACGAACATAAGTTTATCTCCAATTAGATTTTAAGATACTTTGAGTCCTTATCTAATTATTAAAAATTGCCTAAAATTTCTTATTATTTTAGTCAATCCCAATTGACCAAAACTAACATAATATCTTATCTTAATCCAATTAGATTTTAAGATACTTTGAGTCCTTATCTAATATGAATTTGTTATATATCTCACCTATCTTATAGGATTTATAATTCTTATCCGATTATAAGTTTATCTCTTGTCTAATAGGAATATACTAACATATAACCACAATGAAATATATGATCAAAGACCAATTTCGATTCTTATCCATACAAAACGAGCAATTGAATCAAGAAACGAAATATTAACCATGCATTCAAAACCAGAATCATATTAAATTAATCATATTAACCTAATCATGATTTCTATCATGGAGACATACATAATTATTGAATAAAACGAACTATGTACCAACACCAGAATCACATTAACCTAAACATGACTTCTACCATGTGAACATACGAAATTTGAAACGTTCAATAGTAAAACATATGTTAATCAAAATATTCTAAATATGAATTTTATCATTGAATCAAATCATGCGTATATATCAATATACATGAATTAACAACATGCTTTAAAACCAATTTATAATAACAATTATCACATTACCTATATGTACATCATATATACATTAAACAAGATCATGTTTTCACACATATATCATATATACATCAGAGAAAACATGCAAACGCTTAATAAAACCAAGCATATGGCTCTATTACGACTGTTGGGTTTTGGGTATCATACGCAACATAAATTTCAAAACAATTTTTGAAAACCCCCAACTGGATAAAAAATAAGTTCCATTAAACTAGATCTACAAAAGTAAACCATACCTTAATCCATGATTTCATTCTCTGATTATTCGATCTCCAAGACTTTTAATCGAGTGTCCTTTATCGAAAATCCACACGCAAATAGTGACCAAAATTTGGAGTGCTAGCCCTCAGAGAGATAGAAAACATTTTTTCTCTCCCAAAATCCAGAGAACTCAAAATTTGCAAAAGCAAGAATCTTATTTGATTTTAGGGTTTCAACCTCTATTTATATGTGTAGATAAGCTCTATTCATAATCCAATTATCGTATTCAGGCAGTTTAAGCAAATTACACATATGCTTTTTTTAATAACCTATCATATAACAAATTGAAAGGGCTTTTCTTTCATGAATTTTATCATATAAAATTCTTTACTCTAGACCAATTGAAATTGCGCAAAGCCATTATTTGTGTGCGATTGAATAGGTTCATGCGACATTGGCAGTGAATCAAAACCATTTTGGTACATAAGTCATAAGCAGTCTCTAGCAAGGCATTATGACTACCCAAATAGCATGAATATCCAAATCGATACGACCTAATCATAAATAACATATATCATACCATTTTGTCTGCGATATCCTTTGATTAAACATAAGGCATGGAAAGACATTCTTAATGTTCAATCGCAGCAGTCCCGATCTTTAGGTAGACTGAGAACATCAAAGTGACATCGATCATATTAATTCACATGGACTTTGCCATTATCAGTCTATCATATCGAGGGATTCACTAATATCTAGAGAGACAAATTCTACCTTGATCACACACCTTCACATATTATTTACATTATAACCAATCATAATCTTTATAATCGTCCAGTTAAAGACAACGTTTAATTGTGTCAAATTACCATGGTCCTAATATTGAAGTCTATGGTAATCTCAAGTCGAAGGACTAAATGATATACCTATCATGAGTAACGCCTATGGCTTAATCAATGTATTGTTCTCATAGCGGGTCAACCCAGTACCTTATTCCTTAACAAGTACTCATGATCTCGATTCATATCCCTATACGCATGATCATCACATGACTATCAATCAAGATTCACACTAGTCTTAATTTATTATAGTTCCTAGTATAATGACCAACTACGGACATTTATGATAGTTCAACAAATACCCATGGATTTTACTATAAGGTAAACATACAATAACTTAAAATAAAACATCAAATGAAAACCTCAATTTTATTAACTAAAATCATAAGATAAACAATGTTTGCAAATTGACCTAGGGCACATGCCTCAATATAACTATCTATCGATGTTATGTATTTTACAGTTGTAACATCCATATCCGGCTTAAGAGCTTCAGTGGCCATGATAACATCTAAGACCTAATATCAAAAAACATGTGATCAAGATGCACGTAACGTTACGCTCAGAATCAATACAAATTATATCCATCGCACTTTTTAACTTTATAATCAATTCATGTTTATAGCATAGCATTCGTACAATATGATCCATTGAACCCTAAGATTAATGAACTACTCACACTTCATTGAAACAAATAAATATATAGAGGTAGTTATTGCAATTGAAGATATAATCAAATAACTTTAATTTAATCAATAAAAACAATACCCGAATCACCACATGTGAGTCTTCAATGTCTTCTCTTCCATAAATCTTCTTAATACTCAAGAATAATGTAAACCCATGCTAATCTATGATAATGGTTGCTAATAGTTGGTATTTGTTTAGTTTATCAAATTTTAATACCTATTTACACTCGTAAGACACTTTAGAAAACAATTAGAAATCCTAATAGACAATTTCACTCATAATAGAACTCTAACTTTCTAATTTATTTAGTCTCGACACTGTCACTTATGATCCAACGTTGTGTGTATAAGGCCATATTGCCGTGACAACTTTTTCCACTTTGTGTGCTTTCTCCTCATTCAGAAGACTCAGCGCCCATTATATCCTTTCCTGACGCCATCCCCTATCACCCATGACACCGCCACTACACCGACCATCCTGAGTCATTTTCCTCCTTGCCTTAGTCTCCTACGTTATGCCTTCATCTCCCCACAATGCAAACTCTCTTAGCTTCGGAGTCAAACCCACTTTTATGTATTTTAGCCTCGTTTCTTCACGAATTCCCTTGTTTGTCTCCTTTATGCCTTGTATACATGAAAATACATAAATGCCATCAATTTGAGCTCATTCGAGATATTGGAGCTAATTATACGACTAAAGTAATACTATATATAAGTCTAAATAATCACTTATCAGTGTCAATTGGTGAATGGGAACCACTAAATTTGTTTAGAGAAGGAGAGTGCATGTATTGACGTGGGGCTAAGGTCTCTAAGGGTTTGTATATAAAGGATGTGTTCACAACAAAACCTACAAATAACTCCATAATTTTTTAGAATAAAAACAAATAAACGATAGTTGGATTTCTCCATTTTGAAGGTGAATTGGAGTCAAGCTATATAAATTTTGGTCTATGGAACATCAATCTAAAAGATCTAGGCCTATGTAAAGGTTCTTGTCCCCTTTTTGTTCAATTTCATGAAAATGGCTTCTTGATGCATGAGAAATTTTAGAGCTTTGTTCTAAAATGAGATTTCATACTTCAATTAAGATTTCTTATTATTTATCAACTAGGATTGTAGATAAATCAGTCATCTAAAATTAATTTTTACAACTTTGTGTTCTTAAGGAAAATTGGTCAATGCATGCTTTATATCTTAAAACTGATGCCAATTATTGTATGATTATTGTTTCTGGCTATTTTAGGGGTTTGGGATTCCCCTACGAGGAATGGATAGGGTCGACGGCTTGGGCGAAGGCCACGGGGGAAGAAATCACAAGACTCTAGAAATAAAAATGCTAGGTTTCGACCTCGTTAGCTAGCTAATGGCTTTTTTAACGCGCTAACTACATAAAATTTAAGAAAAATGTGTTTTAATAACAAAGCTAGTAAAAACCTACTTTGGACACACCGATTTTTGTTTTAGGGGTTTTGTGCTATTTTGAGGAACTTTGCCTAAAAATAGGAATTTAATAATTTTTGAGATGTAGATCAAATCATGTTTTAGGACTTAAAATACACTAATCTAAAACCAATATAATTTACTCATATACGACACATGCAATTAAGGGGACCATAGTTCGGGCACCAAGAGCTAGTTGGGGTTGAATTCAGCAGTCTAGGGAAGTCGAACTGTGTATTTGAGGTGCATAAAACCCATTAGAACGCTTCAAAGAATTCATGGTTTCGGTTATCGATTTCGGATTACATGTGTCACTGCTGGTGGTGACATATGGGTTTTCTACTCCTAATTTGGTCGTATATATATTTGTCGTGGCTTAATCTTGAGCACGCGATTTGCTGGTTTTTAAAGCTCATGTTGCCTGCTATGGAATATATCTACGGTGCGTCAGGAGGGATTAAGGTGTATTCTCGACCTGGTCAAGCATTGTGGATTTCACCCATTTACCGAAGTTGAGATTTAGTCATTATAGCACTGAGTATATGCGCGGTTCATGTCGTGGTTTTATCGATCTGTTTAATCCATGATTTTCTTTACATTTATGTTACGATTTACTCTCTTATACGTTTATTTAAGCTTATTTATTGCCTATTTTTTTGCATGCCGTTGATTTCCTACATTTATGCAAATATGAGTTTTTCCTGTTGAAGGTATTACTTGCATTTCTTGTAGTCTTTAATTGTTTTACTCATGCTTATTATGTGGAATTTTCTTAGGATTTTACTTACTGGACTCGGCATCATTTTTGTTCGATGATAGAGTGCAGATCCTTCGACGAGCAAGGGTAAGGGGGTCTTAGGCGACTACCTCTAAGTTTTATTTCGACGCCAGCTCATGTTTGACTTACAATATGTATATATTTACATTTCGTTAGGTTTTGGAGACATGTAGAACACTTATACTTATATGGATTTTTTTTACTTATTCCCCTATGTTATATACATGATATCCTTTTGCCAGGTTTTCCACCACTTAGGTTTTTAAATATGCATAACTTACTCATACTAAAAGATTTTCGCTGATAAATTAATGTTTTAAATCGAGAAAATAACGGTAATTTGCTAAGAAACTGGATAAGTCACTGGATGTCATTGATAAGCGTGTCTTACTTGGCGAGGCTTACCGATATGTCCAACAACGTTCCGATGCCCGGTTAGCCTCATGATTTGGGGCTGCCACAGTTTTGTATCAGAGATGAGGTCAGTGGAGCCTAGGAGAAAAGCTTAATAAAATTGGATAAAACTTAACAAATAAACCTTAGATGTGGAAACCCAAAAACAATGACTTAGATACCTAATTGGGAAGCAAACTCAAGTCATGTAGAGATAGGGCTTAGATACTTGTTATGTTTTTATTGTATATATTATATACACATATACAAAAGGTAAACTGACGCATGTTTTTTGATGCATATCACTATGGACAGACAATCGATTCCACTTGCTACCAATATAGGTTAGACGAGCATTACGACTCAAATGAGGGATTATATCCGGCAGCAGCCGCCTAATTCACATCACACGATAGATAGTTTGAACTCCTTATGGAGATGATGTGCACTTAGACATCGACGCTCTTATCATTTACCGCCGCCCGTATATCAAGCACTACAGAGACAACACTTGCCCAAATAGTTCAGGGTGCCTGACTAAGGCAGTGGTACATAAAACTTCAATAGTGGTTACTGCACTAGTAGTTATACCATCTGAGACAATAATAGTTATGTCGACACATACACCCGCATCAGTATAGACAAATGTATTTGAGACTTCATTGAAAGTAGAGGTCAAGTTGATGAAATAGCTCATCCGATTCAATCTCGGATACTTCTATGAAGGCAGGGACTCGAAGGCAGCTGATCGCAGTCACAAGTATAATGGCTTGATTAGTAATAGTGTGACCAACTTACGTTGATTACGAATATCGTCCTTAAGTAAAGGTGTTTGCACTCAGTATGTACCTATCTAAAATTACTAAACTAATCTAACAAATCAATCCAAATTACTTTAACTTTTATACTAAGTCTATCTTAGTTCACAACTTCACCTAGGTAATAAAATACTATGCTTTTCAACTAACTTTATCATCTTAATTATGTGTGTGCAATGCCTAATTAGAATAGACAAATTTCTTTCAAATCCACTTCAACCCACTATCGTGATAGAAAAAGTTCTAATGTGTAAACTAGAACTCCACCTATCAGTGTGAATAACATAAGCTCCACGTTGCTTTAATGTTCCAAATCTTTGGATTCATAATCAATTAAGTTTACTATCCATGCCACCCTAATCAACAACTATCGCTCGATGTTGTATATTTTACGGCTATACCGTCAATATCAGACTTAAAAGCTTCAATGGCCATGATAACTTTTAAAACCTAATATCAGCACACACGTGTTCAAGTTGTTCGTAGCATTACACTCAAAATAATACAAATTCTAACCATTTCACTTTTTATTCATTTTAATATATTCATGTTTATAGCAAAATAATCATACCATAGGATCAATTGATCCCTAAGATTAATAAACTACTCACACTTCATTGAAACAAACATGAACATAGTGGTATTCATTGAAATCAGATATATAATGAAATACTTTCAATTAAATCAATAAAAATAGTACCCGAATCACTATACGTGAGTCTTCAATGTCTTCTCTACGCAAATCTTCCTAATACTCAATAATAAAGTAAACCTATGCTAAACTATATTAATGGTGTCTAATCTATATTAATTGATGTGTTTACCATGTTCTCCTATCTATTTATACTCCCTAAACACATTTGAAAACAATTAGAAACCCTACTTAACAATTTAACAGAAAATAGAACACTAATTTCTATTTTTTTCACAACTCGACGATGTCACTTATGTCCAGGCGCTATGTGTACAAACCCATGGCGCCGCCATTGCGCCAATCACTTAGTGTGCAAATTCTCCATTTAGTGGTCTTGGCCCTATGCTGATCTGCCCGCGCCGATGTCCCGTAACATGCGCAGCACCATGACTGCGCCAACCATCGTGACCAACTTTTCTTCCTTGCCTTGCTCTCCTACGCCGTGCCTTATTTTCCCACGTTATGCATTCAACTCCCACAGCGCCACATGCATAGCCACGACGCCAAACTCAATTTTGTGTGTTTTAGCTTCGTTTCTTCTCTAATTCACTCATTTCCTTCTTTTATGCCTTGTGTACCTGAAAATATATAAGCACCACGAATTTGAGCTTATTTAGGGATATTTATACTAAATATACTACTAAACTAACCCTATATATAAGTTTAAATAATTACTTATCAAATACCCCCAAACTTTGAATTTTGCACGTCCCGAGTGAAAATGTATTTTACTACATCTCCTAACTACCCTTATTACCTAGTTCTCATTCATTTTACATTGTTAATGAAGTATCCTTTAATTCACTAAGTTTCAAGCCAATAATCTAGTCAAGAGTTTTTCTTTTCAAAAACTTATATTTTCAAGATATGTAGCTTAAACAACATATACAACTCACATTCAAAACACCAAAGTAGATCACAACCAAAACCATTACTACTCATAAGCTTGTTTCACCTTAACACTCAAGTAGCACTCACAATTTCTCATCAAGCTCAGGAATTCACAAATAAGCATAGATCAAACTAATTTTGGTAGACTTTAGCAATTCAAGAGTCTATAGGACTTAATATAGTTAGAAAGAAAACTTAACTCAATAAAGCTACTAGTACTCGAGCTAAATCTTTTATTTGAAGAGTTTTATTTTAACTTCTATCTCATTTTCATTATTTTTATCTATCTTATCTTTTCTTCTTCTCCTTTTATTTCTATATTTGCACGGTCCCTGCTCCTTTTCCTACGGATTCCGTTTATCCTTACTTTTTCCAACCATCAAGTTCTCTGCTCCATTTCCTGTATAACTTGTAGGGCTCTCTATTTTTTATTATTTCTTTAAAACTCTTGTTAGCACTTCTCACTTTTACTTTATCAAGCAAGTTAACTCCAACTTTTTTATCAAACATGTCTACTTCTTTCCCTCTTTGCACAAAGTCTTTATTCGCTTTTTATTATCAAGTAAGATTCACATTTATTATAGAATTCCATTGAGATATAACTTTTCCCACAAGAAGTGCTCTAATATTCTTCTTGTTTTTTTTTCAAGTTCATGGACTTCCTTAACTCTAGGTTTCTAATCATGAAATCATACTGTTGTTTGCTACATTTCATATTTTGTTCAAAAATTTATAAACACTCTCTTGAGTTTCATATCAACATGAAACTTGTTTTTTACTCATCCTCAATTAAAGGCATGGACATGCAACTGAACCAATTATTCATTACATATTACTATATATAACCTAATCTGTAAATGTTCAAATAGTAAGTAAGTTAAATAATACACTACCATATTTTCCTTTTTAACCACTACGAAAATAAAATTTAAGAGCTCATATATGTAGTGTTTATCCTTATTTTAACATTTCTTACCACTTCCCGTAATGTAGTGTAGTGTTGATGCCCCTAAACTTAAACCAAACCTTGTCCTCAAGGTTTAAAAATAAGCCTGAAACATGAAAAAATATTAAAACACAAACATAATAATAACACAAGATATTAAAATAACAAACTAATCATATAATTTAAACAACTAAATAAATAAAAAAATATCCCAAATTTAAAGTGAATTAGTATCAATGTATTTCTCGTCTCCCCAAGGTCTAAAGATATCCTAAGATTCTGATATCAAGACTGCGCATCATCGTCATCATCAACAACAACTGCATCATCAGCCCCATCATACGATTATGTTAATGGACGTTTCACCTTCCTGCTTTGCAACATATCCGGATCAAATAAATAATCTGGTGTTGCTCGAAAGCCTAAATACCTTTCAATAGGTCTCATCCATCTACTCCTCTCATATCTAGCTATGTCTTTCTAATAATCAACAAACAACGTGAAGTTCGGTTGTCGGTATTGCATTCTCCTCTTTCCATCCTATTCATATCTCAACAAGGCTTCATGATATTGAGCCTTGTCCTCTTGGTACTGTCTCTGTTAGGGCATGTGCCCTAGGTCAATCTACAAACATTGTTTATCTTATAATTTAAGTTAATAAATTTGAGGTTATCATGTTTTATTTTATTATAAGTGATTGCATATTTACCTTATAGAATGGTCCATGGGTATTTGTTTAAATATCCTAAACGTCCCTAGTCAATCATTATACTGGGAAATATAATGAATTAAGACCATTGTGAATCTTGATTTATGGTCATGTGATGATCATATGTATAGGGATACGAATCGTGATCATGAGTGCTTGTTAGGGAACAAGGTACTGGATCGACCCGCTATGACAGCACCACATGGATTAAGTTATAGGTGTTACTCATGATAGGTATATCATTTAGTCCTTCGACTTGAGATTACCATAGACTTCAATATTAGAAGCGTGGAAATTTGACACGATCAAATGTTGTCTTTATCAAAATGATTATAAAGATTGTGATTGGTTAGCATGTGCATAATATGTGAAGGTGTGTAATTAAGATAGAATTTTTCACTATCGTATAGAAAAAGATATAAGTGGATCCCTTGATATGATAAACTGATAATGGTCAAGTTCATGTGAATTGATTTGATCGATGTCACTTAAACTTTTCAGTTTACCTATAGATCAAGACTAGTACGATTAAACATTAAGGGTGACTTTCCATGCCTTATGTTTAGGCTATCGCACGACAAAAGGATATGATATATGTTATTCATTAGGTTGTATCGATTTTGATATTCATATTTTTTGGGTAGTCATAATGCCTTGCTAGAGACCACTTATGACTCATGTACTAAAATGATTTTGGTTCATTGCCAACGTCACATGAACCTAGTGGGTCGCAAACAAAGAATAGCTTTGCGTAATTTCAATTGGTCCAAAGTAATAAATTTTATATGATAAAATTCATTACATAAAAGCCCTTATGATTTGTTATATGATAACTTATTAATAAGGGTGTATGTGTAATTTGCTTAAACTGCCTAAATACAATAGTTGTGTTACGAATAAGATTTTAAATGAAGGCTTATCTACACATATAAATAAAGGATGAACCCTAAAACATAATAAGATTTTCGTTTTTACATATTTTGAGTTCTCTGGATTTTGGGAGAGAAAGAAAAACATTTTCAATCTCTCTTGGGGCTAGCACTCCAAATTGTGGTCACCATTCATATGTGGATTTTTTATAGAGGACGTGTGCTTGAAATTCTTGGAGATCGAGCAATCACATAAGAAAATCACAGATTAAAGTATGGTTTACTTTTTAGATCTAGTTTAATGGAACCTATTTTCGATCCTGTTGGGTTTTTCAAAAAAGTTTTTGAATTTTCATCTGCGTTTGAACCCGAAAAACCTAATAGTCTACTCATTTCAGAAATCCACAGCCTCTACTGCCATAGAGTCAAGTCTTCTGGTGGTAGTGGTGGCGAAGGTGGAGGAGGTGGTGGAAAAACCTCAGGGACATCCAAGTCCTGCTCTCCAATAAGTGGGTCTATGAACTCATTGCCCTAAGTGAATCCCCACTGATTTGACTCCTCATCTTCTCCAAATCCTTTGTTTTGCGATTCTTAGGCTAATTTCGTTGCTGCTGCTGCTTCGTGATCCTCTTGCTGCTTCGCCAAAAACTCAGCTTCAAGTTTATCTCCCTTAGCTCTTTCTTTCTCATCATCAAAATCTTGATAACCAGGTGGTGATTTAAATGTGAGCAGAAAAGCCAAATCCTTTGTTGATTGGGCCTCAATATCAAATTCTTTATCTCTAAGCAATCGCAATCCGACTTTCAAGCACAACTGAGTGATTAATATTGGAAACAATAATCTTTTGTCTCACTCTGACATAATGGAATCCCTCAGATTGTTATAAATGATCTCGCCAACATTGATCTCCCCGTTCTTTGTAATCTCATATAAACAAGCCACCTTTGGCTTGTTGATCTCTCCCTACTGACTGGTAGGGTATAGAGAAGCAACAAGAAAATATTGCCATATTCGGTAGACTTTCCTATCACTAACCTTTCTTGATGTGTTTTGGCACATTCTCAGCTCCCATTACCAAGCTTTATTGTCCTTGGACAACCAATGCTCTCTCTATTACTCTAAAAGGGTATAGGTTATAGAGTTTCTCATATAGATCATCCGGGAAACATGGTTGGGCTCCAACCATACTCAAATGCCCCTACCCATAAATGCTATTAATTTCATGCACATTAAAGGGGATAAACACCGATCTCACCTTCATTGGCTCATTCTTCCTAGTGAAGCTCGCATTGGCATAAAATTCGTATACCATCTCACTCTCTCCTTTAACTTCATTCTTTTTATAATCTTAAGTGAAATGCTCCTAATTTTATTGCTTAATGAAATTTTCACTCGTTTTTCATACTTAGTCGACAAATTTATACCTCTATCACAAATGAACTACTTATGCTTAATATTCTCATATTTTTTTGTGGCCTCTCTACTAATGAAATATTTGGACTTAATTGGCCTAAGTTCTTCCTCATTGGGATCTCTCGAGGTTGTTGCCTCCAAATCATTTGTGCTCATTTGACTAACTTGCCTCGTTGTTCTCGGCATTTTCTCATATTCAAACAACTACATAACAATGCAACTAGCAATTTGGGTCTTGAAATCATCTAAAAATCAAAATTTATATCACATAGTTTATTCACATGGAAAATAATGAAAAAAAATATAAACTAGATCTCCATGAGTCTTACTGATGCTTAATATTCACACAACTTGAAAATCCTTATATAACAACCTCATATCCAATATTCATACAATTTCAATAAAATTTCTCAAAATTTCAAAGCCTAACTAATGAAATTGTAAATTTACCTCAATGTCAAAAAATTTGTTGGTGTAGAATATTCCTCCAAGACTCTATCAATCAAAGCCCTCTCACTTTGCTCACAAACTAAAACCCTAATGCTTCTTTGAATCAAATCCTCAATTCAGTGCTCTAGCTCTCCACCTCGTGCAAACCCACAATGCACTATTTCCTTTCACTCTCAATTACTAGGAACTCTCTTTTCCTACTTAGAAATGATTAATCAAAGGTACTAAAGGAATGTATGCTTGCTTGGTTGTAGTTGGAATTGGATGCAAGTATGCAAACTATAGTGAAAATGGGGTTTAAAACCCTTTGCACAATACTTGCGCCATGCCCTAAAAGGCATAATGTTGTGACAACGCTACGACGGTGTTGACACCTCTACGAGGGATTTATGTACACTAAATGGCACCTTTATTTCGCTTATTTTTTTCATTTATTCCTGTTTGGCATTTCCTTGACTTTGTGTATTACAACACAAGATGTCATGACCGCGTGAAATCCATGTATATATAAAAATTTCATAAAAAATTACTTGTGATTTGCACATGTACCTCACCTTTGCCGCTTGAACTCCTTCACTATTTTACGCTCTTTAATGAGTTTATCGAGAAATTTCCATTCTGATGAATTGTCACTAGCTAATGGTCTTACCTACACATTTAACTCAATTTTTCGAAAGTTAGAAATTATTACATTTGAAAATATCCTTAACTAAACTAAATAACTTACTAATACTTGACTAAATAACTAAAATTGAAAAACTTAAAATTTCAAAACCTCTGGGGTGCCTCCCAGTAATGCTACGTTTAACGTCATTAGTCCGACATTTTTTTGCTCGTTTAGTCCGAGTCTATATTGATATACTCCAATTGTAAATTGGAGATAATAATTTCATTCCAATTTGGACGTACTTCTTCCCTATCAACAAAGACTATCTTCTATGCATCATCGTCCTCATCGACACTCATTATGATCCTATTCTTTATTGTGTACAATTTTGCATTGGCAGTGTTCAAAAATGGCCGCCTAAGTATCATTGATACATCATAATCCATTTTTTTATCCATAAGCTCAAAATCCGCAATGAATGTGAATCTACCCACTTTTACATGCACATTCAAGACTCTCCCTATAGTTAGTATCAACTTTCTATCAACTACTTGCAAATTTATTGTATCCGAACAATTGATCTTCAAATCGACGTGCAACATGTCTATGACATTCAGTGAGGCTCCCGTATCACACAAGAAGTTTCTAAACTAGTGCCCATTAATGCTTATTGGAGTGCGTATTTCTTCGGGATCTCTCATCTTGATTGGTTGAAATCTCGGTATGAACTTGA
Source organism: Stephania cephalantha (assembly GCA_039657325.1). Lineage (NCBI taxonomy): Eukaryota > Viridiplantae > Streptophyta > Magnoliopsida > Ranunculales > Menispermaceae > Stephania > Stephania cephalantha. Next base: position 20,783,809 of record CM077569.1, on the reverse strand, counting down.
ACTTTGGTTCTGGCTTCCTTGGAACTACCTTGATGTTATTTCCTTTCGGTGCTTCTTAATAAAGTCCTTTATCTTTTTGCTTAGTTCTCCATTATTTCTTTCCCTTGTTATTCTTCAAGGCATTGATTCTTTATTTTTTGAATCCTTCGAGTTCATCTTGCTTTACTTTTGTTCCGTTTTCTTGCATCACTTCATGCTTCCTCATAGCCAAAGTGTTAACCTTTTCTGGCTTGTACATCACTTCCTCTTGTCTTGGCTCATTCATTGTCGTAGAGCTCATTATGTGAATAACACTCATGTTCTCTTCGGGATTGGTGATTGTGTTACTCGAAAACTGTCATTCCTTCCTTGAAGTCAAAGAAATGGCAAGCTGACCAATCTGTCTTTCAAGGTTCTTGATGGATTGCGATCTCTCATCATCCATCCTCTTCATAGCTCATTTCACTCCTTCCATCTCTTTTTCATGTTTCTCATGGCGTTCCCTATTGCTCATGTATATGGTATGCAAGAGCTTCTCAATTGACTTTAATAAACTCATCTCTTTGCTCTACCCTAGCTTTCCCTATAGTACTTGTTCAAAGCTTAGAGGTAACTTCAGTGCGTTATCAGAATTTCCATATGAGAAGTTCGGATTGTTGCTATTATATCCTTGATAAAACCTTTAGGAGCCATTCTTTTGGGCCTGAAGTTATTTCCATAGCCTTGGTTATTCAAGAAGTTTACGTCTTCAAATTCCATTCCTTGCTTAATGTCCATTTGATTAACCACCATGTTTTAGTGATTAATGGGTTGATGTATCGATTGCACTTGTGGACCTTGTTGTCCTATTTAAGGTTTCATCATTTGATTGCTCTGGTTGGATAGTTATGCCATAATCGCAGCTTGCGAATCAATCTCATATACACCCACTGGCTTTCTCACTATTGAATGAGTACTAGTTGTAGAGTTCTGAGACATAAGTTTTAAGAGATATACTGCTCCACCATTATCCTTGGTTAATAGAGAAACACCTGCTGCGTCAACTACTAGTGTTCTCATGTTGTGGTTCATCCCATAGTAGAAAACCCGAAGTTATACCCATTTCATGTATCCATGTCTTGGACATCTCCTCAGTATCTCCTTGACTCTTTCCCAAGCCTATCCAAGAGACTCGACTTCTTCTTATTTGAATTGATGGATTTCTTGCTTCCTTTCATATACCTTCAATGGGGGAAATAACTTATTAAGAAATCTTTCATTTATTTCTGCCCATGAGGTCATACCCTTGCATTTAGTGCTTAGAACCAGAATTTAGCTTTTCCATCCAATGAGAATGGGAAAAGTCTCATTCTGATCACCTCCTTTGCAAATCCGATAATGTACACGGCGTCCCACTTTTCCAAAAAATTCTGTATATGTGAAATTAGATCTTCATTGGCTAGCCCGTTGAACAAGTTATTTTATACCATGTTGATTGGAGACAGTTTCTGTTTGAACTCGGTAGTGTTGGTTGGAAGCCTTATCACTCCGTTGTAAGTCTATTGAACTTCTGGCTTAAAGTAGATATGAAGATATCTTTGTCCTCGAATTCTATCGTGCACTACTGATCACATACGGGCTGGTTAATCCATCGGCCTCTGTTGTTGGTTTTGTGCTTCATCCTCAGCCATCTTGATTCCTTTATTTTTCTGTCCTTTGTTGGTTCTTTCAATCTCATGGTCGTTGACACGTGTCGACTGTGCAATAATAAAACACCCACCTATTTATAACATTTTAAATTTGTAGTAGCAGTAAGTGGGATCGTCTCCACATGGATTGTGTACTTTCTTTAGTTTAAAAAGGTTTTTTCATGTTTTAATAATTAATAATTAACTATATTATTTAGAAAGCAATAAATAATTAAATAAACATAAAGATAATAATTAAAAAATGCAATGCAAATAATAAAACCCACAAATAATAATTAATGAGGAAATCAATGCGAATAATGAAAATTTAGACCAAATGTAATTACTAACTAAGTTGTAGTCAATTAATCATCGATCATGAAAGGTGAGTTCAAACTATTCAGTATTAGGTTGATAGCTTTAAGCCAGCCACTGATTTTCCTAAATTCAATAGAAATGACACATTCTTATCATTGTAAATCTACCCATTGGATTAAATGCAACACCATAGAAATACGATAGCATTACACTCAGTGAAAATCATGCTTAATCTAAGTCAATATTACTGAATCTGCATAATAAACAACTTAGAACACAATTACCCAAGAACATCCACTTGGGAAATACCCTAAAGAATAATCCTAGTTACTACTTCTATAATTTTTCTCAATAACTATAGACATAGAATCATAATCATAATGCCACAATACATATTATTGACTATGCATGCAATACTAATCTTCATTAGTTGTAATACATAAAACAACTTGTTAAATCTATGATTCACGTGTATTGAATAATAATGAAAGAATTGTTTAAATAAAGATCTCATAACAGATTTACAACCATAGTGTAGCAACCCCTTAGTCTAGAAAACAAACTAGCTAATAAATACAATTAAAAACTTCATGAATAATAAAACTAGAAAAAATAATATAGGAGAAATAGAGAAGAGAGATCCCTCAAGAGAGAGAGGGAGGTTGAAAGCTTGGAGGCCTATGTCTCTATTTATACTATTTTTATAATTTTCGTCCTAGCCACTTGAGTGGTTTAGATAGCCTAGAATAGGCTAGATACTTCATATCTTGATAGTCACAAACTTTGTGTAAATCACTTTTTATTTTGTTGAATTTGATATTATTGATTTATTAATAAAATTTTCCATTTCCCTTCAAACACGAACGTCCAGCTCGATTGGTTAGGCGCTTCTGCTTGGTGTGGATAATATATTTAGTAGCTTTTCATTCTTATCATAAATGGCCAAGTGGCCTAGATGGTTAAGATGTCCTCAACGAGTTGGTTGGCTAGTGATCGACTTCTATCCCTAATTAATCTCCCTATTTTGGTCCTGATTTCTAGCTTTTCATCAACCTTAACAGCATGCATCTCGAGGACGATCCTACTGCTCCTAAACCACCACGCATTGACACAAAATGGTGACTTCAATAAGTCACACGGTCAACCTAATTCACTTAATCTTCATCAATTGTTCAACATGTATCTCGAGGTAAATCAGACACACTTGTTTAAGGATGTACATTAACTATCTTGCACTCAGCCACATGGGAACATATCCTATGCCACATTTGCATGGGCCATGCAAATACCATAGAACACATCACTCCACTATAGCTCTTCGCCACATCATCATACATCCAACCCATTACTGCCATGTCATCATCACGATATATAAGCCTTATGGGCCTGATTCACTGCCTCAGGATCTGCACAACATGTTTTTCGAGGTAAATCCAACATAGGACTATTATATATGCATTTTACCCCTTTTTCGCCCGATTTCAAATATTCTCCTTAAAAACCTAAAATCACAAAAACAAGAAAATATCTAATGTATTATCATCATTTATATATAAAATCAACCTAAATTACATAATAAAAACTGTCTAATTTTGGACATGTGAAATACCCCTAAACTCAACACTTTGCTATCCTGAGCAAAGGAATACTTTGACGCCTTGGCTCCCTAAACTAGGTAATACTCGGTCTAATTCCATCTTTAAGCCCTAACTCGTGCTACGTAGAATTTAACAATGTATTTGTCAGCTTTTTCATCTCATTCACCTTGTTACACACGATCAACATAGTTATTAGTTGTTAATTATAATTTTCATAGTTAATTAATAAGTTATTAATGTTATCTTTATTATTAGCGAAAGACTTAATAAAATTAGAAGAAACATTTATAAAAATAGCTACTGCGGAAACCAGGTAAACCGGCGATCATATAAACTAACCAAAGTAATACATGAAACAATAGGGAAGTCTAGTTTCTCAACCCAATATACAACCTAAAGTTATACAAAAGACATAAGTATTAAATACACAAAATGATCACCCACAAAAGTAGCAGGAATTATCCTCTTTTGGCTCAAAACTAATCGTCAACCTTCTCATTCCCTAGTCTGCTACTCGAAGTATCTGCACCCAGTGTCATAAAAAGGATGGTGAGTATAGTAATATAGAAAATGACATTGAGAGACATTTATCCACATTTTCAAAGATATAACAAGTATTTGAAAACATAATGATAGAAAACAAAGATGAACAAGAATCATGCTATAAAATACTTGAATTAAACAACATGAAACTGACACTTGGCTAAGTAGTAATGATCTAGGGCCAGTTGCTACGAAATTACATCACATCAACTTTGTTCCACTATTTAAGGCGTAAATATACTCATAATGCATGTTTCACATATATACAAAATTACTTGCCGATAACCTCAGGTACCATACCCCATGTGTCGCACAAGCTAGTGGTAAGATCCCGACATCCCCAAAATCTAGTGACCCCGTGTGCCACGAACTCTCTATAATGGTCCTAGATACAAGAACTACTTTCATAACTCAACAAATAACATGATAAAGAAATCCATAATATAATATTTTAAATGAACACGAAGGAATATGATTTACAACACCTCAAATCATTCACTTAATAGCATGCTTTTCTATTAACACTCTGAATAATACAATAATGACATATCATGCGAATACGATTCAATGAATACCATTCAAACAATAACCAATGTCATGATAACAAACTCATGAATTAAGAGAAGGCAATAAAGTCATGGCATCTAGAGTATAATAGCACATCAATCCAAATGATAGTAAATAAAAAGCAAAATGGAAAGAAATGTAAATAGATATCTCAATCAGTTTACTTAGAAACCAAGCCAAGCACCTATGATAATTCGATATCTCGACACCTTAAAACTTGTACCCAAATCTCTGAGACTCGTTCCTAAGCTCTTGATATCATTTGTCATGTTTTATAATGTTTTTAGACCCTCAGTTATGGTGTTAAGCTTGTTTAAGGTGTTTGAACTTAAGTTAGGAAATTGCAGTCAATGTACTATCAGGAGTACCTAGCGCGCTGGGTAGTTTATCTAGCACGCTAGTGACTCCCTTAATACGCTACTCACACTAATTAGTGCGCTACAAAAAAGTAGTGTGCTAGCTAGCATGCTTAGCGCTAAATGCATGAAATTCAAGAAATTTTGCAATTCAAATTTATGCATTTTCCTCCTTCAAATAGCCATCCCAAAAGCCTTTGATCTCTATCACCCTCCACTAGAGATCCAATACATCCTCTATGGAAACAACATCAGAATACACTTCATATATATTCATCAAACCATTAATTTATGCTTGCATTTTTTATAAAATTCAAAAACACACCTACCATTTTGATTGATCATAACTTTGTCAATTTAACTACGAACTCCAAACTTATTTATAACAAATTTAATGGTTTTGGCAAGGAATCCAAATATGTAAAACAATTTTGAAAATCATTTCATTTACCCTCTGAAATCACACAAAAACTAAAACTTAACTAAACCACTAATTTCCTAAAACTATGTGTAGATTGGCTTACCTAATTATTGTACACCATCAACTTAATCAACTCCTAAAATAACAAATCTTCTTTGTAAATTTACTAATTTCTTATGATCTTCTTCTCTAACTTACTTATTCTCTAATTTTTCAAATGAAATGAAATGACATGTCAATAATTAGACAATTTTTTATGGCTTATTTTATGATTATTTTCAATATAAAGGACAATATTACACTGTTTTTCTCTTATTTTTATGATTTTAGACATTTTTTTTGAGATTTTATGATTTCAGACATAATCGAAGAGAATTGAAGAAATAAAAGATTTAAAAGTGAAAAAAGAAGAATTTGATCAACAATGAGAAAGTACTAGCGAAGTAGTGATGTGAAGAATGAACTAAAATAACTAGAAAAATTGGCAACAAAGAACCCCAGCGATGTACCAGCGAAGTATATAGTACACGCAAATCGCTACCTATAAACACTGGACCACTAAGGAGTGTTTTATAGAAGACTCGACGATTTATTTGCGATTTACCTCATACATTGAAATCACTAGCAAAATGCTGAAGTCAGTGACAAGTTTTTTAGATAAGCACTATGAATTTGAGTTTGAATAGGATATGTATTAGTCTAAATACTATGTATTGGAAACTAGGGCTACAAAATAAAGCGCCCCTTACTTTTTGCCTCCATAACGATGCTATGTTTTATTACTTTAGTTTTACTTTACTATTGCTTTGGAGAACTCTAGTTGGGAGTTAAAGCTATTAATAAAGAGGTATTTTCATTAATGAGGTTTTAATTATTTTATGATGTTTTCTATTAATATGTGTGAGTATTTTATTAGTCTAATCTAGTGGATGGACTAAACCAATTGAAATAAATAAAGTTTAGGAGGTTATGATCTTAATGCTTTAACTTATTATTGTATTCTTAAATTCATATGATTAATTGATTGTATCATTGAATTACAATCTATGAAACTAGGGTTTGCATGCATAGTGCTAAATGTGTATTGTGGTCAATAGGTTCTAATTCTAATAGACAATTTACATCATATTTGTGTGAATGATCTATTATTAGTAACTAGAATTATTTTAGCAGTCTGTTACCTGTCTGAGAAGTCTTAGGTGAATTACAGTTCTAGGTCGAGTAATGTGACATCCGAGAACTTCAAAAACTTGATTAGGAGGCTAATTTAGTATTTTTTAGATATTATTTGGGATTTAAGTATCCAAAATGGGACCTATGCATTACAAACCATATATCATAAGGTATAATGTTATTTTTCGTTGATGAATGCCTAGTATGTGTATTATATGGTATTTTTTCATGAAGTCGAGGTGTGTTGAGGTGTATCCTCAATTTGTCATAATTAGGGTTGTAAATGTGTCTGAAGGGCACAAGTCAAATAAAAATTATTAGTTGCTTGAAAACTATTGATCAAGTTTTAAGTATTAGGTAAGAATTTTGCCTTGATTTCCATGCAAGTCGGGATTAGTGGTAATGTAAAATGAGAATGAAGTTGGCATAAGACTTTGCCTCGAGTTGTGTGTTGGTTAGCGGTGGTTAACGATGAAATAGGGTGCTAATTGCTACAAGTTTGGTTAAGTGTGACAAGAAAATTGGACCTTAAGTGTTTGGTATGTCGTGGACAAAGTTAAGATCTTTGAGGTTTTGGCATGACCAAAATGAGTGTTATGGATATTTTATGGATTTGGACTATTTTGTTGAGTGGTTGGCTCAATTCGGTAAAAAAATTCGATTTAAAATGAGCGCTAAAAACCAAAACACGTCAAAATAAGGATTTTCAAAATTAATAAATAAAAAGAAATTATGCTGCTGATAAATAGTTGATGGTTTACAGATAAATAAACCAAAAAAAAAATCAAACGATCCCATTTTTTTCATTTCAACAAAATATTGCAAAACGTTATATTCCTAAGCCTCGCAACTCAGGTTTACACTCTGCGATCTCTCGACGTTTGATTTTTGCCAGTTTCTATACACAAAATAGTAGAGCATTGCGAGACGGCCACCTCGAGCTAAGTTTCCGCTGTGGAGATGAGGTATTTAGCTCAAATTTTGTAAACTCTCTATTAAGGGCATTTTCCATAATTCAATTTGAATTCTCATGATTTTTTTATTTCTTTCATGAGGTTATGAGAGAGAATTGGTAGAGATTGATGAGAATTGATGTATTGGGTTGATTTGTGCCAATTTGGAATAAACCCCATCAACTTGAGTTATGGTTTTCGTGAAGTGAATTGATGCAATTCAATTTTGAAGATGTTTTTGTAGTTAAAATTGATTTACATTAGGATTCTAGACAAAATAGATTATTGATTTTTGTCCAAATTTACTCCACAGATTGTGAAAATATTTTGAATATGGTATTGATCGATTTTCTTGTGTTTGGTGTTGAGTTTTGATGATATAATTGGGAAAATATCGATTTGGAGAAGTTTTGTTAGTTATAAATTGTTAAAGTCTACCTAATAGAGAGGCTATATTGGAAAATTCATAACTTCTCCATTCTAAGTCAGTTTTGAGTGTTCTTTAAGTCAATGGAAAGTGTGAAGTGAGCTCTACAAGTTTCTTTTAGGTCAATAAGAAGAATATTAAGGTTTTCAAGGTTAAAAAGTTTCCCCAAGTTAGCTTGTTGAAAGCTACTTGAAGTTGTTATAAATAGTTATTTTGGAAACAGTTACCGAGCATACTTTGGCCTTTGTTTTCATGGGGTTTCATTATTTAGTTTCACTCAAAGCTTGACCCATATTATTATTTGGTATGTAAAGAAGCTAATGGAGCCACATTCAAGATGATCCGACATTTCAAGAACCACAAGAATTTAGCTCAAAGTTGGGTGGTTGAAGTAAATCGTACAGTGATCTATGCTAATTTATATTTGTTCCTGCATTTGTGTTTAATCCACATTGCATTCACATCATTCTTGGTTATGCATTCATGTCATTCCAGACGATGGCTTGTTAGTGCTGTGGTTTAGGAGCGGGACTAGGAACTAGATGTCCTAATAAGACAGATTAGAACATGGAAACCCTTTTGTCGTAAGCTTAGGTCGGCCAAATAAGCCGTTATTTTTGTGTGGTTTAAAACTATATAGGTTTTCTCAATCTCCCCTTATGCTACTGTTTTAGGTTCATTCTTAGGTCGGCTAACCTGGTTATGAACCTTGAATAGTAATAAAATGGTTTCACTTTGTAATATAAAATTGTTGTTATTTGAAAATGCAATTACTTGTATCCATGTATTCAAACTAACATTTCCAGGAGTAGAGAGCAATGTAGGAGTTTACTAGCTGGTCATTTTTGAGTTGTTTTCGATGATGTCAGGTTCTCTGTGAAGACAAAGAATTACAAACAAGACTCGAAGATATTAGTGATGCCTTGTTAATTTTAATTTTTCTTGTTGTAATCATGTTATTTTTAATTGTTTTGGGCTCCGGGGTGAGTCTACGTCTTGAAACATTGGTGAAAGGTTATAAGAGTCTCCTAAATTGGCTTAAAAGCAAGTTGAGAGGTTTATGTTCATTTTTTTGTTTATTTTGGGACTAGAAGTTGAAACAAAGGTATTGGAGACTCTAAGTTAGTTTATGAGTTTGAATTTAATATATATTGTGAACTACAGGGAGTTGAGAGTCCTTCTAGGTCTTTTCCTATTATGCTATTTTTTAGGTGGATTTTTTTCGCAAGCTACTTTTCGAAAAAGTGTCGCCAAATTTTTTATAAAATACAGAAGACATTCTGTATGATTTCCTAATTTGCTCCAATTATGTAAATCAATAAATGGGTTTCTTTGACGATTTTCAATTATGTTGTGGAGCAAGTTTAGGGATTGAAATAAAAGTATTTCGAGGTCAAAGTTAGTTGTATGGTTTAGATGCCCAATTAGGGGAATTAGGCTAAGTCAGGACTTAGTGAGGCGGATCTTGACAAGTAACGACGACAAATTATGTTAGTTATTATTTAGTAGTAAGTCTTTTTATGAATCAGTGATTGAGCTATATCTATAATTATGTTTATGGTTTGTGTTGATGTTTAGTTTGATGTAATTGATAGTGTTCCCTATCTTCGATTTAGGTTTGTTTTAATTGAATTAATCTTAAAGTTATTTAGTTGTTATAATTCAGTTTATTGAGTATTCTTAATTGTTGCTTTTAAACTGATTAGTAGTTAGTTAATTAACAAAATCCCTTAAAACTCTTAGGAAAACATTAAATCCCTGTGCACATGATCACATTTACCACTACTACAAAATAAATACTATTAGTGAAGTTTTATCAGAGATTTTTGTCTTAAGTTTGATTTTGATTTGTAAAATTCTTGTAACATTAAGAATTGCAAATGGTTTGGTTGTTATGAAGAATGAATTTGAGGATTATGTTGGTAGATATCAACAAGTTTTTATTGAATTTCTATGCTATGTTGATCAGATACAGTTGAATTTTGAAAAAAAAATTGATTTTCAAATTTGTCAAGGTTAACATTCTCTTGTAAGAATTGTTTGGTTTTAAAACTATTTTGGTTTACATTGAACTATCTAGAGAAAACGTTTTTAGTGATTTATCGTTTTAGAATTTTTCTGAACGAATTTTCAACCATTTATTTCATATGAATAACAAGTTTTTATTTTTATTTTTCAGAGCTTTTGATTTTTTCAAGAAAAAGTTAGAATGATTGGAGGAGGCAGAGAAAAAGGGAGAATTTCATGAATGGAAAAAGGTAAAAATGTAGTTGTGAAACAATTTAAGTAAAAATCCAAAGTCTCATCTGTTTACATAGCACCTACGGGAGTTTCTATTAATAATCCTAGAATTTGAAGATAAAGGGAACCTACCCCACCTACCCCAAGTGTGAGAAGTGAAGAGATTAAAGGTAGTGAGGATAGTGTGGAAACAATTACCAAAACTCGATTGAATCTGGCAATTCAATAAATGATATCGTTTTGAAGAGGTTTACTAAAAAAATTTAGAAGAAACATAGGAAAATGATTTCGGACAAAAGTTATTATGTGACGAAAGTAGTTAAGTATGGACCTAAGATACTTAGTATCATTAAAGATGAATATATTTCCAAACAATACTATCACGAATGATTCAATTGCAAATATGAAGAAAGTGTCTTGATACATAGAATAAGAAGTTGACAGAGAACAAGCAGAATAAAGAAACCAAATTAAAAAGTGAATAAAAGAGTAGTGAAGAAATTCAAGCTACAGAGAATGTTGAGACTCGAGGACAGAGTTTAGGAAGACTGACTAGTCCTTATCCTGAAGTATTTATGGAAAAGACGGAGATTTCCTTATCCTGAAGACTGACTAGTCCTTATCCTGAACCAAATGAGAACAATGATGAATCAAAAGATGATTTTTCAAAACCAGCAAAAATTTGCATGGATTATGTATGGCTCGAAACATCAATTGATCAGAAAAATTAATAGACAGGGAGTAGAACTTCTAGTGTCACCTATCCAACTTAGACTACTAATAGAGGGATGGTTGATTATAATTATTAAAACCCTCCGAATAGTTACTGCTCTCACCAAGATGAACATGATGGTGGTGATCAAGGAGATGATGCGATTTCTTAACGACATTTTTGGATTCTCTATCTTTTTGAGTGAATTTTGCGTAAGGATTTTTCTTGTAATCAAATTTGATACATGCCTCTGATTTGAATTCTGGTTGTCATGGATTATAATTGTTGTTATGATCATTAATTGGCTATATATGTTGGAGTTTTTTTTAAATGAAATGTGTTAATTTTTTATGAGCATTAATTATTATAAAACTTATAATTACAATTCTTTTGTGTTTCACATGGTATTTTGTTTTATTTTGAGAGCCTGACTTTATTTGTAGACATCGAGGACAAATTTTTCATTTCCATTTGAAAGGAATTAAGAAGATATTATGATATGGAATTGATATATAAGTTAATAATTAGACATGTTTTATAGTATATTTTAAGGTGATTTTAGATTTAAAGACTATATTACACTGGGTTTTCTCTTATTTTTGTTATTTCAAGTAAGAATTGGAATATTTGAAGAAATGGAGTAAAAAGAAAATAAAATGAAGGATTTAATCGAATGAAATGAGTATGGAAAGAATCATCAGCAAATCAGAAGAAAATTGAAATTTAATGTCAGCGAATCATCAACGATTTGGGAGTTACACTAGGAATCACTACTCAGATTGGGGGACCACAAAAATAGTTTTCCAAGGACTTTCCAAGCGATTTGAGTAATAAGTGGAATCGTTGAGGAATAGTAGGGTTTAATTTCGAAAATTTTAGAGAATCATGAGACGTTTGAGTTAGTTTAGAATATGTACTACCTAGAATACTATATATATGACCCCAAGGCTACGAAATCAGTTGCCTTTGAGTACTTAGATCAATATTTCACTGATCTTGGAGCTATTGTTTATTGTTTTAGTTTATTGCTTTATTGTTCATTGCTTTTGGTGACGATTTGAAAATTTAAAGTATTTATTCATAGGCATTTATATGTTTTTTATTAAATTTATTGCAATGTAATTTTTGAATATTAGTGAGTAGTTTATTAATCTAAACAAAGTGTGAACATAAACTTGATCCATTTTGTGATATAGTCATGATGGGGTGATTTTGTGCTTAATGCGTTAAACTAATCGTATTTTTTAATTTAGTAATTTAATAGATTATTATTTGCAGATTTTAATCATGAAATTTTGTATTGCATGCATAGTCTAAAATGTGTATAATGTTATTTGGATTCAATATCTAATTTGAAGTAGTTACTCAAATTGTTTAAAAGGTCTATTACCATTTAGATGTCTTAGGTGAATTGAGATATAAGTTTCATATTGAAGTGGCTTTCCGAAGTTAATAGATTTAGTAGTTCAAAAATTTCACAAAGTGTAATCCGATTTTATTGCCTAAAGTTAATTTCTTTGTGTATTTAAAGGGTTAGCTCAATAAAATTAGAACGTGGCTTCTCCACCAGTATAAGGAGAACTAATGGCTTGTTAAAGGTTGTTTACTTGCTTATGCTTAAAGTTTAATAATCTATCATGCTTTATAAAGTATGTTTACGCCTATATGATTTGAGTGACATGTTTGGATCCAAAACAGATTATTGCTTCATTCTTCCGAATGTTTATTTAGATATTTATTTATAATAGAATTGAATTGATTTGGATATTAGTGAATTTAAATTGTGATAGTTAACTTAGTTTAATTAGTTTAGTTAATTATTATAATATTATAGTTTAAATTAGTGATTTCTAATTTTCATTTTAATTAAATTAATTAAATAAAAATAATAAAAACCATTGAAAGACTTTTTCTTAAAGAAGCTTAATAAATCCATGTGGAAACGATTTCACTTATCACTACTACAAATAATAAGGATATATGGGAAACTTATTGTACATGCTCGACAAGTGTCAATTTTTAGCGTTGTTGCCGGATATTTTTCATAATTTTTCGATGTTGTATGGTCTACTCACTTCGTCGTTCTAATTCCACATGATCCTATCATTCATTTAATCTTGAGATAGATAGAACTTTCAATCATAATTTAAGACAACTAAAACAACGGGAACACCAAGCTACCACAGTGGAAACCAATAATAACCTTCATAATATTAATAATAATAATGATTATGGAGAACTTACTTTTAGGCAAGTTAATCAAAATATCACTACTTATGAACCGAAGTGTATTGTCTATCTTAAGGCATTTCCTGAATTTGAACATAAATCTGGAGTCATTAATGCTCTACCTAACTTCTGTGGTAAAGACAATGAAGACCCCAAGAAATTTATAAGAGAATACCAATACAAAGTCAATGGGATGAAACCTAAATACTGCACATTAGAACAAGTCAAACTTAATGCTTTTCCTTTTGTATTGAAAGATCAAGCACAAGATTGGTTGTTTTATCTTCCTCAAGATTTGATAACCACATGGGCTTAAATGTTAGAATCTTTCCTAGATAAATATATACCTGCAATAAAAATTAGTACTTATAGAAGACAAATCACAGTCGTGAAAATAAAAGATGGCGAAAATTTTAACAAATTTTGGGATAGATTTCAATGATTAGTTTCATCTTGTCCACAACATGGATACATCCAAAGAGCTTTATTAGAATACTTCTAAAAATGACTTAATCATTTTTAATAAATACTAATATGTACCGTATGTGGTGGATCATTATTCGATGTTACACCAACTTTAGTAAAATAAGCTATTAACAAAATGACCAAACAATCTAAACAATATGGTGAAAAGACCGACACATAAAAACTTTATGAAGTAAATAATAAAACAATTAATAAATTTAACAAAATAGTTGATGAATTATCTAGCATGGTTAAATTATTATTAAAAGATAAATCGAACCAAGTGAAACCATGTGGATTTTGTAATGAAGTTACAAATCCTACGGATGTGTATGCTACTTTACAAGAATATAACTCTGAATAAGTCAACGCGGTTATGAACCAATATTCTGGTCCCCCAGAAATCAATATAATAACAATAATTATTACACTGAAAAACCAAATTCAAACTTTAGCCGTTGTCCACGAAATCAAGATTATACCACTTATAGACCAAGAGCACCAATACAATCTACACCAATTCAACAACCTCAACAAACTATTCAACATACGCAATAAAATGTAGAACAAATACTACATAACTTTATGACTCAAAAGTCTTCAAAACTTAATGCAATTTTTTCAAAATCAAATTAAACCGATACGCTTATTAATGAGTTGAAAAATCAATTGAATCAAATAACTTTACATATTAATGAGTAATCAAACTAAAGGGTCTACCCAAACTACAAACACTACTAAAAAGTACAAGTTAACGCTTTATTTTGTGATAATGAAATAGAAACACACATTCAAGAAAAGATACCAAAAATAGATAAAAAGAGAAATAAAGTACATAAGACAATAGAACAAGAAGAAGAATAGATGATAGCAAATGTCATTCTCACTGGAGAATGGATGACTGAACAATTGAAATACACACCTTTTTTCGGAAAGACTATACCCATGGTATTTAGGTAAACTCTAAGCTTATGAGAAATCGTCATAAATTTTGAAATAGTTAATCAAAAGGAATTAGATAATGATATTTATGAATCGAATGAAGATATGCATTCTATTTCTACAGTTCCACACCAATTAGCAAATGCTAGGAAGAAAAAAAACTTAAGAATACATTTTTGAATCACTTACGAAAATAGAAATTAATGAACTTAACGGAATCAAATAATGATAAAGTTATTATACAATTTTTTGAGTTTAAAGAAAAACTTTTAATAGAATTTGATGGAAATTTAGGACAAAAGATATCATCCTTAAAGAAGAAAATGTCAGAGAAATGTTCCGACCTAGTATTGTTTGTTATACCCATCACAAAAGGAAATTCTTTTATTGAATTTGCTATGTGTGATCTTGGAGCATCAATTAATGTAATGTCACTTAAATTATATGAATCATTGAAAATAGGATCGTTAACTGATACGCCTATTAATCTTACTTTAGCAGACAATACAATCATTAAACCATATGGATTATTAGAAGACATTTTAGTGTAAGTACATGACTTAGTATTTTCAGCAGATTTTTATGTCATGGAAATGAGAGATTCAATATCACCCAACCCTTTACCAATACTATTAGGTAGACCTTTTTTTCAAACAACTAAAAGTAAGTTAGATATTTCTAAAAGAACAATTTCTATGGAATTTGAAGACAAGATTGTTTAATTCAAAATGAATAACGAACATAACTATGAAGAATATGATGAATTATTCGGTAATGAAATTGATGATAATGACTTTCTAGACTTGAACGATTATGATAATCTTAATGCTAAAATTTATGCAATTAATGCAGTAACAATAAAAATTACAAAAGAAATTCCAAAGAAAGAACAGGTCCAAGAAACTTCGAAAGAAAGAAAGTAATTCAAGAATGGTGAGTAAAACAACTGGAGAATGGGAAGAATATTAACAAGCTGGGAGATTTAAAATCCAAGAAGAATAAGAAAAAGAAAAAGCTGGATTTAAGCCCTGTGAAGCTAAATGATCCTAGTGGTATATATTTACACATTAAAATCAAATGGGTTTGGTACCTCAGACCTCAATGTAATACGATCTCTAATGCAAATCTCATGTCCATACATTCTTTCTACACACTCAATTGAAGTTGAACTCATTTTCTTTTATTGAGTTTCTTTACTGGATGGTACTTCAATTCAACTAATAGGAGTGGTCACGGATGTATTAGTTCAAGTGAACAACTACATAGTACCCACATATTTTTTTGTCATGCCACATTTTATTAATGAAGATCATCCTTTAATTTTAGGATTGCTTTTCTTATCCACTACTCACGCTGATATGGATATTCTGTACAAAACAATCACTCACTTTCTAGAATGGCAGTAGTGTGGATAATCCTAAATTGAAGTTTAGAGATCCAACCTAATTCTAGAAGGGTTTAGTCAAGCCAATGACAATAAACAAAAGCGCCCTATGGGAGGTAGCCCATATTCTATGTTTATTTATTTTATTGGGAGTTTAGTTTAGTTTAGTTTAGTATGTTTTTATTTTATAAATTTTTTACTCTTGTATTGCAAATATTTTCGGAATTTAAACTCCAAAGTAATTTCGATTAAGGGGAAGTGATTGAGTTGGTTTGTTTATATGGCTTTTATGCAAGTTGCATTATCCACTTCCTTGCTTGTTTATTTATTTATTTATTTAATAAAATAATGTAGTTAGTTACATATCCTAATCAAAGTTTTGAAATTTCAGTCAATTTTAGCTTAATATAAGTTTTAATGAATAAAATATAAGTTAATTATGAAATAAATTGGAAAAACAGTAAATTTAGCCTAGCGAATCCCTATCGATTTGAAATAACACTAGGAGTTGGTAGCTAAATTGGCGTCAAAAACCAAAGAGTTAATTCAAAATTTGGGTCTGGTAAATCCTTAGCAATTCGCCACTTCCACTGTAATTGTTGATCATATTTGTGGGTCACTGCAGCTTAGAATGCACCCATTCGCTTAGTGATTTCCCAGTGATTCCACTTAACACAAGAATTGGTAGGCACAATTTTGAGTTTTTCAAACAAAAAACTCAAATCGCCACAAACACACATTCACTCCAATACCCAAACTCTTGCATTCATTCGTTCACACATTCAATTTCTTGCCTAGATTCATGTAATGGCCTAAATCACTAATAATGCATTTGTCCTTAATCGAGGGTTATTGACATGTGACGTGGCCCGACGACGGGTATACAATCTAACATTCGACACAAAGGTTGAGATATATTCTATTTTTGAGTGATGGATGTCTAGTGTGTATATATGTGTAGATTACAAAATCAATGTTGTATACTATCCATATGTGTTGAGACGCGAGTAGGGACACGCCTTGAGATGCATGCAAGCGTGGAAATCGGGTAGAAAGTGAAGGTAGTTTTGAATTAAAATTGAATACACATTAGTAACATTAAATTTTTTGTATTATATTATTTGAACTAAGGTATATAAATTCAATAAATCAAAGTATATAAGTTATGCAAATAAGACATAAATCATTGATGTGTCTCGAGATACGTGTTGAAAGAAAAACCATGAGATTTGTGTTAAGATTGGTGTTAGAGAGGATATGTAAGTGGAGTTGTTGGGGGTGAATTAGATCCATTGGTTTTACATCTATATGAACAATCAAGATTAGATGAAAGGTTAGAAATGAATTATGGATTTATATATAAGATTTAGTTAATCATTTTCATGCAAATTAAAAGATGAAATCTAAGGTATGGTTGTTGGAATTCATGAGAATTTGAGGACGAAGAGGTCAAGTGGGTCATTAAGGAAGGAATCATGAGCTTGGGGTCAACACACAACTTGGGTAACACATTAAGCTTGTAACTATTTTGGTTTTGATCGAAATTCAATAGGTAATTGAAAATAAATTTGTAAACAAATTTTAAATCTAGATTCTTCATGAAATTTCACTCAATCAACTATATTGAATTTCTATTTTGGGGTAAGTAATTAATTTTTTGTGAATTTTTAAAGTTAATGAGGTTCTTGAAAATAAAAGCTGGAATTTGCATGTTTTCATTTTAAATCAGGCTATGTAATTTGGCCATAACTTTATCATTTTAAATCAAAATTGACTCATTCTGCTAGTATTAGAAACCTTAGCCATAATAATAAAACTTTGATATCACGGACCATAAGAAGATTTTGACTTTTTCCTATTAAAAAATGCTCTACATTTATAGTGATGAATATGAAATTTCTAGGTTCATAGTTTTGATAGTATCATGATGTTTTGAGCATAACTTTCTCATTTCTTAATAGACTGAGCTCATCTTTTAGTATAATGTTCTAGGATATGTTTGTAGTCTTCAGTAAAAAAACATGATTTTTGGAGCTATGGTTTAAGATAAATGAATTTCTTAAGGTTGTTGGTTACAATATAAAACGGATTTGAGTTATTATGGTAAAACTTTCATATCTTCCTCGTTTCTTATCAAAATTATCCAAACCTTTTAGTTCCAGAAAGCTAAGACATAGCTCTAAAACTTTTTTGTGAACTACGATATATAATTTTAACATTTTGGTAATTGAAATCAACTCATATGTTGTTGCACCAAAACTATCTCTATTTTAATAAAATAGATTTGAACATAACAAATTATTAATGGGGCTGATTTTAAAAATTGGAATTTAAAACCACATAACCAACCTTAAACATGTTAATATCAATATGTTATGACACTTCAGGAGCTTAGAGAGGACTTACGGGGTGTGGAACGCGAGTTTTGGACTGTAGAGGGCTGGTTCAGACTAGGAATTGCGTTCATTTGAGGCAAGTAAACCTGTAGGGCAATTATCTCTATTTCTTTCCTTATATTCGATCTAATTTACAATTGATTGGACATTTTTTACTTGATTTGTGAAATGTAATCATTCATTGAATTACATTTGAGCTCTATATCCATTTCATGATTCTGATGATTCCATTTTGTGTAAAATTCTTTATCTTATTCAAATGGTACTTGTTGGGATGTGACTGTTATTCTTAGTTGAGTGTGACTTATGTGATGTTGTAATTGGAAACGGATGGGGTCTCGATTGAGCTGTTCAACTGAGCACATTCCACGAAAATGTTTGGGGTCAGGTTCTTAGTCTTACTAGGATGTTAATGCTGGATTTCGAGAGTATACAAAGGATACCCTTTTCAGGCTTGGGCTCACATAGAGCTGGAAATATTCATTAATGTATCGGGGAATCACCTTATGAGTGTAGGGCTGGGTTCCTTTTGAGGGTCTGAAGAACCTCTACTGACGAGTATTTGTTTATCTTCTTGTGTGCCGAAGGCGACCTTGAGTTGAGTCTGAGGCACTCCAGACATATCCGAGCTTAGTATCACTCCTATCACACCTTTAGTCCTTTATTTATGCACTTACTGATTTACTAGTTTCCTTGGTAACTTCCTGCATGCAGTTCTTTTTGACATTCTTTTAGTTACTTATCTTTCTATTTAAGAAATATAGATAAGTGGCATCAGGATTTACTCACTATAATTGTAATCTTTGGTGATAATTGCAAATCCATCGTGTAGGACCGAGGAAAGAGAAGATCGACGACTACATTTTAGTCCTTGGCGACTGTCTGCATCTCTTTTATGTAGGTTTACTTGTTTGTATTTACGATATGCTTTTGATACATTTTGGGTTTCATATTGGGGTTGAGAGACTAGACTCCCTAATTGATGCATGATGTCACATTGATTCTCACAACTTTTGATATACATACATGTGATTTATTTCCTTGTTTCCACATATAGATGTTTTATAATTACTTATGCAATATTATTAAGACTTCTGCTAATTTGCAAAAATGCATACAAATTTTTATTAACTATAAAAATCACGAACAATGAGAAAGAAATAATACTTATCTTGAACACGAGTTACGAGGAGAGTAATATAGAAAAGCTGATTAATACGTTATTAAATCCTATGTGGCTAAGATTAGGGCTAAATATCGAGATTAGGCCGTTCGGTGCGCTGATTAGAGATTCAGGCCGTCAAGTTGGTATCAGAGCCATAGTTCTTGATAAGTATCGTAACAAACATGAATAAAGCACAAACTTTAGAAGTGGAAACAGTTGATCTAGACTTAGAAACTATTAGTTAGGAAACAAGCAAGAGTGAGTTGGGGAATTGTATATGTACTTGTTATGTTATGTATGAATACATATACTATACTTGCATAGAAGTTGACTCTCGATCATGATTAACTTTTAGAGCATAATGGATATCAACTAGAGAGCGGAGATGCTAGCACTAGCAGCAGTCAACATTTCATCACTGCGGAGATATATAGCGTTGGACTAACATATTTATTGCTCAGGGATAGTAGTTAAATGAGCTCCTCAATATACTGTGAGCACACTTGGCTACACCTGCTTCGACGAAAAATAAGTGGATAAAGAAGAAGTTCATGAACTTGCAATAGGTTGAGAGAGAAAGAGGCTATGATGAGTTACCAAGAGGGCTCTGGGTAATTACGATAGTTTGTTGGAGATATTGTCAAGGATGATGCCGATGGCGCTTTCTACTTTTGCAATGGATTGAGGCCAGACATTGCACATTACATCATCAACATTAGACACTACATTATCAACATCGAAGCCTTATCCGTACAGGAGACGGAACGAGGGATCCTATGGTAAAGGATCAACAATACCAGCTATTGGGTTATAGGGTTCATATGCATCAAAAAATTCAAAATAATTTTGAAAAACCCTAACAGGATCACAAAAAAGTTCCATTAAACTAGATCTACAAAAGCAAACCACATCTTAATCTGTTATTTTCATTTCTGATGGTTCGATCTCTGAGACGATCAACTGCGCATCCTCTATCTAAAATCCACACATGAACGGTGACCACAATTTAGAGTGCTAACCCCAAGAGAGATAGAAAGTATTTGTTCAAGATTTGGTTGCGTAGGTTGAATAGTTTGTGGAGCTTGTCGAATTGGTGTAGGTTGTATTTGTACTCTTGGTCTATAAGTGATATAATTTTGATTTTGTGGACCATAGCTAAGGTTTGAATTTAGTTTTGCAGTGTAGTAATTATTGTTATTATATTGATTTATAAGGGGAACAAAAGATTGGTTCATAACTGCATTAACTTATTCAGTATTATCTTCTTGAAAAGTAGGACACCAATCCGTAGGATGTGTAATTTTATTATAAAATCCAAATGCTTTCACTTGATTTGATCTATCTTTTAATAGTAATTTAACCATGCTAGATAATTCATCAACTTTTTCGTCAAATGTATTACTTATTTTATTATTAACTTCATAAAGTTTTTTTCCTGTTATGTTGGTATTTTCACCATATTATTTAGATTGCTTGGCCATTTTGTTTATAGCTTCTTTTGCTAGAGTTAGTGTAACATCGAATAATAATCCACCACATATTGTATCTAATAGTCTTTGTTCATAATGATTAAGTCCCTCATAAAAGTACTCTAATAAAGCTCTTTGAGTGTATCCATTTAGTGGACAAGATGAAATTAATCGTCGAAATCTATCTCAAAATTCATTAAAATTTACGTCATCTTTCATTTTCACAACTGTGATTTGTCTCCTATAAGTACTAATTTTTTTTGCAGGCATACATTGATCGAGGAAAGCTTCTAACATTTGAGCCCGTGTCACAACAAGAAAACAGGGCTATTTGGGCAGATAAAAAAACGTCCAAAAAATCACAAACCGACCTAAGCGTCTTTTTGGGTCGGACGCAGGACGATTATCTTTCCGTTGCAATAACAAGAGCCACAAAAGATATTAGAGGCATGCGTGGACGTCCCAAATACCTTTTGCCACACCATATTGCGACAGATTTCCATGTCGTCCTAATTAGGTTAATTTTTTTTAAAAAAGACTTATTTACTTTTGGTGCGGTCTTTCTGCCGTTGCAAATAAGCCTTTTGGGGCTCTTGTGAACCGACCCAAAAAAAATATTTTGACAACTATATTATTTTTTAGACCGCACATAACTGCCCTAAAAACTACTATAATTCATGAAAGTCATTTATAATACGCAAAACATAAACACAAAAAATAATTCTTAATCAAAACATACGTAGTTACCTATAAATACATAATTGTCACTTAATCTTTTCAAAAAATAGTTAATACAATCCTTACAATGTACCTAAAACATAGATCTTTAAAACCTATCATTCCAAAATGAACTAAAAAAAGTCTATCATTCCAAATATGGAGCAAAAGTTCACAAAATCCTTCCTAAAAAAATGAACCAATCATTGTCTTTTGTTTGTGACAGTCCTCTTTTAGCTTTGCTTGAAAAAAAAAAAAAAAAAAAAAAAAAAAAAAAAAAAAAAACAATATGAAGACTCTTGAACACAAAAACAAAAAACATGAAAGAAATAAATGTTCAAAAACATGAAAGAAAGGAATGCTCATCTATGTGTTTGATATTTAAAGTTTTTGATCTATAAATTCATTTAACATTTTATGAATCTCCAATTCAACTCGAGGTGGGTATTAAAACATTTCTAGCCTTGTCAAACCTTATTAAACACTTCCACTAATTTAAATCTTATGCTTACATTTTTAGCGAAATCTCGACAGAGTTTTCCCTCAAATATTAAGCTCTCAAAAAATCACAAAATACGTAACAACATGCTTAAAGTTCAAATAGCAATTTATAAAGCAGTCATAGAACAAATGTGATCATTTGAGTAGTGCATACAATAAATCCATAAGCCTTAAGCATGTCTCTTTAATATATGAATTATAAAGTTGAAACATTCCCTAGAACAACCAATAAAAAGTCTTAAGTTGCAACTTAACCTTTGTTGGTAAAAGGAACAAAACAAGTGCGACTATAATAATGAAAAATTAGGGCTTATATATATAATGAAAACAACAATGAATCTAAAATAATTAAATAATTCGTAAAAGTACTTAGGCAACTAAAAAACCTTTATGGTTACATGAAATCAATTTAATCAAATTATCTGGTTCCCAAAATTTACAACCTAACAAACCTTGAATGTGAGTTCTAAATTTTAGATAAGAGAAAATGATTTATTCTAAACAAATTACAGTTCAATGTAAAAGCAAAAAGTAAGAACAACTTCACGAAGATCACTTCATTTAAGAGTTGTCTAAAAATCAAAAATTAAATCACCTGTTCTCTTGTCATGTAGGCAACATGCAAACATCGGTGATTCCTTGCACAGTAGATCATTTTTTATTTCTGCAAAAAGTCCGTAGAATCAAATAAAACATATATTTAGTACAAGGGTGTTTTCATTCCATCACCATTTTTCATTCTATTTGTCTCAAAACATTCCAAACAATTATAATTATTTAAGAAAGTAAAGAGCCATAGAGCACCAAAACAGGTATAATTTCTTATATTCGGCAATAACTATTTCAAAAAAACCTTAAACACCTCTATAAGGAAAATAATAATATATTTTTAACCAAAAAAGACTTAATAAAGAAAGTCATCATTCTTTTTTTTGGACTTAACAAAATCGTGTTTCTAGATATATAAGATATGGAAATGGATTCTTTCAAGAGTGTCGATGTCATCTACATAAATTAACTTATTGAGGAAGGTGCAAAAAACCTTTCGATAAAGCATATATAATGTATCAATCAAATCATTGGAATCAATACTTAATACATTGTTTTTCAAAAAAAATGTATTGGTTGATTTACAAATGCTCACAGGGAAAAAGGAGTCAACAATAACTTTCTCTAAAAACTATCCGGTCCTTGTACACATGAAAAAAATGGAGTCAAAAGTTACATAAATTTTTTTTTTTCAATATTCAACATAAACATGAGATAAGACATGGTTACAAAGGGTGGGAAAAGACAATTAAAAATGAAAACCAAAAGATGTCCGACCTTACTATTGTATGACGCATATCTCTAGCAAGCTCTACATTAGACCACTTAAACAAAGGCTATTGAACACCCACATTAAGAAAGTAGAGTAGTACGAAAAATTAAACAAGCACCAAAACTTGCTCATGAAAAAATTGTACAAAGAGACCAAAGACACAAAAATGCTCAATGAGGCAATAACAAGATCTCAGTGCATGATGAGGTGCATGTGTAAGTGAATAACCAAAAGGAACCCTAAAAATCAAATTTTGCGAGATGGGTAGCCTAACAAAACTAAAATTGAATCGAAAAAATTAAAAGAGTAGGAAAATTATGAAATTTTATTAAACACTTGATAATTGATATGCAATCACAATAGGTTATCAACCCCTAGCTTTTCTTCTAGCCATTTCATCTAACACATCACCAAGTTCAAAATTGACTAAACCGACTTCAAATCACCCACGAAGAAAACCCAAAAATCCATAGCTTCCTTGCACGATTACGTTAACAACAAATACTTGAGTCCCTTAAAGCCTCCAGTTCGACAAAGAGGTAAACAAGTCACAAGAATGAAAACTTGTCCCAAAAAAACTTTTGATTCCCATTAATTTGTCCTAACATATCAATGTTGTGAGGTATGACTAAGTTTCTGGTGACTCCAAAGTCCTAAGAATGCAAGGAGAAACATGGTACCACAAAAAAAACCAATAAGTCCAACTGGTGAGCTTAAATGATTCAACAACACAAGATACAATAAAAAATTAAATAAAATAAAATTGGTACTCAAAATTAATATATAGAACATCAAGAACTCAAAATTCAAGGAGAGCAGTGTCGAAACACTGATACAGAAACAAAATACACTCTAGGTACAATGTAGGTGTAGTTGTGGTGGTAAAGAAAAGAACACCAAAACATAGATTGAGGCAGAGGTCATGTGTTCGAATCTTGGTAGCTACATTATATTATCTTAGCTTCCCTGAGTTATGGGTGCCTGACTAACTTGAAGCAAATTAAGTTCGGACACCTATTGTTAATATATATATACATATATATTAAAAAAAATACATTGTAGATTTCCCAAATGGGACATATACAGTGTGGTTCTTAAGATTTCTCAAATTTTTATCAAGAATTTTTGTTTATCATGAGGGTTCATAATCGACATGAGATTTACATTAGAACCGTATCACACTGAGCTCTGAATTACTAATCTTATATGATATTTATATTCAACTGTATACTTCCAGGGTTATTAAGCTTCACAAGACTTAAAATCCAACTTTTTTTTTCTTATGCTTCTTAACTTTAAAATCTTCAGGCTTGTTAATACTTTTTCCATTCTTCGATTGCTTAACTCTCCATTCTTGAGTTGCTTTCTTTTCATTTAAAGTGTCTTCAACTTGTTCTTTTTTGAAACTTTATTTTCAATTTCCATCGCTACTCCATTAATTGCATAAATTTTAGCGTTTAGATCATCATAATAGTTTAATTCAAGAGAATCATTATCATTAATTTCATTATTAAGTAATTTATCATAATCATCTTAATTATGTTCATCGTTAATTTTGAACGTAATAATCTTGTATTCAAACTCCATGAACATTGTCCCTTTAAAGATATCTAACTTAGTTTAAGTTGTTTTAATAAAAGGTCAACCTAATAATATAGGTGGGGAATTAAGTGATATTGAGTCTCCCATTTTCATGACATAAAAGTCAGTTGGAAATACTAAGTCATTCGCTTTTACTAAAGCCACATGGTTTGATAAATGTATTATCGGCTAAAGTAATATTAATTGGTATATTAGTCAACGATCCTATTTTCAATGATTTATATAATTTAAGTGACATTATATTAATTGATGCTTCAAGATCACACATAACAAATTTAATAAAAGAAGTACCTATTGTGATAGGTATTCCAAACATTCTTTTGTCGAACATTTCTCTGGCATTTTCTTTTTAATTAAGGATCACACCTTTTGCCCCAAGTTTCCTTTAGATTCCTCTTAAAATTATCTTTAGATTCAAAAAATTCTTTCAAAACTTCATCATAATTTGTTAATTGCATAATTGATTCCATTAAATATTTATTAATTTCTATTATTCTAAATGCCTAAAAAATGACTTCTTTAATTTCTTTTTTCCACTAGAAAAATAGGAGAAATTAGCGACGAAAGAATTTAGCAGCAAAATTTATTATGTCACTAAATAGCAATGAAATAGCGACAGATTAGTGACATTGAGTAAATTTTGAGTTCAATGACGGATTAGCAACGAGATCATAATGGAATTTTAGCAACAGAAACCCTTCTGTCGCTATTACGTTGGTAATCTTGGAGCTAAAATCCCTCCCCCTCCAAAAAAACATTTTGTTGCTATTTTGTTGCTAAATGTGAAGTCCAATTTCTCCCCGAAACATTCCGTTGCTATTCTATTGGTAAATTTGGCACGCAAATTTCTCGCCCAATATTCTGTTGTGAATATGTCGCTAACACGTATCGATGGATTAGCATTCGAAAAACTCACAAATTAAGGTGCACACGTGGCAACATGGTTAGCAGCGTATTAGCAACGAAAATAACTTATTCTGTGGCTAATCCGTTATTAATTTGAATTGATAACGGATTAGCATTCGAATAACTCATTCCGTTGCTAATCCATTGCTTATACTAATTTAGAAACGAATTAGCAACAGAATATGTTCCTTTACTAAGCTCAAATAAAAACCCGAAATCTCTTCTTCTTCTTCGTCTTCTCAATTTGCTTTGCCCTAGTTTTCAACCACCAATGTTGTGCCTCACCACCCTCGGCCGACTCCTCCTCTTTGGCCGCCGCCATCGTACCGCTTCCTCGCAGCCTCTCTCTCTCTCTCTCTTTCTCTCTCTCTTTCTCTTTCTCTCTCTTTTTCGTCCTATCGCCGCCTCTTTGTCCGCCCACCCATGTCCACCGCCTCCCTTTCTGTTGCCACCCTTAGCTTCCCTTTCTTGTCGTCGCCCTCTCTCTCTCTCCCTTAGTCCCTGTCGTTCGCCGGCCACTGCCGTCCCGCCTCCCTGCTATCCGCTGCTATGCTGCCTTGCCATTGCTTTTGCAGCCGATCGCTTCATGGTCATTTGTCGCAACTTCATTCATCATTCGCGCCGCCGCCGCTTGCCTCGCCATTGCTACTTTATTCTTTGCCTCATTGTACACTACCACCATTCCCTTGTCGCTGTAGCCTTGTCATACGCCACCGCCGCTCCTCACCGTCGCTGCACGCCATCGCCGCTTGAAACTTTTATTTGTTGTTATTTATTTGTTTATTTATTATATTTATTTACTATATTTATGTTTTTTATTTTTTATTTTTTTATTTTTTTTATTTGTGTTTTGTGATTGTTTGTGACAAATTATTAATTAATTAATATATTGTTGTTCTTTGTGGAATTTTGTTGTTAGTATTGTGGTCGCTGCCACCACGCGTTATGGAGACATTAAGAGTACATCACTTTTGGAGGTATTTATAATATTCCTTAAATGAAATATTGAATTTTTTTGTTGAATAAATGTGTACAATTCTTTCAAAATTAAGAATTCAAAAACTAATGTAAGTATTGTATTAATTTGTGATTAATAATTTATGGAGCCGCTAAACAGACCTTGTTATTTACAAAATGGACCCCATTTATTTTTTCGATTTTGCCCTCAAGGAAAATACCCAATGTTCCCTTGATAAAAAAAGGTTTTTGCTTGAGCAAACTGCACCCCATCTCTTTCTTCACTACTCCATCCATTTTGAAATTCCCATTCCTACTCCACCCAAACATGACTCCCTCGTCTCTAACCGATAAAATACTGTCAAAATCGAGTTCGTCAGTTTGTTCTCCACTTGTTTCTAATGCTTTGGTAGTTTATTTCAAGTTTTTTAGACATCATTTCACTGATGTTGTTGTTGGTGGTTGGTTCGATTTTAGAGCTACGAAGTTGTTTTTGATTTCCCATTTATGTTGCGGCGACCACCATACCTCCTAGGACCACCACTTACCACAGGTCATTATCACAGCTGCGGACGTAGACGCCGATGCAAACATCGACCCGTTGGGATGGATATCCACCTTGAGGTTGGCTTATTCATATTTATGGTCCTTTATAGTTGATCAAACATCATCATCATACTATCATCGCCAGGCCAACCTACTAACGCCATCATCGAGTAGTCGTCAGTCGGCGCAGAGGGCTCTTGAGCATTGCGCGTTGGCACCATCATCGAGTAGAGCACCGTCTACTTGTCCAACGTCTCAGTCGATGACTACTTTATCCCCACCTCACCTTTCATCGGGGACTAATCCTCCCTCCCTCGTACCCCATCCTTCCACTAGATTACCGACATTAGATGACTAGGATGGGTATGATGATGATGATGCCCTGGCAGAGCAGGTTAGGAATAGGCACGGACAAGTCATAAGATTCCCTTGGGCTTAAATAAAAACAACAAGTTTTTCTACAAAATTGGTTATTTCAGTACTTTGTTTGCTTAATATATAAAGTATTAATGCCATAAACAATTCAACAGTTTGCAACCTTCCAATGTTGCCTTAAGGTACCACTGTACAACATTCAGGCGCAAAATGCACCCGGATAGACATGTATGGATGAAGGTTCCCCAATCCATATGAAATGTCTATTGGAATGACTAGAGAGTGAGCAAATGTATAATTATAGGATATCTTTAGTTTAAAACGTGTTTTGTAGTATCATTACTAATCTACTCCTTTTTTTACAACGGTTTTTCGTATGGGATCCCACTTTAGATGTTAAGATCTATAATGCTTGGTTGCATAGAGCGGGAACTAGATACTCGATGTTGATGAACGATTGTCGCAAATATCTAGATGAGAGGCTAGGTTTCTTGACACAGTAGATTTGGGAAGGATATCTAGCCCAATAGAGTACACATGAGTATAGGGCTAAGTTGGAGCAAGCGTCCAAGAACATGATAAGGGAGAAAAATGGACTTAGAATAGGTACACAACATATAGGTGGTCTGAAGTCTTTTGCTTCTCATAAGGAGTCGTTGGTAAGTATCGATTACTATTTTAGTACAACTGTAGAAATATCTCTACTTATTATAGTAAATTGTTTATTAATAATGTTTTTAACTTAATTTTTGTAGGATGAAGTGGCAGGGGCTCCTATGGGCGTTAATGTGTTGTTTAATCACACCCAAACAATCCATCACGATTGTGTTACGTTCATCGAAGACAGGTCTTGCAGTTTAATGTAAGTCACCATTGTTATTTAATGAGAGTTGTTATATATAGATTGATGTGGTTGTACGAGTTTGTAAGTGAATTCTCATTTATATTTTTGCAAGAAGACTATAAGAGGAGACTTGAGGAGATGACGCAAGCATCTCTGGACGTGCCCTGGACGAATATGAGCTTTTCTACGAGATTTCTCAGACTGATCCTAAAGGGCGCGTTTATAGCTTAGGATCATATGCAAGAACAACTCATGATAGAGGAGGTACCATGTAACAGGCAAATGAGATATTGAAGTTGTTGGGTTTTGACTTTAATATGCAGCGAAAAATTCAAAACAATTTTTGAAAAACCCCAATAGGATCAAAAATAATTTTCATTGAACTAGATCTATATAAGTAAACCATACGTCAATCTGTTATTTTCTTATCTGATTGTTCGATTTTGAAGACGTTTAGGTGCACTTCTTCTATCAAAAATCCACACATGAATTGTTACCATAATTTGGAGTGCTAGTCGTAATAGAGATTGAACACATTATTCTTTCTCTCCCAAGACAGAAAGAACTTGAAAATAGCAAAAACGAAAAATCTTATTTCATTTTAGGGTTTCAACTTCTATTTATATGTGTACATAAGCTTACACTTAAAATCCTATTCGTAATACAACTATTTTATTTAGGCAATTCAAGCAAATTACACATACGCCCCTATTAATAAGTTATTATATAACAAATTGTAAAGGCTTTTATGTCATGAATTTTATCATATAAAACTCATTACTCTGGACCAATTGATACTGCGCAAAACCATTCTTTGTGTGCGACCCAATAGATTCATGCGATGTTGGAAGTGAACCAAAACCATTTTGGTACACAAGTCAATCTCTAGCAAGGCATTATGACTACCTAAGTTGCATGAATATCAAAATCGATACAACCTACTGAATAACATTTATCATATCCTTTTGTCGTGCGATATCATTTGATTAAACATAAGACATGGAAAGTCACCCTTAATATTCAATCGTACTAGTCTCAATCTTTACGTAGACTAAAAATATTAAAATTACAGTGATCATATCAATTCACTTAGACTTGGCCATTTAACAATCTAACATATCGAGTGATCCACTGATATCTCTCCCTATACAAAAGGGACAAATTCTATCTTGATTACACACTTTCAAATATTATTCACATGGTAACCAATCACAATCTTTATAATCGTCCGGTTAAAGATACATTTGATTACGTCAAATTACCATGCTCATAATATTGAAATATATGGTAGTCTTAAGTCAAAGG
Organism: Stephania cephalantha; assembly: GCA_039657325.1. Taxonomy (NCBI): domain Eukaryota; kingdom Viridiplantae; phylum Streptophyta; class Magnoliopsida; order Ranunculales; family Menispermaceae; genus Stephania; species Stephania cephalantha. Next base: position 20,753,730 of record CM077569.1, on the reverse strand, counting down.
ACAAAATGATATACCTATCATGAGTAACACCTATGACTTAATCCATGTGGTGTTCTCATAGCGGGTGAATCTAGTACATTATTTCCTAATAAGTACTTATGATCTCGATTCGTATCCCTATACACATGATCATCATATGACCATCAATCAAGATTCACACTAGTCTTAATTCATTATAGCTCCATTATATTGACTAACTAGGGACAATTAAAATATTTCAACAAATGCTCATGGATCTTACTATAAGGTTGTTAGGGCATGTGCCCTAGGTTAATCTACAAACATTATTTATTTTATAATTTTAGTTAAAAAATAGAGGTTTTATTTGTTGTTTTATAATAAGTGATTGCATCTTTACCTTATAGTAAGATCCATGGGTATTTGTTGAAATATCCTAAATGTCTCTAGTCGGTCATTATACTTGGAACTATAATGAATTAAGATTAGTGTGAATCCTGATTGATGGTCATTTGATGATCATATGTATAGGGATACGAATCAAGATCATGAGTACTTGTTAGGCAATAAGGTACTGGATCGACCCGCTATGAGAACACCACATGGATTAAGTCATAGGTGTTACTCATGATAAGTATATCATTTAGTCATTCGACTTGAGATTAACATAGACTTCAATATTAGGAGCCTGATAATTTGACACAATCAAATGTTCTCTTTAACCGGACTGTTATAGAGATTGTGATTGGTTACCGTGTGAATAATATGTGAAGGTGTGTAATCAAGATAAAATTTGTCACTCTCGTATAAAGAGAGATATCAGTGGATCCCTCGATAAGATAGACTGATAATGGCCAAGTACATGTGAATTGATATGATGAATGTCACTTGGATGTTTTTCAGTTTACCTAAAGATCGAGACTAGTACGATTGAACATTAAGGGTGAATTTCCATGCCTTATGTTTAATCAAAGGATATCTCACGACAAAAGGATATGATATACGTTATTAATTAGGTTGTATCGATGTTGATATTCATGCTACTTGGGTAGTCATAATGCCTTGCTAGAGACTGCTTATGACTTGTGTACTAAAATGTTTTTTGGTTCATTGCCAACGTCGCATGAACCTATTGGGTCGCACACAAAGAATGACTTTGTACAATTTCTATTGGTCCAGAGTAATGAATTTTATATAATAAAATTTATGACATAAAAGCCCTTACGATTCGTTATATGATAACTTATTAATAGGGGCGTATGTGTAATTTGCTTAAACTGCCTAAATACAATAGTTGTATTACGAATACGATTTTAAGTGAGGTCTTATATACACATATAAATAAAGGGTGAAACCCTAAAAATGATATAAGATTTCCGTTTTACAATTTTTAAGTTCTTTGGATTTAGGGAGAGAAAGAAAAATTGTTTTCAATTTCTCTTGGGGCTAGCACTCCAAATTGTGGTCACCGTTCGTGTGTGAATTTTTGATAGAGGACACGCACTTAAACGTCTTGAAAATCGAATAATCAAAAAGGAAATCACGGAATAAGGTATGATTTACTTTCGTAGATTTAGTTTAATGGAACTTATTTTCGATCATTTTGGGGTTTTCCAAAATTTGTTTTGAATTTTCCGCCGCGTATGAACCCTAAAAAACCTAATAGTGGTATCAGAGCATTAGACTCAGTTCTATTAAACGTTTGCATGTTTTCACTGATGTATATATGATATATGTGTGAAAACATAATCTTGATTAATGTATATATGATATACATATACATTCTGTGATAGTTGTTATCAATAATTGGTTTTAAAGCATGTTGTTAATTCATGTATATTGATACATTGCATGATATGATTCAATGATAGTATTCATGTTTCGAATATTTCGATTAACATATATTTTCATATTGAACGATATGAATTTTATATATTCATGGTAGACTTCATGTTTAGGTTAATATGATTCTCTCTTGAACATATATTTCCTTTTGATCAATAATTATGTATGTCTCCATGATAGAGATCATGATTAGGTTAATGAGATTATGATGTTGAATGCATGATTAATATCTCGAAATTGATTTTGATCATATATATCATTGTAGTAATCTGTTAGTATATTCCTACAAGATAGAAGATAGACTTGTAATTGGATTAGAATTACAAATCCTATAAGATAGGTGAGATATAAAACAAATCCTAATTTGATTAGGATTCAAAGTATCTTAAATTCTAATTGGATTAAGATAAGAAATTAAGTTAACGGTGGGCCCGAGATAATTAAAAACATTTTAATTAATATTTTCAGAATTAAAATAAGGGGCAGTTTTGGTTAATGAGATTGACTAGAATTATGAGAAATTTTAGGCGATTTTCAATTCCCGAAATTAAAATTTGTTGACTAAAATTTGCTAACCGGGCCGTTAACTGTTCGTAGCGTCCAAAAAAAAACAAATCATACAATAGTCAATATTGGTATGATTTCCTAACTTTTTAGTGATTATTCATGCAATGTAATATATGATATTTATCTTATTTAATTATGATCACTAAAACAAACAAAAAAAATCCCTCTTTCAAATTTTAAGTCAAGTGCCATCCATTCTCAAACACTTGTCAAGACTTCGATCACATCAATATTGGTATCCCTCCGCAGAGTGTATTATGTTATCTTGGTGAGGCAAGTTGAGTAATAGTTACTCTATTATTTGAAATGATTAGACTTGATAAAGCTATCAAAACGGTTTTGGGCTTTATGCACTAGATGAGGTAAAACATGCTAAGACATAAGATGTCATAATCTCATAAAATAACTAAAAGTTACATATGATGTAATTGGTAGTTGGTACCTACCTAAATAACCAAATTCGAATTGTCATGCCTTAGCTGTCTTGGAAAATGAACTTTTGTATAATCTTTGTTGTAGATCTATGGCATCTTCAAATCACACTAATCCCTAGTCACTGCGATCCATCCTTGAGAAGGATAAGTTGTCTAGGATAAACTTTCTTGACTGGTTCAGAAAGTTAAGAATTATTCTTAAGCATGAACACAAGTTCTATGTCCTGGATGATCCTATTCCTGAGGAACCACCAGCAAATGCTTTAAGAGCCGTGAAGGATGCACATACTAAGCATGTCGACGACTCGACTGATGTTGCATGCATTATGTTAGCAACCATAGTTCCTGAACTTCAGAAGGACATGGAACACATGGAAGCTTACGACATGGCTACGACGCTGAAGGAAATGTTCCAACAGCAGGCTAGGAAAGAAAAGGTTCGAGATAGTCAAAAACCTTCATTCTTGCAAAATGGGTGAAGGTGCGTCAGTTAGTCCTCATGTTTTGAAAATGAAGGGCTATATTGACCATCTTGACAGACTTGGATTTCCCATAAGTCCAGAGTTCGCTAGGATTTGATCCTGAATTCATTACCTGATAGTTATTTACAATTTGCGATGAACATAACATGAATAACATGGAGAAGTCTATCTCAGAGTTGCATTTGATGCATAAAACTGCTGAGCAGAATGTCAAGAAACACATTCCTAGTGTGTTGATGGTTCATAAAGGAAAGACTTTGAAGAAAAAGGGCAAAGACGAGGCTAAAGTTACCAATTAATTTTACTATATGTATCTCCCTAATCAACAACTATACTTTGATGTTGTGTATTTCACGGTTGTACTATCCCTATCCGGCTTAAAAGCTTCAATGACCATGATAACTTCCAAAATCAACAAACACGTGATCAAGATGTTCATAGCATTTCGCTCAGAATAAATAAAAATTCTAACATTGCACGTATTATATTTCTATTCTATTCATGTTTACAACATAACATTCATACAATAGGATCTATTGATACTAAAGATTAATAAACTACTCACATCATTAAAACAACAAAGCACATAGTGGTATTCATTGAAATCAGAGATTAAAAGAATAACCTCTATTAAATCAATAAAAGCAATACCCGAATCCCCACAAGTAAGTCTTCCATGTACTCTTTCCACAAATTGTCTTAATACTCAAGAACGAAGTAAACCAATGCTAAACTATGTATTGGTGGCTAATCTATAGTAAGTTATGTGCTTACCATGTTTTTAATTAGAGACCCTACTTAACAATTTTACACAAAATAGAACTCCTACATTTCTATTTTTTCTCTTCTTGGCGCTGTCAATTATGTCCCGGTGCTGTGTGTACACTTCCATGATGCCGCCACTGCGTTGAGCATCTTGTGCGCATTTTCTATTTTCAATGGTCGTGGCACTGTACCTTTAGCTTCCTGACACAATCCCTTGACGTCCACGGTTCTGCCATTGTCTCGAGCTTCATGTCTCAATTCTCTTTTCTTCCTCGCTCTCCTACGAGGTGCTTTGAACTCCCACATTGTGCCTTGATGTCCCACATCATCGCATTGCTTAGCCACGACGCCAAATCTCTGGGTTTTTTTTTTTCTCTTTTTCTTCTTGAATTCATTAGATTTTTCCTTTACGCTTTATATACCTGAAAATGTATAAACACCATCAATTCGTGCTCATTTAGGGATATTTAAACTAGATATAGTACTGAACTAACCTTTTATATATAAGTCTAAATAATCATTTATCAAATACCCCCAAACTTAAGATTTTACACGTCCCAAGCAAAAGTTTATTTTACTATGTTTCCTAACTACTTTTATTACCTAGTTCACATTCATTTTACATCATTCATGGAGTATCCTTTAATTCAATGTGTCTCAAGTTAATGTTCTACTCTAAAGTTTTTCTTTGCAAAACTTACAATTTCAAGATATGTAGCTTTAACAACATATACAACTCATTTTCGAAAAATCGAAGTAGATTACAAGCAAAACCATCACTACTCAAAAGTTTGTTTCACTACGACAATCAAGTAGCAAGTATAGAATCTCATGATTTCTTAATAAGCTCAAGATTTCACAATTAAGCATAGATCAAACTAATTTTGGTAGATTTTAGCACATCAAGAGTATATAGGACTTATCATTGTTACAGCGAAAACTTAACTTGATCGAGCTACTGGTACTCGAGTTAAATCTTTTATTTGAAGAGTTTTATCTTAACTTCCACCTTCTTTTCATAATTTTATCTCTTTTTTCTTTTTTTTTTCTCCTTTCTCCTTATATTTTTTATTTCACGGTCCCTGCTGCATTTCCTATGGACTCCGTTTTTTCTCTCATTTTTCTACCATTAAGTTCTCTGCTCCATTTCCTGTAAAACTTGTGGACTCTCTATTTTATATTCTAAAACTCTTGTTAGCACTTTTCACGTTCACTTTATCAAGCAAGTTAACTTCAACTTTTCATTAAAAATGCATATTTCATCCATTTTTTTCACTATTTCTTTATTTACTTTTTATTTTCAAGTAAGATGAATTCACATTTATTATAAAATTCCTTGGAGATCTAACTTTTTTCACAAAAAATGTTTTGATATACTCCTTACTTTTGTTTCCTGTTCATGGTCTTTCCTAACTCTAGGTTTGTAATCACAAAATCATACCGTTGTTTGCTACATTTCATATTTTCTTTAAAAATTTATAACACACTCTTGAGTTTAATATCAACTAGACACTTGTATTTTACTCATCCTCAATTAATTGCATGAACATGCAAATGAATAACTTATTCATTACATATTCTTATATATAATCTAATCTATATTAACTAAACATTGAAATAGTAAGTAAATAAAATAGAATTACACTGCCTCCTCTTTAACTGCTTCAAGAATAAAACTTAAACGATCATACCTGTAGCGTTTATCCTTATATTTCATCCTTTCTTACCACTTCCCATAGTGTAGTGTATTGTTGATGCCCCCAAACTTAAACTAAACCTTATCCTCAAGGTTTAAAAATAAGTCTGAAATTATGAAAACACTAAAACACACAAACATATAATAATAACACAAGAAAAATTATAATAAACTAAACATCAAATTTTAAAAACTAAATATGTAACAAAATATTCCAAATTTAAAGCGAAATGGTATTAATGCATATTTTATCTCCCTAAATATTAAGAAATCCTAAGACACTCACATCAAGACTGCACAACATCATCATCATCATCATAATCATCATCAACATCATTAGATCCGGTATAAGATGGTGTTAAAGGATGCTCCACCCTCTTGCTCTGTACCGCATCAGGATGAAACGCATAGTCGGGTGCTGCTGGAAAACCAAAAGACTTATTAGTCAATCTTATTCGTCTACTCCTCTCATATCTAGCTACGTACCACTGATAATTAGCAAACAACATGGAGTTCTGCTGCCTATTCCGTCTGTCTTTCTCATGTTTCTTCAAGGCTTCACGACATTGCGCCCTATCATCTTGGTACTATCTTATAATCTCAATAATCTATAGCCTCTGCTGCTTTGGAGTCAAGTCCTTGAAACGTGTCGAGCGTGCACATTAGTTTCTCATATTTTCATATTATTTGTAGTAGTGGTAAACGAGATATTGTTTCCACAGGATTTCTCAAATCTCAAAGGAAAGTATTTTTTTTCTTGCTATTATTAATTTAATTAATCTAATTAAATGGAATTAAAATACTAAATAATTAAAGTCTATAAATACTAACTTATTTAACCAAATTAACAAATTTAATTCAAACAATTCAACTTAAACTAAATTAAACAATACTCAAATTCAATATAATTCAAATATCTTAAACAAACATCTAAACAAACCCCCACTAAACGTAATATTCTTGGATTGTTTTCAAACACTAGAATATAACATCATTTCATACTATAGTTATAATCATAACACTTGGCATATTGGAATCATGAAATCCTATTTCATAAAGGTTGATAGCCTTTAGCCAGCTACCAATTTTCACTAATTCAATAGAATAGCCACAATCTTATCATTGTAAATCTACAATTTGGATAAACCGCAACACCATAGAAATACAATAGAATTACACTTAATGAAAATCATGCGTAATCTAAGCCAATATTAACCAATGTCGCATAATAAACAAATTAGAACATAATCACCTAGAACATCCACTTGGGAAAAACCCTAAAGATTAATTCTAGTTACTACTTTTATAATTGTTGTCAATAACTATAGACAAATTCATAATCAAAATACCACAATACATATTTGGTTAGTTCTTTATATTAATCTAAAAAACATGTAACTGATCTTAGTGTTTTGTCAGCAATTCCTAAGTTTTACACAAATCGCTGAGTCATTCATCGGAATTGGCTCTCAGTGCTCCACCAATTCAGCTGGCGATTTTTAGTATATTCTTCAATTCGCTATGGATTTGCTGGCATTTACCTACTAATGATTTGGGTGGCAATTCCTAGTATAATTACAAATAGATGGCTATTCGCTTGACTTCTTCTTCAGTTGACTGTTTTGCACTTTTTGATATTTTTCTTCCACTTCTTCATTTTCCAATTTAAATCCTTAAATCACAAAAACAAGAGAATACATAGTGTAATATAATCATTTATACATAAAATTATCCTAAATTATACTATAAAACATGTCTAATTATTGACTTGTCAAATACCCCAAACACAACACTTTGCAGTTTTGAGAAAATGATTATTCTTTATAAACTTATTTCAGTCTAATTCATTTTAAATTTAAATAATATAAATTTTAAAATAAAATTGATTTCAAAATGAGAACATATTATCCACAAGTAAATGAAAGTTATGATAGAATAGAATAATTTAGACAAAATGAAATAGCTCGTAATAATGACTCAACCACCCAATGTAACACTCTTCAGAACATAAAGTTCATTACAAAGGCCAGTACATAATGTAGGTTTTCTCATTCTCCAGGGACAAGCATCAATCTTACGATGACTAGAATAGAATCTCAAAACACAAAAATCACTAGATTAATCTTAATTTTAGAAAATACTTTATAATAGTACCACAATCAAAATCATTATGAATTTCTCTAAGATACCAATAAATATATAATTTAAAACATGCTAGCTTTAGAAATACTTTATTCAACTCTAGCTTCAAGTACTCGAGTTAAATCTTTTCTTCAAAGAGTTTATAAACACCCATATTTTTCATCTCTCATTTTCTTTTCTACTCCATTGTAATTATTTATTCTTATTATATTTCTTTTTCTATTGATTTTGAGTTCCTGCTCTAAATCCTTTGGACACTCTCACATTTTTCAAACTATAGATTCCTTGCTCCATTTCTTTTGGAATATATAGTACTTTTTATATATTTATTTGTAAACTATTGTTAACACTTCTCACTATCCACCAAAGAAAGTATTCTTTCGAACTTATAGAATTTCATTAGTTTGTAACCCATTTCTTCTTTCAATTGTGGCATAATAATTTTCTATATATATACTATAAAAATAATTAATCAATAGCTTTTGTATAAAATTTTTTTAGAAATCTGTCTTATTCATCTTGCACTATTGTTTCGATTTTCTACCTATTATCATTACTAACACAAGACAATCAATTTAATACACACATTAAGTAGTAAAGTTAATAAAAAAGGGTATAAAAATTGATTACTTCTATCATAAAATTCACTTGGCTAATAAAAATATCACTTCCATTGAAGAATTTATCCTATGTTCATTATCATTCTGTTCCTAACTAAAGAAAAGTAAAATAAAATTCATACTTACTTAAACTTGGATGAAATTTGAAAAATTTCGTAAGCTTACTTAAATATCGTTTGAAATTATTGGATCAATTTTGAAATTGTCTTTTACCTTTCTTATCATTACTTGCTTTCTTTACTATCATTGTCATACTTCACCTAAAATACTTTAAACTCATTCCAAACCTTTTCCTCAAAGTTAAAAAATGAAGTCGGGTTTTCAACATAACAAACACACCACGTGAAGTATAAAAAAATAGATTTAATAAAATATTTGACAAAAAATATATGAATAAACTCAGTTTAGAATTATCATAAGATAGAGTGCATAAAAATTATATGAATAAACATCCCCATTATGTATCGTATGCTTCAAATATCATACCAAAGTATTGAATAAAATTTATCACATAGTATATCACCACCATAAACACATAGTATCATAATAAATCACAAAGTATATAGCAAATATCGGAGTTACATAGAGCACCTCACAAAATAACACTTGGAGACAAAGAAAATAAATAGAATAAGGAAATCAATGTCATCTTCAGGAAGTCGCGTCGTCATTATCCTCCAGTAGATCAATCCTTTAGGACTGGTAACTCATAGCGAGGTTGTAGAGCTGGTATTCTTGACCTGGTAGTGTTCGAACATCCTAATTACTGCAAAGTGATAGTTTCATCTATGTAGATGGTACATGAACCTTTACGCTCCCTCGATGTCTGTTTCTCTTAAATATTGTTCGCTCTATCAGGTGGATGCTCCTTACTAAAGCTCTCTGGTTCTCGAACACCAGTTGGAGATTACGCAAATTAGTCATCTAATTGGCATAATTGCACCCATGAAGGCCAACACCGACTCCATATATAGTCTGTCATAATCCCTAGCAGGCTGCTCCACATTAGGGTCGTATCTAGTTTTCGACATCTCCTCCTAAATTCTCCTTATGTCATATATGATTTTCCTTCTCTGCTTAGTTTCTCTTCTAGCTATCTTAGCCATTTCTCTATTCCTTTGTGTCTTCATAACCATTAACACTTCCATATCTCTCTATAAATTCTTCCGTAATGGTCTTCTCCGGTAAAACATCCATGTCAAGCCCTGTCATGTTCACCTGATACGCTCTATAAAAGGTCGTACTTATCAAAGGGAAAGTAGTCCATCGTTCTTCTTAGTGGTGATGGCACTCCTAATCTACTCATAAATAATCTTGCCAACATCCAAGTATCATAATCCCATAATGATGTGGTATAGTAGAGCGGCCTTGTAGTTTACTATTTCGCAATACTACAGGCTCGGTTACAAGTTGTCGTTGATAAAATAACACCATGCTTTAGTGATTTTCCTAAAAAATTTGGTGGTTATATGCTTGGGGTATCCCTCCCTATAAAAAACAAATTCATCTCCATGGATTGCCACTAGACCACCCATTATTGCCTTGGTGTGGTAGTGGTATTTAATGGAATATTCGGGCTTAGGGTACTCATCGTTTTGTTTTTGGTGAAAATCAGGTAAACTAAAATACCAGTTTATTCTTGCAGCAGAATAATCTACTGTTCTCCCTCGAACTCGTGATTCGGTCCTGCTCTCACATCCATATGCATTGGCATAAAACTATTTCACCAAGATATCATAACCCATCTCACTAGGAACATCCTCTAAGTCTAGGTGGTTATAGTCCATAGTCAACAATCCCTAGTTACTGGCCTCGATGATATCTAGGATCCTTAGCTTATATTTCAATTCCTTTTTCAAATTAAATCCTCTCTCCATGATAAATTTCCTATCCTTCACTAAATTATTCCTAAATTTTTCATAGGTCTTCTCATTGAAAAAGCTCTATTTCCTAAGTACATAATTTTTCTCCCCCGTCGGTATTTCTTGTTCAACCTCATCCATTTCCTCATCCTTATCTAGATAACCGTTCTCAGTATTGAAACTAAATCATGAAGGTGGAGAAGGTTCTCTTTGTTGTATAATCGTAGGTGTGTTCAAAGAGATTGATGTTGGTTGGATTTAGGAAACTTTAGGTTTTTTCTTTGATTTCTCCACTAACTTTATCTTCCCTTTCTCCTCTCTTAAACCTCCACCTTTTCCACATCTGACAATTTGGACTAGTACAATTAAAAGAATGAACCTGTAAAACCATTTAAAACTAAATTTGTCAGAAAAGTATTTGATCAAATTCAACTTTTCAATCTAAAAGGAGAAATTCTTCGAAAAAAGTCATTTATAAATTGAGAGTTTGAAATTTATGTGAAAGTTATTGATAAAAGATAATTGAGAAAAACAATTGTTTATATGTAATTCAAATTGGTCAATATATATACCCAAAAACCCCCAAACTCATTCGAAGCTTAGTCTCAAATTAGGTTACGTATAAAACTCGATTCATTAGCCATATATGAAAATTAGTTTAAATATTCGATAGCGTTATATAAATCATCACATCACTCCCATACTGGTGTTGTAATAAAAATTATTCGACATCAAATCCTTTTTAGAGTAAAAGTTTTGAAATTGAGCTTCTAACCTAATAACAATCCAAAATTGATGAAAACCAAAAATTTAATCCATAAGATGTTAGTGTTTTCGTTAACTACCTTCTTGAAAGTTATTCTTTCAAGTGTGGAACTCAAAACTCTTATCTAGAACACTCCTCCAATCTCTAATTCGAACTCAGGTGGCTCTATACTCTCAAAACTCAACAAATTCTTGGGTTGAATGTGTGAAGATTGAGGTGGAAATTACTTAAATACACAAAAACCATGCTTTGAAAGGTTGAATCTAATCAAGATTTGATCTCTTGATGGAAAAGTTGCAATGGTTTATGAGTCTGAATTTTTAAGTATTGCGATTTGGGGTTCCTAGTTTTAAGAACTCGAATTCATTCTCAGCAAATAAAGGCTTAAGTAGATTCGCTAAGAAATCGCTAAGAAAATCGTTGAAAATGAGCCTCAATGTCTCAGCGACTTATCCCACGCATTCTAGTTATAAGCTTTAATCGGTGAGAAATTGCCGATTTAAAGTTACACTAAACATTCTGCACACTGGTACCAATTTTCTCAACAATTTTCAGTACAAACCGGAATTGCTGGAAAATTGTTAGCCTATATTTACTATATTTCCAATTAAGTCGATTTTCTCTTTATTTATCTTATATATATCCAATAAAAAGGTAGAATTATACAAAATCTTTAGAATTAAACTATGATATGTATTAAACTATAATTTAATTACTATAAATAGTTAATTAACATTAAATTAATGCATAAATATAATATAGTATGAAAATAAATTGGCTCGATCAACCCCCTTACATGAAATTATTCTAGAATAATTTCCTAAAATATCCCCATTATAAGAGTCAAAAATGGCAAAAATATAAAAACAACTAACTAATCCTAATATTAAAACTTAAAATAAAGATAGAGTATGAGCTACCTCCTAAAAACACCTTTGTTTTTTATAGTTGGCTCGACTGAACCACGCAATTCTAAACTTGTTCTATAAACTTAAATGTAGGATTGTCCAATCTAGTACCAATCAAGAAAGTGATTGCTCGGCCATGCACCCTAAAAGTGATTGTCTTGTTCAAAGTATCCATAATAGCTTGCGAAGTGGCTAGGAAAGGTCGTCCTAAGATTAATGGAGGATTTTTGTTAATGAAGTGTGGCATAACCAAAAAGTCTGTGGGGATAATGTACTTGTCGATTTGGACCAGTACATTAGTAATCACACCAATTGGTTTTATTGAGTAACCATTTCGTAGAGTAACTTTTTCGGAAGCAAGTACATCCAATTCTAGGTGAGTGTGAAGAAAAAAATGAATTGACATTTAGTTTGCTCTAAAACCCGTGTCACAAATAGCTTTAAAATATCAAGCCCATTTGACCTTTATGTTTTTGAATATATTTTATAGATCATTGAGTTTGATAATTGTTAGATTCTTCTTTTTCTTTTTCTTATTCTTCTTAGATTTAAATTCCTTGATATTATTATCGTTCCCGACATTTTTCGATTGCTTAACCCTCCATGCTCGTGTTATTGCCTTATGATTTGAAGTTTCTTCAACTTGCTTATTCTTGGTCACAACATTTTCATCTTCCATTGTTACTACATTAATAGCATATACTTCAGCTTCATGATGATTTAATTTTAAAGATTCATTATCATTAATTTGTCATTAAAAAATTCATCAAAATTATCATAGATATCTTCATAAGCTTGAACTCGGCTAAATACTAAGGGTATAGCCTTCCAGGAATAGGTTTATATTTTAATTGTTTTGCCATCCATTCTCTAGTAGCAATGACATTAGCCATCATTTCTTATTTTTCTTCTTCTTCTTTAATAGTTTTATGAACATTTTTTATTATTTTGTTTAAGTATCTTCCTAGTTATAGGTTTGTCTTTCTTATCATTGAATAAAGCATTAACTTGTGCTTGTTTAGTAAGAGCAACATTAGATTGAGTAGGTGCTTTAGCTTGACTACTATGTTGTATACTTAACCTATTTATTTGTAAATTTATTTGACTTAACCGATTTTTTGTTCATTAATTGTACTATTAGTCTTAATCTAATTTTAAGAAATATGTGTAAAGACTTGATGACTTTGACTCATAAAGTTATGCAGATTTGGTATAAATTTGGACTAATTGGTTGAGTATTTTGTTGAGGCTCTTGATTAGTTTCCGATTGTATCTAAGTTCTTGGTTTATAAGTATTATAATTCTTATTTTGAGGACCATAACTAAGATTTTGGTTTGGTCTTTGAGGATAATAAGTATTATTATATTGATTTCTTGAGGGACAAGAAAATTGATTCATCATTGCATTAACCTCTTCAATATTTTCTTCATGTAGAGTTGGACATGAATCCATAGGATGTGTAACCTCATTACAGTAATCCACAAGCCTTAACTTGATCAGATCAATCATTAACTAATGACTTAACCATCTTAGATAGTTCATCAATTTTATCATTAGACGCATTACCTTTTTTATTATCATCTTTAGAGAGTTTTTCTTGAGGATTCAACCTTTTCACCATATTGCTTGGCTTGTTTTGCCATTTTATTAATTGCTTCTTTTGCCAAAGTATGTATTGTTTCAAAAAAGGATCCACCGCATATTGTGTCTAATAACCTTTATTTAAAGTGGTTGAGTCATTCATAAAAATATTCTAATAAAGCTTTTTGAGTATATAGATGGTGTGGACAAGAAGAAATTAGTCTTTGGAATCTATCCTAAAATTCATTAAAGTTTTTTTCGTCTTTCATCTTGCAACTATGATTTGCTTTCTATAGGAACTAATTTTTATAGTCGGTATATATTTATCTAGGAAAACTTCTAACAATTGAGACCATATAGTTATTAAATCTCGTGGGAGATAGAACAACTAATCTTGTGGGAGATAGAACAACTAATCTTGTGCATGATCTTTTAATGCAAAAAGAAAGCCTTAAGTTTGACTTGTTCTAAATTACCTTCTTTCGATTTTATTCCATTAACTTTTTGTTAATACTCCTTATGAATTTTTGTGGGTCTTCATTGTCTTTACAATAAAAGTTAGGTAAGCCACTAATAAATCCAGATCGAAGTTCAAATTCAGAAATCCATCGGGGTATCTTTGTTCACATAGGCTAATATGGTGTAACATTTTGATTTGTTTGTCTAAAAGTGAGTTCTCTATTACTTTTATTATTAATAACTATATTATCCTTATTATTATTAATGACATTTTCATTAAGATCATTATTGTTATCTTCCATCCTATTAGCTAAATTCTCTCTAAGTTGTTGTCTTAAACTCCGATTAAATGTTCTATCTATTTCAGGATCAAACGAATGTAGAGATCATGTTTAAGTAACACAACTAAGTGTGTACACCATACAACGTCTAAAATCCTTAGAAATTGTTTAAAAATCCTCAACAACGGCGCAAAAATTGACACGTGTCGAACGTGCACAATAGTGTCCCATATTTCCATATTATTTGTAGTATTGGTAAATGAGATATTGTCTTTATAGAGATTTTTCAAATCTCAAAGGAAAGTAGTTTTTTTTGTTTTTATTAATTGAGTTAATCTAATTAAACGGGAATTAAAATACTAAATAATGAAAATCTATAAATACTAACATAATTAACCAAATTAACTAACTTAATTAAAACTATTCAATTTAAAATAAATTAAACAATATTCAAATTTAATATAATTCAAATATCTTAAATAAACATCTAAACAAACCCCACTAAACAATGTAATAAACTAGGATTGCTTTCAAACACTAGAACATAACATCACTTTATACTATAGTTATAGCCATAACACATGGAATCTTAGATTTATTAAATCCTATTTCATAATAAGTCGATAGCCTTTAGCTAGCCACCGATTTTCCTAAATTTAATGAAAAAGCCACATTCTTATCATTGTAAATCTACCCATTGGATAAAATGCAACACTTAGAAATACGATAGCATTACACTCAATAAAAATCATGCCTAATCTAACCCAATATTAACCAAAGCTACATAATAAACAACTTAGAACACAATCACGTAGAACATCCACTCGGGAAAAGCCTTATAGATTAATCCTAGTCACTACTTCTATAATTGTCTTCAATAACTACACTCATAGATTTATAATCAAAATACCACAATACATACTTGCAACTATGCATGTAATATTAATCTTCTTTAGTTGTAATACGCAAAAACAACTTGTTTAATCCTTGATTGATGTGTATGAATAGATTTAAAGCATTAAGTTCATGATTGCTTAATTAAAACTATCTAGCAATTCAAACTATACACATGTCTAAGGTTTGTTTAGATTGATAGACTACTCACTCATGCTAGAAAAAGTAATACCAATTTATAATTAAAAGACATATGAATAAATAAATAAATACCTTAAAATAAATCAAAGCTCCAATGTAGTTTCAAACATCAACAAGAAATAGTCAATAGAAATAACAAAGAGGGGACAGAGAAAGAAAGAGAGAGTCATTTCGAAGCTCTCTAGCCTTTTTATAGTTTCGATACGTATACATATCTTAGATAAACTCAAATTCTTCATATTAATCTAAAAAACCAGAACCGATTTCAAGAATTTGTTAGCGATTCCTAAGTTGTACACAAATCGTTGAGTCAATCGTTGGAATTGGCTCTTAGTGCTCTAACGATTCTGGGTTGGCGATTTCTAGTATATTATTCAATTTGCGTAAATTCAGAGGCATTTTCCAACTATCGATTTAGGTGGTGAATCTTAGTGTAATTACCAATCACTGGCTAATTGCTATATTTCTTTTATAGTTGTCTCTTTTTGCTCTTCTTTCTCTTATTCTTCCATTTCTTCATTTTCCTATTTAAATCCTAAAATCATAAAAACAAGAGAATACCTAATGTAATATCTTCATTTATGTATAAATCAACCTAAATTACCCTATAAAACATGTCAAATTATTGACTGTTAGTCCTTTAGTTATGGTACTAGTGGCTATAGTGGAGGAGGTGGTCGAAAAACCTAAGGACCATCCAAGTCCCGCTCTCCAATAAGTAGGTTTATGAACTCGTAACCCTTAGTGAATCCCTACTAGTTTGGCTCCTCCTCTCCATATCTTTCATCTTCCAATTCCTGGGCTAACTATCTCGCTTTGCTTGTATAGCCGCATTATCCTTTTGTTGTTTAGCAAACAGTTCGACCTCAAGTCGATTGCCCTTGGCTCTTTCCCTTTCAACCTCGGAGTCTTGATAACTAGGCGGTGATTTAAGTGGGAGCGTAAATGCCTCATCCATGGTTGCTTAGTCCTTAATGTCGAATTCTTCATCTCTAAACAAATCTCACTGGCCTTCTAGCTTAAGCGAGTGATCAATATAAGAAACAACTTGTTTTCTCGCTCCGAGATAATGGACTCCCTCGATTATTGTAGATGAACTCGCCAACATTGAATTACCCATTCTATGTAATCTTAAATAAACAAGCCGCTTTTGACTTATGGATCTCTCCCTATTGAGTGGTGGCGTATAGAGAAGAAACAAGGAAATGTCACCCCATTTGGTAGAATTTCTTAACACTCCCCTTCTTAATGTGCTTTGGCATATTCTCTCGCTCCCATTAACCAACATTTTTATCCTCGAACAACCACATGGCTCGCACTATGGCTTTAAAAGGTTATAGGTCATAAGGTTTCTTATATAAGTTATCCAAGAAAATTAGGTCTCTGCTCCAACCATACTCAATGATCCAATCCATAGAAGCTATTTATCTTACGCTCATTAAAGGGAACAAACACCCTCTCACCTTCATTTGGCTCATTCTTCCTAGTGAACTTTGCATTGCGAAAATTCATATACATTCTCACCCATTCCTTTAACCTTGTTTTCTCTATAGTCATGAGTGAAATGCTCCCATTTTTGTTGTCTAATGAAGTTATTCACTCATTTATCATATTTAGCCGAGAAATTTATACCTCTCTCACAAATGAATTCCCTAGCTCAATCACCTCAAATCTTTCCTTGGCCTCTCTACTAATGAAGTACTTCGACTTAAATGACCTAGGTTCCTCTCGTTGGGATCTCTTGAGGTTAATGCCTCAAAATCACTTGCTCTTACTTGACTAACTTGCCTCCTTTTTAAGCATTTTCACAAATTTACACAAATCAACCAACAATGCAACTAGCAATATGAGTCTTGAAATCACCTTAAAATCAATATTTTAATTTCATCAAAATCTCTCAAACCTTCAGAGCATAACTAATGAAATTGTAAATTTGCCTTAATGCTAGACTACTTTCCGGTGTAGAACTCTTCTCTAAGTCTTTAATATTCCAAGCCCTCTCACTTCACTAACAACTCAGAACCCTAGCGCTCATTCAAATCAAGTACCCAAATCCAAGCCGTAGATTTCCACCTTCTGCAACTCCACAATGCACTTTCTCTTTTCACTCACAATCAGTAGGAACTCCCTTTTCTTACTTAGAAATGATTAATCATGGGCTCTAAAGGGATGTATACTTAGTGGGTTGTGTTTGAGATTTGATGCAAGTGTGAATGAAACGGTGGAAATGGGGTTTTAACAAACTCTATGATATTGGTGTTGTGCCTTAATAGGCATGGCACCGTGACTATGCCATAAAGTCGTCAATACCCCTGAAGGTGTTTTTATGTTATATTGGTAGCGCCTTGCTGGCGCCTTGCTTACTACCCAAAACGTCGTGTGTTACACATACAACATCAACCTTTTAGTCCATTTTTTTGCATATATTTTTAATGTAACTCCTTTTTATGCTTCCCCGAATTTGTGTATTACAACACAAGATGTTATGATCGCGTGAAATCCATGTAAATATAAGAATTACATAAAAACTTATTGTTGCCCGTGTACCTCACATTTTTCGCTTGATTGTTTGAAGTCTCGGTATGAACTTGAACTTTGGTTTCGATTTCATTGGGACTACCTTAAAGCTATTTCCTTTTGGTGCTTCTTTAGAAGGTTCTTCATCTTTTTGCTTAGCTTTCAATTATTTCTTCACTTTCTTATTATTCTTTAAGGCATTGATCCTTTGTTGCCTGAATCATTCGAGTTCTTTCATTCAGTTCTCATGCATCACTTCATGTTTCCATAGAGCCAAAGTATTGACTTTTTCTGTCTTGTACATCACTTGCTCTTGTTTGGGCTCATTCGTTGTTAATGCGAACGTTCTTTATGGATTGTTGATCGTGTAGCTCGGAAACTATTCTTCCTTACTTGAATTCAATACAATGGCTAACTAACCAATTTTTTTCTCTAAAATTCTTGATGGATTGTAATCTCTCACCATCCATTCTCTACATGGCTTGCTTCACTCCTTCCATCTCTTTCTTGTGTTTCTTATGGCATTCATTATTGCTCATGTCCATGGCGTTCAAGAGTTTCTAAATTGATTTCAAAGACGTCATATTTTCTTTGCCCCAGCTTACCTTGTTGGACTTGTTGTTTGAAGCTTGGAGGTAACTTCAGTGTATTATTAGGATTTCCATACGAAAAATTGGGGTTGTTATTGTTGCATCCTTGATGAAAACTTTGAGGAGCCATTCCTCTTGCCTAAAGTTGTTTCAATAGCCTTGGTTGTTCATGAAGTTTACTTCTTCATACTCCATTCCTTGTTGCATGTCCATTTTGTTAACCACCATGGCTTGGTGATTAATGGGTTGATGTATCACCTGTACTTGTGGACCTTGTTGCCCCATTTGAAGTTTTGCCATTTGATTACTCAAGTTGGATAGTTGTGCCATTATCTCAGGTTGCGAATCAATCTCATATATGCCCGCTTGTTTCCTTACTTTGGAATGAGTACCGGCTATAGAGTTTTGAGACATAAGATCTAGAAGATCAAATGCTCAATCCTCATCCTTAGTTTGTAAAGAGCCACCCGCTACGACATATACTATTGTTCTCATGCTATAACTCATCCCATAGTAGAAAATCTAAAGTTCTACCCATTTCAGGTACCCATGTCCTGGACATCTCCTCGAATCTTTCCTAAGCCTCTTCAAGAGACTCGACATCTTCTAGCTTTAATTGATTGATTTCCAGCTTCCATTTAGTGACCTTCACTGTGGGAAAGAACTTGTCTAGAAATCTTTCATTGATCATTGCTCATAAGGTCATACTCCCTGCATTTAGTCATTGGAACCAGGATTTGGCTTTTCCACTCAATGAGAATGGGGAAAGTCCCATCTTGATCACCTCTTTTGTAGCTTCGGTAATGTGCACGGTGTCGCACTTCTCCAATAAATTCTCTACAGGTGCAATTGGATATTCATTGGCTAGCCCGTTGAACAAGCTATTTTACACTACATTGATTAGATATGGTCTCAGTTCCAATGCGGTGGTGTTGGCTAGAAGCGTCATTACTTCGTTGTAAGTCTCTCGAACTTTTGGTTTGAAGTAGTCACGAAGGCATCTCTGTATCCTGCACTACCAGATCACCTTCGGGTTCGTTATTCCCTCGACCTTGTTGGTTTCTTGCTTGATCTTCAGCCATTTTGAGCCCTTTATTTTTATTTCCTTTGTTGATTCTGTCAATCTCATGGTTGTAAGGCACTAAGTCCTTCTCTCCTTTACTATGCATGCACTCTTTGAAAATAAAAAGCAAAAGATCAATTGCAAAAAATCAAACTTAAAACTCAAGCCTTTTTATTTTTCTTTTTTTGTTTTTATGAACTTAAAGTAAAAATTAGCAACTTTTCAAACTAACTAAGTCTAAGTGGCTGCCTATCTGCGACAACGACGCTAAAAACTTAATGTGAGTGCCACAAGTACAATAGCTCACTTACAGTAATAGTGTAACCAACTTACATTGACTACATATATCGTCGTCAAGTAAAGGTGTATGCACTCAATACGTACTTAACTAAAATTACTCTATTGCTAAGAAAATCCTTTTAGTTTGTTTTACAACTAATTAAACTAATCTATACTAATAAATCAATGCAAATAACTTTTTAAACTCCTATATTAAGACTATCGTAGTTCACAACTTCACCTAGCCAATGAAATACTATGCTTTTCAACTCACTTTATTTTTTTATTTCTTGTGTGCAACAACTAATTAGAATAGATAGATTTCCTTCAATTCCACTTTATCCTACTGTCGCAATGAAAAAGATTCTAATGTGCAAACTAGAACTCCACCTATCAGTGTGAATAGTGTAAGTTCTACATTGCTTTAATATTCCAAATCTTTAGACTCATAACCAATTAAGTTTTTTATCTGTGCCTCCCTAATCAACAACTATCGCTCGATGTTGTGTATTTTAGGGCTGTACCATCCATATCCAACTTAAAAGCTCATTGGCCATGATAACTTCTAAAACCTAATATCATCAAACACCTGATCAAGATGTTCTTAGCATTACGCTATGAATCAATATAAATTATAACCATTGCACCTTTATATTTCTATTTTATACATGTTTATCGAATAGCATTCATACCATAGGATCCTTTGATCCCTAAATTAATAGACTACTCACACATCATTGAAACAAACATGCACATAGTGGTGATTACAATCAGAGATATAATGAAATAACTTCAATTAAATCAATAAACACAATTCTTGAATCACGACACGTGAGTCTTCAATGTCTTCCCTCCATAAATTGTCTTAATACTGAAGAATAAGTAAACCTATGCCTACTATTGCTAATGGTGGCTAACCACTTGTATGTTATATGTTTAAAAATATCTCATATCTATTTATACTCCCTAATCACATTTCCAAACAATTAGAAACCATATTTTACAATTTAACGCGAAATGGCGGAGTGCAACAGGGGTGATTTGTGATCGAAACGTTCCTACTAAGTTAAAAGGAAAATTTTATAGGACCGCAATTAGGCCAGCTATGCTATATGGAAGTGAATGTTGGGCGGTAAAGCAACAACAATTACATAAAATGAACGTAGCAGAAATAAGGATGCTTAGGTAGATGTGTGGTAAAACTCGTAAAGATAGAATAAGAAATATAGAAATTCAAAGACAAGTAGGAGTAGCACCAATTGATACAAAGATTAGGGAAGGGCGGTTGCGGTGGTTTGGTCACCTACAAAGACGGCCTACAAATGCCCCAACTAGAAAACTTGACTCAATAGAAACTGTAGAAATTCGACGAGGTAGGGGCAGACCAAAGTTAACATGGGATGCATTAATTAGGAGGGATTTGAATGGTTTGGAAAGCTCACCATCAATTGCACTTAATCGAGCACAATGGAAAAGTTTGATCCATGTAGCCGACCCCAGTTAATTTGGGACTGAGGCTATGTTGTTGTTGTTGTTGTTGTTGGTGTTGTCGCTTAAGTCCCGACATTGTGTACATTCCCATGGAGCCGCAACTGCGCCGAGCATCTTGTGTGAATTTCCTTTTTAGTGGTCCTGACACTATCCCTTAGACTCCCCGACATCGTACCTTGACCACAATGACGCCGCCACTGTGCCGAGCTTCTTGATCATTTTTCTCCACTTTCTTGCTCTTCCATGCCATGCATTAATGTCCCACATTGTGCTTTGATATCCCATAATGCCAACCTATGTTGCGACGATGCCAAAACTTCTTAGGTATGTTTTTGTTCCATTTCTCCTCAAATTTGCTCGTTTCCTTCTTTTGTGCCTTGTATACCTGAAGATGCATAAACTCAATCAATTAAAGTTCAAATAGGGATATTTATACTAAATATACTACTAAATTTAACCCCATATATAAGTCTAAATAATCACTTATCATATACACATACAACGCTAGATCACTTATGAACAGCGCCGGGACGTAGAAAATAAAAAGTTTAGTGTTCGAATTCTTGTGGAATTGTCTATTAGGGTTTCTTATTGTTTTCTAAAATTTCTTAGGTATATATATAGGTAATAGAGCGTGGTAAACATATACACCACTATAGATTGCAACTAATTATCATAGTTTTACATAGTTTTACTTTGTTCTTGAGTATTAACAAGAATTATGAAAGAAAAGACGTTGAAGAAATACTTATATAATGTAAAGGTTACCATAGGGTTTACTTAACCTAACAAACGCGATACCAAAATCCCCTTGCGCTCCGTGTCGATAAGCTAGTCCACAAAGCGTTCCAATCACGGTCCTACAATTCATTTATACATCTTGTAAGTTTTCATAACAATTTTATAATTTTCCTAATTAATAGCAGTTTAATACACCCAATCGCATCCCGAAACCCTTAAATACTTTCAAAATAAATTCTCTAATGCTCGAATTTCATTTTTATCTCAAACTTACTGTTCTGTATCTAAAATCGCATTGTCTAAGCTTAAATATAATTTTTCTAATTTATTATATATTTATTGGTCCTACCTCGACCCGAAAACCCTGGAATCCCTCCAATTCAACTCCTCGTATGTCCGAATCCTAATTTTGACTTTAAATTATGGTTCGAAATCGAAAACTAACCTAGAATAGGCTTTAAAATAATCTTTTAATTTCGGGCATTTTCGGTCTTGAAACATTTATTACGAGAAAAACCCAATATACATCCTTGAGAAAATCCCAAAATCCTTATTTTTCATAAAAATCCACAATTTCAATTTATTTGGCTAAAAATATAATCTTTATGAATTTCTTTTCTTCTTTTTTGGAACTGTTTCCAATTTTCCAGCTTTTTTCTTCTTTTTTAATGCATTGGCCTTTAACCCATCAACTAGACCGATCCGGTTCAACTAACCAAAATCCGTTCAGTCTGGTTAGGGATCAAATTCTATCTTCCTCCTCAAGTTGCTATTTGTAGAGTAGCTGTGTTCAAAATATTATTTTATTGATTTCATTGGGTTGGGCTCCCAACCCCTACCCCAAGTTGGGATTGGGCAGGGGAGAGTCTCATTGTCATCGTCTTGCTCGAACGAACTACGATTGCAGTTCGTTCAAATTTCCCACCACAACTCTACAGCAACAATAACATAAACAATAACAACATCGATCATTCACCATGGGTCTCGATCCATCGGTCTCACTCTTTCAGTCTCCCTCTCTTGTTCTCTCTCCCTCCCTCTCAGTCTCAATCGATCTCTCTCTTTCTCACTGTAATGAACGTGGCAATTTTGTTAAGTTTGAAGATATATATTAGATTTCCTCGAGATTTGCTCATGAAAATTCGAGACAAATCTAATGGTTCCAATTCCATAATATAAATTTGATATTTCTTGAGATACGTTCTACGTATCTCGAGGTCAATCATTATCTTAAAACAAAATTGAATGAGGCGATGTATTTGTTTTGATAAATATAAGATTTACTTTTTATTCGTATCCTACAAATCTCGAGGCAAATCTAATGGTTAACAACTATTTGTTATTCTCATTATATATGTTGATCTTCCTCGAGATATGATCACATATCTCGAGGTCGATCTTGGTGTTTATAAAAAAAATCATCATCACCTAACCAACTTACACAAATTAATTATAATGATCTCCTCGAGATACGTATCGAGTATCTCGAGGTAGATCAAATGGTTTTATAATAAACCATACAATCATTTCTATCCACCATTTTTTTCCTTGAGATGTACTTGCATACATCTTGAGGCATAGACACACTTCAACACCAGATTCAACAATTCCCTTTCTTGATGCTTACGTTACACGCATCTCGAGGCAAATCCAATCTATACTAATTAATTTAAATAAAACTATAGGAGTCATTTATATATATAAACTATATTATATATATAAATACATATGTATTTTCATTGCTATAAATTTGCCACGCGCACCAACGACTATCCTCGGGCGCGCATACTATTGTACATCGCATGCATGTCACCTTCGACCCTGTGTGTCACTAGGCGCCAACAAATTTATTGATTATTTTATTTAATTTCGTGATTTTCTTATTTATATTTCCAAGTTAAATTCCAAAAAATAGGCCAAATTTACCAAAATTAGAGAAAATTTCCCAACATGCTCCGGAACTCACGAACACTGTGTATACATTTCAACTTGACCCTATTTCGTGTCGAAATAGTGTATAATACATGAAATTGGCACATGACATAGAAAAATAACATTAAATGTATGACCTCTGATTCGTAATGCAAGGCTCCCACCTCGGATATCTAAATCCCAAGTTAAATCGGAAAAATACTTAATTATCCGCCTAATCAAGTATATAAATTTCTCGGACGTCACATGTGGTTGTTCAGTATTTTTTCTTTGATTTCAATGAATACCATTTTGTGTATGTTTATTTCAATGATGTGTGAGTAACTCATTAATCTTAGGGATCAATGGATCCTTGGTATGAATATTTTACTAAAGTAGTTTTAATGAATAATCAAGTTAAAAATTCAATGGTTAGAATTTGTATTGATTCTAGACGTAATGCTATGAACATCTTGATCACGTATTCGTTGATTATAGGTTTTAGGAGTTACCATGGCCATTGAAGTTTTTAAGCCGGATATGGATGAAACAATTGTAAAATATATAACATCGATATACAGTTATTGATTAGGGAGGCATGGATAGTAAACTTAATTGATTATGAATGTAAAACTTTGGAACTTAAAGCAATGTGGAACTTACATTATTCACACCAATAGTTGGAGTTCTAGTTTGTACATTAGAATCTTTTCTTTCATAATATTTGAAAGAAATCTGCCTATTCTAATTTGGCATTGCATACACATAATTAAGATGATGGAAGTGAGTTGAAAAACATAGTTATTCATTACCTAGGTGAAGTGAACCTGACTAAGTATATTGAGTGCAACACACCATTCCTTGAGGATGATATCCATAATCAACATAAGTTGATCACACTATTACTACAATTGAGCTGTTATACTTGCAACCATGATCATCGGCACTCAAGATTAAAATTGTGCTAGCTATAAAAATTTTCTATCCTAGTTCATCAACCATTTTACCAAACAAAAATGAAGTAGTAGATCGAGAATCAAATAATGTATGCATGTCTCTATTGCAAATATAAATTGTACCTACCACTAACTATCCGGTGGCCCCTATTTGGTTCTACAATAGCATGCAGTCCTCCCCTGACTTGCTGAACAACGCTAGATGTGGACCCTGTCTGTTTGTTAGGACAATCTGCCTAGTAATTTCTAGCCTACCTGTATCCAAGACACACAACCCAAGGCTTTTGAAATGTCGCAAAAAATAATGTTGCTGATTTATTTATCTTTGACCTGTCGATCCCTTATTCTTACTCTGAGTATTATCCAATCATCATGGTGAAAGTGGCAGTTTATACAACCCTAGGTAGTCAAGGGGGGAAGGGTGTAACTAGTCCTCACTGAACTGTATTGTACCCTTGGTGCCGCACCGAAAAGAGTGAAACTTCTAGAATGTTCCCTGTTCTTTCTTCTTTTATGGTAGCCCATCTAATAATTGTCCCCTAACCTACTCCTGCTGACTCCCTAATAGCCATCCTTACTCATCGCTCGTGGTGGTGGCATACCCTTCCTTTCCCTGATGACCTGATATGCTACCTTGCAATGTTGTGCACTAGCAACTACTTAGGCATAAGTCTCCATTGTAGATGGTGCCATGCGTGTTATGAGGTGCTCATCCACTCCGTTAATGAATCTAGTAACCATTTCCTCCATAGCAGTTACATAGTATAGAGCAAAATCTAACAACTCATTTTAATATGATTCATAATCCTGCACTAGTATGCATGATTCATAGTCCTGCACTAGTATGCGTCATTGCACTAAGTTCATAAACTAGAACCTCTTAGCATCTTTGACCACCTTTCGAAAACACTATTCATAAAACAAGGTCTTGATCTATAACCTAGTGTTAATCGGTCCTTTGGTCCTCTTCATTAACTTCCACCATTATAAGCCTTCTCTTTCAGGAGATATGAACCAAAGAAAAACATAGTAGGACTATCAATATTCAAAATTTCATGCCTCTTCTCTACGTACATGATCCAATGCTTAGCCTCTTTCACCTCTGCGTTCCCATAGAAATGAGGTACATTATATTTCATAAACTTTTATGTATCTTAAGCATCTTGAGGGTCTCTTCGTCCACTTGAAACACTTGTGGTAACATTATTGGTAGCACAAGATCCTCATCTACCCAAAACACTAACTGAGCCACATCATCTTCCTCATTTCTCGCATCTGTAATGGGTCGTAACCCAACTCCCGTAACTAGTGGTTGCATCTGTGGAACTATTGGTTATTGTGGCGGTGGTGGCATTTGCTGTGGTCCTGATGGTGCTTTCTATCCCCTAATAGCATCCATAATCTCTACTATCCTATGCTCCTATGCTGCAGACATATCCTAAAGTGTCATGTGATTATTGTCAGTCACTTTTTGCTATGTGGAGCCTAATCTAAGCATGACACTGTCCATCATCAGTCTCTTGTGCACCCCTGGTATTCCTCAGGCCATATGAACTTCCACTTCGAGTACTCATTATGCATAAAGAGCAGTTCAAGGAAATTACTCCCAAAAATTCGCATAGGAGACAAGATGAATGATAAACTTATTAAACGATATTCGATCATATACATAACCAAATAGCATCGTAACATGTACTTGTTCACATTATATCCCTTTCCCACCTTAAGTTTGATCACTTATGCATATTAAGTGAATGTAAACCATAAGCCTACGCAAATGATTTCATTACTTAACAATGACCAACATTTCCTAAGTTCAACAACTTGCAAATCCTTAAGGTGACTTAAATTAGATAATATTGGGATATTATTTGTGATTATTTTGAGTCTTATTCCCAATTTTAGAATTGGACTACAGTTTTCTCTATCGACTCTATTACTTAATGCTATGATATGATATGTGATATTTCTTAGGTGCTAATGCCTAGACTGGATAATAACTATGGCCATTTCCCAATTTTTTTCTACGTTCGCTTAACCTACTCTTAGATACCAAATGTGAAGTTGGTATCACAAACTTGGATAACCCTATACAATGTCACTTTAGGTTCTGCTACCAAAAGCTCTAATACCAATAGTGATGACCCTAATTCCTATAATGAGGGCTGCCCGGCTTAAACCATTGGCAAACCGCTCAAGATGACCTAACAAGTTGGGCGATGATCTACTGAGCCTTAACCTACAGAAATACAACAAGACAAATCTACAAATAGACTACTAAGACAAATAATGCGTGCGGAATAAAGGTCTTCCCACTCTATTAGTTGCGAAACACATATACTAAACTACTAGGCTATAAGTTTCACAAAGTCTAACCATGATAAAATCCCTAATTTCTTACATTAAATGTTTCAAAACTAAATAAATATAGAAAAATAACCTTGCAAACGAGAAAAGATCTTTTACGCTATGATCTTACTATTTCCTACATCCTGAGTAGCTACTAAGGTACCAAGAGGGGGAAATGTTGGGTTAAAAATATTTCATTGGGCTCTGCAAAGCAGAAACTTGCTTTACCCTCAATCATCCATGTAATACCTAATGCATAATAACTTGAATGACTAGGTTATTAAACAACCTACTGTTATTCATGCATGAGAAGATAATATAGCAAGCATGCAATATAATGCAAGATACAACTAAACAAAGCCCAAATAAAATAGTCAACAAGATAACAATGATAACATGAATGCCATAGAGTCAAAGAAGTGTAAATCTGATATAAAGGGTGTGATATGACAACAAACTAGCTTCAAAGGTATCAAGATATGATCATTCTTCAATAGATTGGTGTCTAAGCATTATTATGATCCTGCCTGCCGAGATTGCCCATAAAAGGTATCATATAATAGCGGAGGGAGATGACTGGCGGCCGCTGTCTTTCCAGTCTGAGGTACTATTACAATTATTCATTAAAACATATCAATTCTTCATGCATTCATAAATAGAGAGAAATACTATTACAATTATTCATTAAAACATATCAATTCCTCATGCATTCATAAATTGCATGACATGAGAAGATAAACTAAACCCCACTTACCTTAAAAAGCTTGAAATGGACAAAATAAATTGGTATAGGTTCATGTATGTATTATTAACATGTTTCGTTTGAGGTAAGTTTACTCAATTCATATCAATATATTAAAAATAATATAAATCCCTTTTTGAATCAATGTCATGCGTTTGTTGTGGCGGCAAAGGTTTTCCGGGTTAGTTCAAATCGAACAATGCATTCCAACCACAAATCCACCATTAACACATAGATTTTGCAAATCCTATTGAATAAATGAAAGAAGATGACATGAAGATAACCTAAATCTCGAATCAAGACATATGAGTTCATCTTCCATCTTCAAAGTTCAAAAGAAACCATGATTCCAATCCATAATAGAATATGTGAATCAAATATAAAAATTGGAGAAGATGAGACAAGTTGTTTACCTTTCTTTGTGAGATCTAGATAAGAGTCCCCTCTCCTCTACCAAATCCACCAAACAAGTATTTTAGGGTTCCTTCTCAATTTCTTTACATAGTGATTTCAAATCAAAAGTGGTGTAAAGCCTTAATTGTGGTTTAAATTCCTAGTTAATAAGGTTTGGTTTTGGTCGACCAAATCGCAACCCTACATCTCATCCTGATAGATTTAAGTACTAAGATGATCCTACAGTCCACATTGAGTCCATCATTTCTTGTATTTTACATGAATACCTTTTATGTGTTTATTTATCAATTAGCCCTTTATCTTTTTGTTATATTTTTTTACAATTCCTTTAGGTTTATTTCCATTTACTTAGGCTTGTATTCCAACCTAAGTAAACTAAATATTATATATTATACACATTATTCACACCATTTCACAAATACCATGCATATCTACCACATTAGCTTTCATAAAGGGATAGCTTATCTTAATCAAGATTTGTGGCGTTACACTAAGCCTAGAAAATCATTAA
The DNA here is from genome assembly GCA_039657325.1 of Stephania cephalantha. NCBI lineage: Eukaryota > Viridiplantae > Streptophyta > Magnoliopsida > Ranunculales > Menispermaceae > Stephania > Stephania cephalantha. The sequence continues at coordinate 20,724,704 of CM077569.1, read as the reverse complement.
TGATTTGAAATAACACTAGGAATTGCTGGCCAAATTCATTACAGAAACCAGTCAAATTAAGGCAAAATTTTGGTATGGAGATTCCTCTGCGATTCACCACTTCAACAAGAATCGCTACTCATATCGGTGGGCTACTACACATTTTAACCAATTAAGTTTACTATATATGTCTCCCTAATTAAGAACTATCGCTCGATGTTGTGTATTACATGGTTGTACCGTCCATACCTGGCTTAAAAGCTTCAGTGGCCATGACAACTTCTAGAACCTAATATCAACAAACACGTGATCAAGATATTTGTATCATTACGCTTATAATCAATACAAAATATAACCATTGCACTTTTAATATTTCTATTCTCATAATGTTTATAGCATAAAACTCATACCATAAGATCCATTGATCATTAAGATAAATGGACTACTCATACATCAATGAAACAAATATGTACATAGTGGTATTCATTGAAATCAGAGATTAAAATATTAAATTCTATTAAATTAATAAAAATAATACCAGAATCACCACACGTGAGTATTCAATGTCGTTTCTCCACAAATTTTCTTAATACTTAAGAATAAAGTAAACCTATGCTAAAATATGTTATTGGTGGCTAATCTACTATATGTTTTGTGTTTACCACGTTCTCCTATCTATTTATACTCCCTAATCATGTTTCCAAACAATTAGAAACTCTACTTTACAATTTAACACGAAATAAAACTCTACTTTCTATTTTATTCTCTTATTGGCATTGTAACTTATATCCTTGCACTGTGTGTACACTCCCACAGCACCGCCACTGCGTTGAGCATCCTATGTTCATTTTCTCTCTTCAGTGGTCCTTGCGATGTCCCTTTGGTTTCCCAACACCGTACCTTGACCTTCATGGTGTCGTTACTGCTTCGATCAACATTCCTATCTCAATTCTCTTTTCCTCATTGCTCTCCCATGTAGTGCATTAAACTCCCACACTGTTCCTTGATGTCCCATAGCGTCACACTGCTTAGCCACAATGGTAAACCTCCTTAGGTGTGTTTTTGCTCCGTTTATTCTCAAAACTCACTCGGTTCCTTCCTTTACGCCTTATATATCTAAAAATGCATAAACACCATCAATTTGACCTTATTTATGGATATTTATACTAAATATACTACTAAACTAAAACTATATATAAGTCTAAATAATCCCTTATCAGTACACACACGGCGTCGACAACTCTATCTCTACAATTTTGTATATTTTTCATTAACTCCCTATTTGCGATGTTTCGACTTTGTGTATTACTATACAAGGTGTCATGACAACGTGAAATACTTGAATTTATATAAATCCCATTAACATTACCTGTATTTTTTCATGTTCCTAAAATTTAACACTTTAACTCCTTTGCTATTTTTCGCTCTTAATTGAGTTAGTCGAGACTTTTTCATTTCGATGAAATGTCACCAGACAAATGATCTTTCCTGCACAAATAGCATAAAAATTTCAAAAGATAGAAGACTAAAACATTTGGATTTTTCTAACTAAACTAAGTAATAACAAACTAAAATTTAAAAACCCCTGGGCTGCCTCTTGGTAGCGCTTAGTTTATTGTTATTAGCCCGATGCCTTTTCTCTCATTCAGTATAATTCAAAATCGAGATAAGACATTTGTAAGTCGAAAATAATGATATCTCACCCATTTGAATGTACTTCTTGCCCTTCGACAAAAACAATATCCTTCTCATCATCATCCTCCTCGATAATAATTATGATCATTCTATTCCTCGTGTGCAAGACCGCACGTGCAGTGTTTAAGAATATGCACCCAAGTATCATAAGACATCATCATCTACATCATGATCCATAATCTCAAAATCCATGATGAATGTGAATCTATTGCTTTATTATCCACTTTCAAGACTCTCTCCTTTTTGTTGGTACCAAATTACCATCACCTACTTGCAACTCTATTTTATCGGGACAATTGATCTACATATCAGCTCGTAACATGTCCTTTGTAGGAGTTACATTGATTGAGGCTTTTGTATCATATAAGATGTTTATAAACCGATGCCCATTAATGCTCAATGGTATGCATATATCTCTAGGATCTCTCCTCTTGATTGGTTGAAGTCTTGGTGTGAATATTAATTTTGGTTTCGGCTTCTTTTGGAAAACTTTGATACAATTTCCTTTCAGTGCTTCTTCAGAAGGTCCTTCATCTTATTGCTTAACTCTCCATTGTTTATTCCCTTTCTTATTATACTTCAAGGCATTGATCCTTTGTTGCTTCAATCCTTTGAGTTTATTTTGTGTAACATCCGTTTCATTCTCGTGCATAAAGTGATACTTTCTCATAGCCAAAGTGTTAACTCTTTCTAGCTTATACATCACTTGCTCTTGCATTGGCTCATTCGTTGTCTTAATGCTCATAATGTGAATAACACTAACATTTTCTTTAGGATTTGTGATAGTGTTACTCAAAAACTGCCATTCACTCCTTCAAGTCGAAACAATGACCAGTCGACCAATTTGTCTCTCTAGGTTCTTGATGGATTGTGATATCTCATTATCCAACCAGTTCATAGCTTGCTTCACATTTTCCATCTCTTTCTCACGCTTCTCATGGCGTTCATATTGCTCATGTCCATTACGTGCAAAAATTTTTCAATTGACTTCAATGAAGTCATCTTTTCCCTTTATCCTAGCTTCCCTTGTTTGAATTCTTGATCAAAGCCTGGAGGTAACTTCAATGCATTATAATGATTTCTATATGAGAAGTAGGGGTTCTTGTATCCTTGATAAAACCTTTGAGGAGCCATTCCTCTCAACATGAAGTTGTTTCCATAGCTCTAGTTATTCAAGAAGTTGATCTCCTCAAGCTCCATTCCTTGTTGCATGTCCATTGGATTAACCCCCATGGCTTGGTGATTAACGGGTTATTGTATAGGTTGCACTTGTGGACTTTGTTGTCCCATTTGAAGCTTCGTAATTTGGCTGCTCAGGTTGCATAGTTGTGCCATAATTATAGCTTATGAATCAATTTTATATACGCATGTTGGTTTCCACAATATAGAACGAGTACCAGCTTTATGAGATATAAGATCTAGAAGATATAATTTTCCATCCTCATTTTTGGTTAGAAGAGAACCACTTGCTGTGGCATCTATTAATGTTCTGGTGTTGTGATTCCTCCCATGGTAGAAATTTGTTGTTGCGCCTATTTCACATATCCCTGTCCTAGACATCTCCTTAGCATTTCTTTGAATCTTTCCCAAGCCTCAAGAAGAATCTCAGCATCCTCCTACTTGAATTGATTAATTTCTAATTCCTTCTACTGACTTTCACTGGGGAAATAACTCGTCAAGAAATCTTTCATTGATTTTCGCTCAAGAAGTCATATTCTCTGCATTTAGTCCTTGGAACCAAGATTTGGCTTTTTCACCCAATTAGAATGTGAAAAGTCTCATCCTAATTACCTCTTTCGTAAAACTAGTATTGTGCACGATGTTGCACTTCCCTAAGAAATTATTTACATGTGCAACTAGATTTTTATTCGCTAGGCTATTGAACAAGCTATTTTGCACCATGTTGATTAGAGATGGTCTCTGTTCGAACTAATGGTTTTAGCTGGAAGCCTCATCACTCCATTGTAATTCTCTTGAACTTTTGGCTTGAAATAGTCATGAAGACATCTCTGTCCTTTGACTCTGTCCGACATTACCAGATTACCTTTGGGTTGGTTATTCCCTCGGCCCTATTGTTGGTTTTGCACTTGGTTTTATCATTCTCAGGGTCATAAGGTAATAAGTCATTCTCTCATTTACTACGATGCACTAATCCTCCCTTAAAAGAAAACGTAAAAAATCAAGTGTTGATTGTGAAACTTGAAACTTAAACCTTTTATTTAATATTTTCTTATTTTTTAATAAACTTGAAAGTAAATTACTTAAAGTAAAACTTAACAATTATGTAAACTAACTTAACTAGAAAGGCTACCTATCCCCGATAATGGCGCCAAAAATTTGATCATCACCGCAAGTATTACGGCTCAATTATAGTAATAATGTGATTAAGTGTTATTAATTATGGATATCATCCTCTGGGAAAGGTGTATTGAACTCAGTATACTTATTACGAACTATTCTATTGCTAAGAAAATCCTCTTTTTATTGGTTTTTAACTAAACTATACTAATTTAACAAAATAATGTAAATAACTTTGTACACTTATATTAAGAAGATCTTAGTTCACAACTTCACCTAGGTAATGAATAACTATGCATTTCAACTCTCTTTTTTCATATTCACTATGTATGTGTAATGCTTAGTTAGAATTGATAGATTTCCTTCAAATCCACTTCAACCTAATATCGTGATGGAAAAGATTTTTATATGCAAATTAGAACTCCACCTATCAGTGTAAATAATATAAGTACCAAATTGATTTAAAATCCAAGTCTTTAGATTTATAACTAATTAAGTTTACTATCCATGCCTCCCTAATCAATAAGTTATCAAGTGTTGTCTATGTAAAGCCACAGCTTCGGCCTATTTGTGTGCATGTTTCATTCACATTAAGTTCAGAGTCATGTGTATTCTACCCCAGCACTGTTCGTGTGCTCCCACGACACCACCACAATGCTGCTTGTGCTGCACTTTTTTCTTCTCTTCTTGGTTCTCCATGCCTTGCCCACACTTTGTGGTCATCTCCCATGGCTTCAAGCCTACTATCCATGACGTCAAATATGGTTTTATGCATTTTATCTTTGTTTCATCTTGAAATCACTCCTTTGTCTCCTTTATACCATATATACTAGAAAATACATAAATATAGTCAATTAGAGCTCATTCAGGGATATTCATACCAAATATACTACTAAACTAGTGCAATATATAAGTCTGAATAATCACTTATCAATTCGCATCTATTATCTATTGTTATATTGTTCGGATGCACTGAATAGATATTTTTTGGAATCATATTGTTATACGTTATTTCTTGTTTATTAAATAGAATTTAATATATAATTGTGACTCACTTACTGACCATATTTTAGTGCTCACCTTTTTAAACATTAAAGGTTCACAGCCCGACAATTCAAAACTATATTCTACATGCAATATTTCTTGAAGTCATTTAAGAATAGGAAGAAGGCTAAATTCATTAGTTTGAAGCAAGGAGATATGACTGTGAGTGAGTATGAGCAGAGATTCATGAAGTTGAGCAAGTTTCCTCTGAGATGGTTGAGCTAGAGGAGAATAAAATTGATATGTTTTTTCAATAGGCTGAATTATGAGATATAAGTTATGGTTTGATCTTATTCTCGAACCGACTTTGCATTTATCCTTGAGAATGTGATGGAGGTGGAAGATGCAATATTAGGCAAACCACTAGGGACAGTGCTAGTTCCACCACCAGTTCCATACTATCCTGGTAGTTAGATGGCTCACGAATTAGTTCACATTCAACAGACTCAGCCATTATGATCTAAGATGACTCAAGATTTCTTTAGCTAGAGCGTAGGGAAATGGGGTTCTAAAGTTAGTTCATCTTCTTCTGATGTACCATTTTAATCAGTCCCTACTAGTAGGAATTATTTTAGTGTACCGATATCTTCATTTTCATAGACTTTAGTGGTGAAACCACCTTTAACACCACCACCACCTTAGCCAGAAGGTAAAGCCAAATGTAGAGGTCAGACTGGTCCAAGACTGAGTAGTTTTTGGTAGATTCTTTAGGCGAATGGAGTGTTGCATAGGTTTAATATCATTTGCTTTAAGTGTAGTTAGCCATAACACATTTAGAGGAACTATCCCAAACTTCTAGCTTCTTCAATTGGTAGTACGATGCAGATTGTTCATTAGTCCCATGCTATGGCACAGGCTGATCATGAGGCTAATAGGAAGGTAGTAGAAGGTATGTCAAATATTTGTGGTCGAGATATAAATGTTTTAATTGATGTTGGTTCTATAGTTTCTTTTATTGTGAGTGCAATGGCTGATGACTTAAAATTTAAACCCATTAAAGCCATCACTTTATTAATCTTAAGCCCGGCAGTGAGTGACAAGGTTTATCCTAACCTAATCTATGATAGATGTGTTATCCAAATTTGGGAGAATAAGCTCTCGATTGACTTAAGGGTTATGGAATTGCTGGAGTACGATGCACTGCTAGGAATGGATTGGTTAGCACCATACAATTCCAGTATAGATTGTTTCCATAAAAATGTAATCTTTTATATTCCCGATTTTTCCAAACTTATTTCAATAAAGGCTATAATCCTTCGTGACTTGCAAATCAAGGTAGAGAGGCTACTTCATGAGATTTAGAGGTTATGGCAGGGTTTTTACTTTTGGTGAACCTGGTTAAGAATTTAAGACTAGTGAGATACCAGTGGTTTATGAATTTCCAAAACTATATTCATCTATCTTGCCTGGACTAACCACCACATGTCATTGACTATGTAATTAATCTTACGCGTGCCATCAAACCTATTTATCTTCCTCTATACTATATGGCACTAAAGGAATTACGCGAGTTGTAGACTTTAATTGAGGAGTTTATATAGAAAGGATTTATTCCTCCTACTATATCTTTGGTGCTCCTCACTGGTTCCTTTTATTAAGAAGAACAATAGATCCCTACGTATGTGTATTGATTATAGGCAGCTCAATTGAGTGACTATCAAAAATAAATATCCTTTTCCAATGATTGATGATTTATTTGATCAGTTGAAGAGCGCCAAATACTTCTTAAAGATTGTTTTCAGGCCTGGTTATCATTAATAGAGGATTAGGGATGAGGATAACTCGAAGACAAGTTTTAGTACTGGATATGGACACTTCGAGTTTATATTAATGTCATTTGGGCTCACTAATGCTCCTTTTATGTTAATGGATTTGATGCACATGGTACTCAAACCCTTTCTTGGACAGTTCATCATTGTGTTTCTCGATGATATTTTGATCAATTTGAAGACTCAGGAAGAACATTCACACCACCTCAAAGTTACAATGCGGACTTTAAAGGATAATTGACTATATAGTAAGTTTTGTAAGTGCAAATATTGGGCTTCAGAGGTCAAACTTATTAGACTTGTGTTTGATATTTAGGGCATATTTGTTGATCCAATGAAGTTTGAGGCAATCCAAGATTGGGCTACTCCTACCACAATGTCAAAGTTACCAAGTTTTCTAGGGTTAGTGGGTTATTATAGCAATTAGTTGAGGATTTCTGCCGTATTGCTTTGCAACTTACTAAATTAGCAAAAAACGATATTGAGTTTTATGAGTCAGAAGAGTGCAAGAATACCTTCAAGGAGTTGAAGCGTAGCTTGACTACAATGCCTGTTCTTACATTACCTGAATCGGGGAAATAAGTATTGATTTATACTGATGTTTCTCATGTCAAATCACAATGTTTTAAATCAATAATTATGGCTAATTAGGCATTAACATAGCCTAATTATAGTTTAGTCGTGAGTTTAGAGTTAATGACCAGGGAAATGAGATTTACATGTAATTTTATTATTGTGTGAAGTGTAACTAGTGTTGTGTAGTATATGTTAAGTTATATTGCGAAATTCAAAGTTAATTGAGTAAATCTGAAATTCATTGGTTCATATCTCAAGATATGTGTTGAAATGAATCTCGAGATAATTATGGTGTTGACCCAAACTTTAGTTTCAAATTTCGTGAAAAATTAAATGCTATTAAGTTTAAAAATTTAAAAGTGAATCTAAATGGATTTAATGAGCCGGCGTGGGGATTTGCCTCAATTTGCGTGCAAGTCGGGATTGAAGGTAGTGTGAAATGAGAACGAAGTTAATCTATGACCTTATTTCGAGTTTTGTGTAGGTTGGGGGTTCTCGAGGTTGAGATTGGGTCCAAATTTGTGCAAGTTTAGTGAAAAATGGCAAGAGCATTGGTTTGGAAGATTTTAGTATGTCATGAAAAAAAATAATATTTTTAGGGTTTTAATTTGAACAAAATCAGTGTTATAGACAAGTTATGGAATTGGACTATTTTGTTAAGAAGTTTACTCGATTTGGTCAAAAACTGACACGTGTTGAGCGTGCACAATAAATTCTTGTATTTTGCTATTAAATTGCAGTAGTAGTAAATGAGATATCATCTCCAAAAGGATTTTTCAAATCTCTTAAAAATTTGGTATAACCTATGGTTTTATCATATTTAACTTGTTTTATTTTTATTACTTAAATTAAAAGGTAAAATAAACACTAAACAATGTGTAAATAAACTAAATAATTAATTAAAATAACAAAACTTTAAACAAATTAAATTAAATAAACTAACTTAAATATACTTAAACTAGGGGTGGGCAAACCGCGGTTTGGTGGTGAAAACCACCAAACCACCCCCAAACCGAAGGTTCACGGTTTGGTTTTACAAACCATCACCAAACCGCGAACCTTCAAAACCGCACCCAAACTGACCGCGGTTTAAGCGGTTTTGTCGGTTTGGTTTCGCGATTTATTTCAGAAAAATAGTAGGAGGCCGGATTGATGGGAGGCTCCACTGGCTGTTTGAGGCGACTATGAGAGGCGAACTAGTGGAGGGTAGCTATGAGTGCGACAGAGGGATGCGTAGCGGTGGGAGGTGCCGCGCTGGGGGCCGATTGGTAGGAGGCTCGGCGGTGGAAGTCGTTGACTAGTGGACAATCGACTGGCGCGGCTGGTGGAAGGCGGAGGCGGAGACGTATAGATGGAGACGGAAATAAGAGGTAGAGGCGGGAGGAGGTGACTCGTTTGAGATGTAGAAAAAGAGAGAGAGAGAGAGAGAGAGAGAGAGAGAGAGAGAGAGAGGAACGAGAGAGAGAGAGAGAGAGAGAGAGAGAGGAGGAGCGGCTGTTGAGAGGTTGAGAGAGAGAGAGAGTGGAAGAAACGGCAAGAGAAGAAGAAAGTTAGGGTTTTAACTTTTGATATATATTTATATATATATATATATATATTGAAGTATTTTACTAAACTACCATCGATTTGGTAAACCGTGGTTTTTTCAAATTGAAAACCGCCACCAAACCGCAATTCCGCGATTTTTAAGATTTTCAAACCACCTCCAAACTGAGAGTTTTAAAAACCAGACCAAACCATGCAGTTTATGTGGTTTGGGTGGTTTTGCACAAACCGATGCCCACCCCTAACTTAAACTAATAAACAAATAATTGATAAATCAACTTAAATAAAATATCTACCAATTATCTAAACAAACCCCACTAAATATCATAATATACTTGGATTGTTTTCAAACACCAAACATAACATCACTTCATAATATAGTTATACTTATTTTATATGGAATTTTAGAATCATTAAATTCTAATTCATAATAGATTGGACACCTTTAGCCAGACACCAATTTTCTTAAATTCAATAGAAATACCACATCTTATCATTGTAAGTCTACCCATTGGATAAAACACAACACCGTAGAAATGCGATAGCATTAAGTTCAACAAAAATCATGCCTAATCTAAGCGAATATTACCTAAGCAACATAATAAACAACTTAAAACACAATCACCTAAGACATTCACTCGAGAAATGCCCTATAGATTAACTCTAGTTACTACTTCTATAATTGTTGTCAATAACTATAAACATAGAATTGAATACTCTATATTAAGGAACATATTGGCCACTATGCACTCAACATAAGGAATTGCTAGTTTTAATATGCAAAAACAACTTGTTTTACCCGTTATTGATGTTTATGAATCGATCTAAAACATTAAGTAAATGATTCCATAATTATAACTACATAACAATCCAAGGTATATTACATGCTTAGAGTTTATTTAGATTAATAGACTACTCACACTTGCTGGAGTCAAATAATACTAATATGTAACTAAACGGCATAGTTAAATAAATAAATACCTTTTAAATCAATGCTTTAATTTTGCTTCACATAAAAAACTTAATAAAAGAGAAATAAAATAATAACAAATAGTTAAAGAGTAATTGAAGAGTGTTATTTCAAAGCTCTCTGGTCCTATATATAGTTCCCTTAGGAATACATCTCCTAAATAAATACAAATTCCTCTTATTAATCTAGAAACCCATCACTGACCTTAGCGATTTGTCAATGATTCTTCAAGTATACACAAATCGCTAAGCAAATCACTGAATCTGGCTCTCAGTGTTCCACCAATTCAGCTGGCGATTTCTATGTCATTCTCCAATTCGCTCTGTATTCGGTGACCTTCTTGTGCTGCTGATTTATATGGCGATTCATAATGTTATTCCAAATCGCTGGCTATTCGCTGGTGTATTTTTTTAGTTTGTTTTGCTTTTCTTTCTTTTTTTTTCTATTTCTTCATTTTCCTATTTTAAACTTGAAATCACAAAAATAAGAAAATACCTGGTGTAATATCATTATTTAAACCAAAAATTAACCTAACTTACACTATATAGTGCGTATAATTATGACTCGTCAAATACCTTCAAACTCAACACTTTGTTGTCCCGAGCAAATGAATACTCTCAATTATTCTTATTTGATGATTTTAGTTTAATTGATCTTAACCTTAAATAATATAAATTCTATAATAGAAATGGTTTTCTAATGGAAAAATACTACCTACAAGTAATTGAAAGTAGCGATAAAATAGGATGAGTTAGTTAAATTAAAACTTCCCTTAATGATAACTCAACCACTTAATGTAACACTCTTTAAAACTTGAAGTTCATTACCAAGGTTAGTGCATAATATAGGTTTTACCAATCTCCACTAACAAGCATCAAGCTTATGATAACTAATATAGAAGCTCCAAACACGAAAACCATTGGATTAGTTTTAATTTTTGAAAATACTTTATAATAGTACCACAATTGAAATCAATAAGAATTTTACAAATATATCAACGAGTGTGTCATTTAAAACATGTTACATTAAGAAATACTTCATTCAACTATAACTTCAAGTACTCGAGTTAAATATTTTCTTTTGAAGAGTTTAAGAACATCCATCATTTTCATCTCTCAATATTTTTTCAACTCCATTCTAATTGTTTATTTTTAACATATTTCTTTTACTTTTGTATTTGAGTCCTTGCTCCATTTCCTTTGCACATTCTCATATTTTTCCCATTATAGATTCCCAGCTCAATTTCCTTTAGAATCTATAGGACTCTCTATATATTTGTTTTTCTATAAAATCTTCACACTTCTCACTATCCACTAAAGATGAAGAAGATATTCTTTCTAACTTATAAAAATTCATCGATTTTTTACCTATTTCTTCTTTTAATTGCGGCATAATAGCTTCTTATATACGTATACTATAAAAATACTTAATCAATAGCTCTTGTATCATAAGATTCATAGAAATCTATCTTGTTAATCTTGCACTATTATTTCAATTTTCTACTTATTATTATAACTACCACGAGGTATCCATTTTAATGTTCACATTAAATGGTAAAGTTAATAAAAAAGGATATGAAAACAATTCTTTCTATGATTAAATTCACTTGGGTAACAAAATATCACTTCAATTCATGATATTTTATATATTCATTATCATTTTGTTCTCAACTAAAAATGAAGAAAAATGAAATTCATACTTACTTGATTTTAAAAGAAAATAGAAAATTTTCATCAACCTACTTTAATATCCGATTTAAAATTAATTATGAACTTTACTTCTAACTTTCTTTGTTTTCAATGCCTTCTTGTCATACTTAACCTAAAATACCCTTAAATTCATTCTAAACCTTGTCTATAAAGTTTAAAGTTAAGTTAGGTTTCTACCGTATTGCTCGGCTACTTGATCAATTAGATCAGAAAGATATTGAGTTTTATGAGTCGGAAAAGTGTAAGAACACTTTCATGGAGTTGAAGCGTAGCTTAAGTACAATGCCTGTTCTTACATTACCTGAATTAGGGAAATAAGTAGTGATTTATACTGATGTTTCTCATGTCAAATCACAATGTTTTAAATCAATAATTATGGCTAATTAGGCATTAACATAGCCTAATTATAGTTTAGCCGCGAGTTCAGAGTTAATGACCAGTGAAATGAGATTTACATGTAATTTTATTTGTGTGAAGTGTGACTAGTGTTGTGTAGTATATGTTAAGTTATGTTGCGAAATTCAAAGTTAATTGAGTAAACTTGAAATTCATTTGTTGGGGGAAAAATTGAAAAGTGAATCTAAATGGATTTAATGAGCTGACATGGGGATTTGCCTCAATTTGCGTGCAAGTTGGGATTGGAGGTTGTGTGAAATGAGAACGAAGTAAGCGTACGACCTTATTTTGAGTTTTGGGCATGTTGGGGGTTCTCAAGGTTGAAATTGGGTCCGAATTGGTGCAAGTTTGATTAAGAAATGCAAGTGGATTGGTTTGGAAGAGTTTAGTATGTCAAGGAAAAAATTAAGATATTTGGGGTTTTATTTTGAAGAAAATCAATGTTATAGACATGTTACGGAATTGGACTATTTTGGTAAGAAGTTGACTCGATTTAGTCTAAAATTGACACGTGTAGAGCGTGCATAATAAATTCTCGTATTTTGCTACTAACCTGCAGTAGTGGTAAATGAGATGTCGTCTCCACATGGGTTTTTCAAATCTCTTAAGAATTTTTTCTAACCTAAATTTTTATCGGATTTAACTTTTTTATTTTAATTACTTTAATTAAAAGGGAAAATAAACACTAAACATGTAAATAAACTAAATAATTAATTAAAATAACTAAACTTTAAACAACTTAACTTAAATAAACTAACTTAATATACTTAAACTAATAAACAAATATTTGATAAATTAACATAAATAATATCTACCAATTATCTAAACGAACCCCAGTAAATATCATAATACACTTGGATTGTTTCAAACACCAAAACATAACATCACTTCATAATATAGTAATACTTATTTTATATGGAATCTTAGAATCATTAGATTCTAATTCATAATAGGTCGATAGCCTTTAGCCAAGCACCAATTTTCTTAAATTTAATAAAAATACCACATTCTTATCATTGTAAGTTTACCCATTGGATAGAACACAACACCGTAGAAATGTACAAAGTTCAATAAAAATCATGCATAATCTAAGCCAATATTACTGAAGCAGCATAATAAACAACTTAGAACACAATCACCTAAGACATTCACTCGAGAAATGCCTTATAGATTAACCCTAGTTACTACTTGTATAATTGTTGTCAATAACTATATACATAAGATTTAATAATCTATATTAAGGAACATATTGACCACTATGCACTCAACATAAAGAATTACTAGTTTTAATACGCGAAAACAACTTGTTTTATCTGTTATTGTTGTTTATGAATCTATCTAAAGCATTAAGTAAATAATTCCATAATTGTAACTACATAACAATCAAAAGTATATTACATGCTTAGGGTTTGTTTAGATTAATAGATTACTCACACAAGCTGGAATAAAATAATACTAATATGTAACTAAACGACATAATTAAATAAATAAATACCTTTAAATCAATGTTTCAATGTTGCTTCACAGAAAAAACTTAAGAAAAGGGAAAAAAAATAATAAAGAATAGTTAAAGAGTAATTGGAGAGAGTTATTTCGAAACTCTCTAGTCCTATATATAGTTCCTCTAGGAATATATCTCCTAAATAAATACAAGTTCCTCATATTAATCTAAAAAACCCATCACCAACCTCTGCGATTTGTCAGCAATTACTCAAGTATACACAAATCGCTGAGCAAATCAATGAATCTGGCTCTCAATGCTCTACAAATTCAGCTGGTGATTTCTAAGTCATTCTCTAATTCACTGCGTATTCGGTGGCATTTTTCTGTTGCTGATTTATATGGTGATTCATAGTGTTATTCCAAATCGCTGGCTATTCGCTAGTGTATTTTTTAGTTGATTGTCTTGATTTTAAAAGAAATACAAAAAATTTCATCAACTTACTTGAATATTAGATTTAAAAATAATACTGAATTTCACTTCTATCTTTCTTTATTTTCATTGCCCTTGTATCATACTTAACCTAAAATACCCCCGAACTCTTTCTAAGCCATGTCGTTAAGGTTTAAAATTAAGTTGGGTTTCCAGAATAAAAAAACATACCACGTGAAGCATAAATAATTTGATATGGGCACTTAAAATGTAAATAAATATGCAAATATATAAGTCAATAGTTTCAAATTAATGGAATGCAAAAGGGAAATGTAAACTACCATTAACAAAAAATGCACCAAGTGTAATTCATTATATTTTCAATATTTCAAAGCATACAAGAGAAAAAATTATTACTTACGGCGGTGTCTAGAAGTGAGCTTAGTATTAGTTTCATCATCTTTAACCATGTCTACAGAAAGTTGAGAAACATAGCTATCAGCTAAGTTGTATGTCCCAATTATAAAATTGCAACTGTAGAGACGGAATGTCAATGCTCCTCCTCGAATCCTGCAAATGGCTATCATGTCTTATCTCAGACATAGAATGGTAACGTTGTAGAGTCCTCTCGTTTGCTGCAAGCATTTCTTCATTGCGATGAATTATCGTCTGGCTACACATTAATGAAAAAATATAGTTCAAAAAAATATTTTTTTATGATGTTGTGATGAAGATGGTGCTGAACTCGTGGGAATATTCAGTATATTCACTCCTGCCATTAACCTTGTCGCTCTATGTGCGTCTTCTCTTGTCTTCCTTCTATTCTTAGTAGTGTTTCGCTCTCTTGCTTCCTTCGCATTTATTGCAATGAACGCTTCCTGTTCACCCTCCGAGTCATTGTATCCTACCACCTTTTTCATTAGTTGCACTCCCGCATCATTTATGGTCCTATCGGGCAATACATTAAATTCAGTGTCGAAACCCACTCTGCCTTTCTTACACAACTCGATAATAAAAATTAGGAATGATAATCCATCATTCTCCGTAGTTTGCATAGTAAACTTCATAGAATCATGTATAATTTCCCCAACATCTATATAGCCCTTCTTCATCACTATATAGTACAATAAAATAACTCTTAGGTTCTTCACTTTGATGTGTTGTTTTGTTGGGTAAGAGCATGCGTCTACTATATAACTCCAACTTTTTGTAATCTTCCTAAAATAGTTGGTTTCAATAAATTTTGGGTGGCCTTCGCTATCAAGCGCAAATCCCCTCCTTGGAGGTATCTCTAATGCATCTTGGATAATTTGGAATGGGTAGGATTCCTTATCTTCATATTTGACATTCGAGTAATCCTCCTCTGCTCTATGTCTATTTTGTGGAACACCAAAAAATCTATTCAACCTCGCAGTTAACATATCGATTGTCTTCCTTTTATCGACAACTTTGTCCCATTCGATCTGACATGTCCATTAGCATAAAAATGTCGTACAATTTATGAACATCCAGTTTCTTCTCTTCCCGTATAATCTCGTAGTAGTCGATCCCATCCCCTATCTCGGATGATATTCACAATTATATCCACATACTTGTTCACATTTTGAATGTTGAATCCTCTCTCAGCAATGACGACTCTCTTTTTATCACTATAATACCTCATTTGAACTCTAGGTCTCATAAATAAAAATGGATCATAAGGTACCAAGTGACTAGGGTCTGGGTTCTCAAAGTATTCCTCCTCATCTAATGATAATGGAGATTGTTCTTTAAGTTCAGCCCTCCCAGGTCTAGGTACAATGCTATTATATTTGTTTTATGGCATGCATAGTTCTACTTTTGTTTAGATTGCACTACACCTTTCCCTTTGTCTTATTTACCATATCTATCTCTTCCTGTACCTTGTCCTGCCATAGGATAGTTCAACTAAGATGAAATAGGTAAAGTGAAATTCTATCATTGAAATTCCATAATAACTAGGTAAAGAACAGAATTTATGTAAAGGTTTTAGTGTAAAATTCGAAAGAGGTGAAAGTGATTCGTTTAAAACACTTGTATCAACATATTTTTTTTGTATATATATAAATATATTGAAAAAATTCGCAAGAACCCCTAAACTCATTTGAAAACCCATATTCAAATTGAAATTGTGCATAAAAATCGTTTCCATAAGTAATTTGTGAGTAAAACCCAAAAATTACATAAGTTCGAAAAAATTTTGAAAATCAATTTTTTTTGTTGAAGGCATTGAAATAAAAAAGGTTGCAGGGTATTAATTCATTACCTTCTTAAGAGTGAGTCTTTCAAGTAAAATGCTTTACGAGAGCTCCTTAGATATCCTCTCTAAGATTCAATTTCGATCAAACATTCCCCAAGCCCTAAGTATGGTGTATGAACTAGGGTTTGAAATATATAGGTTTGAAGTGTTTTTAATTAAGGTGGGATGCACTTAGGATACTTTAATTTAAGCTTTGGAGGGTTAATTCTAGGCAAAAATCAATATATCAAACGAATGGGTGCAAAGGTATTATGAGTGAAAGGTTTTAGTGATGGCAATTTGGGGTTTTGTGTTTAAGAACAAGGATTCGTGCTTAGCGATTTTGGGTTTAAATGGAATCGCTAACAAATCGCTAGTGAAATCAGTAAAAATTTGTCTCACTGGTTCGGTGATTAGTTCAGCGATTCCGTTTAAACCAAAATCGCTGAAATCAGTATAAACTAAAATTGTTGACGAATCACTAAGTCAAATTTTCACTCAAAACTTACTTGTTGTTGGTGATTCGACAAATGGTTTCTAGTGTTAATTGGTATCAATGGGAAATTGCTGAGTCATTTATGCTTTTTTTCTAATATATTTTTATTTAAATAATTCCTATACATAACAGTCATAATTAAGGTAGAATGATCTGTATACAATAAAATGAATTTTAATATATAATTAGGGGATAGTAAAAGATTTGGAGTTTTATTTAGGGAATGATAGACTAAATAAATGCTTTATTAATAAAAATAGTTAAAAACATATAAGATTTAAATGAAAGATAAATATACTAACTATCATAATTCTAGTAAATGTAATAACTTTGCTGGTTATAGGCATTGGCTCGACTTATTATATAAGTTCACTAACTATTCAGTTTGAACGATTCAAACTGACTATCAGTTAAATCTTCATTAGTCTTAATATCTTCGTCTTCCTTATCATTCTTAGCATCTGCATAACGTTCTCCGGCATATTCATCATGATAGGATATCTCGCACTCATAGTCGTCATCATAATCATCGCTATTAATGTAGTCGTCCATTTCATAACCATCCTGATGATACATATAATTATTTCATATCCTAATTGTAACTATACGCTGTTCAATATCAAGGACAGCTCTAGCTATTTTGAGAAAAGTTCATCGCATCAATATTACATTTTTCTCAATCTGTGGCATAATTAGGAAATTGGTGAAATACTTGAATCGTCTAACTTGCACTAGCACATTCATTGACATTCATAGTGGAAAGATATTGTCACCATTTACTTTGTTGACAAGTAGATGTAGTATAAAATCAATATTAAACCTGACTTTTCTTTTCTATTGTTCCAGTAAGATGTTCATGTCAGCCCTTGTGTCAAGTAAAACATTAGGGAAACTTACGTCATTGATCATCACTTCAAGGAAGAGTTCCCTGGATAATCTTTCTAAATTTCCAGCGCATGTCCTAAATCTTGAAGCTTTAGCTGCTCATTAGTGAATTGGTCTTCCACCGGTTGTTTTCCTTTTTATTGGTGCACTTCAGGTTGTTGCTTTTTTAAATTATTTTTCTTGTTGCGAGGCTTCTTATACATACATTATGTAATGGTTTCATTCTTAACATTTCATTCGCATTGATGCAGACACTATACTTCATTTCTTTACTATACTGACTTTCTTGGTCAGTCTCAAGGTCAATGATTTTCATATCTTGTTCAACAAAATCAGCATAATAAGGTTTTAACCTTTGAGGTAATAAATTAAGGAACAGATAAGGTCCTGTCAATATTGAATGGAGTTTACCTAGAAATATATTAAGTTTTGAACAAAATAGTAAAACTTTCTCTCATACTTGAAAGTTTTTAGGAATTAGTTTCTTATCATGAAATGCTTTAATTTTATCTTTTTAAATTGATGCATTTTCATATGTGTTATTCCTGATTTCTTCTAGTTTTTGAAGACTCAACTTATGTTGGTTATTTGCTTCTTTACAAATTATGTTGCATGTTTTTATTGCCTAATAAGCTTTATGTTCTAGTTCAACTGGTAAATGACATGCTTTTCCAAATACTAACCTATAAGGTGTCATGCCTATGGGTGTCTTGAATGCTGTTCTATATGCCCATAATGCATTTTCCATTCTGAAACTCCAATCCTTACGTGTTGAACTAACTATTTTTTCTAGTATTAACTTAATTTCTCTATTCGACATTTCAACTTGTCCACTAGTTTATGGGTGATATGTAGTAAGTGTCCTATGTGTGATGTTGTACCTAGAAAGTAGATTGGCAACTAATCAATCACAAAAATGTGAACCTCTATCACTTATAAGTGCTTTAGGTGCTCTAAAAATTGTAAGGATTTTTTTATCTAAGGAAATTAATAAACTATAAAGATTTTTAATCCAAGGAAATCAATTACTATTCTTGAATCATCAGTTCTAG
This sequence comes from Stephania cephalantha, assembly GCA_039657325.1. NCBI lineage: Eukaryota > Viridiplantae > Streptophyta > Magnoliopsida > Ranunculales > Menispermaceae > Stephania > Stephania cephalantha. Next base: position 20,706,160 of record CM077569.1, on the reverse strand, counting down.
TAGCTTTTGTTTCTACCCTTATAGATACATAATCTACAGCAAGTAAGATATAAACATAGCCATTTGAGGGTGGAAAAGGTCCCATGAAATCTATGACCCATACGTCAAACACTTCATAAAATAGAATAAGGGTTAAAGGCATTTGATTTCTACGTCCTAAGTTTCTAGTTCGTTGGAAATTTGGACAAGATTTTATATAAAGGAAACAATCGTAAAATAAAGTAGGCCAAAATAATCCAAAACCAAAAATTTTATGGGCACTTATAAGTGGACCAAAATGAGCTCCACATGCATAAGTACGATAATGAGCTATAATTGATTGTCCTTCTGAATGTGATATGCATCTCCTAATTATTTGATCGGTGCAAAACTTTCATAAGCAGGGTTAATCCCATGAATATTGTTTAAAATCCTTTTTAATCTTATTCTTTTGGACTCTCGTTAAGTAAGGTGAAAACCTATTGGTGGTTAGATAATTAACTATATCGATATACCAAAGGCTTTCTGTATGCATGTTATATAAGTATTCGTCTGGAAATTCATCCTTCAATGGTATAGGTGGTTCTCCATTCTCTAACATACTTAAGTGGTCTACTACTAGATTTTTGACTCCTTTCTTATCTTTTATAGTAAGGTCGAATTCTTGTAGGAGTAATATCCATCTAATTACTCTAGGTTTTGCATCTTGTTTTGTCATTAAATATCACAAAGTTGCGTGATTTAAATAAACTACGACCTTTGTTCCTAATAGATATGGTCTAAATTTCTTTAAGGAAAAAACTACCGCTAAGAGTTCTTTTTCAGTAGTGGTGTAATTATGTTGGAATATATCTAGTGTACTGGAGGCATAATATATAACATGGGATTCTTTCCTTACTTTTTGACCTAAAACAACTTTGACTGCATAGTTACTTGCACCACACATAATTTCAAAGGGTAATGATCAATATGGTTATTTAATCACATGTGTAGTTGTTAAAGAATCTTTTAGTTTTAAATGCTATCTTATACTCATTAGTAAATTCAAAAGGTAATGATTGTGTAGTTTTTGCGAAATCTTTTACAAATCTTTTATAAATCTTGCATGTCCGAAAAATGAACGTATGTCTTTTATTGTGGTGGGGTAAGGTAATGTTTTGATTACTTGGATTTTTGTAGGGTCTACTTCAATTCCATTATGTGATACTATATGTCCTTATATTAATCCTTAATCTACCGTGAAATGACATTTTTCATAGTTTAGTACTAAATTCTTTTCTATGCATCTTTTAAGTACGTTAGTTCACTTAACTAAGCATTCATCAAAAGAATTACCATAAACTGTGAAATCATCCATAAAAACGTCAATGAAATTTTCCACATTATTAGTGAAAATACTAACCATACATCTTTGGAACATTTCAGGTGCGTTACATAAACCAAAAAGCATACGTTTATAAGCAAACGTATCGAAGGTACAAGTAATAATATTTTTTTCTTGGTTTTCTGGGCTACAGGTATTTGGTAAAATCCTAAAAACCATATAGGCAACAGTAATGGGTTTTTCCAGCTAAGCTTTCGAACATCTCATTTGTAAATAGGAGTGGGTTGTGGTTTCTTATGGTTGAGGCATTTAGCTTTCTATAATCTATACATATCTTCCAACCGTTTTGGATTCTAGTTGGCATTACTTCTCCATATTCTTTTGTTATTTCTGTAACTCTTATCTTTTTAGGGACTACTTGGACTGGGCTTAGCCAATTTACTATCGGCTATTGGAAATATAATTATTGTATCTAATATTTTTAATATTTTAGCTTTTACTAGTCCATCATAGGTGGATTTAATCAATGGTGAGGTCGCCTAGAAGCTTTGGTATCAGTTTCTAGATTTATCATATGCATACAAGTAGCTGAACTTATTCCTTTGATATCAGCTATTGTCCATCCTATTGCTCCAATAAATTATATCAATACATTTATTAGTTTATTTTCTTCTGGATTAGTTAATTTGTTAAAAATTATTACTGTCAATTTATCACAATACCTTAAATAAACATATTTCAAATGGTTTGGTAAAGTATTTAGATTTAATTCAAGGGCTTTAACTATAGAGGGTAGAAGTTTTGAATGAGATCTGGATAAGTCTTGGTAGTAGGTAAGTTCGTGTAGCTCATTATATGATTATAGAATACTTATTATTTCTTTTGTTTCTTCATCTCTATCCTTATCTTCTTCTAAATCTTCAATTGTCAATTCTAGTTTATATATTTTATTTGTTCTAAAGGATTTGTATATCAATGGATCTATCATATCTTATGTCTATAAGGAAGAAACATCGATTGGATATTTCATTATATCGTATATATTAAAATTTACTTCGTCAACATCTATCTGCATTATTAATGTTCCATTTGAAACATCGATCTTTGCTTTTACTTTTTTCAAAAATAGTCTTCCTAAGATTAGAAAAGTCCTATTAGAGAAATTATCTTCTTTCATATCTAAGACATAGAAATCTACTGAGAAGATTAAATCATTAACATTGACTAACACATCTTTAAGTAACCCTATTGGATTAAAAATAGAGCTATTAGCTAGTTGTACGACTATAATAGTTTCTTCCAAATGTACGTCAGTGATTTGTAAATAAATAGATAAAGGCATAACATAGATGGAAGCTTCCAGATCACACAATGCTTTAGAAATTTTGATGTTTAGAATTGTGCATGGAATGAAAAACATTCTTGGATCAGAACATTTAGGTGGTAACTTCTTTTGGATTAATTCTGATACGTATTCTCCTAGACTCACTTTTTCATTAACCTTTATCTTATTAGTGCATAAGTCTTCTATAAATTTCTTGTACTTAGGTACATTTTTAATGACTTCAATGAAGTGTGTATTAACTACTACTTTCTTTAATGTATCAGATATTTGTTATTCTTCTTGCATTTTCTTAGCATTTTTGTTATCTTCCAAATGGTAAGGGAATGGTGGTTCTATATTAATTGGTCTATCTTCATTAGGTTTAATACTTTTTTATTGGCATTTTTATTACTTTTCACTTCAATTTTTTTTTTAATTTTGCTTCTATTTCTTTTCTAGGAACTTATTGGTCTGACATTTTAGGTTCATCCATCTGCTTACCACTTCTTCATGTTATTGCTAGTACTTTTTCATATATTGTAGGATAAGGTTGAGATGATAATATCTTGATTTACAAATTCACTCATCTGTGTTGTCATTTGACTTAATTGGTTTTTCACTTCAGTCATATCATTTTGTAATGTTTGAAGTATTTGATATTATTCTCGTTTGGAATTATTCGATGTTTTATACCTTTGATAACCTTAGTTGTTGCTATTATTACCTACAATTAAAGTTGAGTTTGAGATCAACAAACCCATCATATTGGTTTATTATAGCATTAGCTTATTCTATATTGATTTGTTGTTTCAAAGGATTCATCATGAGAATGGCTTCATTCATTACTAGATTTTATGGTGCTTAATCTATCTTTTTGTAATAATTCAACCATTGCTTTAAACTCGTATATCTCATCATTTTGTATTTTATATAGCTTATTCATGTCACTTAGATTTTCTTTCGATGGTTCACTTTTCTCACCATATTGTTTTGATTGTTTAGCCACTGTATTTATGGCTTCAATTGCTTGAGTTGTTGTTTTATCAAGTAAAGACCCTCCACACTTACTGTCTAAGAATCTTCATTCTAGGTGTTTTAGTCCTTCATAAAAATATTGCTTTAAAGTTTTGTCTATAAATCCTTGCATTGGACATAGTGAGATCAATCTTTTATACCTATCCTAAAATTCATCAAAAGTTTCTACAGTTTCCATCTTAGCATTACTAATTTTCTTTCTATGTAAGCTAATTTTTCTTGCTGGGATATATTAGTCAAGAAACACTTGTAACATCTCTGACCAGTTGGTTATGGAATTTTAAGGAAGGTAAAATAACCAATCTAAAGCTTGACATTTCAATACGGAAGGAAAAGCTTTTCATTTAACATTATCTGTTTTTACATCTCTAGGTTTTAACATGCTTACTTTATGTTCGAACGCCTTAATAAAATTTTTAGCATCTTCATTATCTTCACCATACAAACATGATAAAGAATTTATGAGTCCGCATTTCAATTCGAATACCAGAAATTCTTATGTTAAGAAGTTGACTAGATTTGGTCAAAAATTGACATGTGTCAAGTGTGCAGAATAAATTCTTGTATTTTGCTACTAACATGTAGTAGTGGTAAATGTGATATCGTCTCTATAGGGATTTTTCAAATCTCTTAAGAATTTTATCTAACCTAAAGTTTTATCAGATTTAACTTGTTTTATTTCAATTACTTTAATTAAACGGGAAAATAAACACTAAACAATATGTAAATAAACTAAATAATTAATTGTAATAACTAAACTTTAAACAATTTAAATTAAATAAACTAACTTAACATAATTAAACTAATAAACAAATAATTGATAAATCAAGTTAAATAAAATATCTAACAATCATCTAAACAAACCTCCACTTAACATCATAATGTACTTGGATTATTTTTAAACACCAAAACATAACAACGACAACAACAACAACAACAACATAGCCTCAGTCCCAAATTAACTGGGGTCGGCTACATGGATCAAACTTTTCCATTGTGCTTGATTAAGTGCAAACACCAAAACATAACATCACTTCATAATATAGCTATAATTATTTTATATGAAATCTTTGAATCATTAAATCCACATTTATAATAGGTTGATAGCCTTTAGCCAACCACATATTTTCCTAAATTCAATTAAAATGCCATTTTCTTATTATTGTAAGTATACCCATTGGATAAAATGCAACACCGTAGAAATACGATAGTATTAAGTTCGATGAAAATCATGCCTAATCTAAGCCAATATTATCGAAGCCGCATAATAAACAACTTAAAACACAATCATCTAAGACATCCACTCGAGAAATGCCCTATAGATCAATCCTAGTTACTTTTATAATTGTTGTCTATAACTATAGACATAGAATTGAATACTCTACATTAAGGAACATATAGGCCACTACGCACTCAACATAAAGACTTACTAGTTGTTTTATGCAAAAACAACTTGTTTTATCCGTGATTGACATGTATAAATCGATCGAAAACATTAAGCACATGATTCCCTAATTATAACTACATAACAATCCAAATTATATTTCATGCTTTCGGTTTGTTTAGATTAATAGACTACTCACACATGCTAAAATTAAATAATACTAATATGTAATTAAACGACATAATTAAATAAATAAATACCTTTAAATCAATGCGCCAATGTTGCTTCACATAAAAAACTTAATAAAAAAGAAAAGAAAGAATAAAAAATAGTCAAAGAGTAATTGAAGAGAGTTATTTCGAAGCTCTCTGGTCGAATATATAGTTCCCTTAGGAATAGATCTCCTAGTTAAATAAAAATTACTAATGTTAATCTAAAAAAACCATAACCGACCTCAGCGATTTGTCAGCGATTCCTCAAGTGTACAAAAATCGCTGAGCAAATAATTAAATTTAGCTCTTAGTGCTCCACCAATTTAGCTGGCGATTTCTAAGTCATTCTCTAATTTGCTATGGATTCACTGGCCTTCTTCTACTACTGATCTATATGGAGATTCCTAATGTTATTCCAAATCACTGGCTATTCGCTGGTGTATTTTTCTAGTAGACTGTTTTACTTTTCTTTCTCTTTTCTTCTATTTCAACATTTTCCTATTTAAAACCTGAAATCACAAAAATAAGAGAATACATAGAGTAATATCATTATTTATACCAGATATCAACCTAAATTACACTATAAAATTTGTCTAATTATTGACTTGTAAAAAATCAGATAAAAATGGACACGCAAAGTCAAAACATAAAAATAAAGATTTTCGACAATTAATAATAAAATATTATGCTGCTGACAAGCAACTGACGATTTATTTATATATATACGAAAAAAAATTAAAAAACATAACAATGAAACATTTAACAAAACGTTTTATGTTTTGGGCTTTTTTCCTTGATTAGTACATTTAGGAGTAAAAATTATCAACCCAACACACCCACCAAACTATTTCCCCATCTAACACACTTGTAGCCACGTCAGCGCCACATCATGAGGCAGGTGGCATCGTCCCAAATTTTTTTTTGTTAGAGAGAAGTCGTGACCTCGGGTCACGATTTCCATTTAAGTGAAATCGTGACCCGATCAGCAAATCGTGACCTCGGGTCACGTTTTCCGTTTAAGTGAAATCGTGACCCGAGGTCACGACTTCTCTGTTAAAAAAAAAAAAAAAAAACGGACAGAACACACTTAACAAAAACACAAACAGATCTGAAACTCACCTTCAACTCCCCCAACGTTCCTTCCTTCAACTCCCCCAACGTGATCAGCTCCACTTCATTCTTCACTCTTCGTTCAAATCCACTCTTCGTTCAAATCCACCGGACCCGAGGTCACGACCCGAGATTGGCTCCATTGGTGTAGATCTTCTCTCCATCTTCGACTTAAGATCCGAACCGCAACCCACCCCAACTCAATCTGTGTATACAACTCTGTAAGATCTACTTTTTTGGGGATTTTGTTTGTTTATGTTTCATGTGGTTTATGTACTGTTGGTTGTTAATTTTTTTTTTTTTTTTTTTTGTATCCGGTAGTTGTCATTGTTTTCGGGATGTTTTTGTTTTTTTATCCGTTTTTTTTTTCTTTTTTTTTGCCAAGTAGTTGATGTGAGTTCTATCATGATTTTTTTGTTTATTTTGCCAATTACTTGATGTTAGTTATATACTTTGTTATGTTTGATTGTTTTGTTCCCAAATTAGTTGATGTTAATTCTATAGGCCTTGTAAAAATCAATACGCGCGATTATTTAATTAAATAGCTAGAAAGTTTAATTTTAGAACACATATATTTAGTGTATAGAGATGTAAAACATGTGGGAACCCAAGGGAGGAGTAGAAATTGTTTGATTTGGGGTTTAGGGGGTATGGTATTAATGTTTTGCAAGGTAGTGTAGAGGAACGGTGGGATCGGTTTTCTATTTTTTGGTTGCGGTTTTGTCTCTGAAAGCGCAAGGATTAGCAATGCGAGGGAGGGAGAGAGGGAGGGAGGGAGGGAAGTGTTGTTCATAATTTTAGTCCTACCAATGCCCGACCTTAATCTTTATTACCACATTTTCCCAATGCACTCCAATTTTATTTTTTAATTTTGGGTCCCATGTTATCTTTGGATTCTCAATACCAACCATTAATGAAATTCACTAGGGTATTTTTATTTTTTATTAATAATTGCGGGTGCCCAAATCTTTTATGAACCCTCCTACTTACATTCGAATAATCTTAAGAGAATCAACTAAGCAAACCAACATATTAATTTGTAAATGATGGCATGGTTTGATCACTAGGCTATTTAGTTACCATATATATTAATAACTTTACCACTACACCATTCCTTGTATTTGAGGTCTTTGCTTATTTGTATTATTTGTTTGATGAGAGATAGATGTGCTTTTGTGGTCTTGCATGAAACATAAACTTTTCTTGCCTAACTTGTATTTTTAACATGTACTTTATTAAAGGTCTTACATGATCTGCAATGATGCAAATGAAGTCAAATTGCATTATATGCATCATAAACTGCGTTGTAGTATGCTACCTATATTGTATTAATCCATCTCTGTATAGTTAGTACATGAAGTATTTCTACTTCTCATATCAATTGCACAATGGAATTAATGACAACATTGGTAATGATTTTGGGTTTAAGCGCGATATGGATCCTGGCCCTATAGATGACTCGGTTTTGACTATGCAAGCTCTCCATAGATCTACCCGCGTTTGGAATGGCCCGGTAATACTTCTTTTCGCATGTTTCTCTACTTTTTTAGCTGCATAGCCACGTTTTAACTAATTTCACTTAAATCTCATATCTTCATAGGAGCCTGGTATATTGACTATCAGGCGGAATTCAGCTGCACTTCACCGGTTGGTCCAACTAGATCCACGCATAGTTGGGCATCTTCAGGAAGCTGGATTTTACGGGACTGCGCGAGTGGCTTCATTTCAATTGATTGGCATCTCATAACTGCCCTTGTAGAGAGGTGGAGGCCAGAAACTCACACGTTCCATTTCCCCGTCGGCGAGATGACTATAACCCTCCAAGATGTACAAATCATCTTGGGGTTGCCGGTCGATGGATTACCAATTACCGGCCGAGTCGACAAATGATACCACCTTTACAGAGCACAAACATTCAGCTACATAGGATTGACTTGAGAGGGAAGACGGATAAGGATTGGAGCGCAGAACATAGTGCTTATGTCTGCATGTGGAACGAAAGTGCCTCCAATATTGCAACTGATGAAAGCTTAGAGGAGCCAATGGACTTTTACAACCCGTATATGCTATGGTATCGGCGCATTACACGACGATTCATGTCTCCCCGTGGAGCTATTGCTGAGGCCTTGGTAAGTACAATTTGATTTTTTTTTCAGTCATGAATCCTTGCAAAATAGTTGTTTTCCTTGTACTTTCGCATAAAACTTCATCAATATTTCATATGTAGGCACATGGCATTACTTCAATTCATCGGTTGACCTTTGGGTGATGATGTATCTATTGCACGTATTAGACATGACATGTAGTCGCATCGACTTTGACGCAGACACGCAGATTATCGGATGCATAATATGCCCAGTTCATTTGAAGCTTCTCATCATTCTTTTCATGCTGATACACCTTCGAGGCATGACACTCCATTGTATACTCCATCAGTGCCTCTCAACGAGTTTGGGACTCCACATACTCCATCAGTTCCTCCCAACATGTCATTCGAGGCTATGGAAGCCTTTCCATTTGACACGGCACCTACATCTTCGCGCCATTTTCATGCAAGTCCAATAATGATGAATTTATCTGGGAGTACAAGTACTCAGGATGGCGGAATGCGGGACAACGATGATATTCAACCAGAAGATGCTCAAAATCCGGCTGATGTGGGTCATACGGATATTCCACTTGCGTTAAACCGTAATGTCCGAGTCGTCAAGAGAACACGGTGTGGGACTGGAAGTCATTATTTGGGGTCAGACTAGGACTTTTTCTATACTGTTATAAGTCATTTCCTCCTTGTGTTCTGTACTTGTTATGTTTTGTACTTGTTATGTTTTGTATTTCTTGTTGTCCACTTGCACCAATAATGCCTTGTGTTCTGTACTTGTTATGTTTTGTGTTCTGTACTTGTTATGTTTTGTATTTCTTGTTGTCCCTTTTTGTTTATTGTTCCATTTTTTATGGTTTTGGATTGAACTAAGTTTTGTATAGTTATTAGTTATATTCAATGTTGATGTGCTATGTCAATTTTTTGCAGTTCAAGTGAATTAACTAGTATGAGAACCACTCAAATGTTGATGTTTTCTAGCACACTAGTAGTGCTATTGTTGAGTACTACAATTCCAACTTGTTCTGCTAAACATGCAACACCAGCTCCAACACCAACACCAACACCATCTCCACCACCAAACTATGTCAATCTCACATGAGACCTACTCACTTGTGTGAGGCCCTTTCCACAAATTTCCTAGCCTACTTGAACAAACACAAGTCCTTGACACATTTCAAAACCAAGCCAACAACACTCAACAAGGCATCACAATTTTTGTACCAAAATACCAGGCCTTCAATTCTCTCAAAAACCCTTCACTCTCAAACATCAGTTTATCACGCCTTGCCGCATTACTACTCATTAGCCGCATTACTACTCATTAGCCGATTTCAAGAACTTGAGCCAATCGAACCCGTCGGCACAGATCAACTATTTGAGGTATTTATTCACTGCTATAAAAAAATAAAAATTTGCAAGGAAGTCGTGACTGCAGCTGGAAAACGTGACTTTAAGTCACGTTTTCCAGTGACCAAACCACTAACGCGTGATGTGGCGCTGACGTGGCTACAAGTGTGTTAGATGGGGAAATAGTTTGGTGGGTGTGTTGGGTTGATAATTTTTACTGCCAAATGTACTAATCAAGTAAAAATGCCTTATGTTTTGGCTCTTAAACCTCTTTTCGAACATTTTTCAAAAGCAAAGCTCAATGTGTCCGATTTTCATCGAGTTGTTCTCTACAAAAAATTCTGCGGTGGAAACGAAATGTTCGACCCGCAATTCGGTAAATTCTCTATTCAAAGCATTTTTTTACAATTCAAATTGAATTCTTGCGATTTTTGAATTTCTTTCTTGGGATTTTGACATGAATTTGTAGACTATTGCGAATTAATATATTTGATTGATTTGCGTCGATTTGGGATAAATTCCACCAACGTGGGTTAGGGTTTTAGTTAATTGAGTTGATGCAATTCAGTTGATTACTGTTTTTGGAGATGCTTTATAGTTAAGATTTATTTACATTAGGTTTCTGGATGAATTGAATAATTAGATGTTTTTCCAAATTGACACCACGGGTAGTGGAAATATTTTGAATTTTGTTTGATTTGATTTCTTAGTTATTGGTGTCGAGTTTTAAGGATTTATTTGCAAAAGCATTGATTTGGAGAGGTTTCATTAATTCAAAATAAATAAAGTTCGCCTAATCAACTGGCCATATTGAGAAATTCATAACTTCTCCATTTGTGATCAAATTTTAGTGTTCTAGAAGTCTATAGAAAATATGTAGTGAGCTCTACAAGTTTCTTTTTCATTGTCATGAAAAATATCATGGTTTTCAAGGTTAAAAAGTTACCTTAAGTTAGATAGTTAAAAGCTAGTTGAAGTTATAAATAATTCTTTTGGGAAATAGTTATTGAGCATACTTTGGCTGCTATTTTTTTTAGGGCTACTTAATTTGGTTTTGCTTGAAGGTGTCCCCCTAATATAATTGGCTATGTAAGGAAACTATTGGAACCACTTACAAGATGATTTGACGCTCTGGGAACCCTAAAAATTATGCTCGAAGTTGGCTATTTGTAAGTAAATCCCATAGTAAAATTTACATTGTATGAGTATTTCTCGAATATAATTGCATGCACTGATTTATCATTGCATATTTATTTGTCAAGCATTCATGGACACGAGAGGAATGAGGCTCTTGAGGGCCCCATTGTGTTCGTTGGCTATATATATGGTACATTAAACATCATGGTGCTCTACGCCTAGAGTAACTGATCATTAAAGAAACTTAAGAAATTTAGGAGTATTTGTGTTGTTGGCCAAGATCATACTTTGTGGAGAGTCGAGGGCATGGCATTTCGAGGGAATTCCTATCAAACTCATGAATATTTAATATAGTTTACTCACCACTTTTAGAAGATGTCATCTGAGTGTGTTCGGTCAACAAAAACGGGATGGATTGCATATTTGTATATTTATGATTTCTTACGATATTATTGTTCGCTTAAGTTTTTGTAATATAATGCATTTGATTATTACAAGTGTACTAGATAGTGTGAGATTTACTTAGATGACATTATCAAACTTTTATAATCAGGTAATGACAGGTTCGAGCGATAACAAAGGAAATAGAAAGCTGTCAGATCTTATGTGGCTTGCTCTAGTTCATTCTCTCTATGTATATTTTTTTTTGATATAATATATCATATAAATGCATATTTGGGTTCGTGTGTAGTTAGGATCTCCTTTGAACATTTCTAACTGATTTTGAGATGGATTGGGATAATTGTGGAGATAAGGTAATGTTTGTTTAAGGATTTTGATTTCCTAAATGAGGTTAGAATGAATATATCTATTTTTAATGCGACATATATGGCTGTGAAAAGTCGATAATTAGACATGTTTTATATTACATTTTAGGACCATTTTCGATGTAAAAGACTATATTACACGTGATTTTCTCTACTTTTTGTTATTTCAGTTTGGAATACTTGAAGAAATGTATGAAAAAGGGAAGAAAATGAAAGATTTGAGCAAATGAAAAGATTGCATGACTATTCATTAAGGAATCAAGGAAAAACTGGAGTTTCGGTACAACGATTCTCTTACAATTCCTATACACCCATATTCGCCACTAAGATCTATGGAAATAGAGACCATAATTCTAAAGATTTCCTAGCAATTCCACTTAAACCGGAATTTCTGAACAATAGCTGATGACGATTTCATGGATCTTGGATTACAATAAGGATTTTGATTCAGTTTAGGATATGTATTACTTAATATTCTATAAATATAAACCTTAGACTACGAAATTAAGTGCCTTTAGATAGTTTTAGACTTTTTGCTTCAGTTTGAAGGACATTCTTTATTGGTTTTTATTGCTTTTGGAGAAGTGTTCGCATGTCGTTTGTGCAAAATATAATCCGTACTCGAGTTGTCAATCCTACTTGTGTAAATATGAGGTCGAATAAATAGGACATAGGTTTTACTCTGAGTTACCTAAAAAGGGAAATTCAGAGGTTTTTCAAAAGATTTTAAGAAAACCAATAGTTAAAACTACTAAAATCAAAGTTTGTAAAAATTAATTGAACGAGAGAAAATACCTAGGTTTACGATCCCATAAATTCAAATCAAGATTCAATAGCATGTCATTGTGTTTGATCTTACCAAAAGATTATTAATTCAACTCTTCCTTAATTAGTTATAGAAAAATGACATCTGTCAGAAATCCTTAATTTTCCTAATCTCGATAGCTAAGCTGTCCGCCCCTAACTACTTCGCAGTCAACACATACCCTTAGAGATCCACTAATAAAATTTAATGTATTAAATGCATATAAATATGTGGTAATACTAATCCTAAATAACCCAATCGCATCCACTTCCAGTTTAAACTAGATTTATTTGCCGCAAACTCAAGAACCGAAAGGTTTTGAAGGCAAACGGTTGTGTGATTGTCACTTGTATCAGTCCAATCGTACAATTATGAATATGATTATCATGATTAACTATAGGTCTTCCACCTAAAAGCATGCATTGGCCACATACATACACTAAGCATGCACCATAATCATGAAAACAACAACAAATAAAATAGAAAGAATTGAAATAAATAAATTATAAATAAAAGATCACACATAACATGCTATCAACCAAGATTTTTGACTTCCTTACCCTCCAAACTAGGAAAAAAATGCTAAGCCATACATTCTCTTGATAACACCATAAATTTCTAAAGAAAAGAACCTCCTTAAATTCTCTATTTTCCTCTATGCAAATATATGGTTTACCACGTCCTAATGACTATTTATACTCCTAAGACCCCTAAGAATACCATTGGAAAACCTAGTTGGCAATCCCAAATGAAATAGAACTCTAAAACTTTATATTGTAACGTCTTGGCGCCGTCTGTATGTGATCCATGCCATGTGTGTATTTGCCACAGAGTCGTCACAGCGCTAGCTTTGTATTATTTTTTTTCCTCTCAGTGGTCTCGATGCCCCGTGTGTAAAGTCCCGAAGCTGTGTGTGTAAACCAACAGCTTCGCCACACTATCTCTTCCTTAAGCTCCATGCATTGCCTATACATTATTTTCATTTCTCAAGCCTTATACTCATGTCCTACGACGTTAATGGTCTTCTCCATGGCATCAAGTGTGGTTTTGTGCTTTTTCTTGGCTTTTCATCATAAAATCACTCCTTTGTCTCTTCTATAGCATGTAAAGCTGAAAACACATAAACATCATCAATTAGTGTTCATTCCGAGATATTTAAACTAATTATACTACTAAACTAACCCTATATAACTCTACTTAAGCACCTATCAAATACCCTCAAACTTAAGACTTTGCACGTCCCGAGCAGAGAAATATAAGACATGGAGCTAGATTCCTAATATAGTTAAAATTTATATACTAATTAATCCTACACCTGATTCCAAACTTATAGAGTTCATTTGGTTTAAATAGTCACCAATTTAACAAGCTACTTAAGAAAATTTGAAGTTATGATATGTCTAGAACCGTAATCCAAACACAATTATAATCACACATTCAAGATCTAGACTCGGTAAAGACAAAGGCTATCAACTATTTATGAGTTTTCTTGGTTTATACAGTCAAGCACGCAAGTTTACAATCTTTGTAAGATAGCGCATCAATGCTTATAGGGTACCATACATAAGAAATGCAACCACTCTTTCCAGTATTATAGACTTAGCAAAAAAAGGGAACAATAGGACTTTAAGTTGGTTGTAACATGGCCAAGGTAGGATACCAAGAAAATGATATAAAGGTAATGCAAAGCATTGGAATACTAAAACTTAGACTATCAAAAGTTCTTTTGAGAACATGAAAATGGCTTATGTTGCACTTAAATTCATTTTTCTTTTAATATGTGTAGTCCTCACCTTTTTCCAACGACATGGCTCCCTGATCCCTTTCCTGCGGATACCATTTAGGTGGGACTTTCTAACCATGACTTGATTTTTTCATCACATTTAATTTCCCTTTATTTTGGGACAAATTTTTTTCTCTAATCTATTTTTCTTTCTTTTCATGTCTTTTTTTAATGATTTCAAGTCTAAGACTAGCTTCTAACTAGATAAAGGATAATATCAGGGTATGGTTATGGGTTTAGAAATAGGTAAAAAGAATTAAAGATTGGCTTGGCTCAAAATGGGTTAACTAGGGAAATTACTTTAGGTAGGTTTAAGGGTAAGGGTTTTTATTCAAAAAAGGCATAAATCATTTCCCAAAAAGTGGTTTAGCCATAAGAATTCCACCTCGAGTGGGCTACACCCTAATTTTAGCACCTTAGAAATATAACGTTTCTCCCATTGTAGAGTTTTGACTGTTTGCCAACTTTGGTATTGATGTGTAGCATAATGTTAGGTGTTTTTAAGTAGAATTCACTCAACATATCTGAAAATAAATGATGGGTTGATACCTATTTGGTGTATTTTTCAGCAAATAGGTCCAAACGAAAATAAAATGGGATGGCAAGTAGAGTGGGAAAACTAAAGAGTGAAGCGGGGAGTCGAAGCGTGAAGAAGGAGCAAAAAGTCCAAGATTCAGTCTTGGGCGCTAACCCCGGCGCTCAACGCTAGACTTGCACCCCAGCGCCATATTCATAGAGCATAGCCACATTTTATGTGCTTTCCTATCTTAACTCTTACTTTGGCACCATGGTGCCCCACCTTGAGCCACACCTGGCACCTCAGCGCCTAATGGCTTGTCGCATACATTGTCTTCAAATCCTAGCGCTGACCCTAGTGCCTCAGCGTCCACTTTAGCGCTACCATAAATTAGATAACTTTTTGTATGTTTTTTAGGGTTTTAAGCCCATTTTTTCCAACAAAATACCCCTGGACTATATACAACGGTATGATAGGTAGAATTAACAACTTAAGCTTTAGAGAAAACACTTTGGGAATCTAGGGTATTGGATCAAACTTGGTGATTCGCTTTTTGATTTATAGGTATTGATTTCATGTTTTCTTTTATTTTTACCATGTTTTGTGTTGTTTCTTGCCCTATTATGGGGTAATACTCTTGTCCCAGGGATCGATGGATCCCTGGTTGCTTTTCTCTCTAATTCCAATGTGATTAATGATGTTTTCTTCAATTTGTTGTTTGGATTTGTGTTTGCTTGAACTTAAGAGTATGTATAGTGGGCGTGGATGGGTTGTATGTTCAATTGCAGTCGAAGCAGCCATTGAACGCACAGATCGTCCAGAAAATGTTGGATGACAACGAAAAAAAAAAAACAATTCGTTCGTCTATTTAAATAAATTAGTTTCATGTTGTTGTAGTAAGATTTCTTATACATGATATCTTTTATTTTTATCTTGAAAAGTAATTAATTAATTATTTTATTTAGTTAATTTAAAAAATCGATATTTAAATACATGAACATAATTGTAATTCTATTTATTGGTTAATAATATAATATGTAATGTGATTTTGTATAATGTGTTGTTTAAAAAAAAGAATGGATTGATGTGATTATGGGTACTATGAAGTGTGTAGTGAAAGGTTTAATGATAGTGAGAGAGAAATATAGTAGATAAGAGTGTAGTGGAATAATAATGTGGCACTCTATTTCATTCAAAATGGGTGTTAGTATTGCGGATACCCTAATTCTATACTTGCCTTAATCGAGTAGGTATAGAACTTAGGGATTGAAGTCACCTATGACCTTAGGGTTTTGAACCCATAAATAGGGAACACAACCCTTGAAAATATGGTACGTCGATCTACGACCGTTGACGAGGCAGGCCTTAAAACTCTAGTCTAATGCGGTTTTGCACTTATGCTACTCACGCAAACAAGTTGAGTCCGAGTGCAACACTAGAATTTCGCCAAGACCTCGGGGTGGAGTGAAAAATTAGGGAAATTTTCCTATCTCACTTGAATTGGAGATTAGAATATGTGAATTGGATAGAAAGAATGCAACCTAGGTGAAATCAACTCCCTTATAATATTTCTCCAATGTTAAAACTTAATTTAAATTACTACCAATTAATTAGTGTAATTCAGTTGTCGATTTCCATTTAAAAATCAAACTCATCGTTGCCTAACTTACTATCTAGGTTAGATTACAAATTAGCACTAAATCATCCTTGTGGATTGATATACTAGGTACCAATACTAATTGGTGCCACTATTACTTATGCGTTGTTGTACACTTGCAGCTCGTGTCAAGTTTTTAGCGTTGTTGGCGGGGATGGTAGCTAGTTTTAGTTTGATTAGGATATTTATTTTTGGATTTTATTTTTAGTGATTTTAGTTTTGTTTTTTTTTAATTTGAATGACCATATACACTTGATTTTCTCTTTGTCGTTATTTTAGGTCTCTCTTGTCTATTTAATGTGATAAAGGCGATGAGTTAGAACTTGACGACCCTAATTTCAATCTAACTCTTCAAAGTTTTCAAGAGAAAAAAAGGCGAAATAGAGATAAAGGACAACTATTTTGGCAGAGAATCAAGAAAAAGAGGAAAGGCCAAGGGGACTGAGGTGTCTTCAAAATTATTTCATGCCAAATGTACAAGAAACATATAATGGGTTGATAAGGATTCAGGACAACAACAACCCATTTGAGTTAAAGCCGGGGTTAATTAACATTGTGCATAATAGTTTGTTCAATGGTCTGCCTAATGAGGACCTAGTGGCTCGGGTGGAGATGTTTTTAGAGAAGTGTGAAACAGTTCACATCAATCATGTTTCGAAGGAAACCATTAGAATGCGACTTTTAACCTTCACAATCATGGGGGAAGGCAAAGGTGTGGTTTTAAGGTCTTAATCAAGGGAGTCTCACATCTTGGGCTGATATCATTGAGGGATTCTTTTAAAAATTTCTTCCTCCCGTGAAAGTGTCGAAAAGGAAGAAGGAAATCAACTTTTTTTTGCAAGACGAGACGAAATTATTAGAAAAACCATGGGAAAAATTGAAAGTGTTGTTGAGGAACCATCGGAAACATGGGTTAGAGAAATGGGCTTAATTGCAAGTCTTTTACAACGGCATGACTCTAAATACACGGACTTTGGTTAATGCTGCTTTAGGCGGTACTTTGCTATCCAAAAGTGAGGAAGATGCATTTGACCTTTTTGAGATGATGTTTATGAATTCATTTTCACCACCAAGAGTGCAATAATCATTAAAGAAGGCACAAGGAATGTATGAAGTTGATTCACACAGTGCTATCATGGCGTAATTGTCTAACCTATCTACTCGAATTGCTAAATTTCAAAAAGGGCAATTGAGTCAAGAACCAAAAAGTCCACAACATTTGAATCATAGGGTTTGGTGGCCAATCCATTAGACAAAACACCTCAAAGTTTGGAGTATGAGGAAATAAATTACATGAACAATCAAGGTTATGGGAACAATTTCAGGCCAAGGGCACAAGCTCCACAATAATACTATCCTAGGATCAATACCATTCCAAATGTCTTATGGAAATACGAGTTATGCATTGCAACCACCTCTAGGTTTTAGGAATGAAGTAAAATAAATACCATCTCCAACCGAAGAACTAGCCTCTTTCAAAGTAATTGAGCAACTTTCAAAGGCTATGGATATTAGCCATAACCAGAGGCATGATAAAAATGAGAAAGAAATGGATGGAATGAAGCAAACTATGGAGGGAGTGAAGCAAACTTTGAAAGGAATAGAGGATGAAAAGATCAATCCATCAAAAATCTAGAGCAGCAAATCGGGCAGTTGGCGACATCACTGAATTCTCATCAGGAAGGCAATTTCCAAGTAATACAGTTGTGAACCTGAGAGAAAATGTCAGCATAGTGCAAATGAGGAGTGGTAAAACATTGATTGAATGGTTTTGAAAAAGCCTGTAGGTCAAAAACGGACTAAAAAGATTGAAACTGAGCAGTATGATGAGCCTGATGAGTCAAAACATGATGAAACTGAGCAGACTGGCATTATGATTAGAATGAGCATAAAGGGTTCAAAAGTTATGATGACATTGCAGAGAGTTTTGAAGAAGATAGAAAAAGGAAATGGCGTTGAGAGGGGGAGTTCATTAAAACGAGAAACAATTCCAAACGACATTACATTTCCTAATAATCCTCCATTTATCACTCCAAATTTACCTTATCCTCAGAGGTTCAAGAAACTAAAAAATCAAGAACAATTCAAAAAGTTTCTAGATTTCTTCAAAAAAGTTGCAACTGAATATCCCTTTTGCTGATGTTCTTGAGCAAATGTCATACTACACAATTTTCTTTACGAAAAATAGAGGACTTATAAACTGTGTACTTGACTAAGGATTGTAGTGCTATTCTATAAAATATCTCCCATAGAAATTGAAGGATCTTCGAAGTTTCACCATACCATCTACTATAGGGTGTTTTGTGATTTTGGATTAAGTATAAATTTGATGCCCCTAACTGTTTTCAAAAATTCAAGTTTGGGGGAGGTCAAGCCTGTGAATATGACCTTGCAATCGGCGTAATCGATCTCTATCATATCCAAAAGGTGTGATCAAGGATGAGTTTGTGAAAGTTGATAAATTTATTTTCTCGGTTAATTTTGTACAACTACAAATGGATGAGGAAGATGAAGTTCCCTTAATTTTGGGGAGACCATTTATGGCAACTGCTATAGAGCCCTCATTGATGTCGAAGAAATAGAGTTGTGGTCGCGGGTGAATTATGAGGCGGTTTTGTTCAACATCTACAACACGATGAAGTTCTTAATGCCAATGAACAATGCAAAAGCATAGAGGGGGTGGATATAGTTTTTTAGTGTGTGACTGAACTATATCGAGAGCACGCGCCATAAGATCCCTTGGAAAGATGTCTAGAGCGGAGCACCACAACTAATCCCACTAGTTAGTGTCTAATTCAGGAGACATTTCAAGAGTTTGCAGAATTGAAATCAATTAAGTTTCATGGGCAGTTGAGCAGTTAGAACTTGAGTCAGAAAGTGCATTTATTGATCTGACACTATAACTAAAACCATTGCTTGATCATTTGTGATATTCTTACTCGGGAGAAGAATCTACATTTTGTGTGATCATTTTAGCATTGTTGAATGAGTTAGATGAAGAAAAGTTGTTTTAAGTCTTACGAGAGCACAATTTAGCTTTGGGTTGGACAATCAAGGATATTTGATGAATTAGCCCATCAATTTTTATGCACAAAATTTTGATGGAAGACAATCATAAGCAATAAGTGGAGCATCAACAATGCTTGAAACCAATGATGAAGTAAGTGGTGAAGAAGGAGATCTTAAAGCGGCTTAATGTAGGAATCATATATGCAATCTTTGACTATTCATGAAGATCTCTACTGCACATTGTCCCTAAAAAGGGAGGAATGTCTGTGGTACAAAATAAGGAAAAAGAGACAATGTAGACAAGAATTGTGATGGGGTGGCACGTTTATATTGACTAAAAGAAATTCAATAAGGCTATATGAAAGGATCATTTTTGTTGGCATTCATTGATCAGATGCTTGACAAATTGGCGGGTTTTGACTACTATTGCTTCCTTGATTGGTAATTTGGCTATAATCCCATTGCCATATTACCTGAGAATCAAGAGAAGACAACTTCCACATGTCTTGATAGTTAGTTTGCATTTCAACGAATGCCACTCGGTCTTTGTAATGCACCATCAACATTTCAACGGTGTATGATGCCTATTTTTTGGACATGGTGGAAGATATAATGGAAGTTTTCATGGCTGGTTTCTTTATTCTTAGGGCCTTATTTTACTTGTGTTTGCAAAATCTATCCTTAGTTTTGAAAAGGTTTCAAGATACCAATTTGGTTTTGAATTGGGAGAAATGTCACTTCATGGCCCGAGAGGGCAATGTTTTAAGCCATCGGGTGTCTTCAATTGGTTTGGAGGTTATAGAACAAAGATAGCTGCAATTGTAAGCTCCCAGTGCCTATAAATGTTAAGGATATAGGGAGTTTGTTAGGGGCATGCTGGGTTCTATCATTTCTTTATTCAGGACTTCTCAAAAATCACAAAACATTTATGTGGTTTGTTGGAGGATGATGTTCCGTTTGAGATGAATGATGATTATTTGACTGCATTTTGCACATTGAAAACGAAACTGATTTGGGCACCTATTGTGGTTGTTCCTGATTAGGAGTCTGATTTTAGATCATGTGTAACACAAGTGATTTTGATATGGGCAATGTTGGGTCAGGGAATAGAGAAAATGTTTTGAGCTATTTATTATGCAAGCAAAACTTTGGATCTCGCTCAACAAAATTACACCACCATAGAAGCAGTTATTAGCAGTTGTTTTTGCTTTAGACGGATTTAGTTCATATATTGTGGGATCTAAAGTCACGGTATTTACTGATCACTCAGCTATTCGTTACTTGTTTCCTAAGAAAGATGGGAAGTAGTAATTGATATGTCGGGTTTTTTGTTGCAAGAGTTTGAGCTTGAGATAAAGGATAAGAAAGGTAGTGAGAATGTGGTTCCGAACCATCTTTCACGCCTACTACATCAAGAGGTGGATACAAAGAAGTCGATTTAAGACATTTTTTCGGATGAGCAATTATTTATAGTTCAAATTCAAAAGGATGTAGCATGGTTTGTTGTTTATGTGAATTAGTTGGTGTGTCAAGTGTTGCCTCCCGATTTGAGTCCGTCAGAATGAAAAAGGTTCTTGAGTGATATAAAGCATTATTTGTGGGATGATCCCTACTTATTTTTGCGGTGCAATGATGGGTTGGTTCAACGATGTGTTTCTGAAGATGAATTAATTTGAATCTTATAAGGATGTCACTTTTCTCAATTTGGCGATCATTTTGGTGGGCAAAGGATAGCGGCAAACGTGCTCCAATGTGGTTTCTATTGGCCGAGTCTTTTCAAGGACACTTATATTTAAATTAATACTTGCAATGAGTATAAAGGACCAGTAATATTTCGAGAAGACATGAATTTCCTCAAACCACTTTTGAAGAAGTGAAGTTGTTTGATGTGTAGGGAATTAACTTTATGGGTCTTTTCTTGATGTCTCACAAGAAACAATACATTTTAGTAGCCGCTGATTATGTGTCAAAATGGGTTGAAGCTATGGCTACGATGAAGAATGATGTGAGGGTGGTTATTGACTTCTTGAAAAAGAACATCTTTTATCTGTTTGGGAAGCCTCGAGCCTCGGTGAGTGATGGTGTCATTTTTGCAATAGAGCATTCGAGATAGTACTCTAGAAGTATGGTGTGCAATATAGCACTTCTTTGGCCTATCATACTCAAACCAATGGCCAAGCCAAAGTGAGTAAACGTGAGGTGAACCCAATTTTGGAGAAAAGTATCCATTCTTGTCAAAACGATTGGGTAGTAAATCTTGATGATGCGTTGTGGGCCTATAGGATAACATTTCCAACACCAATTAGGATATCTCCGTATAGATTTGTGTATGGGAAAGCGTGTCACTTACCGGTAGAGTAGAAGCCGAAAATATATTGGGCACTCAAACAGTTGAATTTATATGTCAAAGCCATCTGTGATGCACTATTACTTGAGTTCATGGAGTTAGACGAGTTCCGACTTGATTCATATGAGAATGCCAAGTTGTATAAAGAACGAACAAACAGGTGGCATGACCAATTAATTGAATATAGTTCTTTTGATCTGGGACAATTAGTTTTGCTCTACAATTCGTGGTAGAGGCTCTTTCTAGGTAAGTTGAAGTTAAAATGTGGACATACTACACAACTGTACAAACGTGGCCTTTCAGTGTAGTAGAGCTGCGGGGAGAGGATGGCAAAACACTCAAGGTCAATGCTCAATGGGTAAAGTCATATTACGGTTCATAATTGTGGCAATGCGAGTTTGCCGCGACCAGAGCTTGATGGTCCCGTGATAGGCATCGAGCTAAGGACAAAAAATCTAGCGCTACAAGGAGGCACTATAAGGTTATTTTGTTTAGCATTTTGATGAGTTTTAGTGAATAAATGATTGGGTTTAATTGCAAGATTAACTTGCTTGTCTTAATGATTTCAAGTTGATCTCTATTTGCTGGGTGATTTTTCATTTAAGTGGACGATTTTGCAACAACTGATCGAGGAAGTGTACAAGAGTTTCGCAATTTATATTGCATTTTTTATAAACTCAATCAAGTTTAATTTGTATTTTCAATATCTGAGATAAAACCCAAAAATTGTGAAAAGGGTGTGAGAGTTGGTCCAAGAGAAGGGCACTGGAGTGGGTGCCTCAGCGCTATGCTTAGTGCCATAAAATAATAACGTTTTGGATTAGGGCGCTGACCCTGACGCCCAAGCACCGAGCTCTACACCGCAACAAAAAATAAATTCAAAACTTGCAGTGGCTCAGAGGTGGGCACTAAGTAAACCACACCACGACTTAGCGCCACAAAACAGAACCCAAACGCTGACCCTGGCGCCTCAGGGCCGCATCCAGCACCTAGTCGGGTTATATAAAGGACCCTTTAGTTTATTTCTCACCATTCACATCCCTCTTCCCTAGCTGAGCACACCTCCAAATCTCCTCTCCCACCCTCTAACCCACCAAAATAAACATCAAATCAAGTAGGTGGGCCCTAGATCTTATCTCTTCCTTTATTTTTCAAGTTAAATTTGTGGGTTTTTCCTTTCTCACCAATGTTTACGAGTTGTGCACTATACTTCTCTATAAGGTATGTTTTCTCATTTATATGGATTTCCAAACATGACTTTATGATAGGAATACTTGATGTTGATATGTATTATCCTCTTTTTGATGTTTATGTTGAATTAGTGCAATAATTGGAGGTGTAAAGATTTTGTGTTTCAAATGCCTACCATATGTTTTATGATATGTCCTAATAACCACATGTTTTGCCCTTTTTTGTATGTCCATCATAGCAAGTTTGTGATTATGTATGGAAGATCTTAATGCATTAGAGTTGCTTTGCTTATTTGTGCTATAATGCCTATTGAATTGTTTGTTGCTTCTAAAATATGGATCCATTGTCTTTCCTGTCCATTGTGCTCAACTTGCCAATATCAATGTTTTTAATGTGTAATACTTCCTTGAATAGCAATTTTAGGGTTGTAATTTTGCATGACCGCAATTGAACTGAAGTTTGGGGGAATGTTTTATACAATTTGATAGATCAAATAAATTGGTAAAATATATCATTTGAATATTTTTGATCTAATATTTTACCTTACTTCGTACCTTTATTATAACTGGTGTCTACCTTTTTACCAATATTTCTTCATTGTTCAAGACTTTTCACATAAGTTTCATGGTTTGAATTACTCTTGTTGGCTTTTTCATGAATTTTGTTGGGTACTCTTTTCGTCTAAGGTTCAAGTTTCATTATGTATCTCAACCTCTATTTTTTTCCTAAATCACACTCACTTGGACTTACAAAAGTTCTTTTTTATTTTTTGGATATGTACGCCATGCTCCACTCGGTTTAATCTGCTCGTGGTTCAACCTTATTGATCCAAATGATAGATAGTTCAATCAGAATATTCTTCATCAGAAGAGGTTGAGGATAATTGTTAAGTGGAAAATGAGTATAACTACTACCTCAATGACAGGGCAGAAAAAAGGTACAAGCAATACATTACCTTGAAAATCAAGTTAGAGCGAGTGTTCAATGTCTCTGCCAAGTACCAAACTCGTATCTTAGACATCGTGGCCACTAATAGATGAAAAATATGGCTATTAGGCGAGACGACAATAAAGAAGTGGCATCCATGGTTCTTATACGTGAATTTTACACCAATGGATACCATATTTTTTAGGTAAAGAAAGTACTACTGAGAGGTGTGAAAGTTTTTAATGATGGACCTTCTTCGAACAAGGCACTAGGGATATCCGATGATACTGCAAAACCCTACATTCCACAACATCTAGGGACCTACACAAAACAAAAGATTGCTTAGATAATTTATTTTCCCAAGAGAGATGCATGGAAACGAAGTAAAGATGGCGTACATGGTCAACAATTGTCAACATCAAATTTGAGGCGTGCATACCGAGGTCGGCTCCATATTATATGCTCCACCTTGATGCCATCGATAAATACTAGTGAGATAACCTATGAGCGATATACCTTATTGGCCCATATTTTGTCACGTGACAAGGTGGATTTGGGTGAAGTCATGTCATTATCGCTATTAAGTTTTCTCGAAGAACCTCCACTGAAAGTTCTATACTACCCATGGATCATCACTCTCCTTTATAAGCGAGCTAAAGTCCCTTTTGAATCTAATGAATACACATTGAAGTTGGGCACTTTTTTAAATGCCACAATCCGGAAATATGTTTTGCCTCAAGGATATGTTGATTTTGATGATGATTAGCCAGAGCAGCAGTAAGAAGCACAATCGACAGCACTGAGACGAGCACACCAACATAGACTTACTCAAGCTACGAGGCAAGAGGCACATCAAGGTGATACCGCGGTAACACAAGTTGATGAAGACCCCCACCCACTAGCTTTGATTATGCATCACCAACTTCAGTAGCCGCACCCTCTGGATGAAAGATATTTTTGACTTTTCGAGAACATGTAGTGAGAATAGTAAGCTATGAAACAATAGTTAGACAACAAGAAACGATTGCTATAGGCATAACTCATAGAGCAAAAAGCATACCAGCATGCTATTGCATTGCATCAATAAGGGATAGCGCGATATATGAGATACATATTTTGCTACCTTGATGATCGTTGCTACCCTCTCCATGATTTAGCTTGTTATTATGATGATGTTGGCGAGCATCATGCGAGGGATGATTTCTTTTCTCTCATTGAGTACTGATTTTTTTTTCTTATCTATCTGAGCATTAGGCTATTCTACTCAGGGGAGTCTCAGTTTATATACTCTATCTCCTATTTGCTTATTTGTTTTCTTTGTGTTCGTTTTACTTTGACAACTTTATACTTGTTATTTCATTTGATATTGGTTATTGTCCTCATACCTGTTTTTGACCTGTTTTGTTACTAGGTTCATTAAGGAAATTGAACAAACTAAGTTTGGGATGGATTAGCTTGCATTCTTGATGGTTATTTTGGGAATAATTGCATTATCGTGTATTATGTGCATGAAAAAAGAAATAATGTTATTCTATTAATTTTTATCTTATGTGGCTGACAGTCGGGGATAGAAGTTTTATCAAACTAATTAGATGACATACTTGGTGAAAAGTAAAAGGCACATGTGCGTAAATGTTTAGCTTTAGCTAGATCGAGGATTCTTCGGAGAAGCAAGGTGTAATGAAGGACCTAAGCCAATACAAAAAAAGGATAAACTAAAAGTAGGTGGGCTTTAATGAGGATTCAGGGATTCTAGAACTTGTCGTAGATTCATTCAAGGCGATAAATTCTAGACTTAGAGGATTGAGGAGAGGAGGGAGGCCTTGTTTGAATGTTTTACCAAATATCCTATGTATCCTTCCCATACTTGAGATCACTAGTCACCCTGTTGAGCCTTGCTAATCATGAATCTTTGGCACAAAACAATGTCACGAACCAATAAGCCTTAGACCACTTAAAGTTAGAGAGATGAACAGCCTTTATTCATATTTGAAAGAGCTTGTAAAGCTTTAGTGAAAAATGAAATAAACCCAAAAAAGGAGAATGTCAAAAGAAATTGAATTAATCAACCAAAAAAGGTCCTAAAAAAAGAAAAATATATGGACTGGTGTGATGAAAAAGAATAGTTATGAGTAAAACTACAAAGTGAGTGCAATGAGTTTTTAACTTTATAAGTGCTTTATGTTTGTAAGGAAAGGGTTTGTGAAATCAATCTAACTTTGTTTGAACTTAAATATATGCTTTTTGATAAACCAAATCATGCCCCACTACAACCTATCAAAGACCTAAGGATTCTTGGTCGTTAAAGTTTGATGATAGTGAAAAGTGGATGGAAAAATAAACTTATGGAATCTCTTGGAAGTTGATGCTTTAAATGAAAAATCATTGAGGTTTCAAATCTTTTTGTGTACTCTCTCTAGTAGTAGAGGCTAGACTCTTGGATTTGCATTTGGGTTGTCAAAAGTTGATTCATATGAAGGTTGGGTTGAAAGGCTGGGTTCATGAGCAATTGAAAGGCCTTGAGTTGAGTTAGTATTTGGTTTCAATTTGAGTTTGGAAGACACCACTAAGATCAAGAGATAAGGATAACTGAATATGGGAATAAGTGGTATTTGTATATACTCGCTATTTTCGAACTGTGGATTGATGCTATTTATGTTTAGATTGTTGGTTAAAATAAATTGCATCTCTTTTGTGCTTATTTCGTTCCTAGGGACTACGAAAATCTCAAGTTTATAGGTGTGATGTGTAGCATAATGTTAGGTGTTTTTGAGTAGTATTCACTCAAATTATTGGAAAATAAATTATGAGTTGATGCTTATTTGGTGTATTTTGCGTGTTATTGATCCAAATGGCAATAAAATTGGATGACTAGTCAAGTGGAAAGACTAAGGAGTGAAGCGGGGAGTGGAGACGTAAAGAAGGAGCAAAAAGTCTGAGATTCATCCTTAGGTGCTGATCTTGGTGCCCCAATGTAAGACCTGCACTCGAGCACCACATTTTGAGAGCATACTGCACCTTGTGCTATACCTTGCGGCCCAACACCCAACATGGCACCCCAGCGCTAGGCCTTCACCCAACGCCACATTCCATGAACTTTCCCTTCTTGGTGCCGACCTTGGCACTATGGTGCACCCCACTTGACACCACAGTGCCCCACCTGGAGCCACACTTGGTGCCTCGGCACCCAAAGGTCAGTTGCACTTGTCGTCTTCAGATCTTGGCGCTGACCTTGGCTCCTCAATACCCGCCTCAACGCCACCATCAATGAGATAACTTTATGGACATTTTTTAAGTTTTTGAGGCTACATTTTAAGACAAAAATACTCCTGGACTATATATAGGGGTGTGATAGGTAGAATTACCAACTTAAGCTTTGGAGAAAACACGTAAGGAAGTTAGGGTATTGGATCAAACTTATTAATGCTTCTTGAATTTCTAGGTACTGATATCATGTTATCTTTAGTTTTGGCCATGTTTTGTGTTGTTTCTTACACTATTATGGGGTAATATTCTTGTCTCGGGGATCGATAGATCCCGGGTTGCTTTTCTTTCTTATTCCAATATGATTCATGATGTTCTCTTCAATTTGTTGTGTGGATTTGTGTTTGTTTAAAGTTAAGGCTATACTTGCCATAATCAAGTAGGTATAGAACCTAGGGATTAAAATCACCCATGACCTTGGAGTTTTCGACCCGGAAATATGGAACACAACCTTTAAACATACGATATTTCGAATCGAGTTATTGACTAGGGATGCCTTGAAATTTTGAGTCTAATGCGGCGTTGCGCTTATGCTACTCATGTTGACCAAGTGGATTCCAAGTGCAACACTAGAATCTCCATCTCCCAAACCTCGGGGTGAAGTGAAAAGTTAGGGAAATTAGCGTATCTCACATGAATTGGAGATTGTAATATGAGAATTGGATAGACAGAATGCAACCTTGGTGAAAATCAACTCCCTTGGATTATTTCTCTATTGTTAAAACTCAATTTAAATTCCTTGCAATTAGTTAGAGTAATTTAGTTGTCAATTTCAATTTAAAAATCAAACTCATCGTTGCTTAACTATCTGAATTAGATTAAAATTAGTACTAAACCATCCTTAGGGATTAAATATATCTGGTACGAACACTAGTTAGTGCCACTATTACTTAAGCGTTGCCGTACACTTGCAGCTCGTGTCAAGTATCTAGCACAAGAGTTATCTCTTATACTAAGTCCCCAATATGAAATCATAAAAATGTCGAGCTACTGGCTGGAGTGAGTGTTTTTCCTTATTTTCCCTAAGTTTCAAGTCAAAAAGGAAACCATAGTTCACTCATCTTCAACCAAAGGTATGAAGCAAAGTTATGGGTGAGTCTAAATAATAATAATAAAAACTAAACTAAATGCATGCATGATAATATATCATATCTTGATGAAATGAAAGATAGAAGTATGAATAGAAAGGAAAAAAATGGAAAGATAAGAGAATGAGGTAAATAACACTACCATTACCATCATTAAACTATGTAATTTGAAAAAAAATAGCGATCATACTTGCAGTCTTTAGTAAAAAAATCCATCCAACATAATCCTCAATCCCTAAAGTACCCCAAAACTTATTTTGAACCTTGTCCCAAAGGTTCAAAACAAGCAAAAGGATTCACATATAAAAACAAACAAGAGGTTGAAAGAACATGATAAATATAGAAATAAGGAAATGATACGAGTTCATGCATAATAATAAGAGTATAGAAGCAAAGAAACAAAACAAGATAAACCAAAATTTGGGCTGCCTCCCAATAGTGACTTTGTTTAAAGTCTTTGGCTCGATTTAATCTGAGTCTATAAATTAGTATAGATTGGTTTTGCAAGTAATACACCCTCCACATTGTTACTCAAGAAGTATTCATAAAAGATCTTCAATCTGTAGCCTATCACTTTAAAAGTGTTACTAGTCTCCAAATTCTGAATCTTCACCGCACCGTGATTATACACCGCAATCACCACATACGGTCTGAAGTTTAAAACCTATCAGTTAGGGTTATATTTAGGCGGATGTCAAGTGTTTTTCAAGGCTTATGCACCGATGCCGAGGACTTGGCCCTTTATTTTGAGTTTATTTTCTTTTTCTTTTTCTTAGTTCTATGCCCGCAAGACTCACTCAATCAAAACTGACTAGTTCATTATTGTCTTTCGATCCTGAACCCGAGAGAACATTCCAAAGGTCAAATATAGAGACCCATATTAGGCAACAACAACGCTAAAATCCTCCGAACATGGCACAACCTAGAAATCACCAAGTCAACATTGGGCATGCCAATTAAGACGTTCATGCTCTTTTGGCACAACAACCTCTATGCAATAATTATCTGGAGAATCCCAGAGGTTTTGAGTTAAGGTATGGGTTTATTCATATCCTACGTTCCTTTCATGGTTTAGAGAATGAGGACCTAGTTAAATTTCTAATGAAGTTTCAGAATAATTGCAAGTCCCTAAATCCCTTTACAGTTGATGAGGACACGATAAAGCTTAGGTCTTTTCCGTTTTGTCTTAAAGACAAAGCCAAGGAATGAGTTTTCTATCTTCTGCCTAGTTGCATTAATTCCTGAAAGGAGAATACAACTTTGTTTTTAAGGAGTGTTTTCCCGAGCATAGAGTTGCTCAGCTCATCAAGGACATATGCAACCTTAAAAAGAAGGAGGGAGAATCATTTAGAGTATATTGGGATCGCTATAAATGATTGATTGCTAGTTGCTTGCAACATGTCCAGACTTAGAAAACCATAGTTTGTTCTTTATGTTGGCATGACACCCATAGAGAGACGCATGATTGACAATGCATGTGGGGTCACATTTGAGATTAGACATCGGATCAGATGAAGCAGTTATATGAGGACATCACACTGCAGTCACACCTTTATGGAGACTTTAATGATATAGTGTACTAAAGTCCCACTGCAGTCTCCTCACCTCTAGTAAAGTGCAAGTCCAAGCTTGTGGCTTCTATACAACCATAAGTAATGCAATTGATGAACGTCCTACTCTCTTTGAGGACAATCAAAAGGCCAATGCCTGCATCCTCCAATATTTCCTCTTCACTTTAGGATATGATGAAAGCTCTTATGGCTCAGTAGAGCCAATTTTTGAGAGATGTTGTTGAGTTATAGGTTAACATGGAGAAATCCATCATTGATGCCAACGTGAAAGTTCGTAATCTTATGGTTCAGTCGAGTTAGATTGCGTTGAGATTAGGGAGACTTGATGATCAAGCGAAGTTGCTAAGGGCTCATGTGAATGCTATATTATTTGGGAGCGGGATCATGGTGAAATAGCCCAAGGCACATAAAGAAGATGATACCTCATCAAAAGGATGGCAGCATGAGATAAAAATTAAGCCTCCTTTCCCACAAAGGCTCTATCTGGAAAATTACAAGCATTTAGCACAAATTGAGAAGGCGATGGATACTACTCAAAATCCACCTGAAGATGAAGAATTCAAAAGTCAAGAGCAAAACCAAGAGAAGAAAATTGATGTCTTATTAGAATTTTTAAAGCCCGAGGAGATGATGAATGATCCACCTCAAGAGTTAATATTTCCACCTTTGTTTCCACAACAATTAGTGAAGGTCAAAAAAGTGGTGACAAAAATGAGATCTTGGAAATATTTCAAAAGGTGGTCTTCAACGATCATTACATCGATGTGATAAAACAAGTGCCTAGTTACTCTAAACTGCTAAAAGAGTTCTGCTAGAATAAGGGCAAGTTTATAAGTATGGAAAAGGTAAGTTTGGGGGAGTGTGTCTCAGCTCTGATTCAAAAGTAGATTCCTCTAAATTGTCAAGACCCTGCTATGTTTTCTATTCCGTGCAAAATAGGTAATATTGTTGTTGAGAATGCTATTTGTGATTTGGGTGCATCTATTAATGTCATAGAGGTTAGTTGGTCAATTTTTTGGTTAGTAGAATCTGAAACTGGTCTTGCAGTGCGACTTTGGTATGTAGTATCATTAAGATCTCCATAAAGGTGTGATTGTTATGCGATGTCCTCGTACAACTGCCTCCTCTAAGCTAGTGTATTTTCTTGAATTCGACCCCTACACACATTATCAATCATACGTCTCTTTATGGGTTTCATGCGAACATAGAAGACACAAATTATGGCATTTTCAGTTTGGCTATGTTGCGAGTAACTAGGAAACAATCGCTTATAGAGATCCTAATATGCACAAAATGATTCTCTCGTTTCCATTTAAATGTTTCTTATGTCCTTGATTAGCTGAGCAACTCTATCCTCAAGAAAATTTTATTTTAAAAACTCTATTGTCATCTCAATCCAGAAGTTAATGCAACCAGTCGGAAGATAAAAAAGCTATTCTTTGGCTTTGTCTATAGACAAAATGGAAAAGACCTAAGCTTAACCGTGTCCTCCTCTGCTGTAGATGGTTTCATGGACTTCCAGTTAGTATGAAACTCTTTCAGAAAAGTAATTGGGTCGTCATTCTAGCTACTATGAAAGGAAGGTAGGAAATGAATAAACCCATACCTCAAATCAAAACCTCCGGTGTTCTCTGCATGATTAATGTAGAGGGATTGTTGTGCTAAAAGAGCTTGAAGGTATTGATTGGCATGCCCTATAAGGACTTGGCGATTACTAACTTGCTCAATGTCTAGAGGATTTTGGCCTTGTTGTTGCCTAAGCTGGGTCACCCTATTAGACCTTTAGAATGTTTTCTCAGATTCAGGATGGAAACGCAACAATGAACCATGAATTTTAAACTGAGTGAGTCTCGGGAACATAAAATTTAGAAAAAGAAAAATAAAGAAACTAAACCTAAAATAAAGGACTAAGTCCTCGTTAACTGCACCGAAATTTGTTCACGTGTCATTTGTGCCAAATATAACCCGTGCTCGAGTTATCAATCCAAATTAGGCGTAGTAGTGGTATATACGGGGTCGAATTCACAGGACATAGATTTTACTATGAGTTAACTAGAAAAGGAAATTCGAGGATTTTTCAAAAGATTTTTAAGAAAATAATTAATTATAACTATTTGAAATCAAAGTTTGGAAAAGTGAATTTAATGAGAGAATTTACCTAGTTGTACGGTCCCACAAATCCAAATCAAGATTCAATAGCATGCCATGGTCTTCGATCTTTTCCAAAAGATTATTAATTCAATTCCTTCTAGATTAGCTATAGGAAATCAACATCTACCATAAATCCCTAATTCCCTTAATCTCGATAGCTAAAATGTTTGCCACTAACTACTTCCCTAGTGAACAGATCACCCTAGACATCTGCCAATAAAGTTTAATGCATTAAGCACATAAAGATCAGTGGGAATATTAATCCTAAATAATCACATCGCGTCCGCTTCCAGTTTAACTTAAATTTATTTGTCGGATACTCAAGAACCGAATGGTTTTAAAGGCAAATGGGCAAGTGATTGTAACTTATTTAAATCCAATCATACAATTACGGATACGAGTGTCCCGATTTACTATAGATCTTCTGCCTAAAAGCATGCATTCGCTGCAAACATACCTTAAGCTTGCACCATAATCATGAAAAAGACAACAGATAAAATAGAAA
Source organism: Stephania cephalantha (assembly GCA_039657325.1). NCBI lineage: Eukaryota > Viridiplantae > Streptophyta > Magnoliopsida > Ranunculales > Menispermaceae > Stephania > Stephania cephalantha. The sequence goes on along the minus strand of CM077569.1, from coordinate 20,673,622 downwards.
GAACTAAAATAAATTAATTATAAATAAAAGATCTCACAAAAAATGCTATCATTAAAAATTATAAATTTGCTTCGCCTCTGACCTTGGAAAGAGTGCTTAGCCAAACAATGTCTTGATAACCACAATTGAATTCTAAATAAAAGAGTCTCCTTCAATTCTCTATTTCCCTCTATGCAAATATATGGTTTACCACATCCTAATGACTATTTATACTCATAAGATCCCTAAAAAAAAACAATTGGAAACCCTTATTAGCAACCCCAAACGAAACACACTACAAAAATTTTATTTTCATGGCATCTGTAAGTGATCCACGTCGGGTGTCTATTTGCCATATCGATGCCACATCGCCAATTTCGTATTGTGTTTTTTCTCCTCTCAGTAGTCCGAATCTCGTATGTGTATTTCTTTTGATGCCGTGTATGTAAACCCACAACTTCACCATAGGTTCAACTCTACTGCATATCTTCTTTGATCTCCATGCATTGCCCATGCCTTGTGTTCTTTTCCAACGCCTTATACTCACTTCCCACGGCATCAATAGTCTTCTCATTGGCGTCAAGTCTGGTCTTGTACTTTTTCTTGGATTTTCATCATGAAATCACTCATTTGTCTCTTTTATACCTTGTAAACTTGAAAACACATGAACTTCATCAATTAGTGTTCATTCAGGGATATTTAAACTAATTATACTACTACACTAACCCTATATATTAGTATTATTAAGCACTTATCAAATACCTCCGAACTTAGAACTTTGCACGTCTCGAGTAGAAAAATATACGATGTGCTGGTAGATTCCTAATATAGTTATAATCATAAATAATTAATCCTAAACCCGATTCGAAACTCATGGAGTGCCTTTGGTTTAAATAGTCGCCAAGTCAACAAGCTACTTGAGAAATTTCGTAGTTATAATATGTCTAGAACTGCAATCAAAACACAATTAAGATCACATTTTCAAGACCTAGACTCAGTCAAGACAAAGGCTATAATCTATTCACTAGTTTTTTTGGCCTAAATACTCAAGCACGCAAGTTTACGATCTCCATTAAGATAGGCATCAATGTTTAGAAGGTACTATATGCAAGAAATGCGACTACATTATCCATTATTGTAGATTAAGCACCAGTGGGGACCAATAGAACTGTAAGTATGGTGTAACATGGCTATGTACGACACCAAGGAAATTATATAAAGGTGATGTGAAGCATTGGAAAACTAAAACTTAAACTATCAAAAGATTTTCATAGAACATGAAAATGTCTTATGAACTTAACTTCATTTTTCTTTTAATATGTGCAGTCCTCATTTTTCTCCAACCACCCGGCACCCTGCTCCATTTTCTACGAATCTCATTTTAGGTGGGACTCTCTAATCATGACTTGATTAATTCATCATGATTAATTTCCCTTTAATTTTGGTATATAAACATATTTTCCCTATAATCCTTTTTTTCTTTTAATGTATCTTTTTAAAGATTTCAATTATAAGACTAGCTTCCAACTAGGTAAAGAATTGTATTAGGCTAAGGCTATGGTTCAACGTTAGGTAAGAATGTGACATCTGAGAATTTTATAAACTTAATTAGAGGGCTAATTAAGTATTTTTGGATTTTTATCGGGACTTAGGTATTGAAGGTGGGAGCCACGCATTCTGGATCAGAGATCAAAAATTTTAATATTGTTTTTATGTGCCGTGTGCCTATTTGATGTATTATACACTATTTCGACGGAAAATAGGGTGAAGTGGAGTGTATACATAATGTTTGCGAGTATCGAAGTGCGGTGGGAATATTTCTCCAATTTTTGTGAAATTTGGGTATTTTTCGCAGTTTAATTTGGACATAAATTAAAGAGATAATCAAGAAATTAAACGAAATAATAAATAAATTGGTCGGCACCTAGTGAAACGCAGGGTCGAGAGTGACACGCGTGGAATGTACCATTGTGCACGCCCGAAGGTTGTTGGTGTGCGAGGCAAACTTCTAGCCGCGGAAATACATAGGTGCATATTAAAAAAAATTCTATATTTTTAATTAAATAAAAATATAAATTGGATTCGCCTCGAGATACGCATAGCTTGATCATTGAGGAGTTGAGATGGTTGAACGTTGCTATTAAAGTGTCCATGCTTCGAGATGTGTGATGTCCAATCTCGAGGGGAATCAAGTGGTGTATGGTTATAAAATCCATTTGATGTACCCTGTGATATGTGATACGTATCTCGAGGAGATTAATATAATTAATCACAATGAGTTTGACAAGAGTTGGTGATTATCTTGTTGATAACCACATAATTTATATATGAATCATTAGATTCGCCTCGTGATTTGTGCAATGCGAATATCGAGAAAATCAAATATCTATCTTTACGACCAAACATAATATACACCACCTCAATAATTTTTTTTGAGCCAAAGATTGACCTTGAGATATGTAGTACGTATATCGAGGAAGATCAAATTTATATTATGAAAATAGAAAATAAATTTGTCTCGAGATTCGTGTAATATGAGTCTCGAGGAAATCTAATAAATTTCTCAAACACAATAGAATCATATCTAATGTGATTCGAACCAGAGGAAAAAGGTGGAACGACTAGGAGGAAGAAAGGGAAAGAGAGAGAATAGGAGAAATCGAGACCCGAGGTGAGTTTTGTGTTCGTTTTTATTGGGTTGTCGTTCGTTGCATTGAGGTTGTTGTTGGGTTGTCTTATTGTTGTTGTGGTTGTTAATGGAGGTGGTAGGAAGAATATGGTAGGGGAATGATCTCCCTACCCCTCCCAACCCAAAGTTGGGGTTGGGAGCCCAACCCCAATAAAATCGATAAAAAAAGAAAAAGATACTCAACTGTCGAAACAGGGGAGCTTAAGAATGAAGATGAGGTATGACCCCCAACCAGTCCACTTCAAAGGTCAAGTCCAAATCCATTAAAAAAAAAATATGTTAGAAGTTGAAAATAAAAAAAAAAAAATAGAAAAAAAATTAGAAAAAAATTATATTTGATCCAAATAAATAGAAATAGTGGACTACTATAAAAATGAGGATTTTAGAAATTGTTTAAAAGCCTAGTCAAAAGTAATTTTAGATTTCAAACCATAATTTAGAGTTAAAATTGAGATACAAACATCTGATGATAAGATTTGAAGGTATTTTGGGGTTTTCGGATTGTCGTATGACCGATAAAGATATAAAAAATTAGAAAAACTAAATTTAAGCCTAGACAATGTAATTTTCGATGCAGAATAATAATTTTGAGTTAAAAATGAAATCCGGGCATCGAAGAATTTATTTTGGAAGTATTTTATGGATTTCGGGATGCAATTGGTTCAATTGAACTGCAACAAAACGGAAAAAAGTTGTCGAATTACTATGGAGACTTATTGAGTTTAAAAATGAATTGTAGGACTGTAATTGAAGCCCCATGTGGACTAGTTTACCAACTCAAAGCACAAGGGAGTTGCGATATCACGTTTGTAAGGTTAAGTAAATCCCATGGTAACCTTTACATTGTATGAGTATTTCTCGAATATAATTGCATGTATGGTTTATCGCTACATATTTATTGATCATGCATTCACATACATGAGAGGAAGGAGGCCTTTGAGGGTCCCATTGTGTTAATTGGCTATATGTGTGGTATGATGAACATCATTGTGCTCTGCGACCAAAGTCACTGATCGTTAAAGACACTTGTTTAGGATCAGTTGTTTTTGTGATGCTGGCCAAGATCATACTCCACGAATAGTTGAGGGTTTGGCTTCTCGAGGGACTTCCTCTCAAACTCATGAATCTTTATTAGTGTTTACCCACCACTTTTAGAAGATGTCATCTGATTGTGGTCAGTCAACAGAAATGGGATGGATTGCATACTTGTATATTTATGATTCCTTGCAATATTATTGTTCATCTAAATTCTTGGAATACAATGCACTTGATTATTACAGGTGTACTAGATAGTTTGAGATTTCCTTATCAGACATTATAAATATTTTAAATTGGATAATGACAGTTCTAGCGGAGACATGGGAATGGGAAAACTTCCCGACTATTTATGACTTGCTATATTATTTTCTCTATGTATATATTATTTTTTAAAATAATATATTGTATAAATGGGTTTTAGGTTCATATGCGAATATGATCTCTTTTGGAATTGTTCTAATGCTTTTAGGACATATTGAAATGCTACAGAGCTAAGGTAATGATAATTTAAGGATTTTGAAAATTTGAGATAGGTTAGAATGAATAAAGAAATTTTGTGAATGCAATATATATTATTATGGGGTGGATTGTGAGTGCTTTAGCATTTCCACAAAGTTGAGCAGGTTTTATGAAAGATTTTTGAAGGCCGGGTATTCTGATGCAGGCTTAGAAATAGAGGAGGTGCTGTAGAAAAGCTTTTAAGGAATTTTGAGGATTATTTAATTAACCTAAAAAAACATAGAAGTTTAAAATTTACTTTAGAATACTTTGTAGTTAATAAAGTTTTATAATTGATGATTACAAGTTGTTTATTGATGGAGAGGTTAAGGCTACTAGATTATCAAGGGATTAAGGTAATCTAGGCCAGTCAGATGGCTAATTAGGTGGGTCTGAAAAAGAAAGAATTAAAGGTTAGGTTTGCTCAAAATAAGTTAACTAGGGAAATTACATTCGGTATTCTTAAGGCTAAAGATTTTTATTTAAAAATGGCCTAAATCATTCACTTAAAAGTTGTTTAGTGATAGGAATTCTACCTTAGTAGGTTATATCCTTGTTCTAGCACCTTACAAATCTTTTTTTTTGCATTGCACAGTTCTGAACGTCTGCCTTCATGGGTATCTAGCACAACGCTTATCCCTCATACAAAGGCCCTAATATGAAATAATAAAAATCCTGAGCTAGGGCTCGGAGTGAGTGTTTCTCAAATAGTCACTAAGTTTTAAGTTAAAAAGGCAACTGTAGTTCACTCATCCACAACCAAAGGCATGAGGCAAAGTTTCGGGTGAGTCTACATAATAATAAAAAAAAAACTATACTAAATGCATGCATGAAAATGTATCATATCCCAATAAAATGGAAGATAAAAGTATGAATGGAAAGGAAAAAGAAATGGAAAAATAAAAGAATGAGAGAAATAACACCACCATTATCATCTTTCATCGCATAATTTGAATAAATTAACGATTAAACCTGCGATTTTTAGCAAAATGATCCATCAAGCATAATCCACAATCCTGAAAATTCCCCCAAACTTATTTCGAACCATGTCCCTAATATTCAAAACAAGCAAAGATGTTCACACTTCAAAACAAACAAAAGGGTGTAAGAACATAATTGATATAGAAAAAGGAAATGATACGAGTTCATGCACATTAATAAGAATACTAAAATAAAGAAATAATGTAAGACAAACAAAAATTTGGGCTGCCTCCCAATAGCGCCTTTGTTTACGTATTTGGCTCGTCTTAGAAATGTGCATCCTAAGTAATGCTCTTCCACTCGAATAGGTCACGAGTGCTTCTCATTCGCACAACTCCATGGAGAAAGTAAGTAACCCCTGATTTCATAATCTTGGTGATGGAATCTCATTAACATTCTGCACTTGGCGACCATTTTGCTTCTCCAACCTAATCTACTCCTGCAATAGATGGTTAGAAGCATGCATCGCAAACAAGCAAGATATATTAGTAGGAAGTATCATGGTGTCAGAACTATTAAATTGAACATTCTCGCCATCAAACTCCATAGACAAACTACCTTCAAATACGTGGACTTTCGTAAAAGCCGTCCGAAGAAAAGGTCGACCTAACAAAATTGGGTTTAAAGAATGGAAAGATTCGTACCCCATGTCTATGACATAAATGTATGCAGGAAAGACCAATTCTTGAACCTTTATCAAGACATCCTCTAATACCCCTACGGGGCATACAATCGACCTATCAACAAGGATGATAATAACTCGTGTGTCCAAAAGTGGATATGGAGAGAGACACGACAATAATGGATGCTCCCAAATCACATTTGGCACTCTCAATGACAATATTAACAATTTTGCATGTTATAGTAAACATAGTAGGTTCTTGACACTTAGGAGGAATTTTCTTTAAATTACAGCTGAGACACACTCCCCCAAACTTACCTTTTTCGTACCCATAAACTTGCCGTTATTTGTGTGGAACTCTTTCAGTATAGTTCCATAACGAGGCACCTATTTAATTGCATCCAGTAATGGAATGGAATGCTGATGATCACCTTTCAAATTATTTCCAATATCTCATTCTCGTCACCTACCTTTTTTACCTTTACTACCCATTGTGGAAACGGAGGCAAAAGTATTAAATTTTGAGGTGGATTATTGTTTATCTCCTTGAGCTTTAAAACTACTAATAAGACATCAATTTTCTTCTTTTGCATCTACTCTTGATTCTTGAATTCTTGAGCTTCAGGTTGATCTTGAGGGGTATCCACCACTTTCTCGGTTCATTCCAATAGCTTGTTTTTCTCTGGATAGAGCCTTTTTGGGAAATGATACCTAATTTTTATCTCATGCAACCATTCTTTTGATGAGGTATCATCTTATATGTAAGCCTTGGGCTTTTTCACTACGATCTCGCTCCCTAATGATATGGCATTCAAATGAGCCATGGATTAGGGATTGGTTCTAATGGAAACTTCTATTGATCTTCAACTCTCCCTAATCTTAACGCAATTTGTCTCAACTGAACCTCAAGATTACAAACAATCACATTGGTATCATTGATGGATTTCTCCGTATTACCCTTAAACTCACCAACATCTTACAAAAATTGGCTCTGATAAGCTACAAGAGCTTTCAACAAATCCTCAAATGAAGAGGAATAAATGGAGTGTGCAGGCAATGGTTGACCTATGGGGACAAATATATGGTATTTTTGATTTTGAGGCCCGAAACTGAACTTCGGGTTGTTCCTCGTTGTTGTATGATTATAGGTTTTTAAAAAGGATTTTCAGACTAACTGCAAGTCCATGAAACACAATATAAAACTGATAGCCTTCATCTTGAACGAGTCTAGGTATTGAAAATGTGATTTAATTGTGTTTGCCACAGCTTCACCACAGCTTCAACTCTATTGCATCCATTATTTGATCTCCACGCATTACCCACGCCTTGTGTTCATTTCCCATGCCTTGTATTCACTTCCAACGGCGTCAATGGTCATATCCATAGTGTCAACGTTACTTTTGTGATTTTTCTTGGCTTTTCATCATGAAATCACTTATTTATTTCTTTTATAGCTTAAACCTTAAAACACAAATATATCATCAATTAGAGTTCATTTCGAGATATTTAGACTAATTATACCACTAAACTAATCATATAAATAAGTATAATTAAGCACTTATCAAATACACCAAAACTTAGGACTTGCAACTATAAGACATGCAACTAAATTCCTAATATAGTTATTATCCTATACATTTTAATCATACACTCGATTCCAAAATCATAGAGTACATTTGGTTTAAATAGTCGCCAAGTTAACAAGCCCTTCAAGAAATTTTGGGGTTATGATATGTCTAGAATCGCAATAAAAACACAATTAAGATAACACTTGGAAGACCTTGACTCGGTTAAGACTAAGGCTATCAACTATACACGAGTTTTCTTCCCCTATACACTCAAGCATGCAAGTTTACGACCCAATAACAATGTCGTTTTGATGGCGACTTCCCTTGATCTAATAGGTTTTAAACATGGGACTTTGCCCTTTACTAGTGGTGAGGAGAACAAAAAATTATAAAGCTGGCGCTGTGGAAAATACACACAAAGTGTGGATCACTTATAGACGACACCGAGACATTCAAATAAAAAGTTTAAAAGTTCTATTTCGTTAGGAATTGTTAATTATCGTTTCAAATTGAATTTTAAAGGGTGTTAAGAGTGTAAATAGTCATTAAAATGTGGTAAATTGATATAATTGAATAGAGAGAGAAATAGAGAATAGAAGGAGACTCCTTTTTTTTTGAATTCAATGGTTTTTATCAAGACAAAGTCTGGCTAGGTGCTTTTTCCTAGGTCCGAGGTGAAGCAAGTCTAGAATCTTGGTTGATAGTATGTTATGTGAGATCTTTTATTTATAATTTAAGTTATTTCAATTCTTTTTATTTTAATTTTTATTGTTTTCATGATTATGGTGCAAACTTAGGGTATGTATTATGGCCATTACATGATTTTTGGTGGAAGACCCATAGCTAATTGGACGTTTTGGTTCTTGAGTGTGCATAAATAAATCTAGATTAAACTAGAAGTGGATGCGGCCTAGTTGTTTAGGATTAGTATTCCCACTGATTTCTATGCTGTTAATGCATTAAAATTTATAGGCGGATGTCGATTTCCTATAGCTAATCGAGGAGGAATCGAGTTTTAATCTTTTGGGAAAGATCGAAGACCATGACATGGTATTGAATCTTAATTTGGATTTGTGAGATCTGTAGACCTAGGTATTTTCTCTCATTGAATTCACTTTTGCAAACTTAGATTTCTAGTAGTTATAATTAATTGCTTTATTTAAATCTTTTGAAAGACCCCCGAATTTCTCTTTTTAGTTAACTTATAGTAAAACCTAAGTCTGTGGATTCGACCTCGTATTTACCACTATTACATCCAAGTGGGATTGGTAACTCGAGTACATGTTATATTAGGCATGAACTCGTATCATTTCCCAATTTTATATCTATCATGTTCTTTCACCCTTTTGTTTGTTTTTATGTGTGAACCTCTCTTCTTGTTTTAAACCTTAAGGGTACTTTAAGGATTGTTGATTATGTTGGATAGATCTTTTTACTAAAGACCGCAGGTATGATCGTTAAATTTTTAAATTATACAGTTGAAGGATGGTAATGGTGGTGTTATTCTTTTCATTCCTCTTATATTTCCATTCATATTTCTATGTTCCATTTTACTAGGATATGATACATTTTCATGCATGCATTTAGCATAGTTCTTATTATTACTATTAGTAGTAGACATGTGTCTATCAATGTTTGTTCTTGCATTTAGACCTTAGATAGTGTTTTATGTCGCATTTAAAGTCACCTGAAACATTTCTTCATGCCTTTGGTTGGGTATGAGTGAACTATGATTACCTTTTTAACTTGAAACTTAGGGATAATAAGGAGAAACACTCATTTTTGCTCGTAGCTCGATAATTTTATGATTTCATATTAGGGATTTAGTATGAGGGATAAGCCTTGTGCTAGATATAAAAGGGAGCAAATGGTCAGAATTGTGCAAGTGGAAAAAAGTCAGATTTTTAGGGTGCTAGAATGAGGGAGTAACCGACTTGAGGCAGAATTCCTATGACTAAATCACTTTTAAGGGGAATGATTTAGGTCGTTTTCTAATAAAAACCCTTAGCCCTAAACCTACCTAAAGTAATTTCTCTAGTTAACCCATTTTGAGCCAACTCAACCTTTAATTTTTTCTTACCTAATGTTAAACCTATAACCGAAGCGTGAAAATTCTTTACCAAGTTGGAAGCTAGTCTTAGACATGAAATCTTTAGAAAGTTACATGAAAAGAAGAAGAAAAAATTGGGAAGATTTTTTTATATACCAAAAAATACGGGAAAATTAATCATTATGAAAATAATAAACCAATGATTAGAAAGTCCCGCCTAAAATGGTATTCGCATGAAGTGGATCATCCAATGCACATATTAAAAGAAAAATGAATTTTAGTGAAGTATAAGCCACTTTCATGTTTTAACTTTATATTATTTCCTTGTTACCCTACCCTACTCATGTTACAACCTACTTAAAGTCCTATTGACCCCATTGGTGCTAAGTTTACAATAGGGGAGAGTGTTATTGCATTTCTCGCCTTTGGTACCCTATAAGCGTTGATGCACTATCTTACAAAGATTGTAAACTTGCTTCCTTAAGTGTATAGACCAAAAAACTCATGAGTAGTAAATAGCCTTTCTCTTGACCAAGTCCAGGTCTTGAAAGTGTGATTTTAATTTTGATTGGATTGTGATTCTCGACATATCATAACTCCAAAAATTCTTTATTGTCTTGTTGACTTGGCAACTATTTAAACCAAAAGAACTCCATGATTTTAGAATCAGGTGTAGGACTAAATAGTATAAGATTCTAACTAATTATGAATCTAGCTGCATGTCTTATATTTAATTGCTCGGGACGTGCAAATTTCAAAGTTTGGGGGTATTTGATAAGTGCTTAGTTAGACTTATATATATAGGGTTAGTTTGGCATTATTATTGGCTTAATTATCCCGAAATGAACTCTAATTAATGATATTTATATGTTTTCTGGTTTAAAAGCTATATAAGAGACAAAAAAATGATTTCATGATGAAAAACCAAGAAAAAGCACAAAACTACAATGACGTCATTGATGATACATTAGACGGTGTGGGAGATGAACAAAAGGCGTGGGCCTTGGAGATAAAAGGAGTATATGCAATAAAATTGAAGCTGTGGCAAAGTTTTGGGTCTTCACACACGGCGTCGGAGAAATACAAACACAACATCGAGACTACTGAGAGGAGAAAATACACATACAAAGCTGGCATTGTGGCGTGTATTTGTGAAATTTACTCACATGGCGTGGATCACTTACACATGGCGTCGAGACATGAAAAAATAAAATTTTGGAGTCTATTTCGTTTGGGATTCTTAGGGGTCTTAAGCGTATAAATAGTTAATAGGACGTGGTAAACATAAAGAGAAAATAAAGGATTGAAGGAGACTTTTTTCTTTAGAATTTAAGGATGTTTATCAAGACAATGTCCTATTACGCACTTTCTTTTCCTAATCATGCAACGAAGATGTAGTCTTTTCCAAAATAGATTTGATTTCCATATTAAAGATCTCTGCCTGGCAACTAGTTTGGGGATGATACGCCATAGACATTTTATGAGTAACATTATGCTTCCTCATAAGACTTTGAACCATACTGTTGCATAAGTCAGTGCCTCTATTACTTATTAGGGCATATGGGGTACCAAATATTGTAAAAATCCTTATTTTAAGGAATTCACATACCACTTTAGAGTCATTAATGCGGTTAGCTTTAGCTTTAACTCATTTAGACATGTATTCCACCGCCCAAATTATGTAAACATTACAAAATGAATCTGCAAATAGTCAAATTAAGTTAATAGCCCATACGTCGAATATCTCACATATATAGATTGGTTTCAATGGCATTTGGTCCATATGACCAAGGTACCCTATGTTTTTGTCAGTTATGACAATTTTTTGGTGAACATGTATGAATAATAAAAGATAGTCGGCAAGTAAAACCCTACTCCCAAAATGATTTATAGTTGTCCTACGGCGATTGAACTTGCCAGCGTAGGCGTAAGTGTGGCAAAATGCCAAGATGGAGTGTCTCTCAGTCTGAAAAACACAACGCTTGATTACGTGGTAGGAGCTAAACTTCTATAAGTATGGGTCATCCCATACAAAATACTTAGCTTTGCTCCTAACTTTATTCTTTAAGGCTTTAGAAAGGCGAGGGGAAAGTTCTCCAGAAGTAACGTAATACACCAAATCTGTGTACCAAGGAAGACCTTCCAAAGTTGCATAGATGTACTAGTTAGGGAAGTCATCCTTTTGATGGGTAAGATATTCACCATTCTTTATTCTTTGAGATGGTCCATGACTAGATTATCTCGCACCACTTTTATTTGTAATTACGATGTCAAACTCCCGTAGTTGGGGTATACATTGAATGAGTCTAGGTTTAGCATTCTTTTTTACTCATAAGGTACTTCAACGCTGCATGATCAGAGTAAATAATCACCTTCGTTCCCAAAAATGTAAGGCCTAGACTTCTCAAGTGCAAAGATAACGGCTAAGAGTTCCCTTTTAGTAACGGTTTAGTTTATCAAAGTAGCTTATAGAGTGTGAAAAGCACAATAAATCGCATGTGAATCTCTCTCGAATGTCTTCTAAGACTACACCCACTGCAAAATTGGTAGCATCACACATAATTTCAAATGGGAGCTCCCAATTGGGGCTTGAATCACTGGTTTGCTAGTAAAATAGTCTTTGAGTGCATCGAATGCACTCTTACATGTCTTGTCAAACTCAAAAGGGACATCTTTTTGGAATAGATGACATAAGAGTTGTGCGATCTTCGAAAAGTCCTTAATGAAACGTCGATGAAAGTCGGTGTATTGAAGGAAAGATCTAATCTCCTGCACATTCGTAGGGTGGGGTAGTTTCTTGATAAAATCAATTTTTGCTTGATCTACCTCTACACCCCTTACTGAGAAAATGTGTCCCAAAATAAGACCTTGGTCCACCAGAAAATGACATTTCTCGTACTTTAGAACCAACTTCTTCTCGATACACCTACTTATTACTTTAGTCATATTCATGAGGCAACTACCAAATGAATCATTGTAAAAAATAAATTCATTCATGAAGACCCCTATGAAATGCTTGATAAAATATGAAAAGATACGTACCATGCACCTTGGAAAAGTGGCGAGGGCATTTCATAACCCTAAGGGCATGCGCTGATAGGCAAAATAGCAAAATGGAAAAGTAAAGGTTGTATTTTCTTGGTCTTCAGGCGCTACTGGTATCTGGTGAAAATCGGAGTAACTGTCAAGATAACATTAATGAGAATAACCAACTAGTCTCTCCAACATTTGATCGATGAGTGGAAAAGGGAAGTGGTCTTTTCCAATGGAAGCATTTATATTCTTATAGTAAATGCATACCCGCCATCCATTTTGAATACGGGTTGAAACCAACTCACCATGTGAATTGGTGACTATTGTGAGTCCTATTTTCTTAGGAGCCACTTGGAGAGGACTTACCAATTTACTATCAAATATTGGGTAAATCATGCCGGCATCATGGAGCTTCAATATCTCCTTCTTTACGACATCCATTATAGGCGGCTTTAGCCTCCTCTAGGCTTCTTTTGTAAGTTTTGACCCTTCTTCTATATGTTTATGACACATGTAAGTGGAAAGGCTCAAACCTTTAATATACGCTATGGTCCAACCAATAACCTATTGAAACTCCTAAAGTTCTCATAAGAGTCTCTTTTCCTCCAATTGTGTAAATTTTGTTGAGATGATCACATGTAGTGTGTCGTTTTCACTCAAAAACATGTACTTCAACTGCTCAAGTAGTGGATTCAACTCAAGTGTTGAAGTTTTAACTAGAAAAGGGGAAGGTTGGAGTCAATAGTAGGCAACTCTAAATAACTGACATTTGGGGGTAAAGGTTGTAATGAATCCAATTTACAAACAACATCATCGACAACAGTATTGAAGGTTAGAACACTCTGGTGGATATGAGTAGTGTCGAGATGACTCTCTAACACTACTAGAACTACAACATTGCCACTCATGAGCAAAGCCTGCGCAATGAGTGGATCCACATAGTTCATAATACGGACAACGAAAGAAACATCATTAAGGTATCACGTTGTATCGTAGATGTTGAACTTGATGACTTCATCATCAAACTCCATGGTAAGAGATCCATCATGGACATCTATCTTCATATATGCCATCTTCAAGAATGGGCATCCAAGAAGTGTTGGGTTTTTGGTGTTCATATGCAGCGAAAAATTCAATTTTTTTTTTGAAAAACCCCAACTGGATCGAAAATAGGTTCCATTAAACCAGATCTGAAAAGTAAACCATACATTAATCCGTGATTTTCTTCTGTGATTGTTCGATCTCCAAGACATTCAAGTGCGCGTCCTCTATCAGAAATCCACACACGAATGGTGTCAACAATTTGGAGTGCTAGCCCTACGAGAGATAGAAAACTTTTTTCTTTCTATCCTAAAAACCAGAGAACTCAAAATTTGTAAAATCGAAAATCGTATTTCGTTTTAGGGTTTCACCATATATTTATATGTGTAGATAAGCCCACGCTTGAAACCCTATTCGTAATACAACTATTGTTTTTAGGTAGTTTAAACAAATTACACATACGCCCCTATTATTAAGTTATCATATAGTAAATCTTAAGGGCTTTTATGTCATGAATCTTATTATATAAAATTAATTACTCTGGACCAATTGAAATTGTGCAAAGTCATTTTTTTGTGCGACCCTATAGGTTCATGCGATGTTGGCAATGAACCAAAACCATTTTAGTACATAAGTCATAAGCAGTCTCTAACAAGGCATTATGACTACCCAAATAGTATGAATATCAAAATTGATACAACCTAATAAATAACATATATCATATCCTTTTGTCGTGCGATATCCTTTGACTAAACATAAGGCATGGAAAATCACCCTTAATGTTCAATCGTATTAGTCTCGATCTTTAGGTAAACTGAAAACATCCAAGTGCATTGATCATATCAATTCACGTGGACTTGGCCTTTATCCATCTATCATATCGAGGGATCCACTAATATCTCTCTCTACACGTGAGTGACAAATTCTATCTTAATTACACTCCTTCACATATTATTCACACGGTAACCAATCAAATTCTTTATAATCGTCCGGTTAAAGACAACGTTTGATTATGTAAAATTACCATGCTCCTAATATTGAAGTCTATGGTAATCTTAAGTCGAAGGACAAAATGATATACCTATCATGAGTAACACCTATGACTTAATCTATGTGGTGTTCTCATAGTCGGTCGCTCCAATGCCTTGTTCCCTAACAAGTACTTATGATCTCGATTCGTATCCATAAACGCATGATCATGACATGGTCATCAATCAAGATTCACATTAGTCTTAATTCATTATAGTTCCCAGTATAATAATCGAATATGGACATTTAGGATATTTCAACAAATACCCATGGATCTAACTATAAGGTATACATGCAATCACTTATAATAAAACAACAAATGAAAACCTCAATTTTATTTACCAAACTATAAGATAAAAAATGTTGTAGATTGTCCTAGGGCACATGCCCCAATAAGTACCACCAATGAAGCATTAGGGAATGGTTCCTCTTTCATTCACTTGGACTAGAACATTTTTAAGAACACTAAGGGGTCTTACAACTAAACGGTCTGCTAACTAGATGAAAATATTCGTCTCCTCTAGTGGGCCTTCATTCAATGTCTTATAAATAGACAATGGAATGAGATTAATGAAAGCGCCAAAGTCGCACATACCCTCTAAATACTTACATCACCTATAACACCAGGCACCAAGAACATCCCTTAATCCTTGCATTTAGGGGCTACTTCATTTGTAGGATAGCCGTGACGGTTCTCCCATTTGAACTTTATCGTTACCTTTTAGTTTCCCTTAGTTGGTGCATAGTTTCTTTAGAAAGTTTGCATACTTAGAAACTTGCTTCAAAGCGTTGAGGAGTGGAATATTAATTTTCACTCGCTGAAAGGTCTCGAGAATTTCTTACTTTTTTTCCTTTTTCCTTTTTCTTATCTAGGATGAGTCAATTATGGAAAAAAAGGTATGACCTTAAAAGTAGGCAGTGCTTTTTTTTTTTGTAGTTACCTTTTGTTTTGAAGTAGATGTAATCATTACTAACTCATGCTCTTCCTCATTTGCTTGGCCTTTGGCATTAGATGGGCCATTGTTCATTTTAGGTCCCTCTAGTTCTTTTCCACTTTGGAGTGTAATTGCATTAGCACACACATTAGGATTCGGGTAAGGTTACGAAGGCAACTTTCCCTTATCCTTGAGACATCACAATCCCTGTGCTATTTGGCTAACTTGAACCTCAAGTTTTACTGACTGTCCCATTGGTATCATTGATGGATTTATCAGTGTTAGCCTTGAATCATGCAATATCTCTCTTAAAAATTGGCTTTGCTGAGCCATAAAAGCTTTCATCATATCTTCAAGTGAAAAGGAATTATTGGAGAGTGCAGGCAATAGTTGACCTTTGGGTCAAAGGTGCAGTAGTTCTGATTTTGAGGACCGTAACTAAAGTTTGGGTTGTTCCTCGCCATTGCGTGAGTATATGTATTACCAAATAAGGCCTTACATTGTCCTTGAAACTAATTACCCATGGCATTAGCTTTTTGATTGTCTTAAAAAATAGTAGGACATTCATCGGTTGCATTGTCGAATCCTAATATTTTTAAATTGGTAATTACGGTTAATCAGGGATTAACGAAGACTAATTATAGTTTTTGCCACGAGTCGGGAGTTAAAGACTGGTGAAATTGAGATTTTTAATTAATGTTATGATTGTATGGTGTGTGCCAAGTGTAGTGTAATATATATTATGTTATTTTGTTAAATTCAAGTTAATCGAATAAATTTAAGATTTTACGGGGTTTTATCTCGAGATATGCGTCGAAATGGGTCATGATAGAGTTAACATATGGACTCGAAGTATTGTTTTGAATTTTATGAAAAATAATTGAAATTAAGTTTAAAGTTTGATTTTGAAGTTTAAATGTGCTTAAAGAGCCGACGTGGGGAATTTTCCTCAGTATGCGTGTAAGTCGGTATTGGAGGTAGTGTAAAATAACACGAAGTTGTGCGAGATCTTGTTTCGAGTTTTGCGTCAACTGTTGGTAGTCGAGGTTGAGATTGGGTCCAAATTGGTGCATGTTTTGTTAAGTATGGCCCAAAAATATTAGTATCTCATGGACAAAGTTAAGATTTTTGGAGTTTTGGTGTGACCAAAACCAGTGTTATGGACCTTTCATGAAGATGGACACTTTTATCGAGAATTTGGTTCAATTTGGTGAAAAACAGGATAAAAAATGAGCAGTGAAAGTCAAAATACGTCAAAATAGGGATTTCAGGAATTAATAAATAAAAAGAAATTAAGCTGCTGACAATCTGCTAAAGGTTTATACATAAATGAAAAAAAAAATCAAAATTTTATTCAATTGAAATGAACGAACAATTCGTTCGTCTCTAAGCTTCTTAATTCGATCTTTCCTTACGCGAGCTCTAGACGTCTGATTTTCGCCCAGTTTTTTTTTCGCAACATTATAAAGCATCGCGATACGGTCAATTTGAGCTAAATTTTCATGGTGGAAATGAGGTATTCGTCTGACAGTTTGGTAAATTCTCAATGCCATGCATTTTTCACAATTCAATTTAAATTTAGGCAATTTTCGATATCTTTCACGAGGTTTCAAGAGAAATTGATAGGAATTATTGTTAATTGATATATTGGATTGATTTGCGTCAATTTGGAATAGATTCCATCGACTTGGGTTAGGGTTTTGAAGAGGTGAACTAATGAAATTCAGTTGATAACTATTTTGGACATGTTTTAATTCTTGATATTGATTTATATTGGGTTTCCTGGATGAATTGATTATTGATTTTGATCTAATTTGACTCCATGAGTTGTGGAAATATTTTGATTTTAGTATCGAGTGGTTTCGTGGAGTTTGTTGTTGAGTTTTGAGTGTTTCATTGCAAAAATATTGATTTGGAGAAGTTTATTAGTTCAAAATAAATAAAGTTTGACTAGTTGACATGCTATATAGGAAAATTCATAACTTCTCCATCATTGATCTTATATGGGTGTTCTTGGAGTCTATGGAAAGTAGTACATGAGTACTACAAGTTCTTTTTAGTTTATAATGACAAATATTGAAGTTTTGAATATTAAAAAGTTGCCCCAAGTTGGCTAGTTGAAAGTTAGTTGAAACTGTTATATAAATTAATATTTTTGGAAACCATTCTCAAGCGCACTCTGATCACGGTTTCATTGGGCTTTGTGACATAGTTTCACTTAAAGCTTGACCCATAATATAAATGGGTATGCAGGGAAGCAATTGGAATCATACAAGGTGATCCGACACTCCGAGATTTTCAAAAATTAAGCTTGACGTTGTTTGTTTGTACGGTTAAGTAAATTAAATAGTAACTTTTACATTGTTTGATTATATATTCGTATAAATTGCATTGATCCTTGAGGTTGCATTTTTGTTGTACATGCATACACGGTTTGGGAGGCTAAGGCGTTACGAGTTTCCTTATTGTGCAGACTATATCGAGGTTATAGAACACTATATTATGCTTGAGGGGTTGAAGTCACTGATACTTTGCATTACATGGTTATCATGAGATCAGGTTGATCAGGTTGAACCAGATCGGGTTCAATGTAAAATTTTCTTGCGTTGATGCATCAAATGTTTCAACACCCACTTCCCACGAATTAATCAATTCCTCAACCAAAGATTTAAGTTAGACATCAATTACATCTGCGGGATTCTCGGGGCCTGGTATAAGTGCTGATAGAATAAAATTACACTATTTCATGCATATCTATGGAGGTAAATTATATGGAATCAAAATTATTGGCCAAATGCTATGAGGAGTTTTAGAGTGAGTGAACGGTAAAAAACCACACTAGCGAGACCAAGTCATACATTACGAGCCTCTGATGAAAATATTTGTTCAAGTTCATCAAAGGATTTCCACGCCAGAGAATCTACTGGGTGTCACATTACTCCATCATCCCTTTTTTTGCGGTGCATCTCATTAATGCAGTTATTTTTCTAGACATGAACAACCTTTGAAGTCTATCTTTTAAAGAAAAATAATGAATTGTTTTCAACGTCATTTTCTTTCCATTACTTCCAACTTTAATTTCTCCAGTGCGATTGTCTTCTTTCCATCTAGAAGCACTACATATTTTGCACAAGTCAACATCTTCATCTTCTTTCCAAAACAACATAAAATCGTTGACACATGCATCTATCTTATTATAAGACAAACCTAAATCTTTGAGGTTTTTCTTTGTCTCGTAGTACAATTCAAGAAAGTTAGAATCAATTGAAAGCACTTTTTTGCACATTGAAGTAACAAGTCAAATGATTCGTTGCTCCATCAACCTATGTTTTTTATTTGTAGTAACTTGATTACTACAGCTAGTTTCGATGTTTTACAACTAGGATAAGCTGGCTTTTTCGAGCCATTGAGCAACTTATAGAACTTCTTGCTTCTTCATTAGGCTCCTTTATACACCTTTCAAAATTTGACGAATCAATCTCAAGATCATTTTCCCCAATGCCAGGAAATACATCACATAACATCTCTCTCATCATCACCTTCAAATTCGCTTAATTCTTATGTATTTATATATGTATCCTAGTCGATTCTTCATGTCTTTTCACCATGATGATACCAAGACATATAATCTTGCATCATTTCATGCTTTATTATATGTAATCAAACTTATTCACGAGTTCTAGATTCAATGTTGCTACATTGAGTACATGGGCATCAAATTGATTTCTTCACCCCCTTTCTTTTTAAAAGCATATCTAAAAGGATTCTAATCCCATTTTGGCATATTTAAGTAAATCGATCCATATGTCTAAGCTCGATCCAATGTTTGTTAGGTGTACTCATTCTCCCAACAAATGTTGCAAAAGATAAATACAAAATACAAAAAAAATCAAGATCAAAGACAATATAACAACTCTATCTAGATATAATTCATAAAATAAAAACTTATTTTTTCAAGGTACATTGCAACAAATAGCATTGACTAACTATCATATTTTAACAACATATTGAAGAAAGAGGAAAAGATTAATTACATGTTCAATAGAAAGGCAATTGAAGATATTAATGAAAAATATTTGCAACCATTACTATCACATTTTTATAACAAAGAAAAAAAAGCAAAAATTGCTATACATGTTCAATTAAAGAGAAATTAAGTGCCTTTGTCTCTTACATAATCGATGGACATAACATTGATTCAACTAAAACTAAGTTACACAAGAATTGTTGTGTAGTACATACATCATGTGCAAACATACAAATTATAAGTTATACAAATAAGTTCTTTATCTAGTTAAAGTTGGAAATTGGTAAGCATGTGGACATACATATATCGCTTGAATTTTAGCAATTATATATTGTGCGGGTTTTCTAGAAAAACAATTAAACATAAACAATACATTTCTCAAAGGCAAACAATTAAACATATACTATGCAATTCTCATGGATAGAACATGCACAACATTTTTGTTTCATATCACTTGCAGTGAATTTAGATATTAATGAACAGAAAAAATTGAATCAAACCAATAATAAAATTAAGGTCATTCCAGAGATATAAATTTTATTAAAGCTTTGGGGGAGAGAGAAAGTACCCAAATCAATTAAAGCTTTGGCGCAGGCTAAAGAGAGAAACTGCAAGATAGTGAATAGTGAATAGTTATTGCTTTAATGCTAATCTAAGAGAAAAGGAAAAAAATTTCATTCCACATAGATTGGCACGTATCAAAAGTATGTGAGCTATATCATAAGATATAACATATTGAAATGAATTTAAATATACAACAATGTAATCTATCCCATTTTTGTTATTCGACAACATTCAGATGATATCCACCAAAAGAAGAAAGTAAAATACTAAGGAATCATGCAGTGAGAGAATAGTCCCCCGAGATGTCCACCCTCTAGGCTATAGGGAGTATGACTCAGCCCGTCCTGACAGTGCGTGATACGCAGGAGAGCTAAAGGAATCAGTGACTTTGACCATTGAGCAATACATGATGTTACCACTGCGAAGTTCGGTTCATGGAACACCATGATATAGGATTAGCACTGTGAATCACATGTTCACGGAACCCTATAAGGATTCTCGGGACGCAACCTATATGCATGGGCCAATAATCAATGCAATAGTAAAATGAATTGCATAAACTTGATAAAAAATATATTGCATAAATAAATATAAAGGCTACCAGGGAATTTACTTACAGCATTTATTATTTGGATCAATTTCTCCAGACTCCCGATCTGTCGAACTGTTCCAAATCCAGTGTATTCAAGTCATCACCTAAACATGTCCATTCATAACTCTTCAATTAGCAAATTAATAATAATAGCCCATCTCCCATTAAAATCTTCAAAGTTACTTTATTTAATCCAATGAACAAAATCAACACTATATATAAAAATATAATGATACACCTAAGTTTTATAAAAAAAACCATTAGCTGATGTAAGCTAGAGTATCAAAACCAACTTTGCTACCAAATAAGTGAATATACACACGTACAACCCAAGTTCTTCAACATTTGTAAGTACCTCATAGATTCACTATCTTGCCATATTTGTTGACGTTATTTTAACTAGCTCGTCAGCTCACAAATTAAAGAAATAACAGAGAACTAAAGGGTCTTAATACCACTTATAACACACCAGCATGTCCACTTTCATCAATTTTACTTGACTACAGTGTGTCTTCCACCTAAGTCACAACATGAATTCCTCTCTACATGTGCTCTTCTTCATGTTATTTTTATGGTCTCCGATCAACTTAAAGCAAGCACCGCCTCTTGAAATTTATTTTATAATATTAATCTACTAAAGTCAATCCATCTTCATTTCTAGAAAGTGTGAATCCACCACTACTATCAAATGGGTATCTATACTTCATAAATTTTATACCTAGGAGTTCTAGTTTTCTCAATTAAGCTTGAATACATGAGCCCCTGTCAGTATGTACTTTACTTTAATATTTTAAAGTAATTCAAGGCCAATTGAACTAATCAGTTCTCAATCCCATTAACTAATGCTTGGAGAAACAAATTTTAGTAGGGTAGCAATTGAAGTCTATAATTTAAATTAACTATGCACCCAAAATTCTTTATTTCTACTTAATTATATAGATGCACCTGTAATTCGCATGAACCACGTTGTTCGTGTACTTAAGATTTTGTTTATCTATTCTCTCCTTCACCCTTTTTTTTTCCTTTCAGCGAAATTGATCACCCCATTTTGATGAGTTCTCTTTTCTTTAATTTATTTGTCAAAGCATGAACTGCCACTACTTTGTTCTCAATTGTGACACCTCTTTTTGCTCCAAACTCACAATATTGGTACTTAAGAGTTGAAGATGGTTAAGTGGAGAACAATATTGGTACTGATGAGATCATAGGCTCACGGAGAAATGCCGTGGGAGGGCCGCTTGCGAAAAATGTGCCTCAGGCATGATAATTTAACAATAATGGAATAAAAAAATCGAAGTCTGATCTTGACGAACTACGTTATGCCAAGTTTAACTACACCATATGAATTAATGAATCATGTATATCAAGGTACACTGTAATAGGATACTGGTTTCACTGCAACATTATCCATGTAGCCCATGAAACTTTCCTAAACTGAAGAAAAATAGTCTCTAATCAAGGATACAACCAATAATTGGTGCTTAGTTGCTTACAATACAAGTTGACAAAAACTTAGACTAGCAATGGATTGATAAACTTCTTACATGGTTTTTAAAATCTATGTGCAGAAAGCCAACTTATGATTGTGAAAATCTTGACTGCAAATTTTTAAAGCATATGCAATTAATGAAGATACACAAACAAGTACATCCCATATGATATGAAAAAAGTATATCATCTATGTTTACTTGCAGAATCAAACATTAATTCTAGCAAATCAAGAGACGTTTTAAACTTTATATTCTAATATCACATATTTAGCTAAAAAATAAAGATAATATTTGATTGCAATTAATTATTCACTTGAGCTATACACAAATAGACTTCATCTTTACAAATCTCTGAATTCAACACATACAAAGAAAGATCTATCACAAAACTATACATGTTGATCTAGCTCATAATTAAGTCAACATGAAAAAGTAAGGAGCTTAAAATATTAAGATCACTAAATGTTTGAGCAAAACCAGCTGTTTATTAAAAAGCTCAAGCATAAAAATGCAAACTAAAAGAAATATAATTTTTCTTTGTTTCTCCTTCATGACACAATGTTTAATAAAAAGCAAAAGATCGAACAAACTAAAAAGAAAGAAAGCACTCAACAGGGAAGTAAAATAATAAGACTTCTTAAAAAAAAAAAAAAAGCAAGATCCTTAACAACATCAAGTTATATATCCTCTTTTCACAAAAGACAAAGAGGAGCACAAGATAAAAAAGCAAAAAGAAAATACAATCAAAAAACTAGAGAGTTCATGCTACGTGAATCCTATACAGCTTTACTTACTATTAATGGAGATTAAGGATTCAAACTTCAGTGCAAAAAATATGATGCATAGGCTCTTTAATTCTATATCCTTTTCAAAAGAGATGGTAGGTAGAGAGAGAGGATAATAATAAACAGCACATACAAGATGATAACCAAAGTAGTACACGAGTAAATGAAGCATGTTAAAGCTTCTCTCATTGCAAAACTATCGTGGGAAAGTTTACTTTAAGTAATAAAGATCTCTACCTTAAATTAAAGAGACAAGTTTTGGTCTCTCATGTCATATATCCACTGTATAATATATATCTAGCTAGATAGGATTCTGCAAATAAAGTAATAATATAACATCCACTTCGCTAAACATCTCAATTAGAATTCTTTGCATATGCATATTTAGATATGTAACTCTTTTTAGATTTTCAATCAATATTCAATGGTACTATGGAATTAGTGATGAGTGGATTGTGAAGCTACTATGGACAGTAGTGATTACAAAGGTTTATGTTGGAGGAATAATGGAAAATAGGGTTATAACTCATAATAAAATAAGACCGATATTGTAATGGGCATTTCATCAAACAACTTCAGAGCACTGAGTTAAACAATCTCGATGTAAACAAATTAATCATCTATATGGGTATTTAATAAAGCACCAAATATAAAAACCCCTAATTCAAAATTATAAGGTTAACGTTCATTTCTTAGTAAAAAATTGCACATTTTTTAGAGAATCCAATTTTTTTCTCTAAAATAATGATTCCTTTGACAAAACGAAGTCTTCGATTTCGAAGTGAACCCTGAATCCAAAAGATGCAACTTATTTTTTGACTTCAGTGGGAGTCAAACATTACCTCCCGAAACCTTGCCTTTTGACAATTGATATGTGTACCATCTCACTATAGATGCTTTGACCTAAAAGATGCAACTTAATGTAAAGGCTCTTGAGATTTTATTATCTTTCATGTTCAGAAAAAATGAAATACTGAAATTCAATTGAATATAATCATTCTAATTTTATTAGCTTTAGAGATGGACATACTAATGAGTATAATAGATCTAAATTTCATGTCAAGAGTGCTAAGAATGTCAGAGATCATTCAACAACAGTCTGAGCGGTTTCAAGAGAAAGTGAGGAAAGTAAAAGTAAGTGAGGGAAAGTAAAGAGAGATTTTTCACCACCACTTTCACTCCCTGCTCAGCATTGGTGGAAATGCCGAAGGACTCAAAATCCACCCATAACAATATATATGACATCGACTTAATCATATATTCATTTTATCTTGATTTAAAATATCAAAACTCTTAAACCAACATTACCCTAACACAAAATATTATCTAAAATCGTCCCAAAACTGTTTCAGCCATTCCAAAATATCCTAATCACACTCGAACTCAAAAACCCATTTATACTATATTTTATATTTAGAAACAATACATACAAAGAGATAAAAGAATTATCAAGTCACAGGGAGTCGGAAAACTTTTCCTTTCCCTTGTTGCCGCTAGAACCTTTCATTATCCAATTATAAAAATCCGATAATGTCAGATAAGTAAATCCCACACTATCTACTACATTTGTAATAATCAAATGCATAATAATCCAAGAGATTAAATGAAGAATATAATCCAAGGGAATTTAAATGCTACCGTGAATCTATCTCGTATTTGTTATCCAACCACAATCAAATAACGTTCTCAAAAAGTTGTAAGTAAACAATAATAAGGAATCACGCATAGAGAGAATAACCCAAAAGAGTCTCGTTCCTCGTGTCTATCAAATATTGATCTGGTTCAATGTGATGTCATAATAATCACATGATGTAAAGTATTAAAGACTCTAGCCCCTCAAGCATAATATAGATCTACCATGTACATAGTTAAGTAGACACTACAAGTTTTACCATGTATACAAAGTCAGGTAGCTTAATATACCCTGTGCACATTGTTACGTAGACATTAAATAGTTATGCCCTGTAAATAAAGTTAGGTAGACATTATAAGGAGACTCGAATCGACCTTCTCCTCCTACCCGTGTATACATGTACAACAAAAATGCAATATCAAGGATCAATATAATTTATACGAAATTATAATCAAACAATGTAAAGGTTTCTATGAGATTTACTTAACCTTACAATCACGATATCGAAATTCCCTTGCGCTCTGAGTCGGTAAGCTAGTCAACACAGGGCTCCAATTGTGGTCCTACAATTGATTTATAAGCTAGGTAAGCCTCCATAACAACTTCACCATTTTTCCAATTATTTGTTGTTGAATTGACCCAATCACGTCCTGAAAACCCTAAAATACTTCTAAAATAAATTTTTCGATGCCTGAATTTTATTTTTGACTCAAAATTATTGTTCGGCATGAAAATTGAATTGTCTAAGCTTAAATATAACTTTTCAAATTTATTATATTTTATTGGTTTTTAGACAACTGAAAAAACCCCAAAATCCCTCCAACACAACTCATCGGATATCCGGATCCCGATTTCGACTCCAAATTATGGTTCAAAACCAAAAACTAACCTAGGCTAAGCTTTTAAATTTTTTTCAAATTTTCAACATTTTCAGGTATCGTAGCACGCATTATGAGAAAAATATGTGGTATAAATCCTCGATAAAATCTCAAATCCTCATTTTTTATAAAACCACCAATTTCCATTAATTTATTTAGAAATCATAATTTTCACAATTTCTCTAATTTCCAGGGGTTTTATTTGAGTTTTCTCTATTTAAAACAATTTTTTTTCAATCAATATTTTTTTTAAATATAGGAAGGGGTTTGATCCCTGAACAGGGTCCAGTTCGACTTCAATGAGCCAAACCCGATTCAAGGGGGTCATCGCATTCCTCATTCGAAAGAGATCGAAACAGAGAGCAATCACTATTTCTTTTTTTTAAGTTTTATTGGGGTGCTCAACCCCATTGGGTTGGGCAAGGGAGCTCATGGCTCCCCCCTCCTCTTCCCTTCCCCTCTTCTTCTTCCTCTCTGTTCTACAAATCGAGACACAGTCCATATTTTTCTTAATCAACCTTCACCTTTCTCAAACCTAAAATCCAACACCTTATTGATCTTGCACACACACAGTCTCCATAAAACAAATTTACAATCAAAAAAATTCAAAGCTCCATTACCTCACCTTCGATCCACCTCTACGATCATCAACATCAACCCATGGTAGCCACCCATAACAACGATTTACAATGATGGGGTGAGATAAATTGGTACCAAGAACGGGAGGAATAGAAAGATGAAACAAACAAGAGAGAATACAGAAAATTTG
Source organism: Stephania cephalantha (assembly GCA_039657325.1). NCBI lineage: Eukaryota > Viridiplantae > Streptophyta > Magnoliopsida > Ranunculales > Menispermaceae > Stephania > Stephania cephalantha. The sequence continues at coordinate 20,647,421 of CM077569.1, read as the reverse complement.
TGAGGAGGAACGAAAAAAATGAGATGAAATGATGAACTGCTTAAAATATATATTTAATTTTCTTGAGATTCGCATCGCATGAATCTCGAGGCAAATCTAATGATCCATTTAATTTTTTTTTATCTTCTTCGAGATACGTATTGCGTATCTCAAAGTCGACCGTATCACTATTAACAAGATAATCACCACTTGACCGCCTTATCCAAAATCAATTATGTTTAGTCTCCTTGAGATACGTATTGCATATCTCAAGGTAGAGCTAATGGTTTTATAACCTACCACTAAATTACTTATTTATCCTCGAGATTGAACAACACGCATCTTGAGGTATGTATACTCTAGCCAACAGCACGACGTTCCACTATTCTCTTCCTCGACAATCACATTATGCGTGTCTTGAGGCGAATCCATTGTATATTTCTTATTTTAATTCAAACTATAGGACTCATTTCAATATATTTATATATATAAACTATATTATATTTATAAATATATACACACCTTTATATTTTTTGCGGCTATAAATTAGCCACACGCGTCAATGACCAACTTAGGGAGTGCACACTATTATACATCCTACGCGTGTCACCCTCGACTGCGTGCCACTAGGCGCCCACCAATTTATTAATTATTTTATTTAATTTTGTGATTATCTCTTCAATTTATATCCAAATTAAATTTCAAAAAATACCTAAACTTGACCAAAAATTGGGAAATATTCCCACCACGCTCCTAAACTCGTAAACATCGCATATACTCTTCGCTTGAATCTATTTCGCGTCGAAATAGTGTATAATACATCAAATAGGCACACCGCATACAAAATTAATATTAAAGTTTATGATGTTCGATTTGTAACACGTGGGTCCTACCTCAAATACCTAAATCATAAATTAAATCTGAAAATACTTAATTAGCAGCCTAATAAAGTTTATAAAATTCTCGGATGTCAAAATGAGAATGTGTCGAAGCACATTAAGAAGGGGAGCGTTTAGAAAGTTTACCGATTGTGGCAATATTTTCTTGTTGCTTCACTATTCCCAACTTCTCAAAAGGGCAAGATAAACAAGCAAAAAGCTGGTTGTCTTTACAAGATTACACAACATGGGGAAATCATCATTGTGGAGATTATCTAAATTAATATGAGGGATTAAATCATGTAAGAGAGAGTCAATAAACTGATTTTCCCTATTTTGATTACTCAAATGTGCTTAAGGGTCGGAGTGAGAATGAGAAATGATGAAGAATTTAATATAGATGCCCAAAGACACATGGATGAAGTTTTCAGGCTTACATTGAAATCACAAACTAGTTACCAAGACTCTGAGGAGCAGAGATATATGGCCGAGGGAGTTAGACATGAGGCTGAGTTGTTGGCCAAAAGGCAATAGGATCAAGCAGCAACAAAAACCACAATAATAAAACTAGCCTAGGAGCTAGAAGATGAGGAGAATGAAGAATAGGAGGAGCAACAACAACAACGATATGCTAAGGGCTATGAGTTTCTAAACCCAAAGATAGGAGAGCAGTACTTTGATGGTCTTGAAGTTTTTCTGCCACCTCCTCCACCACAGGCACCTATACTACCACTCTAGGATTTGACTCCACGACAGTAGAGGCGGTGGATAGCAAAGATGACGAGACAGTACCAGGAGGATAGGGTGCAATACCAGGCAGCCATGTAGAGATATGAGCATGATATAGAGAGAAGAAAGCAGTAATTTAATGTTGTTTGTTAATCATCACAAAGCCATAGCTAGATATGAAAGGAGCAGACAGTTGAAACCTACTAATAGGTCGTTCGGCTTTCTAGCAGCACTACGTGTTTGATCTGGATTTGGTGCAGAGCAGGACGGTGGAGCATCCATTGACACCATCACACGCTAGAGTTGAAGATATAGATGATGATGATGACGCGTAGTCGTAAAGTCCGTATTCTAAGATTCCTTTAGACTTGGGGAGTGGATAGTGCTTTTGGTACCACTAATACATCTTTCGCATTTGGGATATTTAGTAAACTATTTAGTTATTTCAATTTTTATGTTTCTTTTATTATAACTTATGTTATTTCATAAGTTTGTATGTCGTACTGTCTTCATTTTTCTAGCTTACTTTTAAACCTTGAGGACAAGGTTTGGTTGAAGTTTGGAGGCATCGACAGTACACCACACTATGGGAAATGGTAAGATATGCTGAGAAATAAGGATAAACACTATATGTAAGATTGTTTAAATTTTAAATTGAAGCAGTTAATGAGGAAAGCATGGTAGTGTATAAATTTTTCGTTTTATTTATTATATGAATGTTATTTAATATAGGTTAGGTTATATATAGTAATATGTAATGAATAAATAGTTTATTTGCATGTTCATGCTTTTACTATGGTTGAGTAGATTACAAGTATCTTGTCAATATGAAACTGAAGAGAATATTTTGAATTTTTGAAAAAGAAACAATAAAATGTAGCAACAATAATATGATTTCATGATTAGAAACATAGAATTAGGAAATACCTTAAACCTGAAACAAAAGCAAGAAATTAGAACACTTCATGTGGAAAAATTAATATCTCTAAGGATTCTATAATAAGGGTGAATCTTACTTGCAAATACAAAGTAAAGAAAGACTTAGTGCAAGAAATGGAAGAAATAGGTATTGTATAGTAAAAGTTGGAGTTAACTTACTTGATTTAGTGAAAGTGAGAAGTGCTAACAAGAGCTTTAGAAATAAAGAAAAAATAAGAGAATCCCACAAGTACTACAAGAAACGGGGAAGAGAACTTGATGGTTGGAAAAAGTAAGGAAGAATAAGTCCATATGAAAAGGAGCAGGGAATGTTAAATAAAAATGAAAAGAATAAGCAAAGACAAGAGGAAAAGAAAAAAATAAGAAAAGAAGGCGAAAGTAAACTAAAACTCTTCAAATAAAAGTTTTAGCTTGAGTGCGAGTAGCTAGTTAAGTTACCATTCCAACTATGTAAAAGTCCTATGAACTCTTGAAGTGCTAAAGTCTACCTAACATGAGTTTGATTTATGCTTCTTTATGAATTCCTGAGCTTATTTAGAAATCATGAGATTGTATACTTTCTACTTAAGTGTTGATAATAAACAAACTTGTGAGTAGTGATGGTTTTTTGTTGATACCTACTTTTGTGTTTTCAAAATTGAAATTATATTTGTCGTTAAAGCTACATATCTTTAAAATATATGTTTTTGCAAAGAAAGAAACTTGATTGGATTGTTAACTTGAGACTTAGTAAGTTAAAGGATACTCCATAAACAATGTGAATTGAATGAGGATTAGTTACTAGGAGATTTAATACAATAGACCTTTGCTCGGGACGTGCAAAACCTTAAGTTTGGGGGTATTTGGGAAGTGATTATTTTTATGTATATATAACATTAATTTATTAATATATTTAGTATAAATGTCCTCTAATGAGTGCGAATTCATGGTATTATAGCATTTTATAGGAATTAAAGGGTATTGAAAGACATCAAGGAAAAATGAGAAGAAATGTAGCAAAAACCAACAAAATCAAAGTTTGCGCCATAGGACCATGTATTGACACTTTGGAAAGACAAGGTATGGTAAAGTGGCACAATAAGAAAGAATAAGAAATGAAGAAAACCAATTATGATTGTCCGGCGCAATGGCGGCGCTGTGGCTAACAAGGGATAGTGCCAGGACACCAAGGGGTCTGCACCGAAGCTCCAGGAGCTCAGAATCATACAATGAAGCATTGGTGAAGTGGTGGCACTGTGACTTAACACAAACGACGCTGAGGCATTAGCGACAACGCCAACTTCACATAAATTAGAAAGTGAAGCTCTAATTTCGGTTAAATTGTAATTTAGGGTTTTTAATTGTTATTAAGGAGTATAAATAAGTATTAGGACGTGGTAGTCAAAGGAAAGCAAACCACAAAGAAGGAGATTAGCCTCTGTTAGAGTAATTCAATATGGACTTTGAGTACGAAGGAGTTTTTGTTCGAGAAACGTTGAAAACTCCACATTTGCAATCAATATTTTGTTTCATTGAATAATTCAAGGTAATATTTATATTCATCTTTGTTTTGCAATGAATTCTATATTAAACTGTAATGTGTATGTTTCAATGATGTACGAGTAGTCTATTTATCTTAGGGATCAATAGATCTTATGCTATAAATGCTATGATTTGAAATTGGAATAAAAAGTGCAATAGTTAGAATTTGCATTGATTATGAGCGTAATGCTTTAGACATATTGATTACGTTTTTAATGAACTTAGGCTTTAGTAGTTATCATGGCCACTGAAGCTTTTAATCAGGACATTAATGGTACAACTGTAAAATACACAACATCGAGACTAAGTTGTTGATTATTGAGGCGCGGATAGTAAACATAGTTGTTTATGAATCCAATGATTTGAGACATCAGGTTATATGGAACATACGTTATTCACACCGATAGGTGGAGTTCTAGTTTGCACGTTAGAATCTTTGCCGTCACGATAATAGGTTTCAGTGGATTTAACGGAAATCTGTCTATTCTAATTTGGCATTGCATAAAACAGATTGAGATGTACACATGAAATACAAAACATAGTATTAAATTACTTAGGTGAAGTTGTGAACTATGATATCCTTAATATAAGAGTTGAACTAAAGTTTAAAGTGATTTTTTAGAATAGTTTAGTTTAGATATAAAATCAATTAAAAGAGAATCCCTTAGCAATAGTTCAGGTTAAGCAGGTGATATAGAACTTGTGCAAAAAACTTTCCATTTGGATGATATTCGTGATCAACATAAGTTGATTGCACTATAACTACAAGCGAGTGTTATACTTATGGTGCGTGTCAATGCTCTATACTAACTTTGTATTTTTTAGCTTGCACCATGTTTATAGGATTTTAGCCTTGTTGTTGCCTAATTTGGGGCTCCCTATTCAACCTTAAGAATGTTCTCTCGGGTTCAGGATCGAAACGCAATAATGATCCAGTCGATTTTGACCATGCGAGTATCGACACATACAATTAAGAAAAAGAAAAAGAAAGAAACAAAACTCAAAATAAACATAATTGTTTTCACATGTTAGATTCGTGCCAAATATAACCCATACTTGAGTTAGCAATTCCACTTAGGTGTAGTAGTGGTAAATACAGGGTCGAATCTACAGGACTTAGGTTTTACTCTTAGTTAAATAAATAGGGAAATTCAAAGGTTTTCAAAATATTTTAAGAAAACAATTAATAAAACTACTAGAAATCAAAGTTCCCAAAATTGAATTTAATGAGAGAAATTACCTAGGTCTATGGTCCACAAATCCAAATCAAGATTCAATACCATGTCATGGTCTTCGATCTTTCCTAAAAGATTATTAATTCAATTCCTCCTACATTAGTTATAGGAAATCGACATCCGCTAGAAACCCTTAATTACCCTAATATTGATAGCTAGGACGTGCGCGACTGACTACTTCCCTAGAAAACACATAACCCTAGATATCCGCCAATAAAATTCAACATATTAACTGCACAAAAATCCATGGGTATACCAATTCGAAATAACCTGCTCCCATACGCTTCCAGCTTAACCTATATTTATTTGTCGCACACTCAAGGGCCAAAAATAATTGAAGGTAAATGGCTGACTGATTGTCCTTTCTATCAGTCTAATTGTAAAATTACCGATATGGTTATCCCGATTAACTATAGGTCTTCCACCTAAAAGCATGCGTTGGCCATATACATACCCTACGCTTGCACCATAATCATGAAAATAACAACAAATAAAAATAGAAAGAATTGGAATAAATTAATTATAAATAAAAGATATCTAATGACATGCTACCAACCAAGATTTTGGACTTGTTTCGCCTTCGACCTAGGAAAAGAGTGCTTAACCAGACATTGTCTTTATAAACACCATCGAGTTTTAAAGAAAAGAGTATTCTTCAATTTTCTATTTTCCTTTCTACAAATATATGGTTTACCACGTCCTAATGACTATTTATACTCCAATCATGTACTTGATCCATTTGGATGTTTTTAATTATGTATTTCCATTATAATGTTATGGTGTTATTTATGATTACAAGTGAGTAGTTGGTTAGTCTAAACAAAACTCTAAACATTAACTAGATCCGTTTTTCGATGTATTGATGATGGCATTATTTTTCATTTAATGTTTTAAACTAATCGTATTCTTTAATTCAATAATTTTATAGGTTATTATTTACAAAATGCAATCATGAATATAAGTGTTATGTGCATAGTGGCTAATGTGTATTGTGATTTTTGATTCATTATCTAGTTTAAAGTAGTAACTAGGATTGTTTGAAAGGTATGACCGTTTTAATGTCGTAGGTGAATTTGAGATCTAAATCTAATATTGAAGTGGCTTTTTAAATGTGTTAGGTTCAGTAGTTCGAACTTCTCACAAAGTGTAATGCAGTTTTATGAAAGAAGCTAATGTCTTTATGTATTCGAAGGGGTTATGTTATGGCACACATTTCTAATCCTAGTTTATTCCATAATCAGGATCACCGACTCGTGACGTGGGAGCCACGTCGAGATACATGGACTTACCAAGAACGTATTGAATATGTGTAGACTATTAAGTCTATTCTACTTCTTTGATATAGGCATCGAGATGAGAGCGGTGACGTGCCACTAGACGTGTGCGAGTCGTGGAACCGGGTAGCGAATGATATGGTGAGTCTTAATTTGTTTAAAGAAATCAAATAATTAATGTGTTTAGTATATGTTTTAATGTAAATCAAGTTACAAACTTAAAGTTTAAAACAAAAATCCTACACACATAGATCATACCTCGAGATATGTGCTACCACCAATCATTATGAGACTTTGCGTTCTAAAGTGGGTTAGAGAGATGAAATTAGTTGGTCATTGGACAAAATATGAGCCATAGTTCTCCTAGTGATGGGTGTGTACACACATGAAACATTTAGTGAGTATAAGTAACACTTAGACGATTATGTGCTCATTTGCATAAGTGAATGAGAGAAGATAATCAGAGATATCTCACTTACGTTTTGTTGGAATTTAGAGTTCAAAACTGTCAAATTCATCAATCAAGAGAGGTATTAAGTGCATTCTATCAGTCTATAAGTTTATCAATCTCATTCTTTCATAATCTCAATTCATGGTGAATTGGATTCTAATATTAGGGCTTTTGTTCAAAATTGATGTTTGAATGTTTTTAAGTTTAGTTTAATTAAATTGTAGCCTTAGTTGGTGTCCTTAAACCAAAATTTCGAAACTGATGTTTTTGGCCAAAAGTTGGAGTTTTACTCATAATACTAATTTTTCCTAATTTGAACTAGCAAATGAGTTTGGGTGTGAAAACCAATTTCATATTTGAATTCTTTATGAAAAAATCTTCAATTTATTGTCAAGAAATTCGGAAATCAGTTGAGTTTTTATCAAGTTTTGTTTTTTTTTAACTTTTCGAGTGTTCTTGGTCAATTTTGATGAAATGCATGAATTAGGCTTGAATTTGATTGTAATTATGTGAATTGTTTTCCTTGTTATTGTTTAGAGGGTGTGTCGGACCTTTGGCGGAGGTAAGCAAAGGTGTAAGAGGTGATGGAGATCGTTTCCTCGTGGAGAAAACCCAAAATTCTAGGTTAATAATTTTTGTCTCTAGATAGGGGAGCGCGTTTCTTCTCCTAGAGCATTATCCATTAGGGTGGGGAGCGTGTTCCAACTCTTGGGCAGCATAGAATCTGCACTTCTTTTACCAGAACTCAAACCACTTAAAATAGTCGAAAACCTTATCCAATGGCTTAAACCTACTCTAAAACATACTAAATGGAACCAAGAGTTTACGAGAGAGTCTCGGGGTGTCTGGAGGCCGTTTTTAGCTAGGAATTATTGCGTAGATTGTAAGTAAACCTATTAAGGTCCTTCTCCACATTTCATTCCATTTCTTTACTAATTTACAGTGTATTTTAATATATATTGCCTTTGTGATATGATATTATGAATTGTCCTTGTTCTACTTATAATGGGTTATTCTATAATGATATTCTACTGTTTATGAAATCATTGACTCTATCCCTTCACCATATGTTCTTATTGCTATTTTGAATGGTAATTGGGTTATAAATAGCATGTTATTAGCGTAGATGAAAATACAAATGTTTTGATGGACTTGTACTCTACTTAATATGCTTCGTAGCACTTTATCACTTCTTGAAAATTCTAAACTAAGTCTTTCTTGAAAATATAAAGTAGTCTTAGCAAGAAGGGTACTTTGCACTACATTGAGATGCATGACATACGGGGTTGGATTCCCTGGGGATGTCGGCACTAGGCACTCTTATGGCGCGGCATACGGGGTTAGATTCCCTAATGATGTTGATAAATGATTACCAGACTAATGCATTAATATGCAAGTCTTTTAGAGTGGCCTTCTAGGCTAATGTGACATAACTCATGACCGATCGGACCTAGATTACCACTACTTAGCCTAATCATTTTTTTAACTCTTCTATTTTCTAGCATATTTCTATTTCAGCAATTCTTTGCCACTTTATGCTCTAAAATACCTCTTGTTATATTAGGAAATGTTGTCTAGTATCTTCAGGTTTTACTTTTACATTATTGTACTCACCATCCTTTTTAGGAAAGTGTGTGCAGATTTGTCGACTATCAAGCAGAGCAAGGAGAAGATCAGCAACTACCTAAAAGCCTTATGTGTGCTGCTACTTAAGACTTTTGTAGTTTTTTGATATTTTGATGTATTTACTTTCTTTATGTCTTTCGCATACTCTTAGATTGTATATATTAAGGTTGAGCGATAGTTCCCCGACTACACATTTTTATTTCACTTTTCATCGCCACTCGCCACTTTTATATATATATATATATATATACATGTGATCGTTGTTTCCTAGTTTCGACACTTAGGATTTTATTTACTTTGCTTCCGCCAAATTCTTAAAACTATCTTCGAATACTTTTAAACCTTAAAAAGTTTTAATCAACCATAAAATTCAAGAATATATAAATTTGAGTAGTAATTATCTAAACAAGAATAATGAGAAGAATTGGACAAAAGGATGGCTAATATATTGTTAAGTCCTACGTGGCTGTAATTAGGGCTTAATGAGGGGATTAGGATGGGCGGTGTCTTAGATTAGGGAAGGGGCCGTCACAATTGGTATCACTACCTAGTTCTTGATAAGTAAAAATGCAAACTTGAATAAAACACAAAACTTAGATGTTGAAATGAGATGATGCTGCCTAGAAAATTATTAGCTGGTAAGTGATCAAAAGTGAGCTGGGGATTTTTATATGTACATGTTAATTTCGGTATGTATAGGTATATGCTATCTATGTAGTAGCTAGTTAGCGCTCGCTATTAAATTGCAGCATCAATAGCTGGCTCACGAGATAGCGAAGATGCATGAGCAAGCGGCAGTTAGCCTCTTACTTTTACCGATGATCAATAGAGGGTGACTGACTCAGTATTGGCTCACGGACAGTAGTTGGTCGATTTCATTACGATGATGATAGCTCACTTTACTCTACTGTCACAGATACCGACCCCTTGTACTACTACTATTACTCTACCTACGCTACTAGAGCTAGAGACTCCCACTGCGACACTAGCGGCCCCGATAGTATAGACCCTTGCAGTAGTTACAGTACCAGCGGCGGAGATGAGAGAGACAGTACCGTCCCCTGCGCTGATTTCTTCCAGCACATTAGTTAAGGATACGTTAGTGAAGGACTTCGTTAGACTTAAGCCGACTTATTTTGATGGACATAAACACTTCGAGAAGATAAAGTAGTGGGTGTTGTCTCAAGAGAAGCTTCATAAGATATTAAGATTGAGGATAGACATCGGGCCGAGATCTCATCATACACATTGTAAAGAGATGACGATGTTTGGTGGCGTGCAACAACAGCATTTGATGGAGACTTTGAAACTTGAGAGGCCTTTAAAAAGAAGTTCTATCAGCAGTACGTTGCCCAACAATTATGAAGCGGCTGAGAAAAAAATTTATGAATCCGAGACATAGAGCAGAAGAGTCGGTGATGAGTTATAAAGACATACATGGCTATTTAAAGCAATTTGTTGAGGACCTAATGATGGATAACTCAAAGGATGTATACCACTTCGGGGACGGATTGATGCTAGACATTAGGTACCAAGTGGTAAGAACAAGCGTCGGGACTTTCAGTTAGATCTTTGAGAGTGCAAGATCCCACGAGTCCTATTACTTGAGTAGAGTCACCAATGGGACAACACTAGAACCGACGATACCATCTTAGCAGGTTATGGATTATAAGAGGATAAAACAGAAGGGTAAGGGATAAAGGAAATAGAACAGGGGTTCTCATAGATCTGGGACAACCACACCTTATACACAAACTATAACCTACCTTCCTCTAGCACAGAGTATGGTGCGCAGACATTCCTTGCCACCTTCTGTTATACAAGCATTACCAGCTCCCACAATGCATCTCTACCAAGGTACCACAAAGCACCATGACAGCAACAGTAGAGTGGTCGAGGCCGAAGTAGAGGCAAAGGATAGAATGATCCTTGTATTGCTTTATTTCGGATCTAATGTTTCATTCATGGCCGATCGCATGATAGGCCTCTTAGGATTGACACCCGAGGATAGGGTTTACCCTAATAGTCTTGTCAAGTGATGTTAGGTTGAGATAGGCGGGGTAGAGTTACCTATGGACTTAACGGTTCTCAAGTTTCTCGATTTTGACACGTTATTAGGAATAGATTGGTTAGCAGTATATCACGCACATATCGATTGTTTCACTAAGATAGAAATATTCAAGATCCTAGGGCGTGCGAAATATAATTGTAGAGGTAGTTAATTAAGGGTAATTAGTACTATAGGTCAACTTACAATTGCTGAGTAGATGGAGGCTCTAGTAGTATTGTATGCCATAGCAGAAAGTTAAGGACCCTGATTAGAGAATATTCCAATAGTTTTCGAGTTTTTAGATGCATTTTTCGGAGGATTTACCTTGTTTACTGTCGTCTTGAGAAATAGACTTCATTATTGAGTTGCTACCAGGCAACATGCATATTTCTATACAACTGTACCGTATGGCCTTAAGGCATCAGGGCTATTTCTATACCACTACACATAAGGGATTCATCAAACCTTCTATGTCGCAATGGGGGGTTTTTGTGAAGAAAAACGATGGTATGTTGAGACTGTGTATCAAGTACAGACAGCTGAATAATATTATAGTTGAAAACAAGTATCACGAATCGATGAGTTATTTGATCAACTGAGAGGAACGTTATTTTTCTTAAAGATAGACCTAAAATCAGGGTATCATCAGCTTTGGATCAGGGATGAAGAACAGGTCTAGGACAACTTTTAGCATAAAATACTTAGATTATTAGTTTACGGTCATGCCATTTAAGTTGACGAACGGCCCACTATGTTTATGAATTTGATCCACCAAGTATTACACTCTTAACCATTTCGTGATTGTCTTCATCGATGACATTATGATATATTTAAGGACTCGAGATGATCAGGAGCAGCACTTTTGGGAGACATTGCGGACATTGAGGAAGCACATACTTTACGCCAAGTTTAGTAAGTGTGAGTTTTGGCTTTTAGATGTCATTTTTTTTGGGCAGCAGGGATTGCAGTGGATCTAGCCAAGATTCAGGCTATCATGGATTGGCCAGCACCAACGTTAGTGACAAAGATCAAGAGTTTTTCTTGTTTGGTAGGCTACTACCACTGCTTTGTGATGGACTTCTCAAAAATCATTTCATCGATTACTATATTGTCAAAGAAGGACATCGTATTTCATGTGTCTAACGAGTGCGAGCTGACACTTGCTAAGTGAAGAGGTTGTTGAATACAGTGCCAATAATAGTATTATTACAAGTGGACATGGATTTTGGTGTACACATATGCTTTTCGTACGAGTTTAGGATGCGTGTTGATGTAGGGCAACGAGATAGTATATTATGCTTCTAAACAGCTAAAGATACATGAGAAGAACTATCACACACATGATTTGGAGTTGGTAGTGGTTGTATTTGCATTGATGATTTGGAGACATCAACTATATAGAGAGAGATTCACACTTTTCACTGATCACAAGATTCTGAAGTATCTCTTTACATAGAATGAGTTGAACATGTGACAGTGTAGATGGTTAGAGTTTCTGAAGGACTATGAATTTTCTCTGTAGTATAACCCTAGAGAAGCTAACATAGTAACAAATGCATAGAGTAGCATACCGACTAGAGATGCCAAGATTGTCAGATGTCACATGACACATGAGTATGGGTATTTTGAAGCAACGACAACAACGAGTCAGCTAGAGGTTCCCACATATATTTAGGTCTTTATATTTGCATCGATGAGACTACAAACCTTGTATACACTAATAATGTCAGAGGGTCAAATGATCGACAGGTTGTACATAAAGTACATTGAGTTAGCGCAGAGTGTAGATCATCTTGACTTTGCAGGTTGTGGATACTATCACTGGCTGAGCTGAGAGATGAGATTCACACGGTTCCCTATTCACCGTTCATCTTGACAATACAAATGTGCACTATGATATGAAGTGACATTTATAGTGGTATATGATGAAGGCGGATGTATTTATGTTCATCAGGAATGGTAGAGTTTGCCAGCAGGTGAAGGCTGAACATCATTGACTTAAAAGGATTATTGTCGCCACTTCCCATTCCGCGAAGGAAATGGGAAGACATTGCCATGGATTTTGTTAGAGGAATACCAAGGATTTCCAGGAGACATGACTCTATTCAAATGATTATGGATATATTGATGAAGTGTCCTCACTTCTTACCAGTCACAGCTTATTACACATTCGACCAGTTGAGCGTGTTACTCGAGAGAGAGATTATCAGGCTGTATCGGGTATCGTTGACTATCATATTAGGCAGAGATGCTATGTATTCGTCCCAGATGTGTTGAAGTTTGCAGGAGTGGTATGCTTCATGCCTATAGCTCAGCAAAGCTTTTCACCCCCAAATTGACATACGAACTGAGAGGATGATTCAGGTTCTTGAGGATATGTTAATTGCCTGTATATTAGAGTTTGGCGGATCGTAGGAATGGTATTTATTTATGTGAGTTTGCTTACAACAATAGTTATTTGCCTAGTATTGAGATGGCACCATTTGAGGCTTTGTAAGACAAACCGTGTCGCTCGCCATCATGTTTGACTGAGTAGAGGACCTAGAGTTAGAAGGGGCTTAGATTGTTGTTGATCACATAGAGAAAGTGAGGCAAATTCTTTAATGACTCAGAGAAGCACATGAGAGGCAGAAGAAGGATACAAATAAGTATCGCAATGATCTAACGTATGCCGAAGGAGCCTTAGTCTATTTAAAGGTTTCCCCTCGAAAGGATCTTCTATGATTTGGGTTGAAAGGCAAGTTAGCACTAAGGTTTATCGAGCCTTTTAAGGTTAAGAAATAGGTCGGCTCCGTAGATCTAAGGGATTCCTTCGGGTTTTCATATTTCTATGTTTTGACTAGTTAAGCCGAAGGCAGGTGTACGACTGACAATTGACTTTAGTCAGACTAACTTGAGCGAGGGTATTTCGTTTGAGGAGCAGCCAGTAGAGATCCTAGATTAAAAGGTACAATATTTGAGGAACAAGTCATTCTCGAAGGTACTTATCAAGTGGTAGTTCCATGATGACTCAGAACTCACTTATTAGCGGTAAGACTACATGCGAGATATATTCTCGTACCTTTTCGAGTTAGGTATAACTCTAACCTAAATTTTAATTTTTAGGACAAAATTATCATTAGTTGGGAAGATTTTTCACAGCCCAAATTTCTAATTGTAGTTTACTTTATAATCAGGATCACTGATTCGTGATGTGGGACTCGCATCGAGATATGCGTACTGACCGATGCACATGGTCGAGGTATATTTAAGTTTTGTTTGACATTTTCCTAGTGCATTTAAGTGTAGACTACTAAGTCAGTTTTTCATGTTAGGTATATGCATCGAGACCAAAGCGGGGACGCGCTTCGAGATGTGTGCAACTCGTTGGATCGAGTAGTGAGTTATATGGTGAGTCTTAATTTATTTAAACGAAGTCAAATAATTAATGTGTTTAGTCTATGCTTTAATGTAAATCAAGTTACAAACATAAAATTGAAAGCAAAAATCTCACACACATAGATCATACCTCATGATATGTGCTACGACATATCACTATGAGACTTTGATGTCAAAATTGTGTTAGAGAGCTGAAATTAGCAGGATATAGGACCAAATATGAGCCATTAGATGTCCTAGTGATGGGTGTGTACACACATGAATCATCTAGTGACTATAAATATAACAGTTAGACCATTTTGTGCTCATTTGCATGCATAAATGAGAGAAAAAAAATTTGAGCTATCTCACTTAAATTCTATTGGAGTTTCGAGTTAAAAAGAGTCAAATTAATTAATCAAGAGTGGTATCAAGTGCATTTCATTAATCTACAAGTTTAGGTAATCAATCTAACTTATTCATACTCTCAATTCAAGGTGAATTGGTTTCTAATGTTAGGGCTTTAGTTTGAAATTTATGTTGGAGTATTTTTTAGTTTGGTTTGATCAAACTAAAGCCTGAGCCGGTGTCCTTAAAACCAAATTCATATTTGAATTCCTTGTGAAAAACCCTTCAACTTATTATCAAGAAATTTGAAAAATAGTAGAGTTTTTATCAAGTTATGTTTTTTTTTATGTTTTCATGTGTCCTAGGTAAATCAAGATAAAATGTATGAATTAGGCTTGAATTTGATGGTAATTTTTGAAATGCCTGCCTTGTTATTATTTGGAGGGTTTGTCCAACCTTTTGAGTGAATAAGGGATGAGAAGGTCTCCCCATAGAGGAAACCTAGAATTTTAGGTTCAGAATTCTAGGCTCTTGATAGGGGCGTGCTCCACATTTAAGGGAAGCACGCCTCATCTCTTGGACCACACTCCATCTGGGTGGTTTGTGCGCTCTACCTCCTAGACATCAAAAAATCTACACTTCTTTTATTAGAACATAAACATTTAACTTAGTCTAAAACCCTATCTAATGGCCTAAACCCACACTAAAACATACTAAATGATGGCACGAGCCTACGGGAGAGTCTCGGGAGTCCGATAGCGGGTTTCAAGGTGTCAGGAGGCCATTTTGAACTTGGAAGGATTGCATAAATTGTAAGTAAGCCTGTTAATGTCCTTCTCTACATTTCCTTTGTGATTTGATATCATGACTTGTCCTTGTTCTACTCTTTTAATGAGTTGTTCTATCATGATATTGCATTTTTTATGAAATTATTGACTTTATTCCTTCACCATATGTTTTTCTTGTTGTTTTTAATGGCAATTGGGTTATAAATAGCATGTCATTACCGTAGATGGAAATACGAATGTGTTGATGGACTTGTACTTTACTTGATATGCTTTGTAGCACTTTACCACTTCTTGAAAATTTTATACTAAGTTTTTCTTGAGAATATAAAGTAAACCAAGCATATAAGGTCCATTGCACTACGTTATGATATGAGGCATACAGGGTTGGATTCCTTGAGGATGTCTACACTCGCCACTATTATAGCATGGCACATCGGGTTAGATTCCTTGGTGATATAGGCAAATAGTTACATAACTAATGCGATAGTATGCACATCCTTTAGAATGGCCTTAAAGGCTGATATGATGTAGCTCATGGCCGAGTGCACCTAGATCATCAATACTTACCAAATGAAAGTTTTATTTGCTTAAATCTGATATTTTCTAACATATTTCTATTTCAGCAATTCTTCACTACCTTTATTCTGTTAAATTCCTCTTATTATATTTGGAAATGTGTACTAGTATCTTCATGTTTTACTTTTACTTTACTATATTCATTGTCATTTTTATAATGGTGGGTGCAGATCCATCGACTAAGATTTGGGTAAGGAGAAGACTGACAACTAACTTTGAGCCCTGGACGTGCTGCTACTTCAGACTTTTGTAGGTTTTTGATATTTTGATGTATTTACTTAGTTTATGTCTTTCGAGTTCTCTTGGGTTGTATATATTTTGGTTGAGCAATAGTTCCTCGACAAGACACATGTTTATTTTACTGTTGATCACCACTTCTTTATATATAAACATGTGATCGTTGTTTTGTGGTTCCACACTTAGGATTTTATTTACTTTGCTTCTGCTAAATTTTACAGACTTCCACTTAGTAAATTATAAATTGTAAAAACTTTTAATTAGTCTTAAAATTCACGAATAATGAGATTTGAGTAATACTTATCCAGAACACTAATAAGGAGGAGAGTAGGAAAAAAAAGGCTGACTAATACGTTCTTAAGTTCTACATGACTGCAATTAGGGCTTAATGACGAGATTAGGTCGGGCAGTGCCCTGGATTAGGAAAGGGGCAATCACAAGTTAGCTTAATAAAATTAAAACGCGGATTTTCCACCAATATAAGGAAAACAAATGTCTGGCTAAAGGTTATTACTTACTTATGATTAATGTTTAATGATTTATGATACTTTTTAAAGTATGTTCATGACCATATGATTGAAGAAAAATGGTTTGATGCAAAACGGGTGCACCTTTCATTAATTATGAGGTTTGTTTACATATATTTTGTTTTGATTTCCATTGAATTGAATTTCTTTGAATTTAGTGAATTTGATTTATGTTAGTTAAGTACATATAGCTAGTTTAGTTGATTTCCTTATTTAGAAATTATTAAATCAAATTTTTTTATTAAATTAAATTAAAAATAATAATAATAAAACCTTTTTTCCTAAGGAATTTGCAAAATCCCCAGGGAGATGATCCCACTTACCACTACTACAAAATTTAATAGTATTGTAAAGGTTAAAAATTATTATACATGCTCAACACGTGTCAATTTTTGGTGCCATTGCCGGTGGTTTTAAACTAATTTCTTACGATTCTCTCTTGTTACATGTCATACAATATGGTAGACATATTTTAACCAAGGTAGTAAAAACATCACAGCTTATGAACCTCTGTGTATTACCTTTCACCTGGATTTTACTGATTTTGAGCTAAGACCAGGGTTCATCAATTTCTTTAACTCACTTTCAAGGTAAAGGTGACGAAGATCCTCAACAATATTTTTCAAAATACACGCATATAGTAAGTGTGATAAAATCCAAAAACATAGAGTTAGAATATGTCAAGCGAAAGGCTTTCCCTTATTCTTTGAGAGGTCAAGCTCAAGATTAGCTAGTCCATTAAAACTCCAGAACCGTATGGTCTGAAATGTTAAAAACCTTTTTAAATAAATATGTTCCAACATGTAAAATTAGTTCGTATAGAAAACGAATAAGTAATACTAGGACAAAAACGAAGGACAATTTTTGTGAGTTTTCGGATAGATACTAAAGATTAAGATCATTATGTCCATAACATTTACATACAAAAATTTTAGAATACTTTTACGAAAAACTAAACATCTTAAAATTAACATTCCTAGACACGGTATGTGGAGGATCTTTATTTGACATAACACCAACGTTAGCAAGAGACACTATTAATAGAATGGAAAAATAATCAAAACAATATTGTGAGAAAAACAAATTTACGAAAAACCATTCTTGTGAAATTAATAGAAATGAGGAGCGGCTAAATGGACCATGTTACTACTCGTACCCCAATTTTGAATTTTTTTACTAAACGGACCCATTTTTTTGACGGATATCCAAAATTACCCTTGCATTCAATGAAAGAAAACATTATTACCCTCTCTCTTCCATTCCATTCGAAACCTAAAAATCGGATTCATCAATTCTATTTTTTCTCATTATTTGGGTAAATCTGAGTAGTCTATAGAAGTCGAGAGTGCATGAGGAAGGCTTTTATCGACTGAACCCCACCAAATATGTGCTTGGTAGAATTCGAGGAGCAAGGAGCCTCCACTGGAGTCGTTGTGCCATCTCGATTGATTGGGCAAGTTTTTAGCATTTAAACATTTTGTCTTTTGATTGTAATGAGATTTCACTTCTTTTGGTTGTATGTTTGTCGATTTTGGCCACTGCGATTTGCATTTGGATTTTCATGGGTTTTAGTGGAATGTTTTAAGGAGAATAGCCTCACAACAAAATGCTATTTCACTGCACTTTGACCTTAGCCAACAGTGCGGGGTCCTTAGTTTCAAAATAATGTGACCGAGTGTTGTTAATTACTTTAAAAAATGTGTGACCGAGATTAATATAGGGTTTCGTCCATCCCTAAATGCAGCTCTTAGGCTGCTTTCAATATCATTTGACTGACACCCATGCTAATGATATTGGTTATGTAGATCTGAAGGTCATGTAATTTACATTTTTGTTAACTTTATTAAGACTATTTAGGGTGTTGTTTTAATGGGACTATATTGAGCATGATTTATTTCGTTTTAAGGTATGGGGAAATCAAATAGCAAAGCAAGGAGATCTCTTACTATAGGGCAGGGTTGGATGGGTGCGCGGAGTACCAAGGCCAGTGATGGTAGTACAATAATGTCCTAAGTAGAGGCTGCCCATCCTGAAATAAAGCGCCCAACTTCATCGAATTGGAAGGAAAAAGTGGAAGAGAATAATCATATCCTTAAATTCCGATAGGTAGAGTAGGCCAATGAGCGTGGAATCGAGCATGGGGGTGCAACTTCTTTTGTTGCGGAGAGAGGTGCACTCACATATGGGTGTTGGAGTAGGTAATATACTGAGCATAGTCATACACCATCAGGTGATGCAAGAGATATTGTGGCTAATGCAATAGATTTTGTGGGTGCAAAGGACTCCTTCATTGGTACATCGACAAATGCGGAACATGAAATGACCACTTTATTTCTTGGTGGCCCATCCAATTTACCCTCATTTCGAAACTATGTCTTGCTAGATAATTGGAAGAACAAGGTACATATTTGTATGCATTCTTTAGTTTTTGAAATGTTTAGGTTCATCGTAATCTAACTTGGGCACAATTTATTTTGTAGGCTCGAGGATTCCTAAATTCCCAAATTTCATTTTGGGAGACTATCAAGGGACATCTTGAGAAAGATAGAGTGAAGAAGTTGAATGAGGACTTCGGTTTGGCACCTTTAGGATATATTTCATATGATGGTAGTAACAGGGTGTTAATATCTGGCATTGTTGAGAGATGGTAGCCCGATACCAACACTTTCCATATGCCATTAGGCGAGATGACTAGCACTTTAGATGATGTGCGGGTTCTTCTTAGGGTTGAGGTCAGCGAAAAGAATGTTATTGTCAAATATAAGGAGCGCATTGAGGTCACATTGATGGTAAGTCATTTATTGGGGGTTTTAATTAGTGAAGTCGATGAAAAGATTATGACAATGCATAGCCTCACCGTTAGGTTAGCATGGTTGAAGGAACAGTTTTCGGTCCCAAGTAAAGGATGGGAAAAGGAATAGGAAGAGGAAGAGGAAGAGGAGAAGAAAGGGGAGAATGTATATCCTCTCGTTAAGTGGTTGGTCAGAGCCTACATCCTATACCTACTATGAGTGTTGTGAATAAGTCTGGTACAAGAGTCCCTTGACTCTCATTCAGCTGTTGGAAGATGTGGAGAAGATTGGTGAATACTCAATGGGTGGTGCAGCACTTGCTTACATGTATCGTCAACTTGACATTGCAAGTCACGCAGAGGACACTCAAATTTGCAGATACATTACATTGTTAGAGGTAAACCATTGAACCATGTAGTTTGATTTATTATTACTTTGTTCATAGCATTTTTTTGTGCATGGCTGGATGTATGATTACATTCCATTCAACAAGCCGCATCAACGTAATAACTACGAGGTAGGAATTCCCCGTGTCATGAAGTGGCACCATAAGAAGGAGCCGAGGCTAATGTTGGATCTTCTCATAGCATTTGGGAGGCGCATCGATAGGATGCGACCCCTTGAGGTGATGACCTTAAACTACACTACAACATAATATATCTTAATTTAATATATGAAAGGCTTATATATATCCTATGTACTTTGGGATACCACTAAGAAGGGTACACCTATCCATGAAATGGCCTTCTATGCAAGTTTGATGAAATATTTGGATGTCATTAAACTATACAATCTTGCAAAGGTGTTGAGGAAAATGGGCCATGTTCAAGGTATCCCAAAGAACCATATCGATCATTTTTTGCCAATATGAGTAGTCTAGCCCATACGTAGATAGTGAGTACAGTTATGACCAATTTTAGGAGGATTGAGAGAGCCATCTCAATTTTAAAGAGCGGCATGGTGAGGGACAAACCATCCATAGAAAGCTGCACTAGGATATCTTGAATGGTTTCAATCTGTGAATCACCTATTTGCTGAAAATTCAGAACATTTAAAAGGAGGGGATGAAGAAGACGAGTCAACTTTGTTATGAATATGATTTATGTTTCGATATATTCATTTATATGTTGTGTTGGGTCTATGTTATATATTACTTACTATATTACCTTGTCTTGACAGCATAATCGTGGACACTTGATATTGCATTGCAGTTCAGATCCCTATCGAGGGCCAACATTACAACCGATAATGCAATTGCAATTGCGAATACGATATTCACTTTCTTGTCTGGTGTTGAAGAGGAAGAGATGACCACTGCCACGACCACCCTTAGCGATGGAGGTACAACATCAACTGGCAAGGTTATGACTCACGGGACATTTATCGCACACAGATCAGACACAAGAAAGCTTTAAACAAAATTTTTTGTGCTACTTCTAGTACACTTTTTGACATAATTTAGATTTTTTCAGTTTGCATTTAAATTGTGGGTTACAATTTAGGCATTCTATAACTACTTTGTTTATTCTTTGATTGTTGTGGTGTGCAAGGCTCTTTTAGGAACCTTCTGCAAATTGTGTTTTAATGTTCTTGACAGTTGGTGGTAATTTATTGTTATGTTTGATTTGTTTTGTTTGGATAAAACTATATGTCAGACTTGTAGGACCAAAAGGTTTATTGTACATACGGTTAGGCTCTACCGAACTCACCACAAACATATTGGTTAGATTATGTCGAAAGAGGAAAACAAATTTCGATCCCAAATGACCGCAACACACCACTACCAATAATGTTTGGGGTTCGCTAAGTACTTTTGTAAGGTATGTTTAAATATTCGGTCCACAAACTCCAAAAGGTATAGCTAACTTACGGTCACATTGCACCGTAAAGTAGTGATTGTTAACAGTAAAACCTAATTGACTTTTTCCAAAATATATGGACAACATCAACCATTACTTTGTCTACCCGCTCGGTTTAAGAGCTCTGTAGCTCATCATTCTACAAATAAGTGGGGTACAATGGGTGGGGTGAACACGAAACCAAAAATACATTGCCAAGTTGTTTCGTAATTGATGGAGAACCATGATAAAAAATTTCAACGAGAGCTTCGGTCAAGCTGCTTTGCACTTCATCATTTTAATAGGAGTGAAGTGGAGTTACAAAAATAGTGGGGTATGAATACTAAAACAATTATATGTAACCGTAACTAAATAAAATGTTTCGGCGAAAGATGACCATTACATATATAATCGATTTGGTGTTATGGAATCATGATATATTTTACAAATGTGGGGTACAAGTAACAAAAAGTGGGGTATGTAAAGTAAAACGGTAGTAGGTGTCTCTCACCTATAATAAGCTTACGGTGATCGGGCTCCGTACAACATTGTTTTTAAAAATAAAAGGGTACACGTAGTAATATAATTGTGTATGGGTAGAACTACAGCTATACGTAACTGAAGATTTTTATGGTTTACGTCGACCCTTCACCGTAACTTGTTATACTATTTCTATTGTATTGATCCGTTATACATGATTTTGCAAAATAATGCGGTACAAGTACCACAAGGTTAGGCACTGACAAAAGAATGATTATACGTAGCAGAAAGAAGTTTTTACTTTCGAAGACCCTTAACTTATACCTGGTACAGAGTTTCGGTTTTCCTTACTCGATGTTAGATAATAGTGGGGTAGAGTTATCAAAGGAGTGGGGTACGAATAGAAATATAGTTATAAGTGATCATTTTGTTGTGTTCAATTACGGTTACCTGTTGCCATTTCTTATGTGACTTACAAATCCACACAGCTGAATCATTCTACGATGAAGGTCGAAATTTGTACGAGGAGTATGCATAGCAATTTCTTGGGGTATGAGTAGCAGTGCGATGGTACATGGCCAACATGTCATCCCCAATCACGATTATTTCTTTTCGAAACCTGGATACTGGTTTCTAATAATCAGTACCGTAATTTAGGAATATGTCACGGTACTATCTAACTGAGAGCACTCATAATAGTAAAAACATTACATTTTATAAGCACATAATCAACAACGCAGCCACATAATAGTTTGTGGGCGTCCAAATTAACATTTTGAGACAAAAATAAGAAATGAATATAACAAAAAGATACAATCAATTAATTACAATTTGAAAACAAAGTAAGAAGTGATGCCCAACAATTATTTTCAACAAAATGAAACTGAAAAATTGCAAAATTTGGTGTATTCCCACCATACACAGCTTATATAACCACCAACAAATAAACATAGCACATGTTTCAACAATCAAACAAAAGAAAAGCCAACACAATCACTATACCATAATCATCCAAATACACCCATATACAATCGTGTATACAAAAAATAAAAGGAACACATACATGCAAAAAGGGGTGCATGTTCCAAGTTTCAATTAATCAAGTTCCAAGTTTCAATTTATCAATTAATGAAGTTCCATGTTTCAATCAATACAAACTCAAGCCGCATGTAGAGTTGGTTGTGGTCGAGGTAGAATGTTGAACCCATCAGCCCATGCCCACTTTCTTCCTTGGCATATACTTCTCATTGCCTCGCGACATGTGGTAAAGGTGCGCCATCCTTCATGTGTAACTACAATTGAGAAAGTGTAAAAGTAAGTTCAAAATGAACAATTAATGACATAAGCCGTGAAAAAAAGAGATATTTAAGGACTCTCACCATTTCAAATGAAAAGTGTGAACCAAGCACAACCAAATGATGCGTCTCTCAGATAAAGGAGAGGCCAGACCAATGGCAGGGAACCAAAAAATGGTTCCTTTATTCGACAAAGAAATAAAAGGCCACTTGTAACAATTGGTGATGATTAAACACATATCTGGTAAAGCCAACCAAGAAGAAATCGGTGCGTAGGTCTGAAAATAATTAATGGAATTTTTATATGTGATGAATATTGTTTCTAATTGAAACACATTCATGTAGAAATCCCTTTTACTTTAAAGCTCGTCTACTAGTTCCTTCCTCACTCGCATCCACCCCTCCCTAGAATCATACCCTCAAGCATGTCCTGTCGCTCGATACCGTAGTGCCGTCGAGTTAACATCCATATTACTATGCCAATGTTGTACCTACATATTAGGGCTCTCATCAACATACCCAGTAAAAGCCTAAGATCGGGTCCTTGACCACCTTGATGCGACAAATGCGACAAAAGTAACCCGACCTCGTCTTCTTCCTCTCTTCCTTCCACTTGAACTATTAGAATATTGGGTTGGCTCGGTGGAATTGGAAGCAACAACACCCAGACTCTTGCGTTCCTCAAGCCTCGGGAGACTTATTTGGACCCTTAGCAACCTCAAACCCCCATTCTTCTATTTCTCGAGCCTCGGAGAATTAGCTCAATGCTTGGCAAACTAAAACCCAGGACTCTTGTGTTCCCTGGAGCCTCGGTGACCTAGCCGAGTCTCAAAGCATACTTAGCTTAAGCATCAAAAAACTCAAACTTACTTGAATTATATGCTATAGATTTGTTGATTTTCTCCTCGTATTTTCGGGCCTTCTTCTTTAAGGCTAAGGGACCACTACTACGCGGGCGACCCCTAGTCTTAGCCTTCTCCCTGGGTATGAAAATAAAATTTGAGGCATGGCATATGATTTCCCTAAACTTATGGACAATCTTCGCTCTCATGTCGGGACTACCATTTTGGTACTTGGAGTCCTCTACTTCAATTTCAGCCCGATACTCAAATTCAATTTCTTGTTCATCACCAACTTGTATCGGGCTCAAGTTCAACTTCTTCCATTATGGTTGAACCTTGTCGAGAGTAAGTGGGCTATCGTCAAACATATGTAGTGCAATCTAATGGGCACACTACAATCCATGAGTGTCACGCAAGACACATCCATAAATGGAACAATCAAGCACAATACCATCGCTAACCGTCTACATTTCCCTATGGATCTCATCCGATGCATACTGAGAAATAAACCCAATGATTTCACTAAAAATGTGGTTTTCAAAATGAAGTGCCACGAGGTGCATCGACCGATAAAAGGAAGACTCCACGACTATTTGGTGGTGGGAAAGTAGCAAGTGTATGGACTTACATGTGTCCCCAAAATGTTCCTCTAATGTCCTTAAATTCTTCTTCAAAATAGCATGAACACCCTCCACACGATTCGTAGTGGAATTCCAAAATTGCATGACCTTATCCGTCCACGTAACCATAAATTTCTTCTTCTAACACAACCACATTTCCCGAAAGTAGTCTAACAAACCTGACACTCCGCCATATTCATCTTCTATCTCCTTAAGCCTACCCATATATGCTAACTCAGTATGAGAGTGTTCCATATCTGGCAACATCCCATACCATCTATTGTAGTCCTCCTCCTTAGAGAATAATTCTCTTGTCTTGGCAACCACATTCCTATTTACATTCCAACCACAAAGTAAGTGCATACAACTTGAGAATTCTTCCTCTATAGCCCCTATGAGAGCTTCATCTATATTGGTTAATATGACCCTAGGAAGTGGCCTCCCATCCAACAATGACCTCAACTACCTCAAAGCCCATTCATAGCCATACATCATTTCTTTAGCTAAGAATGCATGCCCAACAATGAAAGTCATGTTAGTGGAGGTGAAACCAAAAATTTTGAGCACTGGGTACTTGAACTTGTTAGTCTTGTAGGTGTAGTCCACAAGCAATGCACAAGGAAAGCTCCGGAGAAGCTATACTGAAATGGAGTGAGCAAAGAACAGGCCCTTGATGACATTGAATCCTTCCCAAAATACATGTTTCTCAACATATCCAAGCTCATTCAAGTTCTTCATTAACATCTGCATCTTTGCTTTGCCTTCAGCTTCAATCCTTCCTAATCAAGCTCTCTCATTTTAGATTGTTTTCATGACAAATACATTCTCTGGATTCTTCTCCTTAATGTTGGCTAGAATGTCTTGAGGTCGAGCATTATAATTTATTAAATTTAGGAGAATGACCTCTCCTGTATTGTAAGTTTCTCAGCATATGAGTGGCCAATCAAATTGTTTGTAAATTTATATTTGTGCACCCCACACACAACTTGCACTTTCCATTTGTCATCAACCTCGTGTTTCACATTGAACTTGAATTGACATCCACACTTCTTCAAAGCAGTGACCTTATGCGTATCCTCGGCCCATCCCCATTGTTGCTACTCATTTTCTTATTCTTTCCCTTTGAAATCTTATGATCAAATGAACCGAACCTCTCACACCTAATGGACAATCTAGCTCGCCAACCTATGGGTGCGTAAGATTTCAGTATGATGACAATATACCGACACATTTTTGTTCTAGTTTGTACCCAAGAAACTACTTGCTCTTTTTTATCAAACGGCTAGGCCCGTGTAAAGGTACCAGAGAAGTCCGAGAGGAGTTTTTTAATGAACACCCCGTATCGTGTGTAGGGTACAATAAGGAAAAGAAACACTAATTAAACATAGAACAATGGTAGAAACATCAAATTTCATCATTGATAAACAGTGTGGAGTAGTAGGACCGAGACTACAAGGTGCATTTCGATGTAACGTGATCGAGACTAACTATCTGCATCTCGGTAACATGGAGTCGAAAGGTATAGCAACATAACATATCACAATAGCCGAAACCTAGACCATCATATACATTTTTATTGGCATGGTAGAGTTACCTACTTATGGCGTAGTAGGGCTGAGAGACATGTTGGACGTCTCGGCCTATGTGTCCGAATAACACGGGCAACATAACACATTCAAAAACTACACATAAATAGATGACAAACTTGAGAAATTACCTCATTCGGCTCTGCTTCGCTTCGTCTTGGCGATTCCTTTGACTTTTCCATCTTCAAAGGAATAATAGGTCCCCAAACTTAAAGTCCTAAAAAATTTGAAAAAGGCAAAATCGTGAGAACTAAAACAAACACAAAAAATGCCAACACAACCCACTACATAACGAAAAACAAGTAGAAAAATGTCTTTCTTGGTCGATTTTGTGAGGATTCACCCTTGTTTGGACAAAAAATGAGATCAGAAAGAGTAAAGGTTGTAGACAGTTTCGTGAAGTTGGAGTGGCACAATAATTTGATTTCGCAAGGTGGGGTATCATTGCAAAAAAACCCCTTATGTATCAGATGCAATAAGGTCATTTTGCTTATATGTTAAATAAAAATGGTAAAAATTCAAAAAATGGGGTTCGTTTAGAAAAAACTGGGGTGTGCTTAGCCACACCCTGGAAATTTAGTCTAGACATCAGAAGATAAATTTAATGACCTAAAAGTTATGGTTGAATTATTAAAGATATATGATGAATGTCCGTTGGTGCAACAAAATTAAGTTAAATAGGCTAATATCGTGATGATTCATTACAATAATTCTAATCAACCTACTTAAAGATTTAGCAACAATGCAAATTACTTAAGACCAATCAAAGGTAATGGTGTAGACACTAAAAATTATCAAAGATATATAACACCCGTAATAAACGATGGAACAATAGCATTAGAAATTTCAAGTAAAGCAAAAAATTAAAAAATTTAAGCCTAACAAGATGATATAGTAAAAATAAAAAATTGATTAAGTTAAATGCCAATGCAAATGAGTCCATGGCTTAACCAAAGCAAATTATCATCTCAACCTTACTCTAGTTCATGCGCAGAAGTGATAACTTTGAGAAGGGGGTAAACAAATGGAAGAACAAAAGGTGACAGAATAACTAGTTCTTTAAAAAAGAATTATATGTTAAATTATAAAAATAAATAAAAATTAAAGATAATAAAATCTGAAAGGAAATTGTGATTGTGATTTTGAAGAGGATAAACCGAATATAGCAAGTCCCCCATTTCTCCATCTTTTCAAAAATAATAAGAACGTCAAGAAATTACAAGAAGAGAAAAAATCTTAGACAATTTAAGGAAGGTGGTAGTGAACATACTTTTATTTGAAGTCATACGAAATGTACCTAAATATAAAAAATTTATAAAAGACTTATGCACTAATAAAATCAAACCTAATGAAAGAGTAATCATGGGAGAACATCTGTCAATAGTAATCCAAAAGAAACTACCAAATAAATGTTCTAATTATGTAATTCTTTTCATTCCTTGCACAATAGAAAATATAGGGATATCTAAAGCATTATGTGATCTGGGCGCCTTAATCAACATTATGCCTTTGTCAATATATTTGCAAATGACTAACATACCCTTAGAAAAAACAAGTATAGTAATACAATTAGGAGATAGATCTATGATCACGTGTCGTGCGTGTCAAATATAACCAGTAATAGGTTACCTAATCCTACTAGAATATAGTAGGGGTAAGAACGTGGTCGAATCCACAAAAGTTTGTCAAACAAAGTTTAACAAAAAGAAAAGTAAATATGGAGGTTTTTGAAAAAGTTTTATTTGAAAGCCTACTAAAAAAAAAAATTGTAAATAGAAAATACAGAAATGCCTAAGTCTATGAATCCACAGTCTAGCCCTACAGTGTTTCCATGTCTTGTATCATTGACTTTTAAAGATGGGTTTCAAAATAGTTTTCCTTATATAGGTTATAGGCCTAGTTCCCCTATTCTAGATAGATAGGGAAACCGATCTCTAAATACTTCTCTAACTCCATCGTACAACCTTGGGCAACCACTCTTAAGATTTAGCAATAAGCATCATTAACAACTCGGTGGGAACACCATCCTCTAGACAACCTTGGGCAACTGCTCTCCAGATTTAGCATAGTTCTCAATGTTACTCACTTAGAGCAATAAGTGTGTCTGATTTCTTACTCTAAGTGATTACCACTTCTCAACCCTCTTGGTATCATAAACTCAACCTAATTCATAGCAGGTCAATAGGTTTTATTATTAAAAATTTGCAATTAATATACAACTCCAAACTACCATTGAGAGATCGCTAAAAACTAGCAAAACAAAGATAAAGAACTGAAAAAAACACTATTATTATTAAAAAAAAGTCTCAACAAGACATAGAAAATAACTTACTACTGGTTGGAGAGCTTCATCCCTGACCTAGGTATTAAAGAACCTAGCCAAACATTGCTACACTACCTTATTCTACTCATAAATAATTCTGAATACAAAATATTCTCATTCATAGAGGTGCCTCCTTTATTAGTTTTGCTTGGATACAATAATAGTAACTCCCGGGAATAAGAGAATTTTAAAAAGCCCCAAAACTTCTATAATGCGATGTTCGCATCGTCCACGACATCGTGGTCATATGGGTACAACGCCAATTGCCGATTCAAAAAAATATAGAAAGTCTTGGCCAACAAGTCGTTTTTAAACTTTTATTTCTAAACGTAACGTCGTGGGTGACACTGTAAGTTCAAAGTATGGCATCGTTCGTTCAACTCTTGCGCCGTATGTTGTCCTACCGTGACGCCTTGCTTGGCATTGTAGTGTTAAGGCTTGTACCCTATGTCAATCCACAAACATTGTTTATCTTATAATTTTAGTCAATAAAAATGAGGTTTTCATTTGTTGTTTTATTATAAGTGATTGCATGTTTACCTTACAATAAGATACATGGATATTTGTTGAAATATCCTAATTGTCCCTAGTCAATCATTATACTAGGAACTGCAATGAATTAAGTCTAGTGTGAATATTGATTGATGGTCATGTGATGATCATACGTATAAGGATACGAATTGAGATCTTGAGTCCTTGTTAGGGAAGAAGGTATAAGACCGACCCGCTAGGAGAACAACATATGGATTAAGTCATTGTGTTACTCATGATATCTATATCATTTAGTCCTTCGACATGAGATTACCATAGAGTTCAATATTAGGAGCATGGTAATTTAACACAATCAAACGTTGTCTTTAACCAGATGATTATAAAGATTGTAATTGGTTACCATGTGAATAAAATGCAGAGGTGTGTAATCAAGCTAGAATTTGTCCATCTCTTATAGAGATAGATATCAGTGGATCCCTCGATATGTTAAACTGTTAAATGGCTATATCCAAGTGAATTGATATGATCAATGTCACTTGGATTTTTTTCTGTCTAACTGAAGATCGAGACTAGTACGATTGAACTTTAATGGCGTATTTCCATGCCTTATGTTTAATCAAAGGATATCCCACAACAAAAGGATATTATATTTTTTGTTCATTATGTTATATCGATTTTGATATTCATGCTACTTGGGTAGTCATATTACCTTGCTAGAGATTGTTTCTGACTTGTGTAGCAAAATTGGTTTACTGCCAACGTCGTATGAACTTATTGGGTTGCACACAAAAAATGGCTTTTGCGCAATTTCAATTAGTCCAGAGTAATGAATTATATATAATAAAATTCATGACATAAAAGCCCTTACGATTTGTTATATGATAACTTATTAATAGGGGCGTATGTATAATTTGTTTAAACTGTTGGATTTTGGGGTTCATACGCAGTGGAAAATTCAAAATAATTATGAAAAACATCAACATAATCGAAAATAAGTTCCATTAACTTAGATCTCTTAAAGTGAACCATACCTTAATCCGTGATTTCCTTCTCTGATTGATTGATCTCCAATACGTTCAACCGTTCATCCTCTATCAGAAATCCACACAAGAATGGTGACCACAATATGGAGTGCTAGCTCCAAAAGAGATAGAAAACTTTTTTTTCTCTCTCCCAAAATCTAGAGAACTCAAAATTCGCAAAAATGACAATCTTATTTCTTTTTAGGGTTCACCCTCTATTTATATGTGTTTATAAGCCCTTACTTAAAATCCTATTTGTAATACAACTTTTGTATTTAGGCATTTTAAGGGAATTTTACACACGCCCCTATTAATAAGTTATCATATAAGAAATCGTAAGGGCTTTTATGTCATGAATTTTATTATATAAAATTCATTACTCTGGAACATTTGAAATTGTGCAAAGCCATTCTTTGTGTGTGACCATAGGTTCATGCATCGTCGGAAGTGAACCAAAACTATTTTGGAACACAAGTCATAAGCGGTATCTAGCAAGGCATTATGACTACCTAAGTAGCATGAATATCAAAATCAATGCAACCTAATGAATAACATATATCATATGCTTTTGTCGTGCGATATCCTTTGATTAAACATAAGGCATAGAAAGTCATACTTAATGGTCAATCGTACTAGTCTGGATCTTTAGGTAAACTGAAAAACATCCATGTGACATTGATCATATCTATTCACATGGACTTGGCCATTATCAGACTATCATATTGAGGGATCCACTGATATCTCTTTCTATTTAAGAATGACAAATTCTATCTTGATTACACACCTTCACATATTATTCACATGGTAACCAATCAGAATATTTATAATCATCTGATTAAAAACAATGTTTGATTGTGTTGAATTGCCATGTTCCTAATATTCAAGTCCATGGTAATCTCAAGTCGAATGACTAAATGATATATCTATCATGAGTAACACCTATGACTCAATCTATGTGGTGTTCTCATAGCGGGTCAGTCCAGTACCTTGTCCCCTAACAAGTACTCATGATCTCGATTCATATTATTATACATATAATCATCACATGACCATTAATAAAGATTCAGAAAAGTCTTAATTCATTTTAGTTCCAAGTATAATAAGCGATTAGGGACATTTAGGATATTTCAACAAATACCCATGGATCTTACTTTAAACATGCAATCACTTCTAATTAAACCGTAAATGAAAACCTCAGTTTTATTAACTAAAATTATAAGATAAACAATGTTTGTAGATTGATCTAGGGCCCATGCCCCAACATAAACTACCTAAATACAATTGTTATATTACGAATAAGATTTTTAAGTAAGGGCTTATCTATACATATAAATAGAGAGTAAAACCCTAAAACAAGAAAATGTTTTTTTTTTTTTTCGAGTTCTTTATATTATAAGAGAGAAAGAAAAATGTTTTCAATCTCTTTTGGGGCTAGGAATCCAAATTGTGGTCACCATTCGTGTGTGGATGTTTGATGTAGGACGCGCACTTGAACATCTTGGAAATCGAACAATCAGAGAAGAAAATCACGGAATACGGTATGGTTTACTTTCGTAGTTGTAGTTTAATGGAACTTATTTTCGGCCCTATTGGGTATTTCAAAAATTTGTTTTGAATTTTCAGCTGCGTATGAACCCCATTAACCCAACACATAGGTCTTCACTAGCGCCGTATATCCATTTTGTTACCGTCAAGTCTGCTGAGCTTTGATCGATGTTTGACTTCTTTCTTGATTTTTTCAAAATCATGCATACATGCTCAAATACCCAGTAAATCTCCAAAGCAAACATACAGAGCCAAATAAAACTCATCAATCTAGCGTTCAATCTGTAGGAGTACTAGAGAATGTACTAGTTAGGGTTAAAGATTTAGTCGTCCTTGCAAATTCTTATTTTATAAACATGAAAGAAGATTACTTCTCTTGTAATACCTCTATAATCTTAGGATGCTCATTCTTAAAAATGGCAAAAGCCAAAAATAGACGCTTTCAATGGAACTCTAACAATGGAAATAGAAAATGAAACGATAAACTTTAACATCCACGACGCTGTAAAATATCCTTTAGATGTTTCACCATTATGCACCACAAATATGTTATATCCTATAATAGACAAAACTTTTACAAAAAATAAGTCAGGCAAGCTTGAAAAAGTGAAAGAGGATTTAAATGACGATGATG
This sequence comes from Stephania cephalantha, assembly GCA_039657325.1. Lineage (NCBI taxonomy): Eukaryota > Viridiplantae > Streptophyta > Magnoliopsida > Ranunculales > Menispermaceae > Stephania > Stephania cephalantha. The sequence goes on along the minus strand of CM077569.1, from coordinate 20,615,437 downwards.
ATATAGGTGAAGAGACAGGGGAGATAATCAATGCCTCAGAATCTTTTAATGCACTCCCTAAACTCTCTTACTATATGGATCTACTAATAAACCATTTGAGACTTTTACCCGCTATACTAAAAGCTCCAGACTTACCCTTAAAAGGTCTACCAGATCATTTGAAATATGTGTATTTAGAAAGTAACAATGCCTTACCAGTTATAATTTGTAATAAACTATCAAACCTAGAGGAGAAGAGACTAATAAATGTTCTCTAATAATTCAAGAAAGTAACAGGATGGATAATAGCTGATATTAAAGGACTAAGTCCAGCCACATGCATTCATAAAATTATTCTTGAAATAGATACAAAACTTTCTAGACGAGCTAAACATAGATTAAAACCCCCAATGATAAAAGTAGTAAAGAAAGAAATGTTTAAATTACTAGCACATGAATGATATTTCAAATAGCAGATAGTAATTAGGTTAGCCTAGTATATGTAGTCCTTAAAAAATAGGGATCACAATCTTAATAAACCAACATGGAGAATTAGTACCTATTAAAATCCAAAACGGTTGGAGAGTGTGCATAGATTATCAGAAGCTAAACGCTGCAACTAGAAAAGACCATTTTCCACTTACGTCTATAGATCAAATTTTAGAAAGACTAGCTTGAAGAACCAACTACTTTTGCTTAGATAGATACTCAGGATTCCATCACATTTCTATAGCACCAGAAGATCAAGAAAAAAAAAAACAACTTTTACTTGCCCTTTTAGTATATTTGCTTATAGGCGTTTACCTTTTGGCCTATGTAACGCACTCGCTACATTCCAAAAAAATATAATTACCATTTTCTCATATTACGTAGAGTATTTTATTTAAGTTTTTGTGAATGATTTTACCGTATACGGTAATTCTTTTGATTAATATTTCAATCATTTAACCAAAGTACTTAAAATATATTTAAAAAAAATCTAGTATTGAATTATAAAAAATATCATTTTATGGTAAATCAGGGACTTATATTAAGACACATAATATCTGCAAAAGGAATAGAAGTAGACCGAGCTAAAATCCTAGTTATAAAGACACTAACTTACCCAACAACTATGAGGGAGGTAAAATCATTCCTTGGCTATGTAGTATTCTACAAACGTTTTGCGAAAGATTTTTCAAAAATAACACATCCCTTATGCAATCTTTACAAAAAGATGTCACCTTCGAGTTCACACCTATATGCAAGATAGCTTTTAATAAGTTAAAAAATGCCCTGTTCACAACACTTGTGATAAAATCACCAGATTAGTCACAGCCTTTCGAAATAATTTGTAATGCAAGCAGCTATGTAGTAGGAGTTGTTTTAGGTAAAAAGTCAAGAAATGATTCTTATGTGATATCTAATGTAAGAAGAACTTTGTACCCCACCCAACAAATTAGTACCACCACAAAAAAAGAACTCCTAAGAGTTATGTTTGTATTAGAAAAGTTTAGACCATACTTACTAGGAATTAGTGTAATAATATACTCAGATCTTGCTTCACTAAGATTTTTGACAGCAAAGAAAGACGTTAAACCAAGATTAATAAGATGAATCTTATTATTACAAGAATCAGATCTTATTATAAAAGATAAGAAAGGTGTCAGAAACTTACTAGCATACCATCTGAGTAGATTAGAAAATGGAGAACCACAAATACCATTAAAAGATGAATTTCTAGATGAACACTTATATAAGATAGCTCTAACTAGTCCATGGTATCCCGATATAGTCAACTATCTCACTATTAATTGGCTATCACCTCATTCTACAAGAGGCCAAAAGAATAAGATAAAACAAGATTCTGAACATTATTTATGGGATGACCCTTACGTTTGAAAATTTTGTTCCGATCAAACCATTCAAATATGTATTACATAAAAGGAAATACAATACATCATGGCTCATTTTCACACTTATGCTTGTGGAGGAGATTTTGGTCCATGTCATACAACCCGTAAGATATTAGACTATTTTTGGAGCACCAATAGCCACAAAATCTAATGATTCTAAATTCGTAGTTAATTTCCTAAAATATATGATTTGTATTGTTTTTGAAGCACCTAGAGAATTGATTAGTGATAGACGTTCACACTTTTGTAATAGAATTGTCGTTACTCTACTTTACAAATACAATGTTAACCATAGAACATCTACCACATATCACATACAAACTAATGAACAAGCCGAAATCTCAAACAGAGAAATTAAATAATTTTTTTAAAAGATAGTATGTCCAACACGTAAAGATTGGAGTCTTTGTTTAGAAGATGTATTATGGGCTTATAAAACTGCATTTAAGATACCCTGAGATAGAAGACTTGAGAAATGACGCGTAATGTCATTTACTAGTCGAACTATGGATAAGGCATACTGGGCAATCAAGACATGTAATATGAATTACGATAATGCAGGAAAACAATGTAAATTTAGTATCCCAGAGATAGAAGACTTGAGAAATGACGCGTATGAAAGTGCTTTTATTTATAAAAATAAAACTAATTGTTTCATTAAACTAAGTTGAATATTAAAAATTTTGAAATAGGACAAAAATTTTACTCTTTTGTTCACATCTTAATATTTTTCTTGGAAAACTTCATTCACGATGGGTGAGATCTTTTGTAATTATGCACGTATTTTTCCATGGTGCTGTAGAGATAGAAAGTAGAGAAACAAGGAGAATCTTTAAATTTAATTTTCAAAGACTAAAACCTTTTCATGAAAATTGTCTTATGACGCACGCCGAACGCGTCAATAAAATTAAAATACCTAAACCAACTATTTTGCAGAATAGTGGCAAAGGGTCGATCCCACAGGGATTGGTATTCTTTCTAAGGTCAAAAATAGCGAAAAGGGAAATCGAGGGTTTTAGAGAACGAATAAATTAACTAATGTTTAAAATAACTAAACAAAACAATGAAGATAATTTGAAAACAATTAATAAAAATGCATAGGTCAAGACATACAATTTATGTAAAATTATAAATCTCGCAAATCCATTGATATGCGCGATCGAACCTCCCTCGCAATCTTGCCTAAGCTAGAGGTTTTGGCCTCCCATCAAAGAACACAAAGAAACAAGAAAAATATAGAAGGAGGGGGAGAGTTTGGCCGGTCGGTCTTTCTCAATAATACCTTAAGATTCTAATTTCCAAAACTACTAAAAATAGGTTCTCTTTGGTATATTTGTCATCACGTATGCCGAGGCACATCTTGCGGTTGTTGTGAGCTTAACTTCATGGCTTTGCCACATGTCAATCACGGGTTGGATGAAGCTGCTGCGGAAGCGTGACATGGCGGGTTGTGATTGGTTAAGAAAAGCTGCAGATGACAGTTGCACCAATGGATCACCGCCACTTTGCTAGTTGCTCATATTATTATTCCAATATGCATCAAACGCCCACCATTCTCCATTGTATTTTCTTGTGACAGTGTCTCTACGACAATAAACATAGCAAACTTCCATATGCATGCTCCACACATCAACATAACCCAAGTATAAGCATCTCATCATGCATTTCTCGAATTCTTCCTCACATGTGGGCCCACTAAATCTTCTCGAGACGCCCAAGCATGATTTTCGGTGTAAAATGGATCCGGGTATATGAATACTCAATTTTGCATAGTTTTTCGCCGGATTCAACCACGCACTCCAATTACCTTGAAAATAATAAATAAACACAATTAGGCTAGTATTTTGGAGACTTGACAATAAAAATATATAAATAACCTATATATAATATTACATAATTAACGATTCAACAAATACCCCCAAACTTAGGACTTTGCACGTCCCGAGCAAAGGTGTAAATGACAAACACGCAAATAAACTAGACTCATAATATAGATATGTACAGACTCAACTAATCTTATACCCGATTCGAATCCATGGAGTTCCTTTAGTTTACATAGTTGCCAAGTTAACAAGCCACTTAAGAAATTTCGAGTTAAGATATGTCAAGAACCGCAACTCAAACACACATGCAAGTTTACAATTTTCATTTATATATGTATTTGAGGAGTTTTCATGCCTTTATTCATTTTATATGTATCTGTCTATTTTTTTCTTCTCCAAATTTTCTTTTCAAATAATATGGTCCTTGCTCCATTTCTGTGGACCGATTTTCTCACTTTTTCCCACCACAAGTTTCCCCTGCTCCATTTCTGTGAAAACTTTTGAGACTCTCTATATTTTGAAAACTCCTGTTAGCCCTTCTCACTTTCAATATAGTTAAGCAAATTCCTTGATGTGGGTTAAAGTCTCATCACTTGCACAATTTCAACCGTCTACCCATTTTGGTATCTAGCACAAGGCTTAACCATCATACTAAGTCCCTAATCATGAAATCATAAAAATGCTGAGCTACGGACTCGAGTGAGTATTTCTCCTACTTTTTCCTAAGTTTCAAGTCAATAAGGCAACCATAATGTACTCATCCACAACCAAAGGCATGAAACAAAGTTTCGGGTGACTCTAAACAATATAATAATGAAAACTATACTAAATACATGCATGAAAGTGTATAAACTCCTAATGAAGTGAGATAGATGAGTATGGAGGGAAAAGAAATGGAAGAAATGAGTGAATAAGAGATATCAAACACCACCAATACCGTCCAACAACCACATATAGCCGCATATAATTGAAAAAAAAATTAAATGATCTCACCTGCGGTCTTTCGCAAAGCAATCCATCCTACTCAATCCACAAATCCTAAAGTACCACCAAACTTTTTCCGAACCTTGTCCTCAAGTTTCAAAACAAGTCAAGGAATCCATGCAACAAAAAGATAAAGAATAGTGGTGAAAAAGAATATGGATAAAATAAGAAGATGATACAAGTGCACGCATAACAAAAGTCTCCAAAAACTAGTGAATGCTCAAATCTCGCATGTCTAGGCGACTAAGGAAACTATGAAACAAAATTATCATAATAAGAGCAAGAACTAATAAGCATGGGAGTTAATTCAAATGATTCCTATCAAATCTTGCGAGCCCGAGTCTTTCAACTACGGGTGAAGTCAATAAGATGATGGAATGAGGTTTTGGGTTTTGGGTCTACTTAAAGACCCGCTACTAATGTGGCGACTTAAGTTGGATATGTCCCAACCAAGTCTCAAAACACCTAAAACTCTAATAATATGTTAATTCCTAAAAAAATATGCTCAAATTACTCCAAAAACAATGTAATCCATAGTCAAACCTAGCAAAACTCAGGGGGTGGTCTAGTGCCATCAGTGCTCATCAAACATTCTTTACACTTGTAAAAATCCAATAGACCAAGTTAGGGCTTTATTAAACATAAAAAACTAAAACTAAATTAAAATTGAAATAAAAGCAATAAAAATAAAAATAAAGCTGGGATGCCTCCCAACAAGCGCCTTTCTTTTAAGTCTTTGGCTAGACTTATTATGATTCATCACGTGATGCCCTCTCCTTTGGAGATGTCAACAACAAATGGCGCATCAACATATTTGGGCAATGCAGCATGCACACCCTCCTTTAGAATTGGGAGCTCATTCGGGACCTCTAACACAAATGAATCTGTCATATCATGGTCATCCAACACAAAGGTGTCAGCAGTGTAGAAAATCTGCGAACGCTCCTTTACTTCCACCTCGTATAAGGTTTAACAAATATGCATGGGAGGGTGGGTGGTTTCACCAACACCAGAGGTTGGTCTTCCTTGCTCTCTATCTGTGGCTCCTCTGGCCTTTCTGAAATGACTCCAATTTCTATCGCAACTTCATCATCGTCATTCTGTGCAATGGAAATGTTCGACTAAATTTGAAGGACTTCAAGTCCTTGCGTTGTTTCGCACCAATAGTTCTCTACCGGTGTATCAACATTCACCTCAACATTCATCAATGTATCAATATTCACATTCTCCTCTGAGTAAGAAATTGGTTGTGTATTACACAACTCTTTCTCGTCAAACATATTCTGGAGTGTGGCATTCACTTGAATAAATTGAGTTTCCAAGTTTTGAAAGCTTGGAAACTCACGCGAAAATTGTTGAAGCTCTTCATGAAACCGCTGTTGATCATCTAGTAATTTTTCCATCATATCTTCTAAAGAGGTGCTTTGTTGAGGAATCTATGGACTTGACATGAGCCCAAAAAAATTGGGTTGTGGCGATGCATAACTAGGATAGTGATAATTCTCATACTTTGGATAATACGGACAATCATATGTGGAATGAGAATAATCTTCACAAATTTCGCAAACCTCGACCTGTTGCACAAAAGAATGCATGTTAGAAAATTGATGTCCATTATATAACATACCTACCCCATTCACATTATAATAATGTGAGTCTTCAAATCGACCATAATTGTGGGGGTAGGAGGCCATCGAGGAGTTGCCTGTATACATGTTAAGAACGAGGGACTAGATACAAAATAAAAAATAAAAAATAAATAAATAACCAAAGAAATAAAAAGACCAATCCCCGGCAACGGCGCCAAAAATTGACGCGTGCCGAACGCGTCAATAAAATTAAAATACCTAAACCAACTATTTTGCAGAATAGTGGCAAAGGGTCGATCCCACAGAGATTGGTATTCTTTCTAAGGTCAAAAATAGCGAAAAGGAAAGTCGAGGGTTTTAAAGAATGAATAAATTAACTAATGTTTAAAATAACTAAACAAAACAATGAAGATAATTTGAAAATAATTAATAAAAACGCCTAGGTCAAGACATACAAGTTCAGTTCGATAAAAGATTGGATTTGGTCGTCGATTTTTGTAAAATATGCAAATAAAAATATCTTAGTGTAGCTATAGAACCGGTAACGTGCGCGGTTCCTCGCACTTCCTAATCTCGATAGCCAAGGTACGACGGTGACTATTTCTCTAGTCTAACGTATAACCCTATACTCAAGTGTATTGGGTTTAACACGATGACCGCAATAGGTTTCGTGAAGGCACTACAACTAGACAACCAAATCACTCGTGTGTCCGATTTAACCTAGATTTCTAAGGTATTCAACCTAGGTCCCAAAAGAGACTAATCAATTGGTAAGATCAATTGCCACTAGTGTGGTCTTATTCGCACAAGTACGGATGCTTACGACACATCGGCGAATAAATTAAGATTTAAACATGAATTTAACCCCGATTATTGAAACAATACCAAAGAAAATAAAATATTAATGAAAATATTGAAATGAAAATATATAAATCTCACAAATCCATTGATATGCGCAGTCGAACCTCCCTCGCAATCTTGCCTAAGCTAGAGGTTTTGGCCTCCCATCAAAGAACACAAAGAAACAAGAAAAATATAGAAGGGGGGGAGAGTTCGGCCAGAGAGGCCAAATATATAAGTCGGTCTTTCTCAATAATACCCTAAGATTCTAATTTCCGAAACAAATAAAAATCAGTTCTCTTTGGTATATTTCTCATCATGCTGAGGCACATCTTGCGGTTGTTGTGAGCTAATTTCATGGCTTTGCCACGTGTCAATCACGGGTTGGATGAAGCTGCTGCGGAAGCGTGACATGGCGGGCTGTGATTGGTTGAGAAAGCTGCAGTGACAGGCTGCACCAATGGATCACCGCCACTTTGCTAGCTGCTCATATTATTGTTCCAATATGCATCAAACGGCCCACCATTCTCCATTGTATTTTCTTGTGACAGGTGTCTCTACGACAATAAACATAGCAAACTTCCATATGCATGCTCCACACATCAACATAACCCAGTATAAGCATCTCATCATGCATTTCTCGAATTCTTCCTCACATGTGGGCCCACTAAATTTTTCTCGAGATGCGCAAGCGCGATTTTTCAGTGTAAAATGGATCCGGGTATATGAATACTCAATTTTGCATAGTTTTTCGCCCCGGATTCAACCACGCACTCCAATAACCTTGAAAATAATAGATAAACGCAATTAGGCTAGTATTTTGGAGACTTGACAATAAAAATATATATATAACCTATATATAATATTACATAATTAATGACTCAACATCTCACGGGATATGGAGATCATTAACTTTGACCCATTTATAACTAATTAGATAAGTTGAACACTATGGTGGAGCATATTGTAACCATTAATTCTAATGAAACATTGAAGCTATGGTTGGTTAAAATACCAAGAAGAAAGAAAAATAATAAATCAAAAAAGGAGACAACCGCATGAGACCCATATGAGTGTGACAAGGATGATTTAGATTACAAAGAGTTTAGTGAAAATGGCAATCCTTTAAAACACTTAGTAGCGGATCCAGGACACCCTTACCTCAACATACAAATCAATAAAATGTCCTTTTATGGAGTCTAACTCGATACATGAGCCTATAAGAAAATGGAGGATTCATTCCAGGCCTCCTCTTACGGTGTACAAGCCAAACGGAAATCTTACAGTCCCAATAGGTATGATGATTGTCACCAAATTAGACCAGACTTAGCCCGATTTGATTAGATTGGAGGCCCTGGACCTGGTTCGATTGGGTGGCGCGGTCATGCTCGACATAGTGGACCATAGAACTTGATTATTTCTTTTACATTTGGGTGCATGTATTATTTAAATAATAAAATAATATTATATAATACATGTGGCGAGATTCGAGATTTGCGATGACTACATTGGTAGCATAGTTAGGACGGACATGTGGCTAAATGCTAGGCTAGGCGTGACCAAATTTATTTTTCAAGTTTCCCTTGATTTTATACCACAAAATTACATAACTCAATTAAAAGAAATATATATAAAATCTAATAATCTAACTTGGAATGGTGGTAATGTAAAATGAATACAAAGTTGGTACAAGACTTTGCCTCGAGTTGCGTGTTAGTTAGCGGTGGTTGTGGTTGAGATTGGGTTCCAATTGGTGCAAATTTGGCTAAGTATGACAAGAAAATTGGTCCAAAAATGTTTGGTGTGTCATGGAAAAAATTAAGATTTTTTGGGTTTTGTTTTAACCGAAGCTAGAATTATGGACGTCTTATGGAGTTAGACTATTTTTAGAGAGTATGGCTTAATTTGGTGAATATTTTGATGCAAAATAAGCACCGAAAGTCAAAACACATCAAAATAGGAATTTTAGGATTTAATAATTAAAAAAATTAATCTTCTGACAAGCAGCTAAGGGTTTATATATAAATATAGGAAAAAAATCAAATGAAATCAACTTTTCTTTCAAACGCTCAATAAAACGTTTGTGACATTTTGTTTTATATACCTCTCTGCAGACATTTTCACTCGCTAAGCTCCATATATCTAATTTTTGTCGGAGTTCTTTCCGCAAAACAGTAGGGGCGTGTGACATCGTAGAATTTCATAGACTTGATTAGGCGATTAACTAATTATTTTCATATTTAAAGTGGAATTAGGTATTCGAGGTGGGACCTACGCGTTACGGATCGAAGATCATAAATTAAACATTATATTTGTGAGTCACCTGCTTATTTTATGTATGATTCACTATTTCATCGTGAAATCGAGTTAAACTAGGGAACGATGTACGAATGTTTGAAATTGCGTTGGGAATTTTCTTAATTTTGGACGAAATTGGTGTATTTTTGGAGTTTAATTTGGATTTAAAAACAAGAGATAATCATGAAATTGAAAAATAACAAAAGACCTAAAAGGGCATTTGATTCATATTTATGAGGATAAAAATGAAAGGGTAAAACAATAAATTTGCAACCCTTCCCTTTAAATGAAATCGAAACCAGGGATTATTGGTTAATCGTTTTCTCTATTCATCATCTCTTTCGTTCAATTGTATATTCGTCCCTCCTTGTTCCTCGAGTGTTTTGTCTCCCTTTCATCTCTTTGGTTCTGTCACTCCCTCATCATCACTGTTTTATCTCGAATTGGAATCAAAGAGAGAGCTGTGGCTCTAGTGTTGTGCATCGATCAAAGGTGAGTTAAAATTAAATTTATTTTTGTCCAAGTTGACTCCACATGTTGTAAAAATATTTTGAATGTGGTATTGAGCAATTTCCTGGTGTTTGGTGCTGTGTTTGAACGATTTAATTAAGAAAATATTGATTTGGAGAAGTTTTGTTAGTTTAAAATTATTAAAGGTAGCCTAATCAACAAGTTCCATTGGAAAATTCATAACTTCTCTATTTATTACCCAATTTTTGTGTTCTTAGAGTCTACGGAAAGTATATAAAGACTTTTAAAAATTCTTTTTGGTCAATATGATAAATAGTGATGTTTTCAAGGTTAAAAAGTTACCCGAAGTTGGCTTGTTGAAAACTACTTGAAATTGTTATAAATAATTATTTTGGAAAAAGTTATCAAGCATATTTTGGGTGTTGTTCTCATGGGGTTTCATTATTCGGTTTTACATGAAGATTGACCCATCCTATAATTGAGTATATAGGGAAGCTATTTAATCCACACTCAAGGTGACCCGACATTCCGAGAACCTCAAAAATTTAGCTCAAAGGTGGTTGGTTGTAAGCAAAATTTACAATGACTCTCACATTGATATGGTTTATCTATTTGCATGAATTGCATTCATTATTTGTCATGCATGTATGAGGAGAGAAATATAAGCTTTTTTCAAAACTTGGTTTGCTTGAAATTAGATTTCAATCCTACCTCAAACGCCGGCCAGAGAAACTTGTTGTAACATTCCCTATCCCGATAAAGAGAATGCCCGATTGAAAACCCTAATTGAGCCTCGGTACACCAGTCGGACTCAATTAGAGTAACAGTACAACCATCCTTCATACTTAATAAACACTTTATAGTTTATCATATATTGAATAAATAATTGAAAGCATAGTGAAAATTTATAACTTTTTCGAAAAAACACAAAATATACAAAAACCGGCATCAATCTCGGTAATTAAACAATAGGGAAATCAATTCACTGTAGAGAAGACTATGAACTCTTAATCTTCTCCATTCTTGAGTTAATGCACACATTGATAACCTGAAATGTTAATTGAGGAATGATCGCTTCAATATTCTTAGTAAGTGACTCACAATTAAAGTATCAAAAGTATATCTAATAATCAAGGAATATGAATAATAATGTGAATCCAACAATATCTATCAAAGCATAACAAAAAATAAAATGATAGATAAAAAGATGCAAAACCATAGTTCCATAGCCCCTACATTTGGGACGTCAATTATCATTAATTTATAAGACTCACCTCTCAGTTATGCTATAATACTGCTACCAGAAATCCACACATTGGCCGATGTGTGATTTCGCCAGCGTATTCAAGAATAACGGAGTCTCCGCACTCAGTAGGATATGATCGTCAATACTAAGCCATCGTATATGAAGGTAAAATGGTAAGACTAATCCTTCGTAAACTCAAAGCCACTCCGTATTCGGTTAGCACGATGCAGCTCATTCTCCGATGTTTGTTACATTTTATTCTCTTCAGTGTGCAGTGCTCCCAATCCTAGTCCGTAACCTACATGAACTAGATATACTATGATAAATATCACAAATTATATTTGTAATTGAGAACCATTAACCTTTGTTGAGCTTTCCTAACTTTAGATCGACTTACACGATTCTTAGAATCCTGAAACCTTTTTCTTACGATCATGAGCCTAAAATAGATTGATCACCATCCTGTTGAATCTAATACTCATTGGTTAGAATACCTAAACTAGTCCCATTTGAGTCCAAATCCCGGGTCCATACAAAAATTACAACTAAAATACGCTCGAGAGCTATTTACAAAAATAATACTTTATTACAATTTCAAAGTGCTATCAACTAGCCACCTAGGGTAAAAAAATTTAACCTTTAAAACCTCAATATTTGTCATGATGACAAGAAACGAAGCTATAGTACACATATTGTACTTTCCATAAACTCCAAGATGACTCGAATCGAATCACAAATGGAGAAGTTATGAATTTTCCATTATGGCATGTTGATTAGGCAAAATTTATATATTTTGAACAGAGAAAACTATTCCAAATCAATATTTTCGTAATTACATCTTCAAAAATCGATTCCAAACACCAAGAAATGTCCCGACACCAAATTAAAATATTTCCACAATCCGTGGAATCAAATTAGATCAAAACTAATAATTAATTCATCCAAAAAACTAACGTAAATCAGTATCATCTATAAAATTATCTTCAAAATAGTTCATAACTGAGTCACACCAATCTAATTCACAAAAAACCTTAATACACGATAATGGTATATATCCTATATTCGTGCAAATCAACACAATACATCAAATCACAACAAATTCTACCAATTTCCATCAATATCGCGCAAAAGAAATTAAAAAATTGCAATAATTCAATTTGAATTTAGGAAAAATCCCCTGAATTGAGATTTTACCATATTTTGGACCGAATCCCTCATTTCTATCGTAGAAACTTAACTTAAACTGATCATCTCACGATGCTCTACTGTTTTGTAGAGAGAAATCGAACGTATAGAGATTGTAAATTTAGAGAATGCGTTGAGAGGGTTTTGAAACCAACATTTCCTTTCGTTCTGTTAAGAATAATTAAAATGTTTTAGAGGTTTTTAATATTTAAATATAAATCCTTAGCTACTTGTCAGCAACCTAATTTCTTTTTATTTATTTATTCCATAAATCCTTATTTTGACGTGTTTTAGCATACGGTGCTCATTTTTAATCCCTTTTTCACCAAATTAAGACGAACTCTCGACAAAATAGTCCATCTTCATTAAACATCTATAATAATGGTTTTGGTCACACTAAAACATAAAAAATAATAACTTTGTCCATGACATATCAAACTCTCACAAACCAATTCTCTTTCCAATCTCAACCTCGACTACTGCTAAGTGACATGAAACTCGAGGCAAGGTTTGACACAAAACTTTGTTCTCATTTTCAAGCAACTAATTATTTATTTATTTATTTCACCTTCATATGCCTTATATTTATACATATTAATTTTCAATAATTCAATTGATCAATTTCCACGCCAAACAAACACCATACATCACATAAATGCACTTATACATTATTCTAGACAAGTTGGGCTTAACCTCGAGCCTAACATGAGTTAATTAAGAATTAGATTAGCGCTAATCACCTGCTTAAGGTAACAGGTCATTAAAGTCTCCCTAATTTAAAACAATTTCATTCTGGAATATCGAGGAAACGTAGAAGTTACCAGTAGTTTTGAAGAGAAATGGAATTTGCTCTTCAATTTATAACTCCTGTTCCCAAGTTATCTTTTCATTTTCTATGAAATTTCTATTTCCCCTAATCTAAACATAAAAGCCTTTTCTTTCATGAGACTTTCAAAAGCACAATGAATTTGTGTTTTGAATTCTCCAACAATCTATGATGCTTGACTCCTCAACATTTTTATTTTAACTAAGTTGTAGTTATATATCACCTAGCCTGTCATACCCTCTCTGTAGCTCTTTATTATTTCATTTTTTGGAAGAAATATGCTCCAATCTTAGATTTATACCTCAATATATACAAGATTTAGTTTACCTAGCTTTTATTATTCTATGATATAATCCCCTTGATTAACTTAATTACCAAAAAAACTAACACAAAGGAATCTATTTTTTTCAGTGGTTAAACATTATGAGACACAAGCTCAAATTATTATTTTTAAAAACAAGGATTTGCAGCTAGATTTCTTTGTCAACACAGATAAAAATCATGTACCGAGATTGAGAATGGTTTTTAGTTATATTAATAACTTCTTCCACCACTGGAAGAAAGTCTCAGATCTCCGTCTAGGGAATCAAACACTGAAATACCATATCATCTCAGATCTCCTTATACATATATCTTGCTTAATCTATCAAAAGAATAATATTACCTTACTAACAAGATTTTGTAGACTTGATCAATGTATCAACTACAACTTTTATTATTTTGTACTGACGCTTAAATCTGGTTACTCTTCATTACAAAAACTATTGTTATGCTTTTCTTTTACCATCAGGAATATACAAGAACTTATCTAACCCTTAAGGTTCTTAATATTCAGTTTTAACTTACTAAATAACCTCATATCTCTTTATGAATGCTTTTAACATAATTCTTTATATCAGACAACCCATAATCTCATCATATACCTTTATACGATTTGATACTGTATATATAAACCATATAAAAAGATTCATGAGATCATTGAATTAATTCTTACCTAATATCCTTCTTGAACAAGGATTTCATTTCATAATCTAATGCGTCCAGCATAATTTCTCTAGACAATCTAGTCAGAATACTAATCCTTGATAGCCAAAACCTAGCGCATCATGTTTTTCCCTATAAAAGTCTTAATCACCTTATCACCCATTTAATAAAACACTTGGCTCACCTCCAATTTGAGCTAAAAAGAACAGATTTGTAATTATCAATTCGAAGAACTTAGTTAATGATGTGCCTATGCGGGATTTTATTCTATATCATTATTGCATAACTCTCTCAAGACATAGTGCGGAGAAGTTCTTATTATAATTACACTTCGTGTTCCCATTGCACCACCCATTGATTTTCATACTTTTCATTTTTTTTCTAGTTTTTCCTTGAAGATTCATCAATCTTTAGGATAACTAAAAGACTCACTAAAACCTTTTCACATAGGTATATATATGTATTTCAAACCTTAGAATGAATGAATGAATTTACAAAACCTATCCAATTGAACATGATTCATAAATAAGTTTTGATCCACACACATATTTTATAACCCTAAGTCTCAGCTTTAAGAATTATCTTTGCAATTCATTTCATTCATCATTTGAAATACATTTCAAGCTTTTATTCTACAAGTGATGCCTTAAATTGTTTGATACGACTATCAAAATAGTTATTTCAAAATAGTTCTTCTCAAACTTCCATGTAGTATATGATAGTGTAAACTACAATCTTTTGCTTTGTTGTCTCAACATACAGCTACTAAAAATAAAGTATTAGGCTAAATCTTTAACTTTTTACATATTCCAGGTATAGCTAAGCAATTATTGTACTCAAACTACATATTAATTTCCTCTCAAGGCATCCTTCGTTATTTATGACTCAACTTAATTCAACTTTTTGGTTAATTGAACATAAAACACAACGATAACACAAATCTTTGGATATATTGCTTGTATCATTCAATTATTTCATGCTAGCACTATTTTTTCTCATTTTGTGTTGATTGTAAGACAATTCTCTAATTGTCTAAATTCTAGTCAAATCCATTGACTCGTAATTCGCATTAACACATGTTTAGTGAATTTCATTTGAAGCTTATTATTTGCGCTTGCAATCTTTTGGCCTAAACTAATATATTGTCATAGTTCTCATAACTCTGCGATATTGCTTGTGCCTTTGCTAAGTCTTTTACCCTTTTTATATTATCATTCATAACACAATGATAATCTTATTTTAATAGAGCTCAACCAATCTACTTTTCCATTTATGAATTTATCATGAGCTTTAGTGAGTTTTCATGATTTCTACCTTGATTTCTATCTTAATCAAGCCTTAGCGTGACTTCATTTTTATATATTCCTATTTTCATCTTATTTTGGAATCTCGAGTGATAAGTTTATTTCTACAAATCATCATTCATAAAAATTTAGTGATTTACAAAGTTTTTTGGTTAAGAGTAAAAGTTAATACCAATCTCCTAGTAAGCCGCTTATTTATTCATTCCCAGTTTCGTAGAATATTCTTAGATTCTCAAGACCCCTCAAATTTATCGACAACTCAATCTCCCCAATTTATACTTTTTCCATTCTAAAATATCAGACTAGAACATCTCACTAGCTCATTGTCATATTTTAACTCTAACTATACAAGTTTTTAAAAGTTTTCTAATTTTAACTTTGCCATTACATTCCTTTAACTTTTAGTTTTCATCTTAAATGACCATATAAGTGATAGAAGTCCAACATATAAGATAGAGTTGACTAACACCATTGATTTCTTATAATCCTTTAACTTTCATATCTCATTTTGAATCTTCATTTTTAATGTAATTTCGTAATTAAATTCATTTTCTAAGAATCCAACATTTTTCTACACATAGATCTAGTAATTTTATGCTTCATAAAACACTTATGAAGTAAACATTATTTAGTTGTTTTTTTTATCTATTTTAGGTACTATTAATGACCACTAGTATTAGTTTCATTAATTGAATGACTTTTCTACATATATCCTCTATTTTTAACTTAACTAGTATCAACTCTAGTAGCAAGGAACATCTCAAAGTAAATGTCACAATAACCCAAATTCCTAATTCAACTTTAATTCCATAAACAAGCTTATTTCCTCGAGATACATGCGTACACATCACAAGACCAATTAAATAAAGATCAGTGTTATCAAGGAATAGTTAGTGAAGAGTTAATGCATTGTGTGGTGAAAAATGAGGACATTAGATTAATCTAGAGATAGGTGATGTACATAAGATCAAGGGCTAAAAATCCATCTTAACTTAATATATATAAGATTAAATGGGATAAACATGCAAACATTTCATTTGATCTAAATGGGAAATAAGAAGATCAGGAGCAGGAAACAACAGATTGTAAGAAGAATTTTAGTGAATTTTAGAGGGATTGATCAAGTTGGTGATGTTCTACAACTTGGTAAGCTAGTGTACACAATCATTTTGTAAAAGTTTGTTAAAATTAGAGTTTTCTTTCAGTTCTAGTTTTGGATAATTTTAGAGGTTAAATGAAATCTTTTTCAAAATTTATTTAAAGATTTAGATTCCTCGCGAAAAACTAACAAATAAGCTATCAAGAAAATTCAAATTTCGATTTGAATTCACGAAGTTTAGGGATTTTGAAGTTGTAGATGTTCTTTGTGAATTTTTTAGCAAGAGTTATGAGTTTGGGTTTTTTTCTAATTGATTCAATCCAATTTTTATAGTTTGTATTGGTATTAAAATACCATAATTAACTTCATGAATCTAGGGAAGAGTCTCGAGAGGTTATTAGCGAGATACGGGGTATCAGGAGTCCAAATTAGCCTAGTAACTTTAGGTGGATTGTAAATAAATTGATTGAGATATTTATTTACATTTCATTCCTATTATGTTATTCATTTACAGTCATTTGGACTATTTTATCTGATGTAATCTAGATGCCATAACTTATTCTTCCATCTAAGTTCATGATATTGCTATCATGACACTGTTACTTGATTAAGTGGTTTCATTGATTCTAAATCATATTATATGTCATTCTTGATTGTTGAGTAATTTAGTCAATTGAAGTAGCATGCTATTAGATAGCTAAGATAGGTGATTTATGGTATTTTAAATCCATTTTCCTTTATGCATTAGTTATGCAATCACCTTGTTCGATTCCTAAACTTTGTCATCCCTTGAATTATGAAAGTAATTCTTGTATCTAGGACCATGATATAATAAAGATGAGCCCAGCACACGGGGTCAGTAGATTTTTGGGGTTGTCGGGATCTCACCACTAGCTTGCGCAACACACAGGGTATGGGACACGGGGTTGTTAATAAGTATACTACATTTTTTAGGGGCATTCGTGAGTATTTATACTTGTGTAATGAGAATTTGTAATGATGTGAAGGCATATATAAGATAGATTATGCCCTAAATAGTAGACTAAGACCGACGTGATGCAACTCATAACCGACACGCCCTAGATCATTACTTTTTAGCCTAGTGTCAGTTTAATATTGCTTAACTGAAGTCTCTTATAACATGATCTTTTTCAGCATAGTTGCTATTGTTATGCTTTTAGATACTTGTTATATAATTGGAAATGTGGATAAATGTCTTTGAGTGTTACTTTCTACTTTCTTATACTCATTGTCCTTTTTTGATGGTGGGTGCAAATCCATCGAGTAGTAGACCGAGCAAGGAGTGTTCCTAACTATGATATTGTAGGTTTTTGGTTTTCTTTAATGACTTATATGTCTTTTATATACTTTTGAAGTTGTATATATGGGTTAAGAATTAGTTTTCTTGACTAGAGACATGTTGATATAGTATTATCATCGTTCAGTTATATATATGCTTGCAAACTTTTTTTTCTAGGTTTTCAACATATTTAGGATTTATGTTAATGGCTTCCTTTAATTTGTACAACCTTCCGTTGAATAAGGTTAAGTTATAAATATTTTAATTAACTACGAAAAATTGATTTACAAGAAAACAATAGGTTTCTTAATTTAAAGTAAAGTAGTTTGGATAAAAGATTAGAAAGACTGACTAATAAATTATGAAGTTTTACGTGCTCGAGATTAGGGCTTAATGCAGGATTAGGCCGAGCGATGCCCTAATTATAGAAGGGGTCATTATAGATGGTATAAGAGCTAACTTTTCCAATAAGCAACAAATAAACTTAAATAAAACACAAATTTTAGATATGGAAACCAGATGTCCTTGCCAAGAAACCATTAGTTGGTAAGCGAGTGGAAGTGAGATGGGGATTTTTTTATATCATCATGTAAGTTTTGATATGCATGTACATACGCGTTATCCACGTAGCCACTGGTATTGCAAATGTTGTGAACTTGCAGAGCACGATGGTAAATCAACGCAAGATCAGATATTGCAGCAGCTCTAGTGGTACAAGCTATTTCTGTTTTCACGGTACCAGTCGCAGAGACAGTTGATATACTATTTCCCACTTTTACATTTTCAAGTACATCAACGGGGGTTTAGTTAGTGAAGGATTTCATCAGATAGAAGCTAGTTTATTTAGACGGACATTGAGATTCGTAGAAGGTAGAGAAGTGGATATTTTCTCTAGAGAAGCTGCATAAAGATTCGAGGATTAAGGATAGACTTTAGGTAGACATTTCGTTGTATACACTACAAAGAGACGTCGATTTTGGTATCATGCGACAATAGTTTTGGATGAAGATTTTAAGTTTTGGGATGCATTCAATAAGAAGCTCTATCAGCAGTACTTTTCACCTGCGGTGATGTAGAGGTTGAGGAAGGAAGCTATGAATTCGAGAGGTGGAGCTAATGAGTCAGTGATGAGCTACAAAGAGAAAGACGGCTATACGAGGCGTTTTTGAAGATTTAATGAGATGAATCGAGGATGATATGGAGATGGATTAAGGCCAGACATAAGGTTTTATTTGATCAATTCATGTGCCAAGATGGAGATTTTCCCATGAGACTTTTTATTTTAGTAGAGTTGCAGATGGGACACCGTTGGGACTAGCGTTATCTTCTGATCAGTTCTTGGAGTTTGAAAGGAGGAGACATAGGGACAAGGGATAGAGGAGATAGTAGAGCAATACTCAGGGTCAGGGGTAGCCACATCGAATGTACTCTATGTATCTTACCCTACTCCATTACAGAGTATAATTGGTAGACCGCCCTTGCCACCTCTAGTTAGACCAGCTAAGCCAACTCCTACTACTTTACCAACACCACTGACGCCAAATTAGCAGTAGCAGGGTGGTAAAGGCCGAGGCAGAGGTAAAGGAGGAGGGCGAGATTGTTTTTGATAGGGGCTGAGACAAACAGAGGCTCAAGATCAAAGCGCAGGTCACTTACTTGTTATAGTTAAGGGCAGGTTAGGCACATGTTGAGATATTTTCCAAAGCCGGTAGCAGTATTTCCACAACAGAGTCAAGAAGGAATACAAATGATAGTACAACTAGATGTCAATGCCAAACAAGGACTTATTGATGGTACGGTTTCTATTTGTGGTAGAGATTTATATGTCTTATTTGATTCGGGTTCTATAATATCTTTCATTTCTGATCGCATGATAGGCATCCTAGGATTGACATCGGTTAGAGTTAGTGTACATTTGATTTGAGTACCGCAGCCGGGGATAGGGTTTACCTTAATTGTTTTGTTTAGGGATGTCCAATAGATATAGGCAGGGTACGGTTACCTGGAGTCTTCAGAGTGCTCAAGTTTTTAGATTTTGACATGTTGTTAGGGATGGATTAGTTAGCACTATATCATGTTCATATCGAATGATTTAGTAAGACAGTGATATTTAAGATCCTACGGCATCCGATGTTTATATACAATGGTAGTACACCGAGAGTTGAGGGCAAGAGTGGTACACTTACGATTAGTGGAGCGATGGAGACTCTAGTATTATTTTACACAGTAGCAGAGAGTCAGGGACCTAAAATTGCGGAGATTCTTGTTATGTGCGAGTTCCAGACATTTTTCTAGTTGACTTACCTTATTTACCACCATCAAGAGAGATGGATTTTACTATTGAGTTCGTCACAGGCACCAAACATATTTCGATATCGTCGTACCACATGGCTCCGAGAGAGTTAGAGGAGTTGAGGAGTCAGGTCAATAATTTGAGAGATAATGGATTCATCACACTTTATACGTTGCCAATGGGACCACCCGTCCTGTTTGTGAAAAAGAAGAACGATACTCTGACATTGTGTATTGACTATAGGCAGTTGAACAAGGTCCCGAAATTCGAGAGATAAAGGATTCATCACACTTTCAAACACATCATTCAACACGAGATATGGACATTATCAGTTCACGGTCATGCCGTTCGGATCGACTAATGCCCCCACCATGTTTATAGATCCGATGCATAGGGTGATAAAACATTTCTTGACTGCTTCGTAGTAGTTGCCAATGATGATATATTTGTTGGGTTTTAGGTTCATACGTAGTGCAAAATTAAAAACAATTTTTTAAAAACCCCAACAGGATCGAAAATAATTTCCATTAAAATAGATCTACAAAAGTAAACGATACCTTAATCCGTGATTTCGTTCTCTGATTATTTAATCTCCAAGACGTTCAAGCGCACATCCTCCATTGGAAATCGACACACGAACGGTGACCACAATTTGGAGTGCTAGCCGCAAGAGAGATTGAAAACATTTTTCTTTCTTTCTCAAAATCCAAAAAACTCCAAAATAGTAAAAATGAAAAATCTTATTTCATTTTAGGGTTTCAACGTTTATTAATATGTGTAGAAAAGCTCATTTAAAAAACCTATTCGTAATACGACTATTATATTTATCTAATTCAAGCAAATTACATAAATGCCCTTATTAATAACTTATCATATAACAAATCGTAAGAGCTTTTCATTCCTTTGGATAAATTGAAATTGTGCAAAGCCATTCTTTATGTGCGGCCCAATAGGTTCTTGCGTCATTAGAAGTGAACCAAAACTATTTTGGTACACAAATCATAAGTAGTCTCTAGCAAGGCATTATGACTACCCAAGTAGCACGAATATGAAGATCCATACAACCTAATGAAAAACATATATCATGTGCTTTTGCATGCGATATCCTTTGATTAAACATAAGGCATGGAAAGTCATCCTTAATGTTCAATCGTACCAATCTCGATCTTCAGGTAGACGAAAAAAATCCAAATGACATTGATCATATAAATTCACTTAGACTTGGCCATTTTATGGTCTAACATATTGAGGGATCCACTGATATCTCTCTATGTACGAGAGAGACAAATTATATCTTGATTACACATCTTCATATATTATTCACATAGTAAGTTATCATAATCTTTAAAATCATTCGGTTAAAGACAACATTTGATTGTATTATATTACCATGCTCCTAATATTGAAATTTATGGTAATCTCAACTCAAATGACTAAATGATAAACCCATCATGAGCAACACCTATGACTTAATCCATGTGGTGTTCTCATAGCAGGTTAGTCCAACACCTTGTCCCCTAATAAGTACTCATGATCTCGATTTGTATCCCTATACATATGATTATCACATGGCCATCAATCGTGATTCATACTAGTCTTCACTCATTATAGCTCCCAGTATAATGATCGACCGAGGACATTTATGTTATTTCAACAAATACCCATGGATCTTATTATAAGGTAAATAAGCAATCACTTATAACAATACAACAAATAAAAACCTCAATTTTATTAACTAAGATTATAAGATAAACAATGTTTATAAATTGACCTAGAACATATGCTCCAACAATATTGATATATTCGAGGGCTCGAGAAGATCACGAGAAGCACGTTAGGGTGACATTGCACACTTTGAGAGAGAATAGATTATACGCCAAGTTTAGAAAAATGTGAATTTTGGCTATCAAAGGTCATGTTTTAGGTCATGTTATTAGAGCAACTGGGATTACAGTGGATCCAACTAAGATTTGGGCTATCATGGATTGGCCGGCACCAACGTCAATTACTGAGATGAGTTTTTTGGGGTTAGTGGGGTATTACCGCAGGTTCATGAAAGATTTCTCAAAGACCGCTTTATCAATTACCAGATTAACCTAGTAGGACGCCGTATTTGATTGGTCTAAGGAGGGCGAGCAAGCATTTACTCAACTTAAGAGGTTGTTGACCACCGCACCAGTATTGATATTTCCAGAGGTTGGACATGGATTCTTGGTATATACAAATGCTTCTCATATAGTTTTATGCTATGATGATATGTAGACATCATCTATATGGAAAAAGATTCACACTCTACATGATGATACATGATAAGAATTATCCATACATGATTTAGAGTTGACGGTGGTGGTTTTTGCTCTTATGATATGGAGATATCATCTGCATGGAGAAAGACTCACACTCTAAACTAATCAAAAGAGTCTAAAGTATCTATTCACATAGAAAAAACTGAACATGAGATAATATAGATAGTTGGAGTTTATGAAAGACTACGATTTTTCTTATGAGTATCACCACAAAATGGCTAATGTAGTTTCATATGAGTTGATTTGGATACCGACTGGAGATGTCGAGGTCGTTAGATGTTATATGACACAAAAGTATGGAATACTTGAGGCAACAGTTATGATTATTCACTTAGTTATTCCTAGACATTCGGGTGATGATATGTGCACAAATGAGGCTACAGATAGTGTCTACATAGATAGTGTCAGAGGGTTAGAGAGCTGACATTCCATACACGAGGTTCAGTGAGTTAGCTTAAAGTACTGATTGTACAAATTGGACAGAAACAACGACTTAGTGTCTGAGATACAGAGGCAGATTGCGGATATTATTAGTTGCAAAACTGAGAGTTAAGATTTTTCAGGATTCACACTATTTTTGATTCACCTGTTCATCTAGGCAGGACCAAGATGTACCATGATATGAGGAGATATTTCTGGTGGCCTGGGATGAAGGCGGATGTATCAGAGTTTATTAAGAACTGTAGGATATGCCACTAGGTGAAGGCTGAGCGTCGTAGACATAAAAGGTCATTACAGCCGCTTCCCACTCTACGATGGAAGTGGAAAGACATTGCCATTGACTTTGTCAGAGAATTGCCAAAGACAACAAGACGACACGATTTTATCTAGGTAATTATGGACATATTGGCAAAATCTGTCAATTTCTTAACTGTCATAGCTCATTACAAATTTGACCAGTTAAGTGTATTATTCGAGAGAGAGATTATCAAGTTGCACATAATACCATTGACAATCACGTTAAATAGAGATGCTATGTATAGGTCCCGGATGTGGCAGAGTATGTAGGAACATTATGGTATACGCCTACGGTGCAAAGATAACTTTTCTCCCTAAGACTAATGAGCAGACTGAGTGGTTGATTTAGGTTCTCGAGGATATGCTATTGGCTTATATATTGGAGTTTGGCAGATCTCGGGAGGAGTACCTACCATTGTTTGAGTTTACATACTTTGACGCTTTGCATGGCAAAACTTATCGCTCACCATCGTGTTTGGCTAAGTAAAAGGACCAGGAGTTAGTGAGGTCTGAGATTGTTGTTGATTACAAGGAGAAGGTACGACATATTCATCAAAAGCTTAAATAGGGCCATGAGAGGTAGAAAACGTATGCGGAAACGTATCAAATCTATCTCACATATACCAAGGGAGCCTTATTGTATTTGAAGGTTTCTCATTGGAAAGGTCTTCACAAATTTGGTTTGAAAGGCAAGTTAGCAACGAGATTCATCGAGCCTTTCAAAATCAAGAAACGAGTATGGAAGGTTGCTTATAAGCTTGAGTTACCTCCACATATGTTAGGAGGGATTCATCCAAATTTCCATATATAAATGCTTCAAATAGTTAAGTCGAAGACAGACATATGATAGACGGTTGACTTGAGCAAAATTGACCTTACCAAGGATGTTACTTATGATGAGAAACCAGTACAGGTTTTAGAATGAAAGGTATAACAGTTAAGAGGTAAGACTATCCCAAGGGTCTTAGTCTATTGGCAGTTCCATGGTGACTCGAAACTCACTTAGGAGCGAGAAGACTATATGTGAGAAAAGGGTTTTGTACCTTTTCGAGTAAGGTATAACCTTAACTTGAAGTTTAATTTTGAGGACAAATTTTCCATCAGTTTGGAAGATTTTTCACGCCCCATATTTTGTAATCTAAGTTTAATTCCTTAATCATGATCATTGACCCGTGACATGGGACCTACATCGAGATACGTGGAGTGACCAAGGCAATGTGGTCGAGGTATATGTTAGATTTGTTATGATGCATGCCTAGTGTATTGTATATGTGTTGACTACTAATTCATTCATACTTGTGTTTAGATGTCAAGACTCAAGCGTGGATGTGCCTTGAGATGCATGCCATCGTGGGACTGGGGTAAAAAGTGATATGGTCAGTTTAATATATGTTAATGTGGCTTAGATAGCTAATTGGATGTGGCTATAGTTTATTTTACTTTATTGTAGCCTAAGAAAGAAAGATAAAACTTTAGTCATTGATTTCTTTAAGATACATGTGGACACATCACAAGACCAATAAAGTCAAGATTGGTGTTATCAAGGAATTGTTAGTGGAGAGTTAATGGATGACGGGGTCACAATTAAGGCCATTAGATTGATCTAGAGATTGGTGATGTACATAAGATCAAGTGCATAAAAATTTATATTAACTTAATATATATAAGATTGAATGGGATAAACATGCAAACGTTTCATTTGATCTAAAGTGGAGAGAAGATGATCTAGAAAAGGAAACCAAAGATTGGGAGAAGGTTTTGGTGAATTTGAGAGGGATCGATGAAGTTGGTGATGTTCTACAACTAGGTAAGCAAGTCTACACTATCCCTTTGTAAATGTTTATGAAAAAAATTAAAGTTTTATTTCAGTTCTGGTTTTTGCAAAATTTCAAAGGTTAAATAAAATTATTTTTAAAATAGATTTATTTATTTGTATTTTTCACGAAATACCAATAAATTTGCGGTTAAGAAAATTCAAATTTCGATTTGAATTGACAAAGTTATCGAATTTTGAAGTTGTAGGTGTTCTTGGTGGATTTTTGAGCAAAAGCTATAAGTTTTTGTTTTTTCTAATTGATTTAATAAAACTTTGATAGTTTCTAAAAGTCTTAAAACACCCTAATTATCCTTAGGAATCTAGGGAAGAGTCTGGAGAGGTTGTAAGCGAGATAGGGGGTGTCAAGAGGCCGAATTAACCTAGAACTTTGCATGGATTGTAAGTAAATTGATTGAGATATTTATTTACATTTCATTCCTATTACGCTATTCATTTGAAGTCATTTAGACTTATTTATCTGTTGTACTCTAGATGCCATGACTTTGTGTTTCATCTCATTTAATGAGTTTGCTATCATGGCATTGTGTCTTAATTAACTGGTTTCATTCATGTGCTTTGTCATTCTTTATTTTTGAGGACTCTAGTCAATTGAAATAGCAATCTACTAGATAGGCGGTTTATGGTATTGTAAATCCATTTTCCTTTGTGCATTAGTTATGCAATTACATTATTGGATTCTAAAACTGTGTAATTGCTTGAATTATGAAAGTAGTTCTTGTATCTAGGACCATGTTATGATAGAGCTGAGTGTGGCACACATGGTCATTTGATTTATGTGGTTGTCGGGATCTCACCACTTGCTTGCGCAGTACACAGGGTATGGAATAGGGGTTGTTAGCAAGTATAATTCACATTTAAGCATGTTTAATGGGCATTTGTAATGATGTGAAGGCATATATAAGATAGATTATGCCCTAAATAGTGGAATAAGACCAACGTGATGTAACTCACAACTGACAAGCCCTAAATCATTGTTGTTTAGCCTAGTGTCAGTTTCACATTGCTTAAAAGAAGTATCTTATAATGTGATTCTTTTTCAGCATAGTTGTTATTGTCATGCTTTTAGATACTTGTTGTATATTTAGAAATGTAGATAAATGTCTCTTACCGTTATTTTCTATTTTCCTGTACTCATTGTCCTTTTTATGATGGTGAGTGCATATCTATTAAGTAGCAAACCAGGCAAGGAGAAGGTCGACAACTACCTCTGAGCCATTAGACTGTTGCTACCTCTGATATTGTAGGTTTTTATTTTGTTGTATGACTTGTATATATATGTCTTTTATATACTTTTAGGGTTGTATATATGGGTTGAGAAATAGTTTTCCCGACAAGAGACATGTTGATATATTATTATTGTCGTTCTGCTTTATATAAGCTTGTGACCTATGTTTATTGGTTTTTCACATATTTAGGATTTATATTAATGGCTTCTGCTAATTTGTTAAGACTTCCACTGATTTGGTTAAGTTATAAATATTTTAATTAATTATGAAAAATTAATTTACAAGATAACAATAGGTTGCTTATTTTAAAATAGCTAGTTTGGGGAAAAGATTAGAAAGGCTAACTAATACGTTGTTAAGTCCTACGTGGTCGAGATTAGGGCTTAATGACGGGATCTGGCCGAGTGGTTCCCTAATTTGAGAAGGGTTTGTCACAGTAAATTATCAACTTTGAGTTTTAATTAAGTCATCCAATTCTCCATTTGCATTTAGTAAAGTTTATTTGTATTTTTTTGCGTGTACATCCACCATAACGTCACTCTTTTCTTTTATCATTTTATCTTTGTATGCGATTAAACCACAACAACACTAATCAAAATTTTCTTATTATTCTTATATGGACTAGCACCATATATGGAATCTTATACTCCCTAATTACTTATGAACTATGAATAAAATAGTGGTTATCTAACCTCATAAGGTTTTCCTCATTATTTATCACAAATTTTCTCATTGAACGACCTTTAAATCTTGTTTAACTAGTCTCAACGCTAGTATGTATTTAACTCAAAGGGAATCATCACATTTGAGCTTCACTGAAAATCATTCCTTGTTTCATTAGATCATTCTTCACTGACTCTCGTTAATCAAACAATATCAGTGAGAATAAAAACTATTACAGACTATTCATTAGGATAAGAGTTTACCTTTTATCCTTATAAGATTCCCTATGTCTTTCCTTGTTCGAAGTATCATTAAGATTTAGATTTCTACAGACCCAATTCCTCAATGTTTTCTTATCATATTACCTTTATATTGTCTTTCCTTATCATAATATCCCTGAGTCCAGGTTCCCAATCACCAGCTTTTCATTGGATTCCAAATTAAAGACGGGAGATAAGACCTTTAAGAAAATGTATAGGAAAGATATTACATTTATATCTATCGCATATATACAATACATCATAGTACATAACATAACTCAAGTTTTTATTTTTCATTACCCCCTAAAACATTGATAAAAACCATTTAGTAAGTTCTAGTTTATCAATAACTTTAGAATCAATCTCCAAGTCATTGAATCTAGACTTATATTAAATTTTCAAGTAATGAATTCAAGTTCTAATGCTAAACTGAATAGTGTGACCAAACTTTGTAATTGTTGGCTCTCATGCCAAACTGTATTAGAGCTATTAATGGAAACGAGCTCTGACCAGGCTCTGATCCCAACTGTAACATTCCGTTTCCGAATTTAGAGAATTCTCAGCCTGAAACCTTAATTAAGTCTGGTACACGAGTTGAACTCAATTAAGTAATAGTTCAACCTTCCTTCAAACATGATAATCATAATATAATATATCGTATATAGAATAAATAATTAAAAATGCAGCAGAAAATTAATTTTTTTTTGATAAAACACGAGATATGCAAAAACTGGCATCAACCACGGTAATAAAATCACATCCCAACATTGTTTATTACAAAATAGTAATTCAATACAATATACAAAACAATAGGGAAATCAATTCATAGTAGAGAAAACTATAAACTCCTAATCTTCTCTATTAATGAGTCGAGGCGTACGTCGATTACCTAAAATGTTAAATGGGGAATGAGCGCTTCCACTTGCTCAGTAAGTGAATAGAAATTACAATATCAAAAGTCAATCTAATAATCAAGGAATATGAATAGCAATATGAATCCAACAATATCTATTAGGGCATGATAAATAATAAAACAACAGATAAACAAATGCAAAACCATAGTTCCATAACCTCTGCATGTATGATGTCAATTATCATTCATTTATAAGAGTCATATCTCAGTTACGTAAAAATACCACTACCCAAAATCCACACATTGGCAAATGTGTGTTTTCGTCAGTGTATTCAGGAATAACGGAGTCTCTACTTTCTATAGGATATGAATGTCAATACCAAGCCATGGTATATGAAGGTAAAAGGGTAAGGCTAATCCTAGAAATGGCATAGCCACTCCATATCTAGTTAACACTAACCAGTTTATCTCATGATATTCGCTACATTTTATTTTCATCACTATGCAGTGCTCTTAATCCTATTCCATAGCCTACTTGAACTACATATTCTACAATAAATAGCACTAAGGATATTTATAATTGAGTCTTGCTTACTAGTGATGATCGTTCCTAACTTTAGATCGATTTAAACGATTCCCAGAATCCTTCAACCTTTTTTCGACGATCAAGAACATAAAATAGATTGATCACCATCAATTTCAGTCTAATACTCATTGGTAAGAACCCCTAAACTGGTCTCATTTGAATTCGCAATCCCGAGACCATACAAAAACCGCAACCAAAGTACGTTCGAAAGCTATTTACAAGAATAATATTTTATAATAATTTCAAAGTGCTATCAACTAGGCACCTAGGGTTAATTTTCTAACCTTGAAAACCTCAATATTTTTCATGATGATAAAAAAAAGTTCTGGTACTCATCTCGTACTTTCCATTAACTCCAAGAAGACTCCAATCAGTTGACAAACATAAAAGTTATGAAGTTTCCAACATAGCCAGTTGATTAGGCGAAGTTTGCATATTTTGAATTGAGAAATCTTTTCCAAATCTATATTTTTGCATTTAAATCTTCAAAACTCGATTCCAAACACCAAGAAACCTCTCGAAATGAATGTAAAAATATTTCCACAAACCATGGAATCAAATTGGATCAAAACTAATAATCAATTCATCCAAAATCCAAATGTAAATCAGTAAGAACTATAAAAACATCTTCAAAATAGTTATCAACTGAACCACATCAACCAATACATTAATTCATAACAAATTCTACTAATTTCTATCAACATCGCGCAAGAGAAATCTAAAAATTATGAGTATTCAAATTGAACTAAAGAAAATGCCTTGAATTGAAATTTGACCAAAATTCGGGCCAAATCCATCGTTTCCACCAAAAAAACTTGGCTTAAATCGAATTTGGCTCGCGATGCTCTACTATTTTACGGAAAGAAATCGGACGAAAATCAAACGTACAAAGATTGTACAGTGAGAGAAGGCGTTAATAGTGTCTTGAAACAAACATTTCCTTTCGTTCTACTAAGAACGATTGAAATGTTTTTGATTTTTGTTTTTTTAATATTTATATATAAACCCTTAGCTGCGTATCAGTAGCTTTTTTTATTTATTAATTCCCGAAATCCATATTTTGACGTGTTTTAACATCGGGTGTTCATTTTGGATCCCTTTTTTTCACCAAATTGAGCAAAACTCTCAACAAAATAGTCCATCTTCATAAATCTTCCATAATAATGGCTTAGGTCACACCAAAACCCCAAAAATACTAACATTGTCCATGACATATCAAAATCTCACAAACAAATTCTTTTTCCATATTTAGCCAATCTTGCACCAAAATAGACCCAATGTCAACATCGATTATAGTCAACTGATATGAAACTGGAGGCATGGTCTTGCACAAACTTCATTCTTATTTTACATTGCCACTTAACTAAACTTGCATGCAAACTGAGGTAAAATTTACATATGATACTTAACAATTGATTTATCAGATTTCGAGCAACTAATTATCTATTTGTTCCAAACATTATAGATCTTATATTAGTACATATTAATTGTCTATGATTCAATTAATCAATTTATATGCCAAACAAGCACCATACGTCACATCAATGCGTTCACACATTATTCAAGACAAGTCGGGCTTAACCTCCAGACTAAGTTGAGTTAATTAAGACCCAGATTAGCGCTAATTAGCTGCTTAAGGTTTACACTTGTTCTATAGTCAAATGCTGACAAGTTATCTCTCCATTTCATAAGCTTTCAATATGGTTTCTATACAATTTTTTGAAGTCGATATCGGATTATAGTTACGAAATAAAAACAGAGTGGATTGCACAGTTTTATATTTATTTCTTGAATTCCTTTACTTCATTATTATGCTATATTATTCTATTGATATTACCAGATGCGTGCCACACTGTAAAGTTTACCAATCTAACATCGTTATTTGTTGTAATGGTGACAGATTCATCTCGCACGAACAAAAGAAAATAGAAGCTCAAAGACTTTTGTGATTCACTTTAAAGCTAACTTTCTCTGTGTGGGTGACTTGATTTTGTATATATAATCTATTTTTTTGGGTTTGATGATAGTTAGAAGTTTTTTAAGTTAGTTTTTAAAGTTGAACTTGATATATATTATGAACCACGGGGAGTTGTGAGTCCTTTAAGGCCTCTCCAAAATTATGTTGTCTACAAGGTTAAAGTTTTTTCTATATACCACTTTTAGTGGTGGTACAGCCGCAATTTTTACAAAATACGGAGAATGATCCGTATGATTTGCAAATTTGCTCCAATTAAACAAATCATGAATTAACTTTCTTTGAGGATATAAATTTAGTTTTAGAGCCTTATTAAGGATTAAAATAAAAATTATGTGGATCTCAGAGTTAAAAGAATGGATGAGGCTGACTAGATTATCGAGGAATTAAAAAAATCTAGGCCGGACA
Organism: Stephania cephalantha; assembly: GCA_039657325.1. Lineage (NCBI taxonomy): Eukaryota > Viridiplantae > Streptophyta > Magnoliopsida > Ranunculales > Menispermaceae > Stephania > Stephania cephalantha. The sequence goes on along the minus strand of CM077569.1, from coordinate 20,584,469 downwards.
ATCATATTAATGTCGAGGGGGCTGATGAAGTTGGTTATGGAGTCTAGGTTTGGCTAAATTTGAGGAAAAAATTTTGTTGGGAATCAAAAGGGGATTGAGTGCGAGTAGTTGGGAAGTGGCCGTGAGCTGGGGTATTTAAATTATTTTGTTATGCTTATTTTTGTATGTATGTATTATTGCAAGATATGAGATTGGAAGTTTATTCTCATTGTCTACTCGATACTTAACTTTTGAAATGTAATGAGTTAAATGGGAACAGATAATAAAATAGAATAAACTTATGAAACAGAACTAAGCGTGATTATAAGTAAAATAGACTCGAGAAGTCTAAATTCACAAGGGTATTGTAAGTAGTTTGATACTTATATAAATCAGGGAAATAGTCAATGATAAAACTAATAGAAAATTGTTTGACGAGAAGTCTAGATGATTCAGGAACGTAAGTACTGAACATGGATTTCTTAGTAATTGAAAGTATCGAACTATTACAATTATAAAACGCTCAGTCGCCAAAATGGACTTACTTTAAATCTCAAAAGATTGAGAATCATTTGGAAAACGTAAAATAAAATTAAAAGTTGTGCCAACCACAAGTTATGGATATCTTGGATTTTAAAATAAGGTTAGTACTGGTGGAACAAATAACTCGAGAAGACCTATTCTATTAAGTATTGGTTTAGTTAATAACCAACTGAATGTTACTTCAGAAATAGTCTTAATGAGAATAAAAAGGAGATATGAGCTCTCAAAAACAGAAATTGATTCGACAAACCAAGTCTTGACTTAAAAATCATAAATAGATTGTGATGGGATCAGTCTTATTGTCTAAGTCGATTTATATGAAAATAAAATACTTTGAAGCAAAGTATTGTCTCTTTTCTAAAACAAAACAAAAAGTAAAATTGGAATAGAACCATTGTGTAAATAATCAAACGACTTCTAAAAAGAAAAACTAAAAATTTTAATATTTTATTACTCAAGTTATTTTTTCATAAGCGACGCATGAGTATAGCGGTACTATGTGTTGAATAAGAAAATAATAAAACAAATGGAAATACACGAGTTAGAAGTAATTTTCACTAAAACCAGATTAGTTGTTCTTATGGAATGGAGATCAACAAAATTTCTAACTTAAAAAAGAACAGTGTAGTGATAAGATCAACGTGTTCGATGTTGAAATTGGGAAAAACGTTATGATAATAGCTAAGATTAGCGATTAAACAAAACACAAGTGGTTGTGTTTTAAAATTCAAAGTATTTAATAGTCACTTCTTACCAGATTAAGTTATAATTCTTATCACTACAACCTTAAATATAATAAATGAAGGGATAAAATTACCAATTGAATATCAATAAGTGATATGTATAGGAATTTAGTTTGAACTCCTATATTGTTAGAACTTCCATTAATACGATTTAAAGGATTGAAATAGCATCATTTAAGAGTTCGATTAGCCATAAAGTTGATCGAGGTCCTAGATCTAAGTCTTCTATCTTTTTGGTTGAACAACATCGGACAAATGAAAGCATAAAAAATTTGAATTTATGATCAGTAAGATACTTTGATATCCTATCCTATATAGTCTTTTGAAAAGTACTAAATTTCTTTTTAAGAGAAAGGAAAGTTGAGAAATAAGAGACTCATTAAAACAACTTAAGGCAATAACAAACAGTAAAAATTTTTGAATCATAAAATTTATCTGTTTCAAATCAAGAATAGCTAAGGAAAACTTCAATTGACTGAATGATCATAAGAAGTTACATCGTCCTTAGCTTTATTTTGGAAAAGAAAAGATATATAAATTTTCTTTGTAAGTCAAGATCAAAGAGTTGTAAGTGGTCGAAGTGTTGAACGAAGGCATGATTAGTTAGTAAGTGGACTAAGAATGAGAATAATGTGAAAATAGCTAAAATTGATGAAAATAGAACCGAGTAGACTTTTTACCATAATCATGATTCATTCACAGTGTAGAAGACCAGTGTGGCTCCTACCTGTCTTTAAATAATCGAATGAATTGGTGAAGTTTAGTATAATAGAGTCTATGAAGTTTCATTGGAGTCAATTAGAAGCCTAATATAGGAAAACGAATGGTCAATAAATTCTCACATAAGCATGAAAAATTGAAATTTCAAGTTAGCTAGTCGTTAAAGGACTTAAGGTATCAAACTATAAGTTTGATTGAACTTAACATATTTTCACAAGAATCTTACAAGGAGTAAAACTCCAAATGTTGAAAGTTTTGACCCAAAATAATATACAATTTATATTAGTGAATACATTGTATGTTGGTTCAAATGTAATGTTACACCACGTGATTAATTGGTGGAGGAGTTTGAAGCACTAGGTTATCTTTTTAATAGGAGTTGACGTAAGATACTTGTATGACGGAGAAGATACAAATGATATGAAAAGAGAAACGTAACTTACAGTTCATTAGTAAGTAGTATCCCTATTGGTTGGAAGAATTGAGTGGAGTACATTGTATTTGCCTTTATTTGTTTGAAGAATTAAATATTCTTCCATTGTAATTTAGGGTAGTCAGAAATATATTAAGTAGAGACAAAGAGAAATATCATATTTATAAATTGTATGAGATAAAAGTTAAAAGTTATAATATGAGATTATAATCATGAAATATGTCAATAACTTTGTTTAAATGTGTATATCTACTTAATAGAAGGATAACTGTCTCGATTCAAGTAATGAAAGAAGTCTAGTAAACAGTAAGTGATTAAGATGTAAAATCTTAGTAAATGGAGAAATGATAGAAGCAAATGTGATAAAATTGATAAATGTGGAAATCATGGTAGTGATTGAGACAATCTGGAAGAGATTTATAATAAAATGAATGTAATAAGGTTCATTGTTTAACTATGGATAGATAATGGTTTGATGAAGTTAAAAAATTCATTAATTCTCTAACCAATCAAAGGAAATGTTAAGTGAATTGGCTAACAATTTAAAATTTATAGTTGCGTTATATTCATCAAATTTAAATGATTTTATGAGTAGACATTTAGAGAATGAGCGAAAGTTGCACGATGTGTCCGGTTTCATTTTCTGATCAGATTAAAATTGAGTTTTCTTGTCATGGGATGACAAATGTAATTAGTGATCTATAGTCATGGGATAACTTATAGAATTTCATGTTTCTATTAAGAAATGCTAGAATGGCGATAGATCAGATAGATACGCAACTATACTTAATATCTAATGTTGTGCTCAAATATTAATTACATCACTATGTAATCTTAGACTATTTATAGTCTTGGAATTGATCGGTCGAAAATTCAAATAAATAGATAATTAGTGATGAGAAATTAAACTGGGATGTGTACCAGAGTTTAGTAGATAGTGAAAAAATTATCAATGGTTTGTGGAATTGTTATCGGTAAAGAAAGAAAATTGTTTTCATTAAAAAATAAAATAGGATAGATCTTATTATGTATTGATGCTTGAATTAGATTCAAGGCATAAAAATTGAAATAAGATTATCAGATATTTCACAAAGTTGATCGTTTAACTTTTTAGAAACTCATTAAATTCTCAGATTGACAAAGAAACGAATATAACTTTTCATTAAACTAAGAATTTGAAATGAAAAATTGAAATATTTATTATCTTTACTATCAAGTCGTCGATTACGACGAATGTGATTAAGTCCACATAACGGTTTCACCTTTGAAATAATATTAAAGGTTTGGATTAAAATAGTTGTATATGAAGGATCATTTGCTTATATTTAGTTTGGTTCAGTAATCTGTAAGTTTAAATCTCGAGAACGAAATTTTTAATTAGTTAAGAAGAATTGTAACATCCGAGAATTTCATAAACTTGATTGGGCAAGTAAGTATTCTAGGATTAAAAATGAAATTTAGGTATCCGAGGTGGGACCCATGCGTTACGGATAAGATATCATAAATTAAATATTATTTTTGTGTATTGCGTGCCTATTTGATGTATTATACACTACTTCGTTGCAAAATTAACTTAAATTAGGCCCAAAGCATAGTGTACGAATAATGAGATACACTTTACAACACAAAGTGGTATCAAATTCAAACACTAGCAAGCCTCCTAGAGCCTAACAACTCTTATGCATGCAAGTATGAGAATAAATGGAATATGCAAATATGTCACTTGATTTTGTTGCAAATCCCAAATGTGAAATCGTTTTAAAAACTTAATATATTAGTGTAAAACCGATTTCAAGTCTAAGAACAATAGTTTAACAAAAATCAAGTTTAAGTGCAAAACTTTTGTTCAAATCAATCTTAGGGTTTGATAAAATAAATTTAAGTGCAAAACCCGGGAAGAAGGTGTTCAAACACACAACAAACCGATTTTCAAATCAAATACACAAAACTATGTAGATTAAGCACAAGCAAGATTTTAGATCTAGGACTTTCTTACAAACAAGAGAATGACAAAAGAGATCAGCTTTGAAGAGATTGTTGTACTCCTTTGAAAGCCTCAAAAGTCTTTGGATTAGAGAGCTAAAAAACGACCACAAAGATCTCCTTTTGCTTCTTCACAAAATCAAAGTTCTTCTCTTTGTAGATTTTGAATTTTTGAATGTGTTTCTTCCTTCTTTCTTCAAAACCATGTTCTTGGTGGTTTTATAGTGTTAGGTATTCCATCTTGACAGTTTATGACCGTTCTAGGGATCCAAGGGTCCAAAATAGATCAAGAATTCAAATTAAAGTGTGTTTTCCATTTGTAAAAAAAAGTCATCGGATATGCAATTAGCGCGCTAATCTTTGAGACCTAGCGCGCTAACTCGCACTTAGCGCGCTAATGAAATCATTAGCGCGCTAACTCGCGGGGACCTCAAAACAATTATTTTGTCCCTTTGTGTTAGCGACCCTTAAACTCGTCCCGGGACCTAACCAACCCTTATATAACATGTTATACACGTTTATTATGAGTCATTAAGCCTAATTGGGTGGTCCGGATAATTTTACAAATCCCAAAACGGAAATTCACGATTTCATAATGTATTAGGGGCTTTTCGCAAATTCAACGTTTGAGATTGCATTGTTGGGAATTTTCCTAATTTTCGATGAAATTATGCATGGTATTTTCGTGAAAGAAGTATGATTTGGGCTTAAAATAAGGAAATAATCATGAATTTTAATTAAAAAAACAAAAGACCTACAAAAGGGCATTTGATTCATATTAATGACTTCAAAAATGGATGATTTGGGCAAAATAGTAAATTAGCAACATTTCCCTTTAAATGAGATGGAAACCAGGGGTTATTGGTTCATCGTTTTCCATCATCACCATATCTTTCGTTCAACTATATCTTCTTCCCTTCTTGTTCATCACTGTTTTCTCTCCTCCCATTTCTTTAGCTCAATCGCTCCTTTGCTGTAACTGTTTTATCTCAAATTGGAATCAAAGAGGAGTCGTGGCTATGGTGTCTTGCATCAATCAAAGGTGAGTTGAATTTAAATTGGTTTTTGTCCAAATTGTCTCCACGGGCTGTGGAAATATTTTGAATGTGCTATTACGCGATATCTTGGTGTTTGTCGTCGAGTTTTGAGGATTTAATTTTGAAAATATTTATTTGAAGAAATTTAGTTAGTTCAAAATTATTAAAGTTTTCCTAATGAACAAGCCACACTGGAAAATTCATAACTTCTCTATTTATGATCTGATTTGAATGTTCTTGTAGTCTATGGAAAGTATGAAAGGAGTTCTACTTCCTTGGTATATGGTGAGTTTACCATGTCCTAATACCTATTTATACACCTTAATAACAATTAGAAACCGTACTTTATAATTTAACTCGAATTAAAACTCTAGTTTCTACTTCCTTCGTGTCTGACGTTGTCACTTATTGCCTGGCGGCGTGCCTTATAGCCTTTTGTGCTGCCACTGCGACGCCACTACACGTGTATTTCATTAATCCTTAGTGTGTCGATGTTTTCACCGGCTCCTCCAGCGCTATCCCCTATGCCTACAGTGTTGCCACTGCGCCAGACCTCCAAAGTTAGTTTTCTTTCCTTTTCCATCTCTCCCACACCGTGCCTTTCCTTCCCACACTTCGCCTTATAGCCTCACAGCGTCAACACATGTGGCCATGATGCCAAATGTAGTTTTGTTGATTTTTACTTCGTTTCTTCTCGTTTTTCCTCTATTCCTTACTTTAGACCTTAATTCCCTGAAAAGTCAATAACATCATGATCTAGAGCTCATTTAAGGATATTTATACTAAATATACGACTAAAATAACCCTATATATGTATAAATAATCACTTATCACCTTTATTTTATTATTATTCCATATTATCCTATTGCTATTACTAAGTGCATTGGATGGTGTAAAGTTTACTTTTCTGACACCATTATTTGATATAATGGCCACATGTTAACCTCACACTAACAAGGAAAAGTAGAAGCTCAAAAATGTTTTGGTGCTTCACTTTAAAGCTTAATTTCTCTATGTCCGTGATTTGATTTTGTGTATATAATCTATATTTTTGGATTAGGGTGAGAGTAGGACATTCTTTAAGTTAGTTTTAAAGTTGAACTTGATATATATTGTAAACTACAAGGAGTTGTGATTCCTTTTAGGCCTCTCCCCAATTATGTTGTCTATTAGGTGAAAGTTTTTCCTGTAGACCACTTATAAGGGAGGTGCAACCAAAATTATTACAAAATACGGAGAATGATCCGCATGATTTCCTAATTTGCTCCAGGTAAAGAAATCATTAATTAACTTTCATTGAAGATATAAATTTAGTTTTGGAGCTTAGTTATGGATTGAAATAAAAATTATTTAAAGGTCAAAATTAAAAGAATGGATAAGGTTGACTAGACTATCAGAGAATTAAGATAATCTAGGTTGGTTAGTCTTCTTAATGACAATGGGGCTGAGATGGCGTCGCGAGACAATAAGTTTGAGCCAAGTTTCTGCGACCTAGACGAGGTATTTGGCTTGAAAATGAATAAATTATCAATTCACGGCATTTTCCACAATTCAATTTGAATTCTCATGATTTTCTTATTTCTTTCACGGTTTCTTAATTGAAATTTGTAGGGATTGTTGCGAATTGATGTATTGGGTTGATTTGCACTGATTTGAAATAAATCCCACTGGTGTTGGTAAGGTTTTGATGAAACAAATTGATGCAATTCAGTTGTTAACTATTTTGAAGTTGTTATGTAGTTAAAATTAAATTACATTAGGATTCTCAAAAAATTAGATTATTTGCTTTTGTCCAATTTGACTCCACCAGTTGTGGAAATATTTTGAATGTGGTATTGAGTGATTTCTTGGTGTTTGGTGTTGCATTTAGATGATATTATTTTGAAAATATTGATTTGGAGAAGTTTGGTTAGTTCTAAGTAGTTAAAGTTTTCCTAATCCACATGCTTTATTAGGAAATTCATAACTTCTCCATTAGTGATCCGATTGAAGTGTTCTTTGGACTCTATGAAAATTGTGAAGTGAGCTCTACAAGTTTCTTTTTGGATATCAAGGTTTTCAAGGTAAAAAGTTACCCCAAGTTAGCTAGTTGAAAGCTAATTGAAGGTGTTATAAAACAATTGTGTTAGGAGTTGATTACGCGGAGTTCAAATTTTTCGTGGTACGCGGAGCTCGACTACGGGTTACGACATTCGATGTGGTATGCACTTTAAGTGAACAATAGGAATTTATAAACTTTTAGTACGCATCATATATATATTCCACTGTTGCATTGCATCTATGACTATCTGTTGGCCATGCATATAGTCATTTGGCCTTTAGGGGCCGACTCCGACTTTTAGATCGGTCCGATGGCATAATGCTATTATATGAACCTCATACAACCTTGATGATCTTGAGTGGAGTTATAGTATATTGGTAGTGCTCGAGGCATCATATCACGTGAAGGGATATCTCTAGATCATAGGTTAGGGTTGCTGCTGATAAGTGATTATTAAGACTAATATATAGCACAAGTTTAGTAGTATATTTGGGGTAAATATCCCAGAATGAGCTCTAATTGATAACATTTATGTATATTCAGGTATAAAAGGTATAAAAGAGACAAATGAGTGATTTCATGAAGAAATGAGGATAAAATGCACAAAAATATATTTGATGACGTGGCAAGGAGGCTTCACGCCGTGGTAAGTGACCATACAGCATGGATAAGGCGTAGAGAAGGCATGAAGAGAAGAATAGTAAGGCAGAACACTTAGCGTAGTGGCGACGCCAAGGCTTTGTACACATGGTGCCGCAGATGACTAAACAAAGCACCGAGCTCACTTAGAAGGGAAAATGCACATAAAGAGGTCAAAGCTGTGGCGGCGTCGCGGCTTTACACATACAACACCAAATCACAAACAGATGGCACCGAGAGGTAAAAAATAGAAAGTTTAGAGTTCCAGTACATGTGGAATTGTCTATTAGGTCTAATTGTATTCTAAAGTTTTTTAAGGGTATAAATAAGTATTAGAAAATGGTAAACACTGAAGGTCACCCAATAAGGGTGAATTAGGTATGATGGCCAATTTTGAATTTTTATAAATTTCTTTGCTAATCTCCTAAGTCCACTTTGCTATAATCTAGTGATAGCAATAGCAATATGCCAAAATGATTCAAGCAAGTGAAATGCTACACTAGAATAAGGGGTAGAAGAGATGGAAGCACAAAATCGATTTATAGTGGTTCGGTCCCTCAGATATACATCCACTACCTAACCTCCCTGGTTAGGATTTTGAACTAACTCTTATATTCCAATAAGTGAACAAACCTAAGCCCACAAGCTTAGTATGCCTAGTCTCTACTAGGTCTTTTACAATTGCCTTACCACAAATAAAGACTTTTACAACCACCTAGCCTTAACTAGGAATTTGACTTGCCTAAATGCAACTAAGTCTTTATCATGCATATTCCCCAATAGGCTTTATAACGTCTCCTACACACAAATAGGATTCACAATTCGGTCTATTCACCTATAGACCTTACAACATTTGTAATTAAAAAAGATTGGTCACTTACAACAAGTAAAGTGGTAAAAGGTTTTCTCCTCTCACAAGCCATGTAATCCTAAGATTAAGACAATGCAAGTGAGAGTTTGCCAATTGATATGCCTTGTAAATAAATTTTTATAGGCTAACTCTCAATATTGAAACCAACAAAAGGAATATAGATTAAGTTTAAGTTGGTTCCAAAAGTGGCTAATTGATGCACCAATGCAAAATACATGTTTGAGCTCAACTTGTGCTATCAAAACCTCGAGTAAAAAGTATATTTAAGATTATAAAGAAAACACTTATGTATATGTTGTCAAAACAACATAGGCATTAAACCACAAACACATTAAAATTAAGTATAACTCGGTTTGTAGTAAATTCAATGCACTATTGAGAGTCACAATTAAGCTCAAGTGAGTGCAATCAAAATCTCAGGTTTACACAAAATCAAGATTTAATTCAAAACCCCTTTTTAATGGTGTTTCACACACTTCAAAGAAAAATAACTAATATAAATATGGATTAGGCTCTATATTAGTTTCATATGCACAATAGTGATCAAATTTTTGCTTTATAGGTGCAAATTCATTCCAGGTCTTATCTATACTTGATATTAGGCCCAACACACTATATGAATATATTAAAATTACTCACATATGGTTTCCACACAAATCTTTAATAATAAGATATAGACTAAGCATAATAATGTAAGAAAAAATGAGATCTTACAACCCAAGATGTGAAGATGAATGAGATTGGTTTCAAAAGCGTATTGATGACCTTATAACACTTCCTTTTACCTTATGTGATTTGCATAAGATCAACCCCAAAGCCTTCAAGTGAGTGTATGTGTTTAATATTTACTCTTTGTGCAAAAACTTCATGTTTTAGCTCTCTTTTTGTGTATGCATTTGCTAGTAAGATCAAAAACTTGTTCTTTGTGTTTGTAGTGTTCTATCCATACCCTTTTGACTATTTTTGACCATTATGGTGATCCAAAGGTCCAAAACAATCCACCAATTCAAATGAAAAGTGTCGACTGCTAACTTTAAAAAAGTTGTTAGGTAGCCAGGGAGAACGATTCACCAATTCATGGATCGCGCTCCAAGACTTGGGGGTACTTCACATAATAGTGGAGCGCGCTCCAGCAGCAGGGGCTTGAAAATAATATTTTATGGTTTGACGCTCTAAACTCCTATTTGAGGTTACGACCCCCCTTAAACCTTTGCACATGGTCTCTATAAGTTTGGTATGAACCTAAGAACATGCCAAAATCAACTAAAAGATTTTTCAAAATTAAAAATGAAAAATCTATGTTTCATTCCAATGGAAGTGAATTTTCTACATATATTTTTCAAGTGATCCGAAAACCATCTCAACTAATATCGGTGCATCTAAAATCAAATTCATCAATTTGCACACCTCACGTTCATGCTATAAAATAAATTTGCATGATTTAAAATATTTTAAAACTCACGAATTTGAAAGTCATGAGTTGCATTAATTTAGGTTATTGAAAACATGAAAATTATGAAATGCATGAATCTAATGCATTTCGCTCTTGTAATTGAACTCTAATACATTACAAATTATGTGCATAACTCCATATATGCTTTCTGGTGCATTTCTTTTCCTTGATCAATGTATCAGATCTTGAAGTCTCATTCCATCCATTTCATACATTCCATCCATTCCATTTGAACTTAACTAATAGCCTTTGAATTTGTGAGTTCTCACAATTTTGGATGCATTGAAATACTTGGCAAACGTGTCCCTACCATTTCACATTGTTTATTGACATCAAAATCTTAGGTGAAGTGTAAGTGTCAAAGCACTTACTCCAACAGTATCCCCCTTTTTTATGATAACAAACAACATGAACTTGATAAACAAACATGTATATTAAATGCATATCAATATCATAATAGATCATAAACATCTAGTTCGGTGTCTATATTTTTCCCCTTTTAATAACATCAAAAAATGGGTATAGACTCTCCCCTTATCAATAGGTATCAAGATGAATAGAAAAAAGAAAAAGGCAATTTATCCTTCAAGAAATTTTTGAAAGCACATGGTGTAAGAAATAAAAGTAATGTCATTCATCAATAAATGATAAGTCAAAGATATACAACATTCATGGCATTACATTTGCAAAAAATATTAAAGGTGAGACAATGTCATGCAAGTAGAAACTGACATAGACATAAGTTAAAAGTTTACATATAAAGTGCAAATTGAACTGTTAATCATTAAATGACCTAGATACTCCCCTAACATGATCAAACTAGAGCTCCTTCAAAGCATATGCATCTAAGTTTCCTAATCAACTCCTTAGACTAACGAGTGAGGCGCGACGGGCTAGCTCTCCTAGATGAATGACCCTAATCAAGACGTTGGAGACTCGTAATGTAATCGACTAGTATGTTATCAAATAAAGTGAACCAAACATTGATAGCATCAAACCGAGTAGACATGTATGAATGTAGGAAGGTAGAAAAAGGAGGCATGTCCTCTAAAGGCTGAAAATCATATTACCTAAAAGATAGGTGAGGTGCAGGTGGTAGTGGTGTTGAATGCTCCTGTTGTGCCATGTAGTGGGGTCTAAGCTCTCCAATGTCAGCATTTAAGTATACATCACCATCTAGGGCTCCATTGTCCTTACCACGATCTGCCCCTGACCAAATAGACAGTGGTTTGAGCTCAAGTGTGGGGGCTCGCTCCATAGAGGGGAGATGCATAGAGTTTGAAGTAGGTAAGTCAAGATATGTTATGGTGGGAAAGTGGAGTGGAGCAGTGTCCAACTTAGAGATCAGCTTCTCGATTTCAGTATCGAGGATGAAGGATTGTTTTCGCAAAAAATTGGTGTTGAGATGATTCTCTTACACCACTTTCATATCATCGCCTTCCACAAGAAAGGCATCTTGGACAAGTGGTCCACACTGTCCAAGGCAAGCACCACAGAAGAGCTATCGCAAGGATGGCACATCGCATCATAGATGTTGAACTTAATAAGTTCACCATCAAACTCCATGGTAAGAGAACCACTGTGAACATCGATCTTAGTCATGGCAGTCTTAAGGAAACGCCTGCGAAGCAAGACTGAGGAGAAATGGGGGCATGGCTGATGCTTCATATCGATGATATAGAAGTTAGTAGGAAATATGAGCTCACTAACCTTCACCAGGATGTCTTCCAAGTCTCCCACAGGATAAACGTGAATCAGTCAACCAAATGTATGACAACTCTAATATCCTTCAGAGGGCCAGCCTTCAATGTCTCCTATATGGATAATGGCATGACATAAATAAAGGCACCAAGGTCGCACAAAGCTCTCTAGATCTCAACTTCACAAATTGTGCAAGGGACAGTGAACATGCCTAGGTCCTCACACTTGGTGGGAAACTTCTTGCGTAAGATAGCAGAAACATTTCCACCTACGGTGATTTTCTCGTTGCCTTTGAGTCGACCTTTGTTGGTACATAGCTCTTTGAGCAACTTGGCATACCAGAGCATATGTGCTAAGGTATCAAGGAGTAGGATGTTTATCGCCACTTTCTTTAGGATTTCCAGACTTTCTTTTTCTTCTCCCGCCTTTTCATTTTTAATGAGGCGTTGAGGGAATGAGGGTAGGATTTTCACAGAAAGTTGTGCTTCCTTCAAGTTTATCGTTTCAGTAGGAGACGGTCGAACTTCGACCTCCTGCTCGACTTCCTTGGATTTAAGGGTGGCCTCTTTAGGCTTGGGTTCTTTAGATTCACATTAACATTCACATTAAGATTCAGATTGGTAGAGAAGGCGGCTTGCCTTTCTCATCTTTACGCCCTACCTGTAGGGCCAGTTGCCCTAGTCGAACCTCGAGATTTTTAATGCTTGCTGCATGACTCGTGATTGTTTCATTTTTATGTTGGGTTAAGTATTTAAAGAATCTGTCTTAACTAGCAATGAGTGTCCTCGTCATTTCTTCTAAATACCCTAAATTTGGAGCGGTTTGGGACTGTTGAGGAAGAGGTTGTCCCTTTGGAACATATTAAAGGTAGTTTTGGTTCTGAGTTCCATAACTATAATAGGGGTTTTTGACGACATGATTATAAGTGTTACTGAAATTGTTGTCGTATTGATTCCTCGGTGGTCCTAGGAATCTGCCACCTAAAGCGTTTACTTGTTCATTCTCGACAAGGTGGGCGAGAATCGTGGGATGGTTTGTGGCTGAGCAAAGACTGCAAGCTTTAACTTGAGCTTTTCCTGAGGTGAGGAATCGCTCCATGAGATCGAGTGAGTTTATCAAGCTTGCTATTGATAGAACTTGACCCTACTCCATCAAAAAGATTTCTTGAGGGTCCCACTTCCGTGTCATCAATGTAATGACATAATTGGCTTGCTACAGAGTCCTACAAATCACACATCACTTGAGTTGTCTTGCATCTATAGTCACCTCCATAAGCATTGTCAATAATGTGCTTCTCAAGGGGCATAAGTCCCATATCAAAGAAACAAACAATGGAGAGGTTGCTTTGGCCATGTTGGGGGCATTGCATAAGCAAGAGCTTATAATGACCCCTAATAGTCGCCAAAGGATTTGCCCTATTTCATTTTGATACTGCATATCTCTCTAGTAAGTTTAGGAAGATCTAGATGCAACAAATAAATCTTTAAGGAATATAGAAATCATGTCATTCCAACTTGTGATGGAACCAAGGGGAGAAAGAATAGCTAGTCTTGGACTTTGTTATTAAGGAAGAAAGGAAAAGCAGAGAGTTTGACTTCATTTTCATCGACTCTAAGGGGAATCATGGTCCTACATTTAGAACGGAAGTCCTTGATGAAGGTCAGATGATTCTCATGATCCAGTCCATGGAAGACAAGGATAAGGTTTATGAAACCAGATCTGAGCTCAAAATTGCCCCTATGAGCTAGGAATCCGATGCAGTGTGGTTAATGAGCTAGGAGATCATGTATCTCATCATTCTCCATCCTAATGATAATGCAATGTTCGGCCTGAGGTTGTGCCCAAGTGTTTGCTTATGGCCTTCAGGGAACGGGATCAACCACTCTTTGATCGAGCAGTTGATATTGAGGTACTACAGCCTCTGTCGTGCCACTGGTACATGTGGCACAGCTGATGCTACAAACTATTGGTTGAGGAAAAACTATGTGTTCCTCCCACCCTTTAAGTGGTGGATTCCCATCGTGGTTAGCCATTAGAGAGGGTTGCTCATCACTCAGTTGAACACTTGAGGATTGGTTCTTCTGCCTTATTTCTTTCGTGTTCCGACGACAAGTCTTTTCGATCTCTGGATCAAAAAGGGGTAGGAATCTAGTGGACTACGATTGAGAAAACCGTGGGACATAAAGGTGGGCACACTAAAAGAAAAAAGAAAAACCTAAGTTAAAATGACTCTGGTAACGGCACAAAAATTTGACGCATGTCGAATGTGTCAAAATATATAATCCCATAGAGATTACCAATGACCACAAGAACTGCAGTAGTGGCAAGCACGGGGTTGATCCACGAAGACTAAGTTTCTAACTTAGGCCTATGAACTAAAAAGTAAATTGTGGGGATTCTCAAAAGTATTCTCAAGAATTAACTAAAAACAAAGAATAAAAATGCTAAGTTAATAAATCAATAAGGAAAACAACCTAAACCATCGGTACCACAAACTTCCACCTTTTGGCATAGTTATACATATGGTCGTCAATCTAAATAAAGCATGCGATTCATGGTAATTTAGAGTAGCTATAGACCCGGTAACGTACGCGGGTCCTCGCACTTCCATATCTCGATAGTCAAGGTACGACAATGACCACTTCTCTAGTCAAACACATAACCCTATACTCAAGCGAATTGGGTTTAACTCATTGACCGCAATGGGCTTTGTGAAGGCACTATAACGAGCCAACTGGATCACTAGTGTGTCCAATTTAACCTAGATCCCTAAGGTATTCAACCGATCCCAAAAGGGGCAAACCAATTAGTAGGGTCGATTGCCACTAGTGTGTCCTTACTACACAAGGACGGGTGCGTACGACTCACTAGCAAAGGATTTAAGGTTTAAATATGAATTTAACTGCAATTATTCAAACTATAATAAAGGGAATAAAATACTATGAAAAGTAATTTAAATAAATCAAAGTAGATCTCACATATGTTTATTCCAAAAGGGTAGTTTGCTCCCCCTCCGGTCTAGATTGATGAAGTTAGCCAGACATATTGCTTGAAAGCTCCATTAAAATCTAAAGAGAAAGCAAGAAAACAATGGTTTGTTGGAAAAGAAAAAAGAAAATAACAATGTTTAACCGTCAAAAAAATGAGTTCTCCAAAGAATCCCTAAGTCCTAATACAAAAAGTCATGAGGGCCGCAAAGGGCAACCCACCTTTTCATGAAGGCACCCAAATTATTTGTAAAAATTCCAGCAAAACTGGAAAATACCATTTTGCCCCTGTATATATAATGATTCAAACCCCACAAATCATTTTGACAAAGAAAAAGGCAACCACCACCAAGCTTGAACCACAAAGTCACATTGCGTTTGGCGAGCGTTTATCGATTCTTGTGGATTGACATCATCCAACAACGAGGTAACAATGTTTGACAACCATATGATGGTTTCTTAGAACCGTTTAGTTGGGTAAAAGCGTGAAAATGATGATTTGTTTGTCAACGTAGGGTTTGGTAATTTCCTCAAATCCGAACTTGTTTCCACTATATAATGGAGGATTGTACAACACTACTACGGTGCAAAAGGAGGTTGAACTTGAGGTAATTTTGTGAATTTATTGTGTTTTTTATGAGGTTATCCGAAGTTTCGTCGATGTGCGCGATTGTTTTCGCGGGACCGAGATATATTGAAATGTATCGGTCATAGAGGACCGAGAGGTGTACGTAGGTCACGGTATGGTACGGCCGAGAGTGCTTCGTACGACCGTGAGTTACGCGATGTTACATTTTGGTACAACCGAGTGGGGATTGATTGTGCTGTACATTTTGGTTGATTATAATGTTACACTGTTTGTATTGCAGGTAATGCCGGTTTCTACCCTATTTCCATACTACAAGGACACGTTTACACCTTGTAGGCCATTCCCCTCTAGAGAAGCGGCTATTTCATGGCTTCAAATGATAGGCCGTGAGAACATGTTTGTGCTAGTGACAAAGCACTCAGATCATAAATCAATCATCAATCAACAAGTACTCATCAACCAAATATCATAAAACATCATAAATCAATCATCAACCAACTATCATAAAACATCATAAATCAATCATCAACCAACAAGTACTCATCAACCAACTATCATAAAACATCAAGTAATGTATAACAATCGTACGAAGCTGTCATAAAACTATCTCAGCAAACATTAATTAACTAGTCTCGGCCAAACAATGAAAAGAATGTCTATGTTCCCCATCCCCGCTTGGTCATTGCTTTGGTTTCTTTGATTCTTCCTTTGATACTCATTCCCAAACATTCTCTTCGGAGGGCGAGCATCGACCGTGGCGCGCGAGCCGTGGCGGGGTGGAGTGTGTGGAAGTGCTACCATCTTTGGGGATCGCGCGGCCGCAACAAATAAATACATCTCGTCATTTTGTGAAAACCATGAGTATTAAGTTACTCCGTTCAATGAAATTGAAATTACCTCATTGCTCCAAATCGATAACGCGACATGATCCTTAAAGCTCTTCAACAACGCCCGTCTATGGGACCGGGGGAATGGAGTACGCACTTCAACGTGCACTTCTGGCTTTCCTTCATTATGACCAGCTCCACCACTACTACTCCCGCCCACATTACGATCAGTTTCTATCGTGTTCCCCGCCGCTGATGAGTCACTGCTACTAGACTCCGATGCATGCCCCTCCTCTTCCTCTCGGGCAACAACAAGATCCTCAGGTCGCCCAGCATCGATGTTCGAACCCTCATCGTGCAATTGTAACCTTCCACGATTACCATCTACCTTCGTCTTTCCCTTAACATCTTCATTCTCCTTCTCTTTCTCTTTCCGGTACGATGTTGTCGGGGGTCTCCGGCCACCTCGCCCCAGGTTAGGCCTCGACACCTCAACACCAGCCTCCTCTCTAGTCACCGGTACTCTTCGGACGAGCCATACCGAAAACAAGTACAACATATAAGCGCATGGAACAGAACCCAAAAAAAATTTATAAAAAAAAATGTTCAAATTCATCCATTTCGATGTCTCGGTCAAGCGAGTTCGTGAAACAACCCATATTTTCGGTCACCCACCGCATGACCGACAAGGAGTCCAATATATCGGCGAGTGTACAACCGAGTCCAATAGAAAGTTCTCGGTTGTACACCACCGAGATGGATTGACCATTTCAATTCGCCTTACTCTCGTCCTATCACGACCGAGCCTACTCTAACCCTCTCGCGGTGTACAACGAGAGAGTAGGAGAAAATTCTCGGTTGTACACCACCGACGCCACATTACCTATCACTAATTGTAGATCTCGTCATGTCTCGCCGAGATAATCGAAGTATTCTCGGCCATGCATAATCGAGACATTGTGAACTCTTCCGCCTTCGTGGCCGAGACTGCGAGTTCCCAAAAATTTAGCTTCAATGTCTCGGCCATGCTTGGCTGAGATAGTTAACACAGTCTCTGGCCTGTGTGGCCGAGAACCGCGATTTCCCAATTTTTTTACCATTCTACAAACCGCCACACACATTACAACTACTCTACCAAATGTAACTTAATTATACTATAAACGTACCTTCAAACGATCGATTTCGCGCAAAATCTGTGTGTTCGACGATCTTCAACCGAGCCCTAATTTGGAGACGAAATCGGCTCACACCCCGACCCTAGAAACGCAAAAAACTCGTACAACGAAGGAGAAACACACGGCGAGGGACGGAAAACACGATTTCGGGGATTCCTCTCACTGGTCGGTTCAAAATAAATGGATTCTTTCACAAGGAGTTCGGTGAAGGTGGTGGTGGGGGTGGTGGGGTGCGAGAGGTTTGCACGAGGGGTATTTTGGGTATTTTGGGTCTAATTTTTGGGTGCCCCAGGTAAATTGGTTTGTGCCCACATTAACTGGGTGCCTTCATGAAAAGGTGGGGTGCCCTTAGCGGACCTCAAAGTCATTCTAATTTTGCTTTATGGAAGAGAGAATTGGAAATTGGGGGTTTGGTTCGTCACACATGCACCGAGGATTATCTGGTGGCTGTTTGGAGTTTTCTACAGGATTCCGCCACGTGACGTGAGGCAAATGAGTGGAGACGCAGCTGCCTGCTGATGTGTCACACAAAGATTGGAGGAAGGAACTAATATGTTGGTGCAGGACAGGTAAGGACGCGACACGTGGCAACAACTGGCATAGTTGAGAGAGTGCAGAAAGTCGTGCAGATTTGTGGGAGGCAGAACTACTGTGTATCCCTAGGAGAATCCCAATGCTACTGATGCGAGGAGACGGAGCTGCTGATTTCATCTTGGCAAGGAGGAAACTTGCACCAGCTGTACGTTAATTTGGAAGAGTGTAATGCGCGCATGTCGAGGCAAAATAGGCGGCTCTGGTTGCGAGTGACTAAAACGTGTTCCTAACTACATCCTTCAGATTATCCTCAATGCTTAATCAGCTCTACATTACATAACACGAGACTAATCCAACAACAGCTGTTCCACTACATGTAAATACTCCACTTCCCACAATTTTTCGCTTTGGATTCAACTGTGCACCCCAAAAATCTTGAAAAAAAATAAAGACAATTAGTCCAATATTTTGGAGACTCTACAATAAAAAAATATAAATAAACTATATATAATTACATAATTAACAACTTACTCAAGCCAGGGACATAATAACAATTATTTAAAACTAAAACAAGTCCAATAGGTAAAATCAACTCATAGCATCCTACAGCCAACGCAACAACCTTTGTTTCATTTCCAACTCGTTGGATGACTTCTCTTTTCTTTAGCTTACTACTTTTGGTGAGACCCTGCACATTAATACAAATGTGAGATCCACATCCGGTATCCAATACCCAAGAATCACTATTAGACAAGTTAACTTTCAATAACATAAGTACCTGAAGCAATAGTCGTACTACTTTTTTTTCCTTAGATCTTCAAGATGGACCTTGCAATTTTTAAACCAATGCCCAGGTTCATGGTAGAAATGACAATTTCCTTCTTTTCCCTTTTTCTTTTAGAACTGTGAAGTAGAAGCAGCCTTAGGCTTGACTTGTTCTAAAAGCTTTGTGACAGTCACAACAGCTTTAGCAATTTTAGCCTTGCCTTTGGCGTTCTTTTTCATAGCCTTTCCTTTCTGAACCATCAACACATTAGCCATAGGTTTCTTGACATTCTGCTTAGTAGTTTTAAGCATCAAATACAACTCTTAGATAGACTTATCCATATTATTCATGTTATAGTTCATCACAAATTATGAATAACTATCAATCAATGAATTCAAGATCAAATTCGTAGCTAACTTTTGGCTTATGGGAAATCCAAGTCTATCAAGATGGTCAATATAGCTCTTCATTTTCAAAACATAAGGACTAACTGAAGCACCCTCAGCCATTTTGCAAGAACGAAGATTCTTGACTGCCTCTAACCTTTCCTCCCTAGCCTTGTGTTGGAACATTTCTTTCAGCATCGCAGCCATACCGTAAGCTTCCATGTGTTCCATGTCCTTCTGAAGTTTAGGATCCATCGTTGTCAACATAATGCATGCAACATCAGTTGAGTCATTGACATGCTTAGTATGGGCATCCTTCAATGCTCTTAAAGCATTGGCTAGTGGTTCCTCAGGAATAGGATCATGCAGAACATACAACTTGTGTTCATGCTTAAGAACGTCTCAAGTTTCCAAACTAGTCAAAAAAGTTTGTCCTAGACAACTTATCCTTCTCAAGGATGGATCGCAGTGACAAATGATTAGTGTTATTTGAAAAGACCATAGATCTACAACAAAGATTATGCAAAAGTTCATTTTAGTATAGAGGAATAGAATCCCACTAAAGTAACAACCTTTTTAACCTTTATGTTAATTTAAGGGACTAAAATCCATGTTTCACCTAATTCCAAGATAGCTAAGGCATGAAACTTTCAATTAGGTTATTTAGGTGGGTGCCAATTACCAATTACATTATATGTAGCTTTTATTTTTTTTTATGAGATTATGACATCTTATGTCTTAGCATGTTTTATCTCATCTAGTGTCTAAAACCCAAAATTGTTTTGATAGCTTTATCTAGTCTAACCATTTCAAACAATATAGTAAATGTAACTCTACTTGCCTCACCAAGATAACACAATACACTCTGCGGAGGTAGACCCATATTGATGCAATCGAAACCTTGAAAAGTGTTTGAGAATGGGTGACACTTAACTTAAAATTTGGAAGAGGGATTTTTTATTTGTTTTAGTTATCATAATTTAAACAAGGTAAATATCATATATTACAATCCATGTACGATCACTAAACAAAGTTAGGAAAATTTACGAATATTGACTATTATACGAATTTCCTTATGCTATGAACAGTTAGCGATGGTCCCACGGGCCGGTCCGCACAATGGGGGGTACATGGGTAAGCGCGTCCCCGTTTTTTTTTTGAGACAAAAAATTACATCTTAGAAAATTGAAAATCGACGAAAATCTCTTATTATTTTAGTTAATCTAATTTATCAAAACTGCCCCATATTTTAATTTCGAAAATAATAATTAAAACATTTTTAATTAACTCGGACTCACCTTTAAATCAATATCTTATCCTAATTCAATTATAATTTAAGATACTTTGAATCCTTATCCAATACAAGTTTATCTCCTATCTAATAAAAATATAATAACGGATAACCACAATGAGATATAGGATCAAAACCAATTTCGATTCTTATTCATAGAAAACAAGCGATTGAATCAAGAACTGAAATATTAATCATGCATTCAACACTAGAATCATATTAATTCATCATATTAACCTAATCATTATTTCTATCACGAAGACATACTTAATTATTGAACAAAAAAGAAACATATATTTAACACCCGAATCACATTAACTTAAACATGACTTCTACCATGAACATACAAAATTTGCATCGTTCACTATTAAAAAACATATGTTAATCGAAATATTCTAAACTTAATACTATTGTTGAATTTAATCATGCATATATATCAATATACATGAATTAACAACATGCTTTAAAACCAATTCTTGATAACAATTATCAGAAAACCTATCTATACATCATATATACATTAATCAAGATTATGTTTTTCACACATTTTATATACATAAAAAAAACATGTAAATGTTTAATAAAACTAAGCCTATGGCTCTGATACCACTGTTGAGTTTTTGGGGTTCATACACAACAAAAAATTCAAAACCAATTTTGGAAAAACCTCAAGAGAATCGAACTAGGTTCCATTAAACTAGATCTACAAAAAATAAACTATACCTTAACCCGTGATTTCTTTATCTGATTGTTTGATCTCCAAGATGTTCAAGCGTGCTTCCTCTATCGGAAATTCATACACGAATGGTGACCACAATTTGGAGTGTTAACCCCAAAAGAGATTGAAAACGGCTTTTCTTTCTCTCCCAAAATCCAGAGAACTCGGAAATAGTAAAAACAAAAATCTAATTTCGTTTTAGGGTTTTAACCTCTATTTATATATGTAGATAATCTCTCACTGAAAATCCTATTCGTAGTTCAACTATTATATTTAGGTAGTTTAAGCAAATTACACATATGTTCCTATTAATAAGTTATCATATAAAAAATCGTAAGGGAATTTATGTCATGAATTTTATCATATAAAACTCATTACTCTGGACCAATTGAATTTGAGCAAAGCCATTCTTTATGTGCGACCCAATAAGTTCATGCGACATTGGCAGTTAACCAAAACCATTTTGATACATAAGTCATAAGCTGTCTCTAGCAAGAAATTATGAGTACCCAAGTAGAATGAATATCAAGTGATTAACATATATCATATCATTTTGTCGTGCGACATCCTTTCATTAAACATAAGGCATGGTAAGTCACCCTTAATGTTCAAATCGTATTAGTTTAGATCTTTAGGTAAACTGAAAATATCCAAGTGACATTGATCATATCAATTTACATGGACTTGACCATTATTTGTTTATCATATTGAGGGATCCACTGATATCTCTTTACACGACAGTGACAAATTCTATCTTGATTTTACATATTATTCATATGGTAAACCAATCACAATCTTTATTATCGTCTGGTTAAAGACAACGTTTGATTATATCAAATTACCATGCTCCTAATATTGATGTCTATGGTAAACACAAGTTGAAGGACTAAATGATATAGCTATCAAGAGTAACCCCTATGACTTAATCTATGTGGTTTTCTCATAGTGGATTAATCTAGTGCCTTGTTCCCTAACAAGTACTCAGGACCTTGATTCATATCCCTATACGAATGATCATCACATGAAAATAAATCAAGATTTCCACTAGTTTTAAATCGTTATAGTTCCCATTATAATGACCGACTAGGGACAATTAGGATATTTCAAAAAATACCCATTGATCTTACTATAAGGTAAACATGCAATCACTTATAATAAAACAACAAATGAAAACTTCAATTTATTAACTAAAATTATAAGATAAACAATGTTTATAGATTAACCTAGGGCACATGACCCAACTTGAGTGTACACGTTGGAGCACACGATGAAACGATAAACGCGAAAATAAATGCATAAACATATTTACATAGAGTGTATACATATATATATATATATGTTGAAAATAATTAGTAAATTGGTGGGCGCCTTATAACACGCGGGATCGAGGGTGACAAGCGTAGGATGTACAATGGTATGCATGCCCGAGAAATTTGGTCGTTGCCATGCACGACTTAATTTGAAAATGTGAAGTATAAATTTATCTATATATTTATATATAGTTATATATAAATATATAAAAATGAACCCTAAAGTGTAAATCAAACTAAATTGTACATTGGATTCACCTGGAGACACATGTTACGCTTGAGTCGAGGAGGTGGATATGTGGAATGTTGGATGTTGAAGAGATTCTCCATGCATCGACATGCATGTAATTACATCTCAAGGATAATCAATAAGCATGTGTTATGCATGTGTCAAAGTTGTTGTTACTTCAAAGAAAGTTCTTTTAATAGCTATCCTTTGAATCGACCTCGAGATTTGTGCATGCGAATCTCGAGAAAACTTTATATATATCACAAAATGCAAACACACCACCTCATCAATTCATTGTATCCAACCCGAGAGAAAAATGAAATGGACATAGAGTGATAGAAACCATGGGAAAAAGAACAAACAAGGGAGAGATCAACGATGATGGAGGTGAGTTTTGTTGTTGTTGTCATTGTTTCGATTGGAGTTGTTGTTGTTTCTATTATTGGTTGTTGTTGATGTCACTATATTTTTTGATGGCGTTGTTGTGTTAATGAAAGTCGCTGATAGAGATGGGAGGCTCAGACGAGGAAGGAGACGACAAGGGAGCCGAATCCAATTTGGCTCGGTTCAGGCCCCAACCCTTTTCCAAAATAAAAAAAAAATTGGAGAAAAATGTTGGAAAATTGGGAAAATATTCTAGAAAATGGGAATAAAATCAAAAAAATCATTTTTTAAAAAATTAATTGAAATTATAGAGTTCTATGAAAAATAGATAATTTGAAATTCTTTCAAGACTTTATATTAGGGTTTTACCTTAAAAAATGTGAAACCGTCATATTGACCTAAAAAGTGAAAAATTGGTTTCGAATTCAAGTGGGAATAGTGTAAGGGTTCTAATTGATGAGTATTAGACTAAAATCGATGATAATCAATTTATTTTAGGTTCTCGGTCAACGGGAAAAATTCTATAGATTGCGAGAAGTGAGTAAATTGGTAAAAAGTTAGAAAAGCTCGGCACAAGTAAGCGGAACTCATATTCATGTCAACTATACAACATAATTAATATATTTAGTTGATATAGCATTATGGATTGGGAATGGGGCAATGTACTGTGACTTGACTGTATCTATTTTTAAATGTAAAAATCCTCGAAAGTGTCGATAAAGCAGACTGAGATTAAGGGATATGTAGGTTAGCATGGAAATGGATTTCGCCCTTTGTCCTAATAAAAAGAAAAGGTTAGCTTGGAAATGGATTCTGCCCTTTCATCCTCAGTAGGCCAGAGTTTTACCTAAGTCGTTTAGTGTCCTTTTGGGGTTGGTAGCTCAGTTACACTTAAATATGCTGACAAAATCACATCATGACCAACATGAGGGGTTCATTGCATTGTATTCTTAAGGTAAGGTTGGAGTATGGCTTTCCTACTATTAAGAGTTGATAGCTCAATTACATTTGAAGTCATTGGCAGAACCCCATGTCTGTCAACATGTGGATTATGCACGTATTCTTGTGTAAGGCGAGAGTATGACTCTAAAATGAAAATGAAAATACAACTCATGAGCATAATTGCAATTGACATGTGAACTTGCATTATGTTATTTATTGTTATATTATTTTTTAATGCGTGAATAGATATGTCTTGGATTCATATTGCTATTCACTAATTCATTGATAGTAGTTGATAATTGATATGTTCACGAGCATCACTTACTAAGTAAGTTGGAACGCTCATTCCCTAATTAACATTTCACGTTAACGACGTGCGCTTCGACTCAAGAACGGAGAAGATTAGGAGTTTATAGTCTTCTCTACAGTGAATTGATTTCCCTATTGTTTTACATATTGTATTGAATTACTATTTTGTAATAAACAGGGTTGGGATATGATTTTACGATCAAGGTTAATACCGATTTTGGACTCTAATTAGTATAGTTTAGTATATTATTTGTATTATCGAAAATTTTTAATTTCGCTGCATTTTCAATTATTTATTCGATAGATGACGTACTATATTGTAATTATCAGGTATGAATGACAGTTGTACTGTTACTCTAATTGAGTCCGACTAGTGTACATGTGCGTAATTAGGGTTTCAGGCTGGGTATATCCTTAATTGGGATAGGGGATGCTATATAATCTAATGTCGAATTCACAAATCTGTACAATACGACACTGTCAATCTAGGAATCTATCGTGTAAAACTCCAAGGCATTGGAGAGTGCTACGATGCTCTATTTTCCCTTCGATTCTATTCTAACTTGAGTCGAGCGCCTTGCTAGTGCCATGTGTACATTTTAAGGACACTGTGAAGGGGTTGGCATTCTCCTTGGAATTTGAGTTTCGTTTTTCTTCTAGAACTTAACAATGCTTCATACGCAACATCCCAAATGAGTTTTCTTTAATACTATTAAGTTAAGACTAACGATTCCTTTGCTATTTGAGGTCACCTGGACGCACTGTGAAGGCGCTGAGCCTATCTCTATATGTTTGACTGTATTTTCCTAGGAAATAACTCTTTTTTGTTCAATAAGCTATATTTACCCTGAAAATACAAAATAAAAAGGTTTTAAAGTATAAATGAATATAAAAGTCTTGGAATTCATATTAATATCACACTAAAATATAGCACAATTGGCGACTTATCAAATATCCCCAAACTTAGAAAATTGCTCGTCTTGAGCAATGGAGTATAAGACATTCAAGTTCCATACATAACATACATTCCTGCTTCATTAATGCCAAACTTCAACTTAAATGGCTTCCTCCAATTTCTCGCAAATTTGCTAAATAGAAACAAGAACACTAAAGCAAAGCCGGTTACTTTAAGTCAAGATATTTTGGCTATTTTCCCGTAGAATACTCCATAAAACACTTGGTTTTGTCAAGACTAAAATAATCAATTAATCACAAGTTACATCGAAACATTATACAAGCCCAAGTCTTGCAATCTCTAAATAGAGCATTGAATACTAAGATTCCACAAATAGAACTTATACAACCATTCCACTGACACATTCAAAACATAGTTTGGAGTTAATATGACTTTCTTTTGGGATTACAATGGCTGGGTTGTGGTACAAAGAAAAGTAATTCATGGATTTAAAACATTGGAAAACATTAGATTTAGACTTGTCAAAGGATTTTCAGAGAACATGAAATGATTTACACTACACCTTAGTTTTCTTTTCACATTGTGCAGTCCTTACCTTTTTCTAACCATTCGACTCCCTACTTTATTTCCTGTGGATACCGATTTAGATGGGACACTCATTTTTTTAACCACACGACCCAGTGCTCCATTTCTTGTACATGCCGTTTTTAGGCGGAACTCTCATTTTTCTAAGCACACAGCTCCCTACTCCATTTCCTATGGATACCATTTTTTGGTAGAACTCTCTAATCATGACTTGATTGATTAGATTTTCATCAAGATCAATTTTCCCTTGTTTTGGGTATCTAAAGAATATTTCACAGTTATAATTTTTTTTTCTTTTCTCTTTCTTCTTTTTCACGTCTCTTTTTAATGATTTCAAGTCTAAGACGAGCTTCCAACTAGGTAAGAGATTATAGGCCAATGATTTATAGGTTTCAAGATAAGCGATGAAAGAGTTAGGTTGTTTTGGCTCAACTGGTTAACTAGTGATAGCTTAATAGGTAGGCAGAAGGCTAAGAGCTTTTAAATAAATAAGGCCTATATCTTCCTCCAAACTTATTCTTTAGTTATTACTCAGTTGTGAACCTGCCCTAGAATTCGTAGAGATTTATTTGACTTTTTTTCCATAACTCTACAATAGCTTTCTTAGGTATAGACTCGGTACGATAGACCAATCAAAAGAATAGATTTTTCACCTAAACTCTACTTAAGGTCTTGTCCATTCATGGCAACATCAATTCACATTTGAATTCTGAAATTGTATACCATTATACTAATTTAGAATTTGAGCATTCATTTAAGCTCAAAACAACGTGTGGAAAAACAAAAAGAACGAATTCACAAGTATGGAAGTGTGTAACCAACTTACCAAAATGTCAAACTTTAAAATGAGATGAAACCGTATTACTTGTATTATTCCTTAAATTTTGAAAAAATCTTGAAAATTGTAGAAGTTTTACCATAACTCCTATACATAAGGTTTGTTCATGCA
Source organism: Stephania cephalantha (assembly GCA_039657325.1). NCBI lineage: Eukaryota > Viridiplantae > Streptophyta > Magnoliopsida > Ranunculales > Menispermaceae > Stephania > Stephania cephalantha. The sequence goes on along the minus strand of CM077569.1, from coordinate 20,557,429 downwards.
TTCCATCAACCTGCATAACAGCATGCCCTTAAACATATCCTAAACCTTGCCCTCAAGGTTCAATAAATTAGGATAACCAATACACAATCCAAAAGAACAAGTGAAATATAATAATGGAAGTTAAAAAATAGAATGAGGTGGAATAAAAGGAAATAATTATATAAAAAGCTTAAAAATGTATGCAATTTATGTGCTATGTAGTGATATTACAAAATTACATCATTATCTTATTGTATCTCCTTCAAATATATTACAAAATTGAATTAGTGTCAAGTTTCTCAGTTTCTCTCTCGAATACATGCATAGATAATAAAATCAATTATCAGAGTAACTAAAGCTTTCCTGATGCTGCTCACTCTGCTAAAAGGTCCTCTACGAAGCCCGGTAAGGAGTCTACGCTCTTAGTGAAGAATTTAAGGAAAAAACAGCTCCATACTCCTCATAAGCTCGATAAACTTCATAGCCTTGAAGTACGATGAATGGATTGTTCAGAATCGGGATGATTATGGACTTGCTAGTACCACATTTGCCCATGGTACAAGAAATGACTAATCTCCCTTTAATTATGGAGAACCATCTCCTTATTGGACATCTGTCTTGCTACTCCCTCTTGTAGTAGTGGCGCAGAAGAAGATAATCATCTCTTCCTTCCCGCAGCTCTCCTTATATGAGTCTCCCATTACTGCTGTTGCATCCGCGTTGCTGCTCGTGCTCTCTCGTACTCTTTATCATCCCCATCCTCCTCATCATCTTCCTCTAATTTATTGAATCTGGAAATATCATCATTATGTATGGTTGGTTGGTTTGGGATATCAAACTCGTAATCATTGAGAGGGACTACTGCTCGGCGGCATAGATCAGTGATAAGAATGGGAAAGGCTATGCACTCATTCTTCATCATGGTCATCCTCTCTCTGATAACCTTGTGAATAATAAGCCTATGTAAATGTGATCGACACGATCCCAAATATTGTATAGAAATGCACATCGGGGTCATGTCACCTTGCCATGTTAAGTGGCGGGGTAGAGAGAAGCGTTCACAAAGTAAGAGCATGCCTTGAGAGTCTTCCTAAAGTAGGTCTTAATGAGATGCTTTGGGTACTAAGAAGTGGAATAGACCCAATCGTGATTGTGCAAACAAGTCAGAGTTGCCAAACTGTTCGATAGGGGAAATAAGAGTAAAAAATTATCTCGGTTGTGGGAAGCCAGACCATACTAAGCCATTGGAAGTAGGTAGGCCGTAATAGGTGTTAATGACCTCGGGAATGTAGCTAAACATCACTACTCTTACCCTCACACTATCTCCTAGTCTAGTCACATGTCTATTTGCGTAAAACTCACGAACCAACTGCTTACATCCCTAGATAAGGTCTGGGTTATGGGGTGCTCGTCTAAGGCTTCGTAGTCTCTAGTGAATAACTAATCTCTGCTCTCGGATGATTGATGTCACTTTCCCTTCATATTTGAAGTTTCCTTTATTAAACCTCATTTCGGGTAAGGGTCTCTTGTTCTAATCATAGTTTAATCTCCTACGGGCCTTATCAGTCACAAATAAGAACTCATTAAAAGGCTTGTGTGCACTACGTGGGTGGGTTCTAGTCCTTAGTGGTTGTGATCGACCACTCGTCCTCCTGTTAGGACTAACGGAAACATTGCACTCTACTCTATCCAACATACAAAAATATAGCATCAAACACACGATAACCTGAATAAAGTTCATAGCGCATGAATAACAAGCTCATAAGACGAAAACACTCTGCAATCACGGGAATATTGATTCAAACACTAAAGTTTATGCAAAACTACTTATGGCCTTCGAAATCCAAGTCAATCAATTTATCGAGAAAATTCGGTGAAAAATCTTTTTCAAAGTCTCGAAATCATATAAAAATTTCTAATCGTTCCAAATTGATATCAACAAGATTTAATTAATTCATCATACACATACATTTCTATAATCAAACCATAAATCAAAGTTAAACCAAAGTATCAACGACGTCGATGAATTCTCAACAAAGATCAAAACTTTGAAAATTCGAATTTTGATAACAACCTCCTGCACATTCCCCCAAACTTATTTCACATTACACTAATCTATTTAAAGTCATTGGATCATTCAAAATCAAAAACTCGAATTGAAATTCTGAATTTTTCAAAAGCAGGCATTTTGTCGAAAAAATGGGATTTTGTAAGTTTGATAAAAAAACCAAAAGTAAATTGACCGAATCACTCTACATACTCTCACAATAAAAAGCCATATGGATATAGAAACCAATTTGCCTCTTAGAGAACTCATTTTTCCCAAATTGGCTAAAGAACACCCCAACAAAATTCACAAAAAAGGAAGTTTTGGGACATTATCGACTTGGGAATGAGTTCCCAAGAGCTCAAGGGAGCTTTTTTGGTCTCGAATTTTTGCAACTCCTAAGTCGTGGCTTCGTCGAGGCACTCACCAATTACTTGGTTTCATGATTCAAAATAATCGCCACTTGATAGAGAATCGATAATGAGTGGGATTGGAGTTTCAAGTGAAGGACTTAATGGTTAGAAATGGTTTTTAGGGTGAAGACGGTGGTGTGGAGGGGCTATGATATGATTTTGGGAAAGAAGATGGGGTCTTGCCTTATTAATAAAATTTTAGTTTGTGTCTAACATTGTACATTCAAAGATCATGGCAGTGGCGAGGCGCTAGGAAATCGCTGGAAATTACCCAAAATTTCCTAAGTTACATTTTAGCGCCATGGCAGTGCTGTATGTGTTCTCTCACATCACTGGCTTGAATTTGCTTTTTTTGTATTTGGCCCCTTGTGATCTGCCGCTTTACATATTAACACTCGGCGTTAAAAAATCGATGGCCTTTAAAAGCTGAATTTGTCCCCAAAAAATTTTTTTCCTGTTATTCATTGTATGCACTTCCTTGTGTGTGCATATGATCTAATACAAATGATTCAATTTAGATCAAACCTGTCTTAAACTACATCGCCAAAAGTCTTTCAGACTTTAAGCATGCAAAACAATCTATGTTCTCTGATTTCTTCATGAGATTTATGCAAAAATAAAAGAGAATAGAGAAATTCATTAATTTATATCACACTTTTCCAACTAAATAATTTAACCTAGAACAATTTATTTAAACTAAAAATTTATTGAAACTTAAATAAATTAAATTTGCAAAAAATAAATGTTTAGTCGATTGACAACTCTTGGTTCTTCTTTTATGATCAACCTGCGTGATACAAGGATGTTTTCTAGTGATTCGGACTCTAACTTTGTAGTATATAACTTTTGAAACTTTTTGTCCTCCGTCGATACCTAATAGTTAGGTATTCTTTTTTTTCTCTCCTAGTTTTTCCTATTCGTTTCTCATTCCTTTTTGCCTATCTTCTTCAAGTCGTCTAAAAATTTTTCCATAGAATCTTACGAGTCATTATTAGAAGCAGACAAAACTACGCATGGTGGAAACATTAGAAGTCAAGTCCAAATGGTCAGGTTTTGAAAAACAAATGACCCTACTATCATGCTCTAATGAAAGTAAACTGCCAATTATGTTTATCTTGCTTTTGGCCATTTTCATGAATGGACGGCCTAGCACAAAGTGTAATGGCCCTAATCTCTATTTGGATAAGTCGTCCCTTTATCAAGGTTAATTTGATAGATATGCATTGCATATGTGTAATGGTGTGAATAATGTCTATACTATATACTATTTAGTTAACTTAGGTGGGAACATAAGCCTAAGTAAATAAAAATAAGCCTAAATGACTTCTAAAATAAACCAAACAAAGAATAATGTCAAAATTGGTAAATAAATACACATAAGGGTATTTATGTAAAATACAAGAAATGATTGATTAATGTGGACTCTAGGATCATCCTAGTACTTAAAGTGACTAAGATGAGATATGGGGTTTTGATTTGGTCAAGCAAACCCTAACCTTATTAACTAATTATTTAAACCACAATTAGGACTTTAAGCCACTTTTGCTTGAATTAACTATGGAGAGAATTTGAGGAGGGAACCCTAGAATATTTGCTTTGTGGATTTGATGGAGCAGAGGGTGTTGGACTAAGTGTCGTGTCACTTGGACTCCGCGTGTGATTTTGATGTCAACAAACAATGTGAGTTAATACTAACGATTTCTTTCAAGTATGTGCAAGATCAAAGGACGAACAACTTTATAAATTCAAATGGGCCTAGATGAAATAAGATTGAAAAGCTCAAGAATGCATCAGAATGAGGAAGGACTTTGGAATGCTCTAGTCACTATTGTACAATCTACGTAAGGTATATAAGATTAGTTCCACAAGCCAAATGCAATAGATTAATGCATATCACATTTTTCATAGTTTCAAGTTTTTTCAAGTTTCGATTTTTACATAAGTTAAGCTTCACAACTTCAAAAGGGTTTTGAATTGTGCAAACATGTTTTTAAATTTGCATCGAGTTTGGAGAATTTTCGTGATCAATTTCGAATGCACCAACATGAATTTGGATGATTTTTTATTGATAAGTAATTTTTTTGTAGCTAAGCCCCTACATGTTTCATAAGACCGTTATTTCCAATTTTCAGGATATGTCAAATCATCTTGGCAGTCCAAATGGGTCCAATTACTCAAACTAAAAATGTACAAGGTGTTCGTGAGTTTTAGTTGAGTTGTAAGTGAGTTAGGGAGTCGCTAACCTAAAGCGAGAAACTATTTAGTCTCTGGTCCATGCTTGTTAGCGCGCTGATGATGTCACCTACCACGCTAATCGATCCTTTGACAGCTTTCTGAAAAGGCTTACACCTTTTGCTTTAATTTGAACTAATGATTGATTTTGGGCCCTTGGATCGAGATAACAGCCGTAAACTGCTAAATAGGATTGGAAACCATTCATAAACCACTTAGAACACACTATTATCCTCTCAAGCTCAAAAACTCTTTATTATCTAAGTTTGTACATTGCTTTGACTAGTTTTTATGCTTGATCACTTGGATTCATTCGAGGCTACTAAATCATCCTCGAAGTTAGTATCACCGAGGTGTTGTAAAGCTTGCAACCAATTCTCCAAAATTGATTTGAGTCACTCTCATTTCGGGTTGTAATAAAGCTCAATTATCTAATTCATTTGTGCTTAAACTACATCTTTCGCTATGATTGTTGTTTGGAAATTAGTTGTTGTATTCTTGAACACATTTGTCTTGGGTTTTGTACTTAGACTTTATTTTCAAAACCCTAGGACTGATTTGAACAAGAGTTAGGCCTTAAATTTGTTTTTCGCTAAAACTACTTGTTCATCGGATTAGAAGCCGCTTCCATTCTCATCGAATTGGTTTGATTGGTTTCGTGATTGAGACTAGTGTAAAATTAGTGGCATTTATATCATCTCATCCATATTTACACTTGCATGCATTACAGTTGTTAGGCTCTATGTGGCTTTTGAGTGATTAAACCTATTGTCGTTTTACTTTGTAAAGCTGATTATCATTGTATTCACATATTTCATTGTATGTGGCTGATTGTGAGACTTAGTAGGATCTAAGTCAATGGAAAACCTAGTTGAGGCTAGGCATTAATCATAATTGAAGCTAGGTGGAAAGTACTAATTTGTAATTAGGCATTCTAGGCTTTTATGCTCAGGTTGTAACACTTCTTCAGTAATATTAGTGAGGGTTTCAATATCCTAACCGGGGAGGTTAGGTAGTGGATGTAGATTGTTTAGATCAAACCACTATAAATCTTGTATCTATTTTCCATCTCTTCTACCTCATTCACCCTTACATTGCATCTATACTTATTGATTGTGTGTGCATTAAGCATCCTTGTTCCTTGAAAGGTTTAAAAAGGTGATAACATCTCGGTAGACCTAATTCACCCCCTATTGGGTGTGATTTCAATTGGTATTAGAGCGGGTTATTGCTTAAAGTGTACTAACATATCTTTGAGTGTTTTCTTGCAGAGATGCAAACTTTAGATCTGGCTCACTTTAGGGAAGGAGATTTTTTGAGTAGGCCTCCATATTTTTGATGGAACAAACTATGCTTATTGGAAAGTGAGGATGAGGTTCTATATAAGAGCACAAAGTAGACATTTATGGGATTTTGTCCAAAATGGCTATGTTCCACTGAACAAGCTTACAAAAGACTACACCCCCAAGGAGACAAGAATTAAGCTTGCAAATGATCAAGCCATGAATCACTAGTTTTTGACACTAAGTGAGAATAAATTGAATCGAGTTAGTGCATGTGAAACAACCAAGGAAGTATAGGAGAAGCTTGAAGTACACTATGAAGGTACAATTCAAGTGAAGAAAACCAAATTGAGGATTCTTTCGGAGCATTATTAAACTTTTCGAGTTGGCTCTGAAGAAGACATTGCCACTGCCATCACTCGCTTCACTAATCTCTTAATTAAGATAAATAATCTTGGAAAGAACTATGATCAAGAGGTTTCAGTGTAAAATTTCTTTAGAGGCTTGCCTAATCAATGGGATGCGAAAAGGTATGCCATTCAATCGATGCAAGATGCTAGAGATTTTACTTTTGATGCTCCATGTAGAGTATACGATTCATGAGTTTGAGCTAAAGGACCGAGCAATTCAGGAAGCACTCGGTGGAGGTTCAAAGAAAGATTTAAAGAAAGAGACTGCTTTAAAGGCAAATAGTCCACTGGTTAAGTTGAAAGCTCCGATTCAATCGGTTGAGATCATTGAGGATGACAAGTCTAATGATGAGAATGATCTTGAGGATGAAGTAGCTATGCTTTCAAGAAAGCTCCACAAGGCTATGTACAAGTGTGACAAGTACAAAAGAAAGTTCAAGGGTGGGAACAAAGGAGGCAAATCATGTAAAGTAGTTTGCTTCGGGTTGGCAAACCAAGTGACATCAAGGCTGATTTTAGGTCCAAGAAATTTGTGGAAAATAGAAAAGGCAAGAAACGCTTCAAGGCAACATGGAATGATTCATCTTCATCTAGCTCGACTTTGAGTCGGGAAAATAGAAGGCTATACTTTTTCTAATGGATTAATTAAACTTTGATGATGTTG